>CM042034.1:32394278-33644278 GCA_023525975.1 Smallanthus sonchifolius | reverse complement strand
TTTGGATCAACAAAACCGTCAGGCTGAACCATACAGACATCTTCAGAAAGATGTCCATTAAGAAAAGCGATTTTGACATCCATTTGCCATATCTCGTAATCATGGTACGCGGCTATGGCAAGCAGTATCCTGATCGATTTGATCATAGCAACGGGTGAGAAAGTTTCATCATAGTCAATACCTTGAGTTTGAGTGAAACCCTTTGCAACTAGCTGTGCTTTATAGGTTTGTACATTACCATGCATGTCGGTTTTTCTTTTAAAAATCCATTTGCTCCCTATTGCCCGAGAACCGGGGGTAGCTCAATCAAGTCCCAGACCTGATTATCACGCATAGATTGCATCTCGGCGTTCATGGCTTCAAGCCATTTCTCGGATTCAGGATCTCAGATAGCAGATTTGTAGTTTGTAGGTTCGTCATTTGATTCAGCTACTAACAGGACTTTAGAAGCTTCAAGATGCCATAGGTATCTATTAGGTTCTTTACGAGACCTGCTACTTCTGCGAACGCTTGTGTTTATGTTTGATTCATCAGCAACAACTTCTTGTTGATCAGACGCTCCGACTTCCTCAGCGGTTGTTTGTGTTTCTCGAATTTCTTCAAGATTCAAAATATTATTTCCGGTTCCTCGATTTAGAAGATCTTTCTCGAGAAAGCGTCCTTTCCTTTTTATGGAAACAATGTTTGCATCAGGATGATAGAAATAATATCCGCTTTTGTTGTAGTAACCGACGAAAACAACTTTTTCGCCTCTGGGATCGAGCTTGTCATCAGAATCGCTGGTGACATATGCATCACATCCCCATACTCTAAGGTAAGACAAATTGGGTTTAGACCCGTGCCATATCTCATATGGGGTTTTGTCCACCTTCTTAGTCGGTGCCAGATTTACAAGGCGGGCGGCGGTCATAAGAGCATAACTACAGAAGGAATGAGGCAAGTTAGTTCTACACATCATCGATCGAACCATATTAAGTACGATTTCTCCTCTCGCTCACGCCATTAAGTTGGGGTGTGCCAGGAGGAGTGGGCAAAGAAATAATTCCGTGCTCCTTCAGATGATTAAGAAATTCTAAGCTGAGATACTCGCCACCTCAATCTAATCGAAGTGTCTTGATAGATTTATCGAGTTGTTTCTCTACTTCGTTTTGAAACTCTTTGAACTTTTCAAATGTTTCATGCTTATGTTTCATAAGATACACATAAGCATATCGACTATAATCGTCAATAAATGAAACAAAGTATCTTTCATGATTTCTAGACATGGTTCTTAAAGGGCCACACACATCAGTGTGTATAAGGCCTAGCAGATCCTTGGCTCGTTCACCAACATGAGTGAAGGGGTCCTTTGTGAGTTTGCCAGCTAAACAAGACTCGCAATTATCAAATGAGTCATGTCCGGTAGGTTCAAGAATTCCCTCGGATTGGAGTCTTTTAATGCGTGTCTTGCTTATGTGGCCAAGTCGACAATGCCATAGAAAAGTATCATTAATGTCAGATTTGATACGTTTAGAAAGATTATATATGTTATTGTCAGTTTGAACGTCAATCTCATAAATACCGTTTTGAGGTTTAGCCTCAAAATAAAAGATATCATTTAAGTAGGCAGAAATAGCAATACCATTAAAAACGTACTTAAATCCTTGTTCAAACAATAAAGAAACTGAAATAATGTTTCTGGTTAAACCAGGTGCAAACAAACAATTGTTTAAAACAACCACAAGGCGAGAAGGACATGAGAGATGATATGTTCCAGTTGCAAGAACTGGTACTCTTTTCCCATCACCAACGATGAGCTCCATGTCGCCTTGTTTCAGCTTCCTCCAACTTTTAGGCTCCTGCAAGACATTAATGATGTGGTATCCACATCCAGTATCAAATACCCATGTGTTGCTGGAAACAGTAAAAATTTCAATAACATAAATGAGAATACCTGAAGAGGTGCCCTCACCACTGGTCCTCTGCAGCTTCAGCTTGTATCATTAATGCCAGATTTGATACGTTTAGAAAGATTATATATGTTATTGTCAGTTTGAACGTCAATCTCATAAATACCGTTTTGAGGTTTAGCCTCAAAATAAAAGATATCATTTAAGTAGGCAGAAATAGCAATACCATTAAAAACGTACTTAAATCCTTGTTCAAACAATAAAGAAACTGAAATAATGTTTCTGGTTAAACCAGGTGCAAACAAACAATTGTTTAAAACAACCACAAGGCGAGAAGGACATGAGAGATGATATGTTCCAGTTGCAAGAACTGGTACTCTTTTCCCATCACCAACGATGAGCTCCATGTCGCCTTGTTTCAGCTTCCTCCAACTTTTAGGCTCCTGCAAGACATTAATGATGTGGTATCCACATCCAGTATCAAATACCCATGTGTTGCTGGAAACAGTAAAAATTTCAATAACATAAATGAGAATACCTGAAGAGGTGCCCTCACCACTGGTCCTCTGCAGCTTCAGCTTGTATCATTAATGCCAGATTTGATACGTTTAGAAAGATTATATATGTTATTGTCAGTTTGAACGTCAATCTCATAAATACCGTTTTGAGGTTTAGCCTCAAAATAAAAGATATCATTTAAGTAGGCAGAAATAGCAATACCATTAAAAACGTACTTAAATCCTTGTTCAAATAATAAAGAAACTGAAATAATGTTTCTGGTTAAACCAGGTGCAAACAAACAATTGTTTAAAACAACCACAAGGCGAGAAGGACATGAGAGATGATATGTTCTAGTTGCAAGAACTGGTACTCTTTTCCCATCACCAACGATGAGCTCCATGTCGCCTTGTTTCAGCTTCCTCCAACTTTTAGGCTCCTGCAAGACATTAATGATGTGGTATCCACATCCAGTATCAAATACCCATGTGTTGCTAGAAACAGTAAAAATTTCAATAACATAAATGAGAATACCTGAAGAGGTGCCCTCACCACTGGTCCTCTGCAGCTTCAGCTTGGCTAGATATTCAGGACAGTTACGTTTCCAGTGTCCCATTTTGTTGCATTCAAAACATTGGTGCTCCTCAGGAGGGGGTGCTTTTGAAGCTTTCTTGTTATTGTTGGTGGCAGGCTTGGCAGCAACATTAACCTTCTTCTTGCCTTTGCTATTATAACCTCTTTTCTTGGGGTTAGGTTTTTTAACACCAGCAGATCTGACCATCAGAACTTGATTTTACTTTCCTTGGATATTCATCTCGGCCGTTTTGAGCATACCATGTAGCTCGGCCACTGTCTTCTCCAAGCCATTCATGTTGAAATTCATTATGAATTGAGCATAGGAGCTTGGGAGAGAGTTTAAGATGAAATCAATAGCCATGTCATCCTTCATGGGATATCCAAGTTTGTTCATCTGGTCGGTGTACCCTTTCATCTTAAGTACATGAGCACTAACAGGCGTGCCCTCTTGCATCGTGCAACGAATGAGCTGAGACATGGTTTCATAGCGTTCTTGTCGGGCTTGTTTCAGGAACATACCCTTAAGTTGCTCAATCATGTCAAAGGGACTCAGGTCCTCCATGCTCTTTTGGAGCTCACGGGACATGCAGGCTAGCATAAGGCAGGCCAACTCAGTGGCATTATCTCTTTGTTTTTCCCAGGCCTTACGAGCGGCAGCCGTGTTACCATCGGGTGCCTCAGGGATTGGTGCATCGAGAACATAGAGCTTCTTGGCCATCTTGAGAACTATTCTCAGATTGCACTGCCACGAGAGAAAGTTGGTGTTATCCAGCTTTTCATTCTCAAGGATAGACTTGAGAGCGAAGGAGTTATTAGTATTATTATTTTCAGTAGACATCTGTCAAGATAAGCAAAGAAAATAAATTAGTATAAAGAAAGTGAAAAGTCCTTATTAATTTATGACCCAATTACAGAAATTAGAATAAGGAGTGAGAATCTAGCTAAATCAGTCACTAATGGTAGCTGTGGCATACAACATTAGTAAGTGGGTAACTAGACTGACAATTAGTGTCAATTGCGGAAAGATGCACAACTCTCGTGTATGAGGCCGCTAAGACAAGACATGTCTATGCATTGATACGTTTAGCCTCATTTATGCCCACTTTTAATCTCTTGACAGCTGGGGCATGTAACAAGAGAGAAAAGTAATAGTCGTCCTAAAACAGGTACTTGCGGAAGGGCCGGATGTGTAAACGAAACCCTTGCGCCTTGGAAGAATAAACTACGCATCCAGTGCGGTGCTGTGGCTCCAAACACCGATGCTTCGTTTTATGCTCCAAGAGTTCCTTATAATAGGATGGCATAAACCATTGGTTTTAAATATGGGTTTCAATTTTAGTGCTTACCGAATAGGGTCAAACACAATGAATGATTAAATCATACATGTGTTGTAAAAGTCAGTTTTACTATTTAAAGTCATGACAAATTTGATGAACCCTTTCATCTCTCAGGACACTTAATTTTAAATAACCTATTAAAACTAAGTTTGTCACGACTTGAATAACCAGTTAAAGTTAATAGTTAAAAACTATTAAGTTATAAGTTTTGAAATTAAATTTAGTTTAAATTGCAAAACTTTAGCGGTTATTTATTTTATAAAAACAAGTCAGTTGTTAATTTTTTATAAAATTCTATAAGTTGTAAAAATTAAAACTTGTGGTGACAGATTGTGACATTTTAAAACTCCTTTTAAAACATTTGGTGTTTGGTTGATTTATGATAAATTTAAGTTATAAAAAAATTAAAAGCAACCATAAAGCAAATAAATTTGTAAACCTTTTAGGGCCAAGTTTGTTTGATATTGCTAGAGCCAGTTAGCAAGACCAAACGGGTCACGAGGTCCACAAAATTAAAACAACCATAAGGATGGACTTCCGTGCATCTAGTTGTCTCGGATGACTCCCACTGAATCCATGATTCATATTGCGTCTTCATATTTGTCTTCGGGTTTTTATTACATTACATAAAAAAAAAACTATTCTATTACAACTTTGAGCCATCAAAAGTGGGCCAAAACCATAAAACCAAAAACTGAATAATAAACACAAACAACTCAATCACATGGGTCGGGCCAGATTTACATATTCAACACAATCACATGGGCAATAAATTTGGTCAAATAAAAATTAAAAATCGACCAAATTAATAAATAAAAAATGCCCCAAAAAAACAGATCAGATCAGAAACTTCAAGATAGTTAAAGTTTGTGATTAATCTAACCGGTGAAACCAGACCGGTTCCGATTTGCGTGTTATAACCCAGGCTCTGATACCACTGTTGGGATTCAGTGGTGGTCAGTTTGACTTTTGTAAAAAAACGGGTTTTGACAGAGAAATTAATTAATTCAGTTAATTAATAAATACGCAGCGGAAAATAAAATCATAACCTATTTAACAGCACTGACAAACCGAACAGGATCTGGTTATGAACACGCAAACACAAAAAAAACAATTAATCTACTAATGAGATAAATTATACCTCGGTTAATGATTAACCGGTTGAGACACTTAGGTACAACGAACCGATGCTGGATCACGAACCAAAACACGGGAACGGGGCAGCGGCGGCGGCTTGAAAGTGTCGTAAATGGCAAAGGCTCCTCTTCTTTTGCTTACGGCTGAAAACCTTTTTGCTTCTAATTGTAGTTGACCCAAAAAAACAAAAACGGTTGTTTTTCAATTGTGTGGTTATATGGTTTATATTTAGATTATAATTATATATAATAATTATAAACCCTACTAATTGTCTTCGGGTCTAAAGTCCAATACGAGATAAAAAGCTTGTACTAATTTAATTGTTTTAATGAAAGATTAAAACAATATATATAATAATTATTTATAAACTAGTATAAATAATAATCCCCGTTTAACGAATATATATAAAATATATCGTCTCACTAACAGTTCGTAATTACTGGTTAAGCAGATTAAGTGGATTTAATGTTCGTTACCCTATGTGTAACTCTTACGGGTCATAGCTCGGTCAGCCGCGTTATCCATCGGGTCGGTCCATAAAATCCAACATTACGTACATAAGAAATAACCGAAAATAACTTACCACCCACTAACTCAAGCCACTAACATACTTAAAAGGATAAAGACTCTTACTAACTACTCATATCCTAACCCTACGTGTGCATGGTGGTGCATAGAGACGTGCACATATCATTCCCGCCCCGTTAAAAACGTCCTTGTCCTCAAGGACGGAATGAAAGAACCATGGTGGTCGCCACTCAGTCACACCGGTGGCATCTGCACGGGTCGTAGCGAAGCGCCATGGTGGGCGCCACTCCTTTTCCAGCTCCTCAATCAAACCAAAAAGCGTCTGCTCGATACTCTTTTTTGTTGAAATTGGGTTAGCACCTGATGCCAAGAAGAATTGTGGTGCTGCACTTATCACCTTCGCTCCGGTAAGTGTAACCCCAACATTAACCATCATGGAGGCACAATGATCATCCAATACAATAGCCTGCCTCAAAAGTTTGCTGACCATCGTCCATCCACGAGTCGGAATGGGAGCAATGACCGCAACAGTAACTTGTGATGCCTGAATATGAGACGGTGGAGGCCCGGTTATACCCAAGGACGGTGTTGGTTTTGGTGCGGTAGTAGGGGCTGCTGCTGGTGCAAATGACGCGGGTTGTGGTACTCATTGCAGTGCTGGTTTCGGTGCTGCAATAGAAACAAACGGTGGTGCAGTTTTTGGTGGCGGCGCTGCAGTGGAAGCGGGTGGTAGCATGACTGCCAGAACAGGTGGTGAGACTCGAACAACTTGAACCCCTATGGAATGAACCATGTCGAGAATAGTTTTCAGGGTCTCGTGGATGTGGTTGAGTTGGAGCTCATGCCGGGCCAACTTATCTTCACTGCTCGGTAGAATTCCTCCTCGGTATCCATGGATCACGACGGCGCTGATACCACTGATGAGGTTCTTGATCAACCCAACAAGAAATAAGAAAGAAACCAGAAGAAATTAGAGAGAGTTTTAGACCATTTTTCATAATATTTCATTCATAACCATTACAAAACATAGTTGGCCATATATAGGCTTACGTACATAAGAAATAACCGAAAACAACTTACCACCCACTAACTCAAAACATACTTAAAAGGATTACTCAATAACTCTTACTAACTACTCATATCCTAACCCTACGTGTGCATGGTGGTAGGGATGAGCTTTTGGTACCAAGTACCCGTACCGATACCCGTACCGGTACCGGTACCGAAAAATCAAAACTACGGGTACCGGGACTTGATTTTCTCTGATTTCGGTACCGGTGCATAGAGACGTGCACATATCATCCCTCTTGCACAATTAAGTCAATAATGTGTGCAATGCACCGACTATGGAAAAAAACATCTTTACAAATAGGTAGATATTTAAATTTTATTTTTTTAACAACGATGTATTATTTGAGACGTTATCAAAAGATATTGAAAATGTTTTATCTTGTAATTTAAAAGTTTCTATTACTTTATCTAGAAGATTAAATAAATTTTCTCCGGTATATGAATATCCAAATAATTCAAGTGTGATCGTACGTTCATCATTTGCCACGTATCGGGATCAACCCAATATGTAGTAACGCAAAGGTACAATTCCGGTAAAGCATGAGGAGCCGACCAAATATCAGTAGTTAACACCGGTTTTTAAATTTTCAAAACCGTTAATTAATTGCTTTTTAGCATCTTTGCACATACTTAAACAATGATGTCTAAGAGTAGAACGACTTACGTGATGATAACGAAGTTGGCGTGTATCTTGAATCATCTTTGTCAAGTGCACGTTGTCAAAGTGTTCAAACGACAAGCTTTCTTGAATAGCAAACCGTGTCCTCCTCTCTAGAACCATGTCAACGTTGAAATTCCAAATACCTCAATCGCTTGATATTTGATTGACCACGAGCTTTTTGAGTCCTCGCCACGGTTACTTCATCGAGTTTTTTTACTACGGTTGGACATTTCACATAAAACGTATTTTGAAAAAAATATTTGGGTTTCTATTTGTTTTTTAGAGTCCTCTCCACGGTTACTTCATTACGGTTACTTCACTCAATGAAGCACCCGCTTCAGAGGAACCTTGAACACTTGAGCTACCATTTGAGATTACGAGGGTTCTGAGACTTGCAAACTTTTGAGCGTTTTTTGTGTTTTTAAGAGTTAGAGAAGTACTGTGATCAAACCAATACACTTAATACCTATTTACACTAACATATGTAGGAAAATGGTCCAAAAAAATTATTCCATCGGCCATAAACGGCTATATAGCAGCCATTGTCAACAACTAGATTTTTTTTTCAAATTTTTGAACTTAACCAGTTAACCAGCTATTGATGGGTTAACTTTCGGTTCTTTTTTACTGGTTTATCTCTCAAATCATTGAACCGGTTCGTAACCTGCGGTTTTTCTTCTACCCTAAACTGGTTAGTAACCGGTCACGATTAATAACCGGTTACTATTAATAATCGGTTACGGTTAGTAACAAGGGAGGGCCCCTCCATTTTACTCGCTTTTGTGATCCAAATTTCCGGACATCAACACCGTTGAACGCCTTCCCACAAGGCGTCCATTGCGGCCGTCCGGCCACGTCGACGTCTAAGCTTGTCCGCTTCTTCACATTGAAGATGCTCTAAATATTTCAAACTATTATACTTCTTGTATAGAAAACATAAAGGAAATTACTTAAGATAAAGCGAAAAAGGAACAAATACATATTTTTAATTTTCTTACTTATAAATAATCAATTTTATTTGATCTAATATGAAACTTAGCTCTAAAAGTTGCCTGTTGTCATAGCACAGCTCTTACAAAAAAATACACTGCGAAAAGACTACGGAAATGAACAAAATGCCCCTTCCTTTTTGACATGGGACTATTGTACATGATTGATTATCATAAAGTATTCAAAATTGGTAGATGAAATCTTGGATATCAATGATCTTGACTATCTGATCTAATGTTGATAATCTTTGAAACAACAAGCTTTGAAAGCTCATTAATGGCAGCTTGAACCTGATAATCATCATCTGCTGTTTCCCTTGGCACTGACCACACCTCTGATTGTGAGCTGTACTCCCTGGCTGCAACCCTTGTCTTTTTGGATGTCATCACCACTTTCTCCAAATCTGCTTGTGATAATGCTCTTGGCAACTGAATATCAAAAATCACTTTTCCATCAACTCTCTAATAACCAATTAAGATCTGTTACAAATGTTGACGATAAAAGGTGCAAAAATAGGCGATGCACATTAGGTCTGGTCTGGTAAAGAACAGCTAAATTTTTGGTATGGGTTGTGGTTAGGTACACACTTTTCTCAGATTTGTAATGTATGTAATTAATGTGTCAATATGATTACAGAAATCCTTAATTTCTGTGCCTTAATTAACAAAGTTATTGACAATGAAAGGTTGCAAAATGGGTAGTTGGGCAGGTTGGATAATGGGTCATAAGAGGTTGATAAAACCCCAGATTGGTATTACTAGTATTACTAATAGTTTTACATTATTAGGTAAGTAGAATTTGTAAGTATGCCTTTTATTAATTAATTAGAGGGAAGTCTTGGACAAGAATAAGATAACTTGGGGAACAAGGCATTTTGTTTCATCTATATAAAGCAGAGTTGTAATTTTATTATGCTGAATACTAAAACTATTTACCCATAGGGAGAGTCATTCGACATCTCGAATTATACCTTGTACTCATGCTATCTTTTCTATCGAATCCTAGGTCCATTTGTGAAATTTTACAACATTTTGTGCAAATTTCGAACTTTTATAAACAATCCAAGTCAATATTTTCCAAAAAATATGTTTTCACTAAAAAGACACTTTAGCAACTTTTAACCCGTTTGGCACATTTAGCTACTTTTACCATTTGACCCGCTAGAGATGCAACAAAAGCCACATCTATCAATCCATATTTAAACGGGTCAAAACTGACACCTCTGATGTGCGTGTGTGTGGGGGAGAGAGAGAGAGAGAAACTCACATGTGATGACTCCCCCTTCTTCTCATCATCTAGAAGATCCTTGATGGGAAAATAGGCTGCTTGCTTGCAGAGCTCTAAAAGATCTGAGCCAGTATAACCTTCACACAATGCAGCTATCGAATCAAGGTCAATCTCATCCTCTACTCTCTCACCCTTCAAAATCACCTTCAAAATTGCAGCCCTTTCCTTTCGGTCAGGAATCCCAATCTCGAATGCCTGTGGAAGTCGTCTCAGTATTGCTTCATCAAGCTCTGAAGGACGATTAGTGGCAGCTAGCACCATCACTCTAGCATTCTCTACATAAAAAAAATTCACAATTTTAACCCAAAATCTAGAGCCACAAATGTCAACATACAAAAATCAATTTGGTCAGAAGAAAACAAACCATACAGGCCCAGTTCTCACTCTAATGTTCTTAAAAAACTCATTTATATTCAGTCCCGAACAGAACTATCATTTTTTAGAATCTTTTATCTTGCAAGCTTGAAATGATGTTATTTATACTTTTCAAAGGGATAATGTACGCATAGGCCATAGGCCACCCAAGTATTCAAAGTTTTTGTTAAGATCACTCAACTGTTAGAACAATTATAGAGGCCACCAAAGCATTATCAATTTGGTTTATCTATATGCCAATTTTGGAAAGAAAAAAAAAACCTGCCTGAAATTTGTAAAATGACAAAACGCCCCGGAGTCAAATCTAGTCGTAAAAATGACAAAAACGCCATAGGTCTACTCAAAAGAATCAACTCTAAAACTCTAAAAGGACTAGAAAATAGAGTCAAGGCCCTTTTGTCATTTCATTTTACAATTTTAGAAGTGATAAGCTTTAAATTTGGGAGCGTTTGTCAGTTTATAGTTTTCTGACAAGTTCTTTGCCGGAATTGGCATAACGAAAGCAAATTGATATTTGGGCTGCATGTGTGTACATTATCCCTTTTTCAAACTATAAAACCCAAGTTCATGATCAGTTTATGATTCGAGGCCGAATAAGTTCTAAACAGGAACAGAACCGGTCTGGATTGGTCGGTACTCAATTCCATCGTTTTTAATTTTCTGGTTCTGGTCCTGGCCCTGGTTTCATCCCGATGAACACTTCTAGCTAGAGGGGTTATAGGGGTTTGACAATGTCTAAAGAATGGACTTCAGAAAAGACAGATACCGAGTTTAATTAAAACTTACGATCTGTGGTAAAACCATCCCATAAAGCCATAAACTCTGTCTTCATATTGGTTAATGCTTCATGGTCTGTACTTCGACGCTGACCAAGAAAACTATCGACCTCATCAATAAATATTATGGCAGGCTGGAGTTTGTATGCCAAACTAAATACAGCAGCAACTGCCAAAAATCAATCATCACCATGAGTGAGCACTTTGTAAAGGAAAAAGCTTATAATATAGATATAATATCTTATGCACAACATGTAACTAGCTGAAATCAAACAGACGCATTTTGTTAACTAGAAGTGGCAATGTCGATCCATTTACAGATAACTGGGTTAATTTGTGTTGTACTTTATCTCTAATGGTCAAATGGTAAAAATAAAAATAAAAACTGCTAAAAGTTAATTGAGTCAAACCGGCCAAACATATCTCCTGTATCGAGTTATCAGAACTTGCATCATTATTTTAACAATATCATTTTTGTAATCATATTCAACATGTTAATTACATATAACACCAAACAAAAAAATTTACAGTCAACTTGAACCACTTTCCCTGAACTGAAAAATAAGTGTTTTAACTAGTTACCACTTGCCCATCCTGTCTGACTTGCCCATTATGGCACTCGTAGTACTGACACATAAACTGTCTTATTCTTGCTTCAATCTTCCTATCGTTTTTCAAAAAATCTTTGATTATTCTTTAACTTTTCCAATCCCGTTCACTTCCGCCAAATCTGATGACCACTTCTTTTATGTATCTCAATACAAACTCCTCAAACACATACACTATGTTTCTACTGAGTTAACACAAGATGCAGTATAGACCAAATTGGCATTACATTTTCACTCATTTTATTCCAACGACAAAAGTCAAAAGGTTGGCCAAAAAGCTGCACAATAAAGATAGTGGACAAAACACATTCATCCTTAATCCAAATGAGGTATGTTCCCAATCATTTGGGAAACTAATTTCCCACCAACGACTAAGATCTACCAATTCGAGTCAGAGTCTATGTGGCTTACATTTATATGCCAACTTTAGGGCCACATACACTAGTTTTTCTTCATTTTTATCAATATAAATAAAAATGCATTTCTGTTGCCCATGGCAGTAGTAAGTACTATTGAGTAAATCACCTACATCTTTATTGTACAAGTGACAGTTGTGTGTGTGTGTGATTGTTCTATTTTTGGCTTGGTTGTCCACAATAGTAGTCATTCTTATCTTTATATGCTTGTAAAAGCATCGGAAAGACACCTCTCATAGAAGAAGAAATCAAACACAAGTCATGCTAATACAAACAAGCCTACCCAGCCAAATCCCACCCATACAGTAGGGCATGAGGAAGGTGAGATGAGAGCAAACCTTACCCCTATCCCATAAGATAAAGAGGCTGCTCCCAGAGAGATCCCAACTTGGAAAAACCTCCTTGTTTACAGAGAGAAGTAATGCTAATATTTTCTAAAATTGTAACAATCAAGCATGCTAGAATTGCATGGTATGCATTTGATCAAAGACAAACAAGTCGTATCAGAAAAATCTATCCTCGTATGGCCCCTTTTCCATTTTAACATTTGCCTACTCTAAAACTCTCTTCCTTAGTTCCAATAGCAAATGAATGATTTGGTATTTAACCATGTACAGATCTATATTTCAATATTGGAATCTATCTAGAGATAAAATATAATCCAGATCGGACAACTTGCAAGCAAATGTACCAAAACTACCACATCTACCAATCACCTTAATAATTGATAATACATGCATAGAAAAAGCATATTACATTTGCAATCCAAAAAACAAAAAACAATCATTTGTATTTACATATTTATAACAACTAAATCCCAACATAAACTATCTACACAGTTGCAAAAACAATAACTTTAAACACTAACCAAGTTTTTGTGCATCTCCAAACCATTTGCTCATCAGATCTGATATCCTCACATTGATAAAAACAGCCCCCGACTCTTTTGCAATAGCTTTTGCAAGCATAGTCTTCCCTGTACCAGGTGGGCCATACAACAGAACACCTTTTTGGGGCCCAAGTAGCTTCCCATAAGAAAAAAGCTCAGGCCTACGTAGGGGTAAAATGACCAATTCATATAGTGATTGCTTGATGGACTCCAACCCTCCAATGGAATTAAATTCCACATCAATATGATCAGGATTTATCACATTGCACGCAATGACGTCCTGTTATGCATCGAATATAAGCAAACAAGAATATAACGAATGGCAAGCTAGACAAACTTCACATTTTTACAGTTAAATTAAGCGCAAAATAGAAACCTCATTACTGGCTTTATCACGACTGTAGCTATGGGTGACTTGTTCAAACAATCGCAGATCATTGTGTTGAATTTTCTAAAACTGCTGGCATTGCTTCTTATATCATTTGTGTATATGTATATGCCACAATGGCATCCGATATAACATTTAATAATAATTTTTAAATAAAAACTTTAAAAGAAAAAGATCATTTTTCAAACTTGTAAATTAATTTATTTTTAACTTCTTTCACATAAGCATTTTTTGCATATGTGGCGGCTAGAATGGCATCAACTGGTTCCACATTAGCAATTTATAGGCAATATCAGTTAAAATAAGCTTCACTGGATAGATGTATCCAATCAATGCCCCCATTACCTAATGTAGTCCAATTAGCCATTTTTCAAATTTTCTTACAGATAACTCCTATCTACGGAACCCTAACGGCCTTATCTATGCACTTCGCCATATCTTGGGTTTAGTGGTTAAAATCGATTATAATTTTGCTTGTCGAAATAAATAGTCGTCTGAAACTGAGGATATTTGTGGGTCACAAGTTGTCTACAACTAGTCACCAATCCAGAGAACCATACTACTTGAATGATAAGGTGTTAGTCATAGTACTAGTCTAGTAATGTACTACACTTTAGAGCTGAACGCACAACAGCACAAGTCCTGGTAGCTTCCACCAACATACTCGACATATACGATAAAGAGAAGGGATGGTGGGTCAAACTTGAAAATGTTACATGAACCAGAACATGACAAGAACCCTAAAACCGGTGTCTGACACAAACCCTAACACAACTCGCACACTCCAAGGACATGACCTGTTTAGCTTGAATTTTGTTTTAAGAAAAAACTGCATATCACCACTCTAAAATTACAAATTTATATCAAAAAAACAAAAATGTCTATAAAAAAAATTGCGCTTAAAACTACAGAACCTCACAACCTAACTTAGACATAAAATACCCAATTATACCAATCAGTTTAAGTTTTGACATAAGATACCCCTTCAGAAAGTTTATAAATGCAAACGTGTTCGATCGGAAAGTTAGAAACTAACCGACCCCGTTTAGGCTAAACTCAAACTCATGAACTTTTCAGATTGTACTTTTGTAAGAAAAATAAAATGATTCATTCTCCTCTCTTTCCTCTCTCTCATCATCATCCTGTCCTAAGTCTAACAAACTTACCCAAAATTGTCACAAACTAATCCTTTTTACCAGTACAAACCTACATTTTGCAAAAACAAATCATAATACTTTCACAGAATGAAAAAACTGGTGCTACTTTCGCACTTTTGTCTGCAACCAAAGGCCTTACATGTTCAAAAATTCAGTGACTACTGACCTTAAATGTGTAAGAGAATATAGAAATTAACCAGTGCTTCTATGTAGGAGTCTCATAAAAGCAACAACTTCAACATCCAAAACCCTAACATACTTGTTGATATTCAATAGCCAAAAGTTTAATAAGCATATAATCAGACCTAAAATACTACGATTGCATTGAAATCAAAACCAAAAGGGGATATCAATACCTCGTAAGAATTTGTTTGAATAAGAGGGCGACCTAAGCGCTTGGAGATTTCCTTCTTCTGTTCTAGGGCTTTTTTGGAAGCTTCTCGATTAGGATCAAGATGTTTGAGACCGGCAAAGAGCACCAAGGAACTGAGGGCCGCGCTGGCGGCGTACAATAGCAATTCCTGCAAGAACTTCGTCTCCGTCATCGATCCCTTCATCGATTTCTGATTCTTGCAAGTTATATAGTGCTCTCTGCTCGTCTTCTATTGGATTTGGCGTGTTGGATTGTAGCGCACGAATTACCATATACATTAAATCCTTGTGCCACTTGACTCTAGAGCATGTAATTTCTGACACGGAGCTCATTAATATACGAAATTAACATGTCTTGTGTTTGATCTTAACATGTTTCATGTCTTAAATACATCGACATATTAAGACACGGTTAAATTCGTATCTAAACAGGTTAAAGACGTGTTAACTCGTCAAGACCTGTTCGTGACATGTTAACATTCTATTTGTATCCGGATTCAGCCCAAGTCCAACACTCCAACTCATCTTTAATACTCTATGGGTTTTTGTTTTAAAAATGTTTAGGATTTACTATTTTAATGGATGTTATGATTCGACTTTTTAAAATTTTAAGAGTGCTTAATTAAGGATTATTTCCAACATCGGTCCGGTTAGATGGTCGTGAGATTCCGAAAATAATTTAAATTCTCGGTCCATACGTTCAGATCTGATAGTCTGTCGTGTACTACACGGGTTAAATACAAATAAGTTGACACATCAATCTCTTTAAATTATATAAATATAATATTAAACCTATTTTATTCCATGGCTTAAAGTTAAAAATTAAAACCATATGGGGATCCTTCTTAAGCCGCTTAAGGTCAACAACTCAACATCACAAAAGTCAAAATGATAATGCATTTTCCACGGCTAGCCCCAACAATTTGAACGGGTAATAATACCCGCTGAACTTACCCGCGTTGGTCTACCCGCTGAAGCCGTTGGGCTGGCGGTGGTATACCCGCTGAAGCCGTTGGGCTGGCGGTGGTATACCCGCGAAGCCGCCTCCTACCCGCTCACGACTCCCAGTCCCCTTAGTGTCACATACACAACCATAATTTACTAGAAAACAATTCTCAAGTCTCACATAAAGAACCATAATTTACTAGGGAAATTTTCTCAAGGAATATGGCTTCACAACAGTTGTTCTTAGCCTCACTCGTTTCTCTAAACTCTCTAGGGTCCTTTCTGTTTGCGGTGGTAGTTGGACATTACTACAGCAAAGAGTTGGAATTGCCGCAATGCATAGGCAACTCCTCCTCACCGACCGTGTAATAGTTTTTTACCGCATCGACTTTGTCGCGTCGAATATATCCCTACCACATGGTAAATGTCGTGATGACACGCGTCATAAGGCATTGACGAAGGACTGCACGCCCTAGGGCTGAGCATTAAATTTGAACCGGACCGGAACCGCGAACCGTTTGGACGGAAATATGTTCACCGAGGAACGGATCGTATATAAACAGTTCGGACCGTACCGGAACCGTAATAAATGGGTCAGAACCGTTTATTTGCTGGACCGAATCGATTAGCTTGCCATGCAACTCTATATATATAGAGTTGCATGGTTAGTCTCACATACACAACCATAATTTACTAGAAAAATTTTCTAAAGTCTCACCTACACAACCATAATTTACTAGGAAAATTTTCTTAAGGAATATGGCTTCATAACACTTGTTCTTAGCCTCACTCGTCTTTCTAACCTCTCTAGGCTCCTTTATGTTTGCTGTTGTCGCTCCTTCCGGTAGCTGGACATTACTCCAGCAGAGCGTTGGAATTGGCGTAATGCATATGGAACTCCTCCCCACCGACCGTGTAATAGTTTTTTACCGCACCGACTATGTCGCGTCGAATAAATCCCTACCACACGGTAAATGTTGTGATGACCCGCGTGATAAGGCGTTGACGAAGGACTGCAAGGCCTAGGGCTGAGCATTCGGTTCGAATTGGACCGGAACCATGAACCGTTTAGATGGAAATATGTTAACCGAGGAACGGACCGTATATAAATGGTCCGGACCGGACCGGAAATGTATTAAACGGGTCGGAACCGTTTATATGTTGGACCGACTGATTAAGATAAAGTTCCACTTTCATTATAGCAAATTATGTTTCCTGCAAATTAAAGTTCCAATCCAACTCCACAAAACAAAAAACAAACCCAAAATACTCCACAAACGTTTCTAACGGGTCCGAACCAAAACCGTCGGCTTATTAATCGAACCGAACCGCGAACTGTTTAATGACAATATGAAGAACCGAGGATCGGACCTGTTTAGTATTTCGTGGGTTGGTTCTGGTTCCAATTCGTCCGGTTCTACGGTTCTAACGGTTCCTAACCGCGAACTGCTCACCTTTAGCACGACCCATTCTATCGAGTATGACGTGCAGTTGAACTCTATTCGTCACCAACATTTGGTGCTCTTCTGGTACCCTTATGTATGAAGGAAGCATTGTCTAAAGGGGCAGGTACAATGATAGGGAGATTTTGGTGAGGGTTTATAACGACTCGTGCAACTATCAGTGTGATTGGAAGGAAATTCCATCTTCTTTGGCTTTCAGAAGATGCTATGCGAACGATCACATATTGTCGGACGGTCGGCAAAATGCGATTGGTGGCAGGATTCGGTTCAACTATGAATTTTACCCAAAAAAGACAAAATGTATTCATTATACTATAAGTATAAAACTTTGAGTTTGGTTTTTGTAGCATGTTAAATTTACAGTTTATGAAAAAAGAAAAATAAAAAAATCCTTGCAGGGCATTTGTACACATACCTAATTTGTAACATCCTGGAATTTCGCCTATTGACAATTCGGGCGAATGAATGACCAGAATCCCTATTAACCAATATAGTTGGCGAAGAAACGAAAGTTTAAAACAATTATAGGCCCCCGGGCAGTTGTTAATGAAATCGAAACGCTCGCTAACGGAAATTCAGGGGCCCGGATGTAAACCTCGATGGTTTAAATAAGAATTTAAGGGAGAACCATAGGCCATTCAGCCTAGAGGTGTTCGACGGCAGCAAGGAGAGACGCGGGGGAGAGAGGAGCAGAGCGAGGTGTTCTCGCGGTGGCTCTACGACGACGACGAGCAAGGGGAGGACTTCGCACGTAAGATATACTCCTATTCCTATCTGTTTATTTTTCTTGTGTACATGTGAAACCAATTGGGGTTTTGATCGGGTGGTCGTCCATGAGCGACGGGTGGAGGCGGTCGGCTACGTGGATGGCGGAGACCGACGGTGATGAGGAAGATGACAGGTGAACATGATTTATGGCTGCGGGGTGTCGCTAGAATCACAATGGCAGCGGGTGAAGGTGTCGGCAGTGGCTGTGATGATGGTCGGCGGCAGACGGCGAGGCGGCGACGGTGGTGGTGTTCCATCGCAAAACGGGGGAACCCGGTTAGGGTTCCTCACGAAATGGAAGACGACGAGGAGATGAGGGGTGGCACGAAGATGACGGAACTCGATTATAGTACTCGACGGGTGACGCTTGTTAAGTGAAACACGGTGGTGGGGGTTCGCGGTGGTGGACAAGGGAGAATGGAACTAGGTCACACCCGGTTAGGGTTTTCGCATGGCAAGCATGCATGCATGCGTAGGAACTCGGCTTGGGTGAACACACGTTTATGAAGCTATGGTTTGTATGGCGACGGGTTGGTGCGTACAAGCGGGGACTCGGGTGCACAAGTCTTGTTAAGGACGGGAAATTTTGTTATACGTAAACCTAGGAGCTAGAGTCTCGTAAAGAAGGGACGTTGAGATAACGAGCTAGGCATCGGAGTGTAATGATGTTTTATGTTATTCGATGTAAGTTTAGAGCGTATCTGATCAGGTAATCATGCGTTTGTCAGGTTTGGAATCGAGCGGGGCCGGACAAGTTGCAGGACAAGACTGAGACTCGAAATAACCAGTGAGTTTCTAATCCCTTATTCTTTAAACATTTTCTAATATTTTAGGGCTATCGTACACACTTATGAGCAAGTTTACTCTATGTAACGTGTTAACGGTTTCGGGTTCTAAACCGATGTGTTTGAATATTAAATGATTATTAAATATCGTAGGGTCCATGGTGTACCCATGGGATTAAATGAACTAGGGATAAGAGTTATCAATGTGTGACGCGTAAAAGGTTGACCGGGGAAAGTAGGGCTTTAAGCTAATTGCTTATTATTGCATGAGAGATATAGTGTCGTAGTGTTATGTGAACTGTGCAAGTATATTTAACAAGTCATATAAGCGTAGTGTGATATTGTATCTCTATGTTTGTGTTATGTGTCTTGTGTCGTGGCTAATTGCTTATTATTGCATGAGAGATATAGTGTCGTAGTGTTATTCGAAATGTGCAAGTGTATTTAACAAGTCATATAAGCGTAGTGTGATATTGTACGTCTATGTTTGTGTTATGTGTCTTGTGTCGTGGTCGTTGTGGCACGACAGGTAATGTGTTTGTATCTGTGTCTTTACGACATGGCAAACGGGGTTGTGAAGGACAGTTTCCTTTGGGAAGTCACCTACAGTGACATTATTTAGCAGGTGAATGATGAGCTCGGGGTATGTTTAATGCCCTGACGAGGGTAACCCTGACGATGGTTCATTGACGAGATATGTATTTGTATGCAAATATATTTGTGTTAAATAGTATGCAAGTGTTATATTATATTTTTTGTGCATAGAAAATTATAGTTGCGATGTGTAGGTAGTAATGAATTAGGTGAGTAGAGTTAGACGAATCGCTGTGTCGGGCTTGTGACGTGGTGTGTATAACTGTCATGTCAGATAATTCGTGTAAGCCTTGGTTAAGGCTGAGTAGAGAAATGTCTAAATATTTGCAGGGTTAATCAGTTTTTCAGCTAATATTTGTAGTAGGTTACGAGTTATTATTGTCGTAAGCTCGATCCATGTCAGTGAGACTTACTGGGTTACAATGGTGGGATGAGTCGTGAATCTTTTGGGATTCCTTAAGATAACGGGGGTTACCTATATGATTATAAAATGATACAATTATTATATTAAGGATCGGAGGGTCCTGAGTGGAAATAAATAATAACTATAAAGAGATGGCTTTTGTTTAAATCAAACTATTAGAACTCACTCAGCGTAACTGACTTTGTGTGTGCGTTAGATTGTTTTGCAGGTAAGCTTTGGGGTCGGCGTATCTTGGCTCAGGAGCGGTGTCACGAGCGGTGTTACTCATATTGTCGTGCCGGCATTCGTGAGGTAAGCATAATGACCACAATGACATTAATTAGTAATTAATGTTTTTAGAAAGACTTTCATAGTAATTTGATTTATAATATATGTATTTTAAAGAAAGTGACCCAAAAGTCTTGACATCGGGATTAGTAAATCCCTAATTTGGTATCTAGTACGGATGTGGTATGTGTGAAACACCACCAACACGAGATAATAATATTACGTAAATATTCATGTGTTTTTGTGAACGAAATAATAGTTTAAGCGATGATAATTATAAATATACTATTTTTGAATAAAATAAGCAGACAACCTCCGAAGTAATTCGCTAATCTCTGAGTCAATAGATACTAGCATAAGGTTTGATATAACATGGGTATCATCCTTAAGTTTGTTCCATGCATTTAGGACAAACTCGCAAGCATCCTCAGATGGATGCTTAGGGAGGGGGTATTTAAGAACATGCATCTTCTTGTTATATCTAAGAACTTCCTTTATCTGTAGTACCATTCCAAGAAGTTTGTTCCAACGAGTTTGATTTTAAGAATATCGTTAAGACGCTCCAGGATAACATCATCAGCAAATGGAGTCATCTACAAAATTCAATTAAATTTTAGTATTTTCATGCTTTAATTATCTTAATTATATTAATGACCCAGAGACAAAAATATTTATAATTATAAATGAGATCCCGGTTTACTATGTTATAGTGAATGGCTAAGCATGTTTCACTGGTATAGCTAGACAGGTAGGTATGAAAATACCAATTGCGTCGACTACATAATTCTCAATTTGAGGGGCATGACAAGCAAGGTCAAGCTTTCAATACATTTCCCTCAACTATGTCCACTTAAATGACTTAAGTGGTATTTGTCCTTTAATTGTGACTGTAGTCCTGGCCTAAGTGACTTAGGAATCGTGATCCTACCTTTAACCAAAACCGTGGCGTCGAATGCAGCGTAATTCACTAACATCGACGTTTCGGTTTAGTTGAAGTGTCATAATTAAGGGTGGCGTTGAAATATCGATTTTAATAGTTGGAATTTCTTTAATGTTTTAATTTACATGTTAAGGGTCAAAAACATTTTGGACGACGGATAGCATGAATCAAGTCGTGCAAGTTTTAGTAAACCCTTTGTATTGACTAATATAATATTAAAATAATATAATATTTTTGGACGAAGGATAGCATGAATCAAGTCATTCATTTTCTGGTAACAAATTAGACTAATATAATATTAAAATAATATAATTATGAATCTTATTCAAAATTCCTCTTTGTATTGAAAGACTAAGGAACACACGACCGTGCCAGGGTATGGGGCACGACCGTGCCTAGCCAGGAGGCACCACCATGCCTAGACACGAGGCACGACCGTGCCTGGGCATGAGCCACGACCGTGTCTTCACCCAGTCACAGTTTACAAACTGACCAGAAACAAAAACGAGTTGTGAGACTCGAACCCGGGTCTCACCCACCACAGTACAACACTTTAACCAGTCTCGCCCACTAGGGTATCGCGTTAAAGACCCGATTCTGTTTGGTTTTATCATTCACAGTCCCTGTGTTCTTCCCCTGTATGCGAACCCGATCCAAACCACTCTCAATCCCACTTCAATCGTTCACAATTGAACATAAAAACATGGTGGTTTTGTTAAGCGATTTATTGTGAATTTGTTGGTGTGGTTAATTGCAAAATCATCAAGTTTAAGATTGTTAATTGCATATTTGAAATAACGAAACCCTATGTTTGAATGACGAATCCAATTGACCAAATTCGATAAGATTACAAATTGAAATCATAGGGCTTTTGATGAGTGATGGATTGCGAACCTAATTATGTAATTTAATTGAATTGAGATTGAGTCTAGGTGTTAGTTCGATTAACCTGACATAGCGATGAACCCTAGAATCGGTTCATGTTCAATTCGATGTTGTAAGCCCCAATTCGGTTAGGGCTTTCAATCTACAGACTAAGACAAATGTGTGGGAAGTTTCAGTTACCTGAATTGATGTCGGATTGACAGAGTTCGACTAAAACACAGCTGTGACTTGACGAGTTAGTCTCCGGCGGCTCCTGCTGCGTATCCGACGTAATTGGTATGTGCAAAAGCTTCTGGGAGATTCGTTTGAGGTGCGCAGGGTGTTTGATTGCAAAAATGGTAACAAATTTGATGGATTTTGATTTTTTAGTTAATGGGGTCGACGGTTACGAGTTTAATGATCATAATGAGGTTAATTCGCAATCATGGGAGAGTTAAAACGCATGGAAACGATCCATTGATGATTGATAACATCAATACTATGATTAACCGGCAGGATCAAAGGAGTCCGATTTTGACTTTCAAAAGTCAACAAATTGAGTTTGGGGTAATTACAACATTAGTCCATGTGGTTTATGTGTATAAGTTTGAGATTTTGACAGAACTAGTCCTTAGAGTTACTATTTAGGTTAACGGGGTTAACCCGAAATAGTCGGGTGTCACAGTTCTTGTTCAATGCTTAATGCTAGTCTTCCTCCCCAAACATCGATGAGGGTGAGAGCTGTATTAAGAAATGGCCTCCCGAGAATAAGAGGACAACGTGTTCCCCCATTTATGTCAACCACCACAAAGTCCACCGGGAAAACGAATTCATTAATCTTTATAAGCACATCTTCAACGATTCCCTTTGGATAGTGAACCCGTCCTATTGGTTAGACATAGTTCTAATTTTGTGGGTTGGAGTTTTTTCAGATTCATTTTTCTCAAATATAGTGTCAGGTAAAATGATAACACTCCTCAACGTAGTGTGATCCCCCACATAACTCGCACCATGAATCCGAGAAATCTCTGTCATATTTGAAATATTCTTCTTGGGTAGAGTTTTCGGTAGGGGTGTGCACGGTTCGGTTATGTTCGGTTATTAGCCTTAACCGAAACTGAAGTCATCGGTTATTCTATTTTATTAACCGATCGGTTTTCGGTTAATCGGTTCGGTTTATTCGGTTATTTTGTCGGTTTTCGGTTCGGTTCGGTTAATTTTGGTTAATAACCAAAACTAAACTTCGATAATAATTTTTGCTTAGCAGTACATAAAATGGAGGTATAAATACATGAAATTGAGGTATAAATACATGAAATTGAGGTATAAATACATGAAATAGATGTATAAATACATGAAACGAAGGTATAAAACATGAAATACATGAAATAGAGGTGTAAAAGCTAGAAATATATGAAAATATGGATAGTTCGGTTTGGTTTGGTTAATTTCGGTTAATCGAGGGTACAAAAAATAACTAATAACCGATCTTCGGTTAATTTGGTTTTTCGTTAATCGGTTTTTGGTTAATTTCGGTTCGGTTTCGGTTAACGGTTCGGTTATTGCTCACCCCTAGTTTTCGTTATATGAGTCCATGATTATATTTTTGTGAATTTTACTTTTAAAAAAAAGCTAATCCATTAACTCAAATTTTTCTTGAAATCACCATGTCCCCGGCAACGACGCCAAAAACCAGATGTGTGAATTTGATATAGTTAAATATTATATAATAATATTTAGAGATTGTGGTTTCACGATATCAGGTTTTAAATTTATAATATGATAATTACTTTAACTTAAAACACACACAATAGGATAGTTTAGGTAAGAACCAAGTATCGAACCAATGGAAACGGTTGAGTTCCAATACTCAACTTTTGTTATCGTTTAGCCGGATTAATTAGTGAGTGGATTTTGTGTACTTGTGAAGCAGAATAGTAAATGACAGAAAAGTAAATTACGATAAAATAAATAGCATAAAAGTAAAAATGTGCGTGATGTGTGTAACACAAATGTAACTAGCAGAATAGTAAATAGCAGAAAAGTAAATATGTCGGAAATGATCAGGTCACTGATAGTATTGCTTCAGGCTTCGAATCAGCTTGGCACGTGATAATGTTAAGTTGACTAATTCAGTGGTATGACTACTACAAACTTGTGACCCTGGGTCACCGCTATGGCATCGTCCTCACGACATTTGATTCACGAATTATAATCTTTAAATTAAAATAGTAGTGCCTCCCGTTAGGGACAACAGTTACCCGCAACCCTTCGAATGGTCATCTCCGGGTTGGTTTAACACATCAAACTTAAAATGCTTTATATTAGAGTTAAATAGGTGACTATATTTTGTTCACCGGGAGGCGGTGTAACAATGGGGCCAAGTATTAAGACATACCGTTCCCAACATGAGTTCACCAATTCTTGGTCGCATAATAAGTTCGTATAAAGACGTACGTCCTTAGAAGTATAGACCAAGTCTTGGCTTATCAATCTTTGTTCGTATAAAGATGTACGAGTTTCAAAGGAAGTTTGATTAAAAAAGGTTTTATGATCTTACTCTTTAAAATCAAGACACTCAAAAATATAAAGACGGATTTAGACAATAATAAAAGCCCACCAAAAGGTGTTTTTAAGAGCGAATAATTAAATACATAAACATACCACTAAATTAATATGTTAAACATTAAAATGCACCAAACATCATCTTCACCCTAGCAATACAAAGAATCTTTAGCCACGAATGTCCATAACGACTAGCGTAACGCTGAGTTTTGTAGGCTCCCCTATTGTGGAACAATGAGGAAGAGTCCCTCTACTCTCTACTCACTACTCACTACTCTTACTATGAACTAAGTTTTCTCTAGTGTGTTCTTGAGGTATAGATAGGTGTGGGGAATGAAGAACTCAAGCCCTCTATTTATAGACCTCAAAATGTACAATGCATGGTCGTGTAAAGGCCTCGGGAATCAAACAGGGTACATAGGACGGTGTACTGGAGCTTGGGGAGAAAGATAGGGTTTGCATGTGCATCCCCCTATTTTCCTCTAGGTTTGTCTTTTAACTGCTTGTTTGACTCTTGTTGACCAATTTTGACTTTTTGGGGGTCAAAGCTCGGGAATGAACCTTCTAGACGCTTGAATTCTTGGTGTTTTTGATAGAATTTAGCTTGATTTATATTTTCAACACCGAATAACCTGCAATTACAAAATATAAATGTTTTAAGTATTAATTACAAGGTTATTGTTCAATTACTACCATAATATGGGGATTATTATGCACGTAAAACATGTATAAATGATGACATATCAGTTATCAACTCCATCAGTTTGTCGGTCATATTGTAAATGGGGAAGGCATTTCAGTGGACCCAGCAAAGGTAGAGGCTGTAATGAAATGGTATCCACCAAAGAATCCGTCAGAAGTTAGAAGTTTCTTGAGTTAGCTGGCTATGATAAAAGGGTCATCCGGGAATAGCCATCCCATTAATTAAACTAACCCAAAAGAATACGAAATATGAATGGAATGCAGTTCAGGAGCAAGCATTCGAGACATTAAAGGAGAGATTGACATAAGCTCCAGTTCTGGCATTGCCAGAAGGAGTGGAAGATTTTGTGGTCTATTCTGATGCCTCAAAACTTGGGTTAGGGTGTGTATTTTGATGCCTCTCAACAACTAAAGACACTTGAAGCAAACTATCCAACCCATGATCTGGAATTAGCTGCAGTGGTGTTCGCACTAAAGATCTGGAAGTATTACTTGTACGAAACAAAGTGTACGATGTATATGGACCACAAAAGTCTTAAATACTTCTTTGATCAGAAAGATTTGAACATGAGGCAATGACGATGGTTAGAATTTGTCAAAGATTATGATTGTGAAATTTTATAACATCCTAGAATGGATAATGTAGTAGTCGATGCTCTGTGCAGTAAGGAATAGCATCATCCTATTCGGGTGAAAGCATATAAGTTAATAATCGCTCCTGATTTCATGAGTCAGCGTCGAGACGCCCAAATCGAAGCATTAAAAGGTGAGAATGCTAAGAAAGAAAGAATGGATGGTCAGGAGAAACTTCGGGAGACTCAGTTTTGGTCGTATGTGTATACCACGATCAGGTGAGTTTAGACTCAAGATTCTTGATGTAGCTCATAAATCACGATACTCAATTCATCCGTGCTACAAAGATGTATCAGGATCTGCGTAAAGATTATTGGTGGCCCGGAATGAAGTTTGATATCATTAAATATGTGGCTAAATGCTTAACTTGCCTTCAAGTTAAAGCAGAACATCAGAAGTCGTATGGGAGATTACAACCATTAGAAGTCCCGGAATGAAAGTGGGAACATCTCACTATGGATTTCATAACCAAGCTACCAAAAACAGCTAGAGGTTATGATACCATTTGGGTGGTTGTCGATTGGCTAACTAAGAGTGCTCATTTCTTAGCAATACGTGAAACATACTCTTCAGAAAGGTTAGCTCATTTGTTCATTAAAGAGATTGTTTCAAGACATGGAGTGCCAGTCTCGATTGTTTCTGATTGGGATACTCGTTTCACTTCACGTTTCTGGAAGAAATTCCCCGAAGAGATGGAAACTAAATTATTGATCAGCATAACATATCATCCTCAAACTGACGGTCAAAGTGAGAGAACGAGACAAAATCTCGAAGATATGATGCGTGCTTGTATAATCAATTTCGGTGGAAGTTGGGATAACTATCTGCCATTAGCAGAATTCTCATACAATAATAGCTACCATTCCATTATTGTGGTAGGAGATGTAGGACTCCCGTATGTTAGGGAGAGGTCGATCAGAAGGAATTAGGAAGCAAAGAAATTGTTCAAGCAACGTTTGCAAAGCTTGAACTAATCAAAGCACGTTTAAAAGCTACATAGGTTAGACATAAGTCATAAGCAGATAAGAGACGTAAACCAATAGAATTCCAAGAACGAGATTATGTTCGATTAAAAGTTTAACAAAATTTACATTGGGACATCAACAAAGAAAAAAACAAACAAACACATTGAAAAAAATTAGATAATATATACTACAGAGATAAACTTAAACCTTGTAGAATTTGAAACGTATAAAACTTGAGGGGGTCAAAGTTAATATTTACAAAGTGTAAGGATTACTTTTGTCAATCTACAAACTTAAAAGTTAGATTTGGTCGGTGGATAACTCCACAGATACTTAGGATTAAGAATTAATTAAATTTACTAATTTTTTTCATAAAAAGGTAAAGTATAAGTATTTGTTTACATATAACAATTAACTATTAGTAAAACCATGTGTAACTAGAGGTGTCCAAATCGGGTTTTTTTTTTTGCTAAACCGCACCAGATCGTAACCCGAGTCGGTTTGATCAAATTTGGTCAAAACCGGGTTGGGACCGGTTCAGGTCGGGGTCGGTTTGAGGATAGGATGAAGCCGACCCTATTCAATGCGAAGTGGTTCAGGCTTGGACCGACTTACGCCGGGTTGAAACTGGTTTGAAGTCTTTTTTTGTTTTTTTATAAAATACAAATTTAACAAATAAACTTCGAGTTTTTATTAAAAATTTAAAAGTTACAAATACATAAACTATAATATGTTACGATAAAAAAATACACTTTCGATATGTTATTTTTATTCTTCGCTGGAACCTGATCTGGCTAGTAGGTAATCGTCCAAAGCATATTTCTCATCGGTAAGTGGGTTCGTAAATCCACTTTGTACCTCGTCCTCGTATATCTCACATTTTATAAGGTTTTCGCCTTCAAGTGATGATTTGCCTGGTATTCATTCCGCTACGTCCATGTAATCCTTTAAGCAAATACACATTACCACTAATTGTGGAGTGAGTCTTGTTCTTCGTATAGAAATAACCCTGCCACTTGTAAGACCCCAACCCGGGCATCCTACAGTTGGTTCTCATAACGGGTCATTCTCTTTAAAAACACATTTGTTACTAATCAAACTACAGCGGAATTCTTTCTAAATTCTTTTATTGTTATTTAATGATATTAAATTACCTCATGAATGCTTGCACACCAATCCGAGTAACACCGCTCCCAAGCCAAGATACGTCAACGCTACGCTTACCTGCAAAACAATCTAACGTACACACAAAGTCAGCTACGCTGAGTGAGTTCTAATGGTTTAATTTGAACAGAAACCATCACGTCACATTTAGTAGTTTATTCGAATCAGGACCCTCCGGTCCTTATAAAATAGTTTTAAGATTCATTAACGAATAGTTAACCCCCCTGTTATCCCACGGCATCCCATAACCGTTCATCACCCGGGACTCAGCCCGTACTTCCAATAATAATAATAATAATCCTACCGTCTTGTTGACATAGACTGAACCTATTATACTAATAACTCATACCCAAGAACAAGTATTAACTCGACACTTGGTTAACACAACAAACTCTAGACATTAACACACCTGGCCTTAACCAAGGCTCTCTCAATTAACTGACACGACACTTATACACGTCATGTCATAATCCCGACACAACGGTCAATTTAACTCTACATACCACAATGATAACATCTACACGTCACATTAATGTTACCATATTAATATCACCACATGTATAATCAATATAACTCAACGTTTGCATGCAATACTACACATATATAAACACCCACGTAAACACATACCTCGTCACTGCACCCTCGTCAGGGTTACCCTCGTAAGGGCGTTCGACGCACCCCGAGCTCAACATTAACCTGTTAAACATACGTCACCGTTGGTGACTTCTCGAAGGACCTCATCCTTCACAATCCCATTTGTTGTGCCATAATGACACTATGCAAACATACAACGACGAACACACAACACAAACAATATACTAGAAATTACACGACTCATTAACTATACTTGCACCTCACGCATAACCCTAGCACCACATATTTCTCACACGATATATCATAAGCATTTAATGTACGACACAACTCTTTTCGCGCGGCCCTTAACACGACACGCATTAATAACCCATACCCTTAACTCACACGTTTCCATGATCCCACCCTAGACCCTACGATCACTTAACAATTATTTAATATTCAAAACGCATCGGGTTAGAACCCGAATTCCTTAAAACATTTAATAGAATAAATTCCTTTCATATGTATGTACGCTAGCCCCCAAAACGTTAAAAACATTTAAAGAGGTGGATTAGAACTCACAGGATATGTCGTGTCTGGCTCCTTAATCTACAACTCGTCTGTTTGCGCTCGGAACTCGTACCTGTCACACGGTATGATCACATGATCAAAACACGTTCTAAACTCTACGTAGAAACATACTAATATAACTAAATTCATCAATCGGCATTATCTTCTTCACCGTTCTAGTTCACCGAACCCTTAGCTTTACTAATACGCGTAAGGGATCGTCCTTGATTTCTTTAGAACTCATGTACACGAATCGGCTCCTCGCATTCACTTGCACGTGCCATGCAACCCAAGCTATACTACGTAGAAGCCCTATTTCGCGTGTCGTATGCACTTCGAGTCGGGTCCCCATGCATGCACATGAACCCGTCATGCATAACCCTACTCTGGAATAGCTCTAGTCGATCATCACCATGCGCCACCACCATGATCATATTATCCCAACCCTCACTTTTGAGCCACCACACCCTAGCCGCACACCATGTACCACCACTGTTGCCACCATGACGATCGTCGGTTGCCGCTGGTAACCCGTCGCATGACCACAACCGTCACCAGCCTCGACGCCACCACCGTCCGCTCCATAGAAGTTGTCATGGTCCCGTTACCTCTGCCGCCTTAGTCTTCCCGATCATCACTCCTCCGAACCACCATCTCCGTCGCATGCTACCGAGAACCACCAACTGATGTCGTCCAGACGGTCTATAAAATAACTAACTAAACCTAACCTAGATTCTTAAGTAATAAAAGAATACCCTCTAACTAAATCACACCGACAGGCAAGTGAACCTATCGAGTGTAGCACAGCTTAACGGTAAACCGAGTTATCGAACCCTAGAGACACTGAATACTAATACTAGACTCTGACTCTTAATAAAGATGATTTGGTTTGGGGGTTTTACTACACTACTGATTATCACTACGAATGCAATAAACTAAGAACGAATCAAGCTATCAAGGCAAAGACTAAGGTGAAATCAAGATCAGGAAGAACACTACCTAGGTCGGAATCCTACTTGCAAAGTACAACTTCTACCGGTTCTGGAACTATGATGGATCTGAGATTCTAAGGATAACTGCTAAAGACAACCTAGTGGATCCCTAATCACTCTCAGTGTGTCACCAACTAAGCTACATAAAGTGTATTAAACTCACCAGATTGATTGGACCACTTCTCGGGTATTTCCAACTATGATCAAGTACCCTAATGAACGGATTATCTCACAGTCACACCGCCCACCATACATTCAAGGAATGCACGGGGTAATCCTAGGATAACAACTATGATTCAGACTAGCAACAATCACTAGACACCTAAACCAACTTCCTCTCAGACAGTTGACACTCGGATTCCTAATGACGAAGACTAACCGACTACTTCTTGTAGGTCCATCGGGTGTGACGGATCGTCACATGCAAGTGGGTCTACTAGTCAGACCGGGTGCGGAATATCCGTGACTAGGTGGAGAGTCTTACAACACAAAGTAAACCGACAAGATGATCACTTTAAACGTTCGTCTATTATAAACACTTAAAGGTTACAGAGAGAAATACTGAGATTACAAATTCTGCGTATTTGCTACTATGAATGCGTACTTATCTACTGTCAACTATTCTTATTTATACACGACCTGATGCATGCGCACTTAGCAAGTGCGCAGGGCAATTTGCTCATGCATACTTAGCAAGTACGCAAAGGTATTCTTGCATACTTGCTAAGTACGCAGGAACTAATTCCTACGCACATACAAGTGCGCAAAACACTTAGAGAAATTTGCAACAAGCAATATGTAAAAGTAAATACAACTCGATTACTAATACATATAGACACTTACAAACAAAGACAAATACATACATGAAAGTACAAAACTAAGACTCTATCTATCCAGAGTGTTTGTCACAGGAAAGTGCTTCAACACTTCTCACCTCTCGGGTATTGAACTAGGACACACACTCAACTCTAATCAGCAATCAATAAGAATTCATATGGCTACTACGTCTAGCAAACCACCAAAATCACAAAACCTAAGATCTGTGACCTAGATACGCTAATCAAACTAGCAGACAACCACAATTAATGCAAGGAATTGAAATCAATAATAATACCAGAATTAAATATGCATATTCATCATAATTATCATACTAGGATCGTTACACAATCATAAATCCATCAAACGAAACCAAAACTAGTAAAAACTGAAACTTTAACAAGAATTCATCAATTGACCTGGGCAGTATATAAGTTTTAGCCTAAGATCATATCTAAAACATTCATGACAGAAGAATTAAACATAATCATGGTTCAAACACAAGAAACAAAGATAAAGGTTCAAACTTTGGAACCGAAAACGCTAAATCTAACGCACCCGGGATCAAAGATTCGACCTTTGCACTTCAATTCTCTTCTCCAGCCTCAAAATCGCCTCTGGTTATTCTCTAGACGGCTAGAATACCGAACCCCTCTGATAGTGGGACTCAAATTCTATTAAATTAGGTTTTTACAAAAATTCCCGGAATACGACTCTCTCGTGTACCACGAGAGAGCTAGGCCACCCCCTCGCGTACCGCGAGGGCCAATATAGTCGGGCTGGTTTTCTTCTTCCTTCGCGTACCGCGAAATATGGTCCTCTGGTCTTCGCGTACTGCGAAGAATGGAATTTTCACATTTTTAACTTTTGATTCTTGGGACTTCATTCTCATGCTCGGTTTCTTCAGGTTTTCACTTGTAATCATCACGAGCACCTGAGAACATAACAACGACTCAATACGTAACAAAAACGACTCAAAAAGAATATAAAACTAAGTAAAACGACTCAAAACATGGCGAAAATACATGTGTGCTTTGCAACACATCAACTACCCTTCGCACCGCCGCCTGACATCCAGATCAAGTCGTCGTCCATGCTCATCGGCCGCATCCACCACCTACGGGTATCATTTGCCACCGCCGTGACTCCACAGCCTTACGGCTGCCACCATTCCCCAATGCCCTGTTACGCAACTAAACGAAACCAAAACTGAGATTAAAACATAGAACAGGAAGTACCTTCTCGAGTTATTAAGGTTGCGCATGCTGAAACACCACGCATCGTCGTACTCCTCCACCTAACGTCGCCGGTTCTCCCTTACGGCTTTCCTTGGCTACCGTCGAACTCTCCCTAGCCAAAATGTCTAGGATTTGAAGTTTAGGTGGTATATAAATCTCAATAATATTCCAAGCGGGTCCCTCTCAATCCCTCTCGTACGTTTCGACCTCGAACTATCTCTTTAAACACTAACTGACTCCTTTCCGTTGACAAAACGCACCTTAAATGATTGATCTTATAAATTTTCTTGTTAAATTGTAGAAATAAAGACTGATAGCTACAAAATTCTCTAAGTACAACAGTTGTAGACCTCAGAGTTTGCTGCAGATCGACAAACTACTGCGGATAAGCTTATCTGCAGCGGATACTTGTTCTTCTGCTGAAAAACAAATCTGTTGCGGATAGCCTTATCTGCTGAAGACCAAAGTTGCTGCTGATAGGCAAATCATCAGCAGCTGTGGACAGTTGTATCTTGCTGCTGATCAACAACATTGTTGTTGATAGCCATTCCCTCTGAAGATCAAACGTTGCAGCTGACTGGCTTCGATAAAGCAACCATTACCACTGACAACTTTCTGCTGCAATACTGACACACTCCACGCAGAAAGAATGTTACTGGTGCAAGACAATAAAAGACAACGACGCTCTTCTTCCAAGGACTCAATCAATGATGCCTAAGAAGACGTTTGAGTAAAGATAACTTTTGTAGTATTTATTGTCGTTACATGTAGAATAGCTTCAATACAAGATCAACGGCTTGTGTTAGATCTGATCCTTAGAATCAAGGGTCTGTCTTGATTCTAAGTTACTATATAAGTAGTACTCAGAGTCATTGTATACGCGTGCTTTTTCTTAAGAGTTTTCTCTGTAATCTTATAATCTTTGAAGCTTAATACAAATTGCATTTATCAGTATTCTGCTTGTTTACTTGTTTACATTGCTTAGTTGTGATTGTTTCCGCCAATCTTAACTAGAATAGAACCATCTTGTATTCACCGATCCTACAAGTGGTATCAGAGCTTTGGCTCACAGATTAAACAAACTCACACTTGTTTAATCATTCTCTGGTTCTATTCAAAACTATCCCTTTGCTAAAGTCACCCATTATCACAAATCAAAAATGACACAAAACAATGGAGTTGAAGACATTGGAAGCATCAGTAGACCACCAAGACTGGTGTCTGGAGAAGACTATGATATGTGGAAGAACAGAATGGAAAGCTTCTTCTGCTATCAAGAATATGGGATGTGGAAATCCATTAAAGATGGACCATACATACCCATGGCGGCCTCCGCTGATTCCGGAGGTACACTGGTTCCCAAAGAATCCTCCAAATACTCTGATGAAGACATTAAGAAAATGGAGGTAGATTTCAAGGCCTTGGGAGCGATCTAGATGTGCTTACCAAATGAAATTTTTCACAACTTCAGAGGATACAAAACTGCAAAGGAGCTATGGGAGGCTCTTGAAAAGAGGTTTACTGGTTCAAAGGAAGTAAAGAAAACAGAAGAGACATCCTGAAGCAGCGATATGAAAACTTCGTCTGGAAGGAAGGTGAGTCTCTAACTGTTTTATTTAACAGATATACTTATCTTGTAGGTGAGCTGCAGTGCTCAAAAGTGAAGCTGAAGAATGAAGATATTCTCAAGAAGTTCATCAGGTCTCTACCCAGTTGCTGGACACTCTACACAGTGTCCATCAGAAGAACTGAGAATCTGAAGACTCTACAGATGACTGAGCTTTTCGGTATGCTAAAGACCTATGAATTAGAGATGATTCAGACCAAGGAAAGAAGCTTAATCTACCAAACAACCTCAACATCCACCACCACCTCTTCTGCCCTCCACTCTGACCACTCAGTTCCTAGTTCAAGCAACTATTATCCTCCCATCGTCACTCATCCCCAAACTCCAACCTCTCAATCAAACAACTCATCATTTCTTCTTGAAGCCCCACCTCAAACATCAACCTCTGCTGCTTTTGTCTCTGAAAACTCAAGCAATATGTCCTTTATCAAGGAAGATCTGGAATGTTTTCATCCAGATGATCTAGAAGAAATGGATATACAACACTCATATGTCATGCTCTCTCTAAGAGCAAAAAGGTTTTACTCAAGAACAGGAAGACACGTTCCAAGCAACAATTCTAACACCAAGGTTGGCTTGGACAAAAGAAAATTGAGGTGTTACAACTGTAACCAACTTGGTCATTTTGCTAGAGAATGCAAGGCACCAAAGGCAAACACAGCTGCTACTCATACCAAACAAGCTCACCAAGCTCAGCCAAGACAGCAACAACAGCAACAGGCCACTCCTCCTGCAAACTGCAGCTTGTGCAGCTGTTGGAGCTGCTGACTTTGACCGAAGCTCCAGTATGAGGATATTCCTACCAACAATCAAGCTCTCATGGCAGACACATCAGAGGTACCACCTCAAGTATATGAAAATCTGTGTACTCAAGCTTGTATTGATAAGGTCCTTGGATACAGGAAACATAACCAGAATCTCATAGATCAAAATGAAGAATTTCACCAAATGAAATCTGAATTTAAAAAGGTTGAAAACAGTTACAAGGAAAAGATTGATTGTTTAAAGAAAGAAATTTCATCATTAAAACATGAACAAACAAACCTTGAAACTCAAATTGATGACCTTCTGGTTAAGTTAAAAGCTACAAGGGACGAATTAGCAGACCAAAAGATCCATGTGGAAAAATATGAGTTTGCATCCAAAAAGCTGCAAAAGACTTTTGGATGCTCAAATTCATGAAAAGGTAACTGCTGGTCTTGGATTCCAAGCCGAACAACCCTACAATGATGTTCCTCCACCCGCTCACTATGTAGCCATTCATGAACCAAGTTTCAATCTTTCCAAACTTGACATGGCCAACCGAAATATTGACCTTGTTGTCCAAGAAACCCCTGTGCAAGAATGCACTAATTCATCTGAGTCTGAGTCAACATGCTCAGACTCCACTGAAACCAATAAAGTTTCATCACCACCTACATGTGAAGTTATTAAAGCCAACAATCCAAGCCATTTCATCCCTTCAAAAACAGTACCAGTATCTCAACCAACCAAACAAATCAGAATCAGCTATCCTCCAGAAGGAAGAAAGCTAACTGTTGAAAAGGGACAGTCTTCAACCTCCACCAACTCAAAGCCTCAATCCAAATCAATCCAACAAAGGAAGGTGTTTGACATATGTCATGCCCCTGGAGAGAAGTCTCCATATGTTCAAAAGACATTGGAAGAAGCCACCTTTGAGCACAACAAAGCTCACCCCTGTAACTTCAAAGACTTGTTCAAAAGAAAGGACTAAGTGTACTTTCAAAGGGACAAACTGGCGAAATCATGCTTTCTGTGTGGGAAATACAATCATACTGCCAGCACCTGCTTCTATTACCTTCAACAACAAAGAAACCTAAAGCAACACGCTTTTGAGAAAACAAATAAGAATAAAAAGGTAAGAAGCTTTGAAGCCAAAGCAACTCAGTTCAAAAACTATCTATCCCCACCAAGAAAGCATCTGCCAAAACCTCAACAATCTTGCATCATCTGTGGTGAATCAGACCACTTTGCTGCAAACTGTAAGTTTAATCCTCTCAAACAGGTTCTTCATCAAATTCCTCTTCAACAAAAGCCTATCAGTAAGATGAAGAAGGGTAGGCATACTTCGAAGATTAAACCATCAACAGCAAACAAAACTGCTGCTGATCAAGTAAGACTCAAGCAACCAAAGGAAAAGCCTTCATCAGCAACCAAGATTGTTGCTGCCCAAGTTAAACCATTAGCAGCCAACACAAATGTTGCTGATCAATTAAAGCCCAAGCGACCCAAAGACAAGTCTTCAGCAGTAACCAAGATTGCTGCTGCTCAAGTAAAACCATCAGCATCAACAAAATCTGCTGCTGATAAGCCAAAGTCCTCAGTTGCAACATCTGCTGCTGACAAAGCAAAGAGAGCTGGAAAACCACCAATTGAGCATTGGAAAGCCAAAATTCCTCCAAGAATCATCATTGGTTCCGTTGAATGCACACTTGCTGATACTGATAATCCGAGAACCCTTTTTTACAAGGATGCAAGCTCTTGGATTCCTCCCACTAACTAGATCTCTCTCATGTGCAGGGACAGCCAGGTCACAAGAATAACACCTGGGTGGTAGACAATGGTTGTTCTAGGCACATGACAGGCAACAGATCCATCCTCTCCAACTTTAGACATTTCAATGGAGGATATGTTGCCTTTGGAAGTGACTCAAAAGGAGGATCTATTACTGGACAAGGAACTATGTCCAATGAAAGAATGAGTGTTGAAAAGGTAAACTATGTCAAAGAATTGGACTTCAATCTCATGAATGTTTCCTAGGTCTGGGATCAGAAGCATTGGATGCTCTTCACAGATAAAGAATGCTTTGTACTATCTCCTGGCTTATCCAAACCTCCTCCAGAGAAGATTTTATTAACTGCTCAGAGAAAAGAAAATCTTTATGTGCTTGAAATAAATGAGGTCACTCCATCTGGCAATGTATCTTGTTTTCTATCAAAAGCTTCAGTTGATGAATCAGCTCTCTAGCACAGGAGATTAAGCCATGTTAACATCAAAACCATCAACAAATTGGTGAAGGATAATCTTGTTAGAGGGCTTCCTGACAAAGAATTCCAGCTAAAAGATCATTGCATTGCTTGCTTGAAGGGGAAGCAACACAAGAGTTCTCACAAGCCCAAGACTTTGAATACAAATGGCACTCCACTACAGCTGCTGCATATGGATCTCTTTGGTCCTACAAATATTATGTCAATGGGTAAGAAGTCATACTGTCTGGTGATAACTGATGACTACACCAGATTCTCATAGGTATACTTCTTGAGAACTAAAGATGAAACTGCTGAGACTCTCAAATCTTACATTCTTAGGATAGAGAATCAAAGCAATCAGAAGGTAAAGATCATAAGGTGTGATCAGGGCACAGAGTTCAAGAACCACACCTTGAACTGTTTCTGTGAAAGCAATGGAATAGAAAGACAATACAGTGCTCCAAGAACTCCTCAACAAAATGGAGTTACTGAAAGAAGAAACAGAACTCTAATTGAGTCAGCAAGATCTATGTTGGCTGACTCAAAACTACCTCTCACGTTCTGAGCAGAAGCAGTAAGCACAACCTGCTATGTGCAAAATAGAGTTCTCATAGTCAAGCCTCTCAACAAGACACCTTATGAACTATGGTTCCAAAGAGTTCTCTACATTGGATTTCTAAAACCTTTTGGATGTCCATGCATAATTCTGATCACACATGGGGCTCTTCCTAAGTTTGGTGCCAAATCTGATGAAGGATATTTTATGGTCTATTCCTCTCAATTCAAGTCCTACAGTGTATTCAACTCAAGAACAAGAATTGTGGAAGAGTCAGCCAATGTGGAATGTAGAGAACACATTGCCTGTGAACAGGGAAAAGGCCCAAACTGGCTCTTTGACATTGAGTCCTTCACCCAAATATTTGAGCCTCTTATCTTCTCAAATATGGAATCTACCTCTTCACAAGCACCAGCTTCCTCTTTCTCCTCTGACTACAGACTGGATTTTTCTAAATCTTCCATCAGTCTGAAAAGACCATCCATTAATCCTCCATCTGTTATGGAAGACATTGAAGCAAGTGAAGCCAGAACCAGACTCTCCAATGTCACCAGCAGCAGCCTGTCTGAAAATGAAAATTTGAATGAAGACTCTTCGGTAAATGTTGTAGATGCTGCAAATACTATTGCTGATCATACTGGTGTGGCTGCTGATAATACTGATGTAGCTGTTGATATTGAAGACTTTTCCACCATGAATGAAGAAATCCCTGGTCAAAATCAAAGTAATCTTGAGCAAGGGATACAGCTGGAGGTGGTACCAGCACAAAGGATCAACAAGGAACATCCTCTTGAAAATATTATTGGCCAAGTTCACCAAGGAGTTCTAACAAGAAGCAAATCTCATGAGGCCAATATATGTTTATTTTCATGTATTTTATCTCAGGTGGAACCCAAGAAGATAGATGAAGCGCTGAAACACAGCAGTTGGATTGAGGCAATGCAGGAAGAGTTGCTGCAATTCAAGAGACAGAATGTCTAGAAACTTGTTGATCTTCCACCTGGTCAATCTGCCATTGGCACAAGATGGGTATTCAGGAACAAGCAAGATGAGAGAGGCATTGTAGTCAAGAACAAAGCCAGACTTGTAGCTCAAGGCTACACTCAGGAAGAGGGAATTGACTATGATGAAGTCTTTGCTCCTATTGCCAGGCTGGAAGCCATCAGAATCTTCCTGGCATATGCTGCATCAAAGAATTTCATGGTCTATCAAATGGATGTCAAGAGTGCCTTTCTGTATGGGAAGATTGATGAAGAAATATATGTCAAACGGCCTCCAGGCTTTGTAGATCCCGCACATCCTAACCAACTATTCAAACTAGACAAAGCTCTGTATGGATTACATCAAGCCCCAAGAGCCTGGTATGAAACTTTGTCTGGATATCTACTAAGCAACAACTTCAGAAGAGGTGCCATTGACCAGACCTTATTTATCAAAGATGAAGGGGGAGAAATCTTACTGGTACAAATCTATGTTGATGATATCATCTTTGGATCAACAAGGAATAAGTTATGTAAAGACTTTGAGATCTTGATGCACTCAAAGTTTGAAATGAGTTCAATGGGTGAACTAAATTTCTTTCTGGGTCTTCAAGTCAAACAAGTTCCAAATGGAATCTTCATCAGCCAATCCAAATATGTCAAGAGCATTTTGGAAAGATTCAAGATGGTTGTCTGCTCTGCTGCAAGAACCCCTATGCAAGTGCACCATCAACTGACTCCAGACAAAGATGGTCAAGACACTGATCAACATCAGTACCGTGCAATGATAGGGTCTCTCATGTATCTCACTGCCTCAAGGACAGATATCATGTTTACAGTATGTCTCTGTGCAAGATTCCAAGCAGCTCCAAAGAATTCACATCTTTAAGCTGTCAAGAGAATTTTTAGATACCTAAAGTGAGCCCCAAGACTTGGGCTATGGTACTCTAAAAATGATAAGTTCAATCTGTATGCATACACTGACAGTATTTATGGGGGATGCAACATGGACAAAAAGTCCACATCAAGGGGATGTCAGTTTCTTGGAGGGAGACTGATTTCATGGCAGTGCAAGAAGCAAACATGTGTCTCAACTTCTACAGCAGAAGCAGAATACATTGCAGCTTCAATTTGTTGTGCATAAGTCATCTGGATACAAAACCAAATGCTGGATTATGGGATGACTTTCATGGTAACTCCCATTCACATTGACAACATGAGTGCTATATCAATCACAAACAATCCGGTGCAGCACTCCAAGACAAAGCACATTGACATCAGGTATCACTTCATAAGAGATCAAGCTGAGAAAAAGAGAATTATTTTAACCAAAGTTCATACCAATGAGCAATATGCTGATTTGTTTACAAAACCTTTTGCTGAAGCTAGATTTAGATATTAGTTGAATATATTGGTATGATGAACTTTGATTATAATCTGTCTCTAAAATTTTGTTTTGTAAATGTGTTTGTCCTTTTGTTGAAAATAAAAGTTATAAGTCAGAAGCAACCTTTTTCGTTGCTGACAGGTTTAATCATCAGCCGCAAAGAATTTGCCACTGACTGCTTTAAGTTATCAGCAGGAACAAGTTTCCTGCGGATAGCTTTAAGGCTGTCAGCAGCAACATCCTTGCTGTAGATTATTGCATCCATCAACAGCAATTGAGTTTGCTGCTGACAGACTTAATCATCCACAGCAACCAAGCTTGCAGCGGATAGGCTTAACCATCCGCAGCAACCAAGTTTGCTGCTGATGGGTAAATCAAAATCCAAATTAACCTTTACCCGCTGTAAAAACTTTCAGTATTTATCATGACTGCTTTAGTGTATTACAGCTGTAACAGTAAAAAGTGAACAAGGTTATATTGTACAAATATTTTTGCTTTTTCTCTCCTCTACCGTTATACACAAATCAAATTTCTTCACCACCTCTTCACATTCAATTTCACCCTAACTCCCATTCAAATCACTTTCTCTCAAGCCTCCACAACATTCAAAGCTTTCCATCCTTAACCACCCTTCAAAAACCTTCCTCTTTCCTTCCAAACCCAACAAAATGGCAGAGGTAGACATAAACCATCCCGATGATAAGTTCTCTCCATATCACAACCTAACGGCATACTTAATCAAAGAAAAGAAGTCCGAGGGATTCAATGACATGATCGACTTTCTCTGTCGATCAAAGATACACCATGCACTCACTGTAAACCCAACCATTTACATCCCTCACATGGAGGACTTCTAGAACGCTGCCGTATACTCTACCGAACAGGGGATACCCCAAATCCAAGCCAAAGTAGATGGCAAAGACATCACCATCACTGAAGCTACTCTACGAAAACATCTAAAGCTTCAAGACGAGGGGGCTGCCATTTCATACTCGAAGGAAGAATACATGAGGACCTTTGTATCCATAGGGTACACTGGAAATCAGAACGAGTACACAATCGAAAAGGCGTTTATGGGCCCTCCATGGAAGTTTCTATGCCACACTCTTCTACAATGCATATCACAGAAGAGAAGTGGATGGCATCAAGTGAGCTCTGCACTTGCCTCTGTTGTTCACGGTATGGTTTCTGGCCAGGGTTTCAACTTTGCACATCTCATCTTTGAAGGTTTGAGATATAACCTTCAAGAAGGTGCAAAGCAATCATTTTTTATGTACCCAAGATTCTTGCATGAGGTTTTCAATAACGAATTAAAAGATCTTTCAAAATCTGCAAAAATCTATCTTATGCTGGGACATAAAAATAACATTTTTCAAAGTATGAGAATTGTTTTCAAAAAGTTCTCAGGGGTCAATGTTCCATTGTTATCTACAGTGATGAATATACAAAGCACCCAGGGTGACAGTTCAGCAATCCCAGCTGATACTGATCCCACACCCTCCTCTTCACATCCTGAACAACAATCTGCTTCCACTGTTCGAACCCCTGTGCATACTACTAAGGATGCACAGGCACATAAATTACTTACACCTGCTTTAGATGTTATCGTTCAACTGGAACAAAGAGCATCAGTTGCGGCAAAATATACTAGAAAAAGGAGCAAGAAGACTCCTTCTCTTCTTGTCTCAAAGGCCCAATCCCAACCTAAAAGCCCTCATTCAGAATCCCAAAATTCTGATGAGAATATCAAAAGGGATAGCCACATCATTAGAGAGACTTTCTTGGAAGCTTCTCTATTAGGATCAGGATCACATCCCGGATCCATAGAACAACCCACTGAGCCATTCCATTATTTTTCTTCTCAGAACTTAAGTGCAGAAGCACCTTGTCAAGATGATATACCTTCTCAAACAACCACTATCTCGGAGGTATTGATTGACTTGGCTGCTAGTGCACCTAACCCAAGTTCATCACCCAAGAAGGTTCACTCTGGGAGTACTGATAGAGTGAATGTGGAAATGGATGTCACTACTCCTGCTACATCAACTAACCAGGAGGACAGTGATAACATCACTAAGACCCTAACCATGACAACTCACAGTGAGGATGTTTCCTTTGAAACACTCTTCATTGAGAGGAATCCCATGTGCCAAGAAAACCAGGGTGATGGGGATGCAGAGGCTAGGCCTAAGACCCCATCCAGCTCCAAGGATTCCACAATTGTGGATGAGGACAGTCTGAAACTCAAAAATATGGAATTGACGGCCAGGGTGGCTATGCTAGAGGCTGAAATGTCCAAACTAAGGCACCAAGTCTCTATGAATGAATCCCATCAATGCCCAATTGTGCCTACTCCTTCCCTTGTATCAGTGGGAACTCAAACAGATGCAACCCTTTACACTAATGCAACCAAAAAGGGGGAGATAGTCGCAGTAGAAGATGATGCTGACAGCCTTAAGGACTGGATACAAGAGCAGGCTGCATTTCAAAGTTTCTTATTCAAACCTGTCTTTGCTCAAGTTCATGACTTGCCAGACTCAGTAGATGAAGAGGAAGAAATCACTGAGGATTGGAAGTTGGTTGTTCGAGCCTGTGATGAGGTGTTGACAAATACAAGTCACCATGGAGACACACCTCCATCAGTTAGCATTCTTCCTGAAGCAGCGGCCATAATAAGTCTAACCACTGCCCCCCAAATTTACACTGACTGCGGACAAGCTAGATTTTAACTCCATACTAGCTTGGGGGTATGATGGTAAATCTGAGAGATTCTGGATTGGGAAAGAGTTTAGCGGAGTAGAAGAGCTGAACTGGGATGCACTAAATCCTCTTCAAGTGCTTGAACTGTATTTATCCAGCTGCATTAACACCTCTTCAGATCTCTCAGCAAAACTTACAATCTGCAGGTTCCAAGTCTTAATGGAGGAAAATCTGCCCTGGTTTGAAGCACTATTAGAAAAAGCAAACAGGGTGGCATATCCTAAAGACCGCGCAGAATCTTCTACAACAGCAACACAAAGACTGGCTCCAAGTAGACTTGACCTGATCAGGAGCAGTACTTTAACTGATGAAGAAACTGTTTGTTGGAGAAGCTTCATACACAATGAGAAGGGGATTGGCAGTGCTAGGATGGTCGTGCACTGGGCCCTCTGGTTTCACCTTCTTTCTGAGTGATGGATCATCTGTCTTCTTCAACCACATCAATGAGATCCTACTCCTCAACTCAGACTTCCTATGCAATGTCAACTCCTTAGAGAGCCAAGCAATGATCAAGACTATCAAAGCTCGTCTTTAAAAGGAGGGACGCCTTGCAGAAGATGCCTCCTCTGACTCAGATTTCTCTTTTCTCTCCTCACCAACCGCTACTCTGAACACTGCAACAGAATCTAGAAGAACAGAGTTGGAGGATGTAAGGAAAAGTTGGAAGGAAGTAACTGGGTGTGAATGGGAAGAAGATGAAGCAAGAAACCTTCCCCCATCCACTCCCCAAACTGCCAATGAAGCTGAAGCAGAGATCCCAACGGTATCTAAAACATCTGTTGTTGTGATCCATGATGCTGAAGCAGAGGCATCAACCAAAGCCAATGGGAAGGGAGTAATGACTGACGAGGTGGAAGAGAGACTGATGAAAGAGCAAAGGGAAAGGGAGGAAAGAAGAAGAAGAAGAGGAGATGGCAGAGCTAAGAAAAATTCAAGAAAGAAAAGCTGTCATGCTCTTCAGAGAACAACAAATCCAGTTGTATGCTAAACAGCTGGATGATCTCAAAGCCAGATTTCCTGCAGCTTCTCAATTACAAGAAGATGAAGCCCTAGCTTTTCAGCTGCAGGAACAGTTTAATAAAGAAGAAGAAAGGGAGAAGAAGAAAAGGGAAGAGGCTAAGTTCAGAATAACTGATTCTGAACTAGCCAAAGAAATGAGAGAAGAATGGATAGCGGCTCTGATTTCTCAAGGTGAGGATGTAGACTACCTTGAGAAACTATCAAATAAAGAAATCTATAGAGCCTTCATGGGTCAGCAAGGTCAATTGGCAAATAAGAAAAGGGATGAAGAAAAAGAATAAAAAGGCAAGAAAAAATCCAAGAAGACCATTGCATTCAACATAAGGACCCATGAAGAAAGGAAGGTCATGACTGACTTCCTGAAGGCCAGAGGAGAAAGTGGAAAAAGGCTAGGCCCCATGAGTTTCATGAACTTGCAAGCCTTGTACTCCAAAGTCAAGAAGGAAGAGGAAGAAAGATTGGGGAAGACAAGCTCCAAGAAAAAGGTGATAACTCAAACTGCTGAACACAAATCAAAGAAACCCAAGTCTTCTCTCTCATCCACTACTTCCTCCTCCCACCATACTTCCACTCTCCAGCCTAGACCTCATTCCTCTCTTCCCACAAAGTCCAAATCCCTCCACCCAGCTCCTCCTCATCAGCAGCCTTCCAAGAAGAAAACCAAACCTACCATCACACCAGAAGACTCAAGAGAAATAGTTGTCTGGTTCTACAACACTCAAGACAAATGGTTTGAAGTCTTCAGGGGAAAGAAAGAACTGAAAAGATCTATCTATAAATCTGTTGATGAGGTACTGCAACTCCCAGACTCAGATCTAAGAAGAATATTGGAGTTGGGTGAAGCCCATAAGCCAGAGAATGAAGGTGGGAGAAATCTTTTGCTAGCAATCAAACATCACTTCAACCCTAGTAAATATGTAATCATTGATGCCAAACCTCTTCAATCCCATTCTCCATTCACCAGTTGGTCCTTCAAGGCTGATACCAACGAGTTTATCTTGATTAATGTTAAAGGACAGAAGATGATATGGTCAAGCAAGGCTATCTTCAAAATGCCAAGCAAAGACATAAAGACTCTATCTGAGCTTCCTCTAAACAATCCCAGCCAGGACCCAAGAGGCTATGAGGTAGAAAGGATAGTCTGCAACATGAAAAAGCTTCAGCAGCAAAAGCAGTAAGAGAGTTTTGGTAGCATCAGTCTAGGGGGAGTTTGTAGAAATAAAGACTGATGGCTACAAAATTCTCTAAGTACAACTGTTGTGGACCTCAGAGTTTGCTGCAGATCGACGAACTACTGCGGATAAGCTTATCTGCAGCGAATACTTGTTCTTCTGCTGAAAAACAAATCTGTTGCGGATAGCCTTATCTGCTGAAGACCAAAGTTGCTGCTGATAGGCAAATCATCAGCAACTATGGACAGTTGTGTCTTGCTGCTGATCAACAACATTGCTGTTGATAGCCATTCCCTCTGAAGATCAAACGTTGCAGCTGACTGGCTTCGATAAAGCAACCAGTACCACTGACAACTTTCTACTGTAACACTGACACACTCCACGCAGAAAGAATGTTACTGGTGCAAGACAATAAAAGACAACGACGCTCTTCTTCCAAGGACTCAAGCAATGATGCCTAAGAAGACGTTTGGGTAAAGATAACTTTTGTACTATTTATTGTCGTTACATGTAGAATAGCTTCAATACAAGATCAACGGCTTGTGTTAGATCTGATCCTTAGAATCAAGGGCCTGTCTTGATTCTAAGTTACTATATAAGTAGTACTTAGAGTCATTGTATACGCGTGATTCTTCTTAAGAGTTTTCTCTGTAATCTTGTAATCTTTGAAGCTTAATACAAATTGCGTTTATCAGTATTCTTCTTGTTTACTTGTTTACATTGCTTAGTTGTGATTGTTTCCGTCAATCTCAACTAGAATAGAACCATCTTGTATTCACCGATCCTACATAAATAAATAGTCGGGTCGCCTACAAGTCTGAATCATTATTTTTACAGATTTAGGAATGTTACACCACTAGTAGAAAATGCAAATTCCGAAGCTACCATAGAATCTTGAACGGTTAGTAGATCACGGGTCATAGCGGATAGTACCGGAAGTTGGTCTTTCTTCCCTTTCCACCAAGCCAAAATATCAAAAAAATTTGAATTCATGTCATCCCAGCTAAATAATCTGATATGGTATATCTACCCAACTCGCTACTTATAGTATTACCCGGTTGACGTTTAGTGTTTTCATTAATTATAGCATTAAACAAGCTATATATTGGATTACTACTACTTCCACTCACAGATGGTGCATTTCTCATTGAATCGTGCACGATATATGTTATGCCATATTTTGCTAGATAAACATTAAAAAGAGATGATAAATCTTAATTAAATTTAGTTTTTAAATGTTCTTGATAAAATGGGCCATCATCGTGTAAATCCAAATCGTAAGTTATTTTAAGTATAGTTTCAACCCCCTATAGATTTAGGGTAGGTTTAATGTGGCAACACAAGTAATAACCGAAGACATTTCTTGAAAATATTTTTAAAATTTTTCTTTCATTAGTGGTATAATACTTGAAAATACTCCGCCTCGCATTGAATATTCATTTAATTTGTTACACATTAAATAGATTTGGTTTAACACTAAAGGACTCGTAGAATAATAAACCTCCAATAAAAAAATTGTTGTGGTTTTGAAAACATAAACATATCAGCTACTTGTTCAATAATAGCCCAACCCGATGACGAAAATGGTGTAACCTTTTTGTTTCTAGCAAGTAGGTCATGAAACATTTGCAAACTTCGTTTTTGAGGAATAGATTTTTCAAACATGTTGCACGTCGAATTCCATCTTGTATGTGCGTCCGAATTCGGACCTAAGCATTCAGTATTGCCATTTTTACAAAACTGTATATATCTTATGTAACGAACCAAAATCCGGGTCTCGTTATAAATAAATAAATATTTCTAATTAATATTATGGTGAAAATAATATTTTAGAAATAAGTTGAAACAAGTGGGTTTCAAGTTTGTAATGGGGCTATGTTAGTTTTGACTAACTTTAGAATGAAATGGGTGAAGTGGAAAGTTGAGGGACTAAAGTTGTAATATGGCAAAATCTGCCATTTGACTAGTTAAAGTCAAAATTAACTCATTTTTGAGGTGTTAGTCGTTCAAGAGAAGAGGAGAAGAAGAGAATTTCGGTTTTGGAGCTAAATCGCGGAATTGAGGCTTGTTTTGTGAAGGTTTTGGCTCACACAACACCTTCACAACATCAAGTAAGTGATTCTCTTCCTCTTGATTTCACCATGAATGTGTTCTTGGTGGGTTTTGGGTGAAATCCGAAATTATGTATGCATGTGATGAAATGGTGTTAGATTATTGATAATCTAGCTAAACTAAAGTTAAAGAATGATGATTAACATCCTAGAACCCTTTGATTTTGATTATGAGAAGTTAGGGTTCATATGGTGGAAATTGGGGGTGTTTGGATCATGATGCTAAAATGATGAATTAATGAAGATTAAGTGTTTTTAAGATGTTAGACACTTGAACAAACACCAAATTAACTTAATAATAATTTTTGAAAGAAAAATTAGTGTTAAGATTAAGATAATGAAACTCAAGTGGGTGAGTTTGTGGTGAAAGAGGGTGTTTGGTTATGAGGATAACCCAAACGGGTCAATTTGGGTTGGAAATGGGGAAATTGAGTTGTGGACTCAATTGTAATAGAATTTTGATGTATGTTAGATTACTAAACTAGGTGAATGTGTTTAGGTAATCTAATTGCAAAGCTAGAAGGTGGTGCGGGATCCTCTAACTCAAAAGGTAAGTGCTTTGCACTTACTTAGTAATGATAGGTGGTGGTGATGTTCATATTTGAATTTCATGTTGGTTATTCAAATATCTTATATGTGTTTATTGGTATGTGGATGAAATTAGTTATTTAACCTATATGGTGTGAAAATTTACTTGTGTGGTAAAAGTCAAGTTTTGTATGCATAATGTAGTTGGCTATGTGGTATATGGTCAAACTAAAATGTAGAATATGTTGAATTGGTGTAAATGACTATGTGGTATATAGTTAAGCAAAAATGTGGTATGTGATAAAGTAGAGTAAATGACTCGTGTGGTGTAAAGTCAACTAAATGTGGTAAATTGAAGAAAGTGACTTATGTGGTATATAAGTCAACCATTGTGGAATAATGGTGAAGTCGGTGTAAATTGACTTATGCGGAATATAAGTCTAACCATTGTGGAATAATGGTGAAGTCGGTGTAAATTGACTTATGCGGAATATAAGTCTAACCATTGTGGAATAATGGTGAGATTGGTGTAATTGACTTATGTGGTATATAAGTCAAGCCATTGTGGAAAAATGGTGAATGTGGTGTAAGTGACTTATGTGGTATATAAGTCTAGTGTAAGGGGCCTTATTTGACCAAATGGGTGCAAATGGGTCAAATGGGTCAAATGGGTGAAAAGGGTGAAAGCAAGTTGTAAATACTTGTTTGTTATGTTTATATCATTACTAATGGTGTTATGTCAATGTGGTGATGTAGGGAAAGCTCCGAGGTAGGTCAAGGTCAAGTCCAAAGCGCGAAGGGATCTCGTATGCATTTTTGGTGGTTTTAAGGATTTGGGGAAATTACTTGTAATTTGGTGATTTGATCCTTAAACTGTAAATTTGATATTTGAAAACTTAGTTTGGATGTTTGGGGTCATAACCCAAGTGTTGGAAATTTTTGGATGTCAAGTGATTTGATAAAAGTTGAAAAAAATGGCAAGGTTTTGAAACCTGCAGCTGAAGGGAAACTCACTGGAAATTTGGTCCCTCGCGGTACGCGAAGAACCTGGGAGGATTCTCTCGCGGTACGCGAGAGACAAAATCTCCGGTTTTGCCTTTCTGAGTCCCCTCGCGGTACGCGAGAACTTGCAGGGAAGTCTCTCGCGGTACGCGAGAGACCTGGGTTTCCGGGTAAGTATTTTGGGACTCCCTCGCGGTACGCGAGGGAGGTGGCCCGTGTGCCTCGCGGTACGCGGGGGTTTTAAAAAAAAAAAAAAAAAAAAAAAAAAAAAATCTTGGGAAATGCTTCCGCTTGTTTAAACGTTTAATTGTCGGTGTTTTAAAAGTGGTGTGTTACAACTTGGTATCAGAGCAATGGTTTGAGGGATTTGGTGTGGTGGCACCAAACTCAAACCGGATGCTCTTGATATGGGGGAAAATGATACGAGAATCCATGAAGGACTTGACTAAGACTCGGAGCTTGCGGAAATGAAAGGTTAGTAATGATTTGATAAAATGATAATATATATATATGGTGTATGTATATATGTATGATGAATGTTGTTAAGGTGTTATGTGTGCCGAAACTTGTTTTGTGACTTGTTATATGGAGATGGTAATTACAATTGGGCATGGCGTACTATTAAACATGTCTGGCCAATATGTTTAATAAGACGAAATGTGCAAGAGACTTTATGATAACCATATAACAATGAACATTTGCAAGGATTAGGTGAAGGTGGTTATATGTGTGTGTATGTATGTATGTATGTATGTATATGGATGATTAGATGGGGGTAATACATATACACATAGATAAGATATAGTGCCTTAACGAGTGGGTAGATTAAAGACCTATAAGTAGGTAGAACATCTACAACTTAGTTAAAAATTTGTCGGGGAGACTAAGGGGCACTTGTGTAAGTAAAAGAAATGGTGGATGAAAGTCATCTTAAGGACTCAAGTATGTTAAAGCCTAGTAGTGTATCACCTCGTGGGTGGTGAGGAACATGGAATAGGTTGGGAGAAAAAGAATGCATCAATCTAGCGGAGAATGGCTAGAGCTTTCTATCATGTTGTATCAATCTTCCTTCAAGGAAGATAGGGCTCTTTGAGGTGATCCTTGGGAGGAACAGTGTGAAGCCTAGAGAGCGGGAAGAACTTCGGTTGGTGAATCGAAGTGGAAGGAAAACCTTGTTTTCACAAAAGGGTTCGTGGTGTGCGAACCAAAGGAGTTAAAGGGTGAGAGTTAATAGCTGATTAATTAACGATGAATCACTATGATGGTCTTGTCTTTTGAAGCAATCCATTGTGATTGGTAGAGGGCGTATTACGCACGATGAGTCGACTCCGGGACATGGCGGAGGATTGGTAAATTAATCTTCATGAGGAGAAAGGCATAAGGGCGTGAAGGCACATGCATCGAGGGAATTCATGAGATGACGTTGAATTACCATCGATTACAAGCCATGGTGGGTGGCATAGTGGAAGAGTTCCTTCATGTGCAGTGGACAGCAGAGGTGATCAATAAGATTTCGGGCAAGTGTTTTATGACTGGTCGAAGTCGCTCGAATCTTGGAATCATCGAAGAAATGTAGATAGATCGGGTTTCTCGATGCTATCTGTTGACGTTATAAAGGGGATCCTTGCGTATAGGGTACAACTCAGGTGGAGTCAATTATTAAATGCGCAAAGAAAGGTTGAACATAGGAGATAAGTGGAAAACGAAGAGTAAATGAGAAGTGGCTTCGTGAAAGCCGAAACATTCTAGCTGAGCTAGAAACCCTTTATGGGAAGAAATGTCGGACATTGCTATATGTCCGGAGGATAACACAAATGGTGAGAAAATTTGAAATTTGCTTAGGCCTATGGGTCATGCATTTCTAATCACCATAGTCGTGACTGAAGCTTTTCGATCATTGTGTTTGATGAAAGGCTAAGCAGATCGGTGGATTCGGGCGATCATCATTAAGGGTGTCATAATGTTGATGTTTACATGTTTTAATAACATGAGGTTGTGGATGAAACGATCACATGGATTTTGATCCGATGATTGTAAAAGAGGTGTTGGGTTACTTAGTAACCATATCATTGCCTAGTATGATAAAGGGGTGACGTGTTAATCTGTTCTCATTAGAGACAGTGAAACACGAGGTATACGAACTGGTGTATATACATGGCTTGTGCCATTGTCATCAACCGGGGATATAAAAGGGATACTTAGCATTCCAGTTGAGAAAGAGGATTTGATAAGGGTCATTGAACCTGTGTGCTTTGTTCTAAAGCACATAAACTTTTCGGTGAAAAAGGAAAATGGAAGAGTGTGTATTGCCACTGTCAGTCGGTGGTAGGATAAAACTGATTAAAGGTCTCGCGGTATGTGGACTTTTTGGTCAAGGGGTAAATGTTAAAATGTACATTGTACGCAATCGGTGTTTAAAAGCGAAGTTTTTGAACTTCAAAGGTGGATTCGGTGATTGAGATCCTTAAATCTCAAAGGATGACTTATGATTAAGTCAATGGAGATACTTAGGGTGTTTGGGTCACGGATAGGGATCTTCCTTCCAATGTTGTAAAAGAGGATTCAAGTAAGGAAGTTGTGGTATCCTTACTTGAGGAGGTCGCATGCTTTATCGGTTAAGAATGGGTGAGTTGAAGACTCGAGCTTCAAAGGGTGTTATGTATGGGCATTGGGATCCTCGAACCCCAAGAGGTATGAATTTGAGACCTTGAGTCTCAATTGGTTGATTGGTAAGGAAGTTTTGAAATTTCCATGTAAGAGGTGGGTGACGTGGGATTAGAACTTGGATTTCTTTAGTTGTCAAAAGTGTTGACTACTCGTATAAAGTGGTTCAAAAATCCAAATATCCTATGGTTAGGAGTGTTGAAATTCAAGTGGAAACTTGACGTTATAAAAGTTTTCCTTTGAAATGAGTGGACTCCATAATACATTTTTACGTGACCATACATGAAAGCATTAGGAGGATAGAACTGTTGTTATTTCATATGGTGAAGATGAGATAAATGATAAACGTTTCATCTAAATGAATCAGTGACTATCTTAGATAGTGGGCGAACTAATTGGTGCAAAAGTAGACAAACTGCATATCGTTGTCAAAGGAACCATTAAAGTGAAGTCGTTCATGATGACAATTTCATCGTCTCTTATTGACGAAATTTGAGAGTCTCAAGTGTTAGCACTTGGTGGTGACTTGAAGAAAGAGCGGATGGTTGCTTATGTTGATAAACTTGGTGAAAATAGCATGGGCTTGAAGACATGCTTTGGTAGGATTTGGATTCCTAGGTTGTCAGGTATTTTGACAACTATTTTAGATGAGGCGCATAAATCCAAATATCCTATCCATCCGGGGGCCACAAAGATGTTTTATGATTTGAGGTGTCATTTTTGGTGGCCGGGTATGAGGCGTGATGTTGTTAAGTATGTTGAGAGGTGTCTCACATGCTTAAGGGTGAAGGCGGAACACCAAAAGCCGTATGGAAAGCTCCAACCGCTTGAAATACCGCTTTGGAAATGGGAGAATATAGCTATGGATTTGATCACTAAACTACCAAAGACTCGAAAGGGTTATGATGCGATATGGGTAGTAGTGGATCGGTTGACGAAGAGTGCACATTTCCTACCTATAAAGGAAACATACTCTTCGGATAGATTGGCGGAAATGTATGTGAAGGAAATTGTGTCACGTCATGGTGTGCCGGTGTCGATTATATCAGATCGTGATACGAGATTTACTTCTCGATTTTGGAAGAAATTCCATGAGGATATGGGGACTAGATTGAATCTTAGCACTGCTTATCATCCACAAACGGATGGTCAAAGCGAGCGAACGATTCAAACGCTCGAAGATATGTTGCGAGCGTGTGCTTTAGATTTTGGTGGTAGTTGGGATGACCATTTACCGTTGGCGGAATTTTCCTACAACAATAGTTACCATTCTAGTATTGGTATGCCGCCTTTTGAGGCATTGTACGGGAGGAAATGTCGATCACCCGTGTGTTGGGGTGAGATTGGTCAACGGGAACTTGGTAGTAAAAAGGTGGTCGAGGAAACTAATGATAGTATCGACCAATTTAGAGCACGCTTGAAAGCGGCTCAAGATCGCCAAAAGTCCTATGCGGATAATAGGAAGCGAGCGATTGAGTTTCAAGTGGGGGACTTTGTGCTTCTGAAAGTCTCTCCTTGGAAAGGGGTGATACGGTTTAGGAAACGGGGGAAGTTAAATCCACGTTTCATCGGACCGTTTAAAGTGATAGCAAAAGTGGGTGCGGTAGCTTATCGTTTGGAACTACCGGAGGGACTAAGTAGACTTCATAACACATTTCATGTGTCGCATTTGCGAAAGTGTTTGGCGGATGAATCTACTTTTGTTCCATTGGATGATATTGAGTTGGACGAAAAGTTGAATTATGTGGAAGAACCGGTGGCAATCTTGAATAGAAAAGTGAAGCGTTTACGCAATAAAGAGATTAGCCAAATTTTGGTGAGGTGGAAACATAGAAGGGGAGCGGAAATGACTTGGGAAACCGAGGAGGAAATGCTCAAATATTATCCGAACCTTTTTATGTGAAGTCGGGTTTCGGGGACGAAACCCAAATAAGGGGAGGAGATTTGTAACGAACCAAAATCCGGGTCTCGTTATAAATAAATAAATATTTCTAATTAATATTATGGTGAAAATAATATTTTAGAAATAAGTTGAAACAAGTGGGTTTCAAGTTTGTAATGGGGCTATGTTAGTTTTGACTAACTTTAGAATGAAATGGGTGAAGTGGAAAGTTGAGGGACTAAAGTTGTAATATGGCAAAATCTGCCATTTGACTAGTTAAAGTCAAAATTAACTCATTTTTGAGGTGTTAGTCGTTCAAGAGAAGAGGAGAAGAAGAGAATTTCGGTTTTGGAGCTAAATCGCGGAATTGAGGCTTGTTTTGTGAAGGTTTTGGCTCACACAACACCTTCACAACATCAAGTAAGTGATTCTCTTCCTCTTGATTTCACCATGAATGTGTTCTTGGTGGGTTTTGGGTGAAATCCGAAATTATGTATGCATGTGATGAAATGGTGTTAGATTATTGATAATCTAGCTAAACTAAAGTTAAAGAATGATGATTAACATCCTAGAACCCTTTGATTTTGATTATGAGAAGTTAGGGTTCATATGGTGGAAATTGGGGGTGTTTGGATCATGATGCTAAAATGATGAATTAATGAAGATTAAGTGTTTTTAAGATGTTAGACACTTGAACAAACACCAAATTAACTTAATAATAATTTTTGAAAGAAAAATTAGTGTTAAGATTAAGATAATGAAACTCAAGTGGGTGAGTTTGTGGTGAAAGAGGGTGTTTGGTTATGAGGATAACCCAAACGGGTCAATTTGGGTTGGAAATGGGGAAATTGAGTTGTGGACTCAATTGTAATAGAATTTTGATGTATGTTAGATTACTAAACTAGGTGAATGTGTTTAGGTAATCTAATTGCAAAGCTAGAAGGTGGTGCGGGATCCTCTAACTCAAAAGGTAAGTGCTTTGCACTTACTTAGTAATGATAGGTGGTGGTGATGTTCATATTTGAATTTCATGTTGGTTATTCAAATATCTTATATGTGTTTATTGGTATGTGGATGAAATTAGTTATTTAACCTATATGGTGTGAAAATTTACTTGTGTGGTAAAAGTCAAGTTTTGTATGCATAATGTAGTTGGCTATGTGGTATATGGTCAAACTAAAATGTAGAATATGTTGAATTGGTGTAAATGACTATGTGGTATATAGTTAAGCAAAAATGTGGTATGTGATAAAGTAGAGTAAATGACTCGTGTGGTGTAAAGTCAACTAAATGTGGTAAATTGAAGAAAGTGACTTATGTGGTATATAAGTCAACCATTGTGGAATAATGGTGAAGTCGGTGTAAATTGACTTATGCGGAATATAAGTCTAACCATTGTGGAATAATGGTGAAGTCGGTGTAAATTGACTTATGCGGAATATAAGTCTAACCATTGTGGAATAATGGTGAGATTGGTGTAATTGACTTATGTGGTATATAAGTCAAGCCATTGTGGAAAAATGGTGAATGTGGTGTAAGTGACTTATGTGGTATATAAGTCTAGTGTAAGGGGCCTTATTTGACCAAATGGGTGCAAATGGGTCAAATGGGTCAAATGGGTGAAAAGGGTGAAAGCAAGTTGTAAATACTTGTTTGTTATGTTTATATCATTACTAATGGTGTTATGTCAATGTGGTGATGTAGGGAAAGCTCCGAGGTAGGTCAAGGTCAAGTCCAAAGCGCGAAGGGATCTCGTATGCATTTTTGGTGGTTTTAAGGATTTGGGGAAATTACTTGTAATTTGGTGATTTGATCCTTAAACTGTAAATTTGATATTTGAAAACTTAGTTTGGATGTTTGGGGTCATAACCCAAGTGTTGGAAATTTTTGGATGTCAAGTGATTTGATAAAAGTTGGAAAAAATGGCAAGGTTTTGAAACCTGCAGCTGAAGGGAAACTCACTGGAAATTTGGTCCCTCGCGGTACGCGAAGAACCTGGGAGGATTCTCTCGCGGTACGCGAGAGACAAAATCTCCGGTTTTGCCTTTCTGAGTCCCCTCGCGGTACGCGAGAACTTGCAGGGAAGTCTCTCGCGGTACGCGAGAGACCTGGGTTTCCGGGTAAGTATTTTGGGACTCCCTCGCGGTACGCGAGGGAGGTGGCCCGTGTGCCTCGCGGTACGCGGGGGTTTTAAAAAAAAAAAAATCTTGGGAAATGCTTCCGCTTGTTTAAACGTTTAATTGTCGGTGTTTTAAAAGTGGTGTGTTACATCTTACATATCTCCTTTTACTCACACTAAAAATATCACACAACATTTGTTCAAAAGCATCTTTTATATTTTCAATTTGACTAAGACCATCTTGCACGGTCAAGTTGATGATATGTGCAACACATCGAATATGGAACAAATTACCTTCACAAGTCGGGTTATATTTTAAAATAAGTTGATTGCCGCTACTCGATTATTCGAGGCATTATCAAACGATATTGAAAATAATTTGAATTTAAAATTTCTAATTACCTTGTCTAGAATATAAACAAATTGTCACCGGTGTGGGGATATGCGAACAATTCAAACGCAACCGTACGCTTCATCATTTGTCACGTTTAGGGATCTACCCAATAGGCGGTAAAGCAAAGGTATGAATTCAGTGAACCGTAGGGAGCCGACCAAACATCACAAGTTAAGTTAACACCGGTATTTAAACTTTCAAATCCTAAAATTAACTCATTTTTAGTTTTTTCACACTTTTAAACAATCACGTCTAAGGGTAGCATGACTTACATAAGTGTAGCGAGGTTGAAGTATTTCTTGAATAAGCCGAGTCAAACGCTCGTCTTCGAAGTGCTTGAATGGCAAACTCTCTTGAATCACAAAATGTGCCTTCCTCTCCCGAACCGCATCAACGTTGTAACTAAAAATATTGTCGTCGTTTGACATAGATGTTTGACAGCTCGCCGCCGCTTGAGCCTTCAACACACCACAATAGTTGGTTATTTGATTTTTCAAAGTAGGGTTGTTATCTTTGCCAAAAAAGTTACCACACAACTTGCAACGAGCTTTCATCGGGCCGTTTGACATCTCACACAAATCATAATGTTGCCAAATATTTGGGTTCCTAGTCGTGGGAACAATTTTCACAACTATGATGCTAGTAGATGAACCGACTTTAGGGGTAGAATGTGCACTTTCAGAAGCCATTTTGATTTTTTATAAGCGTTTTTTTAAACGGGTTTGAGAATATTGAGCGTTCATGAGAATGATGAAGAGTAGAGAATTTTACCTATTTATATTAACTTTGGAGGGCAAAAATACAAAAAAATAAAAAAAAAAAAAAGGTCAAATAGCCTCTACAACAACTATATCAACGGCATACTTTTTACCGTGGTGAAGTTGGTGCGAAGTCGGTTTCGGTGTGAAGGACCGTCTCAGGTCAGGTTGGTAGTAGGGTCGGGTAGACGTACCGACTCGGGTCGGGTTTGAAGTTGGAGGGTTTTAAAAACTTAAAAACTTAGCTTAAACCTTAGGGCCAATTCAAGTTCAAGACTGGGTTAGCTCAAACCGGTCTTGACACCAGGTCGGTCGGTTTGAACTCGGTTCACCGGGCCCAAACCGGTTTTTTTGAACACGTGTATGTGGAATTATAAAATTTGAATGGCTAATGGTCCCAGAGAATTTTTTCATTACAAGGAAGCAAGAATCATAAGTTAAAATATGCGACCTCATGTTGAAGGGGACACATAAAATTTTATGCACCATTGAATTGTTCTGGCCTTAATAAATATCAATCACAAGATGCAACAATAATCTGTGATCACAAATAGCTACTTCTATGAACCATTTTATGATTTTAAATACACTCATTTTAATACCAAGATATGTGGATTTTGAGTTTATAGATATGATTAAAGCATTCAAAGCGGGTTTTTTATCCTCATTTTTATAATTTAACTAAAATCTTAAATTTTTCTCTAAATTTTGTTTATCTTCTAAAAATCTCTCGCATTTCATTCCTATCTCTATCTATATATTCTTTTTTTACTCTCTCTCTTTTTCTTCCATTTATAATCTAACTACTAATTATTGTCTTATTATTATTTTTACAAGAATATATTCATTATGTTTATAGTTTTCATTATGTACACTATGAATATATTGTCATTCCAAGCAGCAAAATATACATAATACCATGGAACCCATAAAAAAGTTATCAAAAAAGTAGAAGGATGTTGTAAAGAGATGCTACAAGACATATATGATACTTTTATGCAACATTTTACAAGAACAAGACCAGAAGCATATATTCATAGTGTACATAATGAAAACTAAAAGAGAATAAATAAAAATCCATTTCACTTTGTTGTCCAAGAGATGCTCCATTTACCAAGCCTTATCAAAGAACAACACAACTTGCATAAGTCAATTATATGCTTGAAAGTGACCTTAATTTCGCATAACCTCCATCACTCCTAGCTTAAAACAAATAAACAAACAAACCCACTGAATCCCACCCACAAAGTAGGGTCTGGGGATGGTGTGATGAGGGTAAGCCTTACCTCTATCTCAAATGATAGAGAGGCTGCTCCCTCCCAGATAGACCCCCGGCTCAGAAGAAAAAAAAACGTTGTTAAAAGAAGAAAAGACGGCAAAGTCTAGCCATTGTTCATCACTCCTAGCTTGAGATGAAAGTAAATCGAACAAAGGTTATAACACGATAAATGACGTTAAAATTATTAAACAAATGTAAACCAAAGTCTAGCCATTGTTCAGAAGAATAAAGTGAAATCATGTCCAAAGTGACCCAAATTATAGGATAGGATGATACCTTCAAGCTGCAGAACCACCAACCAGATCTTTTTGGACCATGTTGGGATAGTTTCAGTTCCATCATTAGTCCACTGGATTAAAGATGCAAGAAACATTATGAAGCAAATTCATTAGCATGAAGTGTGGTTCAAAGATAAAGTTCATGCGGGTGTCAAAAATATAAATAAGTTAGCAAGAGGCTGCAACAGGTAAGAGTCATCTCTTGTAACAATTGAATCAAGTAGTCCATTGCCAATTGCGTTTTGATACATCGGAGTTTTGATGGTTCTTGGTTCGAGTTGCTGATTCCAAATTGATTATTTCAATAAGCTAATACGCAATCCTAAACATGCCAACCATGTCGTCAAACAATGTAACATCCGACCCTTATACCAGTTAATACTGTCTGCTTTGCCCAGTAAGGCCTTACTGGTTTGTTTTTGGTAGCACGGGTGAAGACTCCCCAAGAGTCAACCAATCTATAATTACTCTCACCCAAACACGTTTAACTACGCAGTTCTCTGGTCATCCACAGCCAATGTGCTCAGAACACTTTGTAGCTATTGCATTCCTTACGGTATCAACTACATGACTTCATTTCTGATCAAGTTAAAAACAAATTGAAAAACTTACCAATCTTCCACCTTCTAGGAGCATATTTCACCTCTATATAGTTAGCAAAATTTGCATAACATCTTGATCCATTAGTCCTCCCAAAAACCATTGATCCTGCAGTATCATTCCCACCCCAAACCCTAACTAATATTGATTTCAAATGGCTGAATTTCATCTGAAAGTCTAGTGTTACACAAGAACAGATCACTTTCATCAAATCAGAATATGTAATTGTCATAACAAAAGCAAAATTTTATTTCAGAATAGAGGAATTAGGGCACCAAATCTACAAATTACAGAACCGAAATGAAGATTTCAGATTTCAGTTTTCAATCAAGGAAACCTGTTTTCTGAAACACTGCGTTGCGAACACGACACAAATCCCTCCCTTTGAGCGTCCGGCCAGCTCCTTCGAACACAGAAAACGTCACGTAAGATCTCGCAACGATCTCGTGAGGCGGAACCATTTCCCCTTCGTCTTCCTCTTCCTCTTCGGCCACGTCATCACTCACTTCATCAAATTGCCCTAAATAGCTGCTCGTTTTGTTCTTAGGCCAAACCGGCACGTTCACCGGCGCCGATTGGTGATAGCCTGGAGAATGCTCCGACGAACGCCTGAGTGACACCGGCGGTATCGTCCGAGCTGCCGTGGCGGCGGATTGCGACGGACTCATGGCAGGTTTTCGTCGGACCAAGGGGTGTTGGTCGTCGGATAACGCAGCGTAGAGACCGGAATTGTTGTGACGGGGAATCGGCGGAGAACTGGATACGTTCGACGGTGACGGAATTTCAGAAACGTCTGAAGAAGAACACCAGAAGAAGTCGCTCTCGTGTAACTCGAAACCGTTGTTGTCGTCGTCGTTAAGATCTGGCTGGTTTTCCGGTACTGTGAGATGACCGAGGAGCCGGAAGTTCGGAGAAGAAGATAAGGACGTTGAAGGCGAGTAGGATACGGCGGATATGCCGCCGGCGCCGGTGGATTTAACCATGAAGGAGAGTCGTCAGTGGTCGCAGAATGGGTTGACCAACAGACTCCTCTCCCCTGTGGTAGATTAGTGGAGGAACCTGAGGTTCGTTAAAAATGAAAACCGGGAATTTTGAAGAAAAATAATAATTTCATATAAATTTATATGATTAAATTCTATAAATATCATATTTATTTTTTTAAATATTAATGTTCTTATATATTTACTCTCTATATAGATAAATATGTTAAATAAATTGATCTTTTAAATTTGTGTATGTAGTTCTAAAAACTTATATGATATCATTTACTTAATTAAAAGTCATAATATCAAATCTTTTATAATATATGTAAAACACTTTAAACTTTGATAACCTAAACGTGTGAAGATAGTGATGTGATTCGAGGTGCACAAAACGGTTTTTTAACCCGAACCGGTTCAAAACCGAACCGAACCGGTTTGGTCAACAAAAAGTCAAAACCGGTTTGAGTTCAAACCGGACCGGTTTGAAACCGGTTTGAGATGGTCCGTTGACCGGGTTTGACCGGTTTAAAAAACGGTTTGAAACCAGTTTTTAATCGGTTCGGTTCGGGTTAAACCGGTTTAAATGTATAGGTTTCAAACCGGTTTTAAACCGACGGTTTGAACCAGTTTGAAACCGGTTTGGTATAAACCGGTTCACGACCGGTTCGGTTTTCGGTTTAAAACCGGTTTGGTTTTTCAAACCGGTTTTTTTGTGCATCTCTAGATGTGATAATAGCTTTTTATTTAAGGGAGAGATAGAAAAATAATTTAATAACTAATATTATAGTTTTTATTAAATAAAGGAATATAAGTTTTTAAAAACATATGAAACTATCCATTTTTTAATATTGTAGAAGTTAGAAAGTAAGATTCATAATTTAGTGGAGCAGAAAGAGAGTGTTGGCACCGTCCTTTCAATATTAGACACGTTTGTCTGTTCGCTCACATCATGTGGATGATACTTGTTTGTTATTTTTTATTATTAAAATATACTTTTAATAATAACTAGAAATTTTGATCCGAGCTTCACACACAGGCGTATTAAAATATACTTTTAATAATAACCTGAAAATTAAACAAACGTTCATGAATTATTCGATAAGAAGTTTGTATATGTTCAATCATTTAATTAAACGAATAACACGAACAATTTTTTTATTCGTTTAATTAAACGAATGAACATGAACACATGTCGTGTTCGTTCATTTATGTTCGTGAACGTTCGTTTATGTTCGTTAATATATGTTCGTTTATTAACGTTCATTTATCTTCGTTTGTTTGTGTTTATTTATTTTTGGATGAATCATGTTCATTTGAACCAACAATTTACATGTGTGTTTTGGATGAATATTAAGTATTACACTTTTTAATGTGTGCTCATTAATGTTAATTTATGTTCGTTTGTGTTTTTTTATGTTTGTTCATTTGTGTTTTTTTTATGTTTGTTCGTTTGTGTTCGTTTTATGTTTGTTCATTTGTGTTCGTTTAGCTTTTTAACGAACGAACACGAACATTTCCATTTTCTTAATGAACGAACATGAACAAAAAAAATTGTTCGTGTTCGTGTTCGTTTTCAGTTAAAATTAAATAAACGAACACGAATACATCGATGTTCATATTCATTCGGTTCGTTTACAGGCCTAGCAGTAGGACTAAGTAAAATAAAAGATGTGTGGTTAAATACATAAGGTTACTGCCATGGGCGAAGCTTAGTGAGGGCCCGAGCCCTCCCCCCCCCCCCCCCCCCGCGCTAGCAGCAGGACTAAGTAAAATAAAAGATGTGTGGTTAAATACATAAGGTTACTGCCATGGGCGAAGCTTAGTGAGGGCCCGAGCCTCCCCCCCCCCCCCCCTCCGCGCTTTTCTTCAAGCTTCGTCACTGGGTACTGCGACTTGGTTATGGAGATCAAAACATATACAAAAGACAGTTATATAACAAACGCGTTTATTTTATGCTTTTTAAACTTGATTGGTTAATGCCAGACTAGGATAAGACACTTGTTATTTAAAGGTATAATCTATTGGAAATATGTTTATTTTTGTATAACAAACGCGTTTATTTTATCCCTTTTAAACTTGATTCTTTTATTTTGTTCAACATATGTGTCCTACCTGAACCCGATTAACCCAAAAATTGATTGTTATTCGAGTTGGGTTTCGAATAAATTTTCACACATGAAAAAATTGATCCACCCAAAAACCAATTTAATAACCCGAACAACACCCCTATCGGATGGTGGTAGTGGTTGGTTGCTGGTGGTGTTGGTAGGGGAGGGAGGGAGGGAGCGAGGGTTAGTTTTGGGTTTTTATATTTTAACTTTTTTTATATAAATGAGTAAAAAAAACAATCTACCCTCGTGTGCTTTGCACATGGCCATAATTAACAAAAATATTTAACATGGTCAGGGACAAAGGACATAACGTGCAAGATTTATAAACTTAAAGGATGATCTCTGTCAATTTTATTGTTAAAATACAATCTCTGAAAAAGGGTATAAACATAGAGGACGATTTGTGTAATTTACTCCTTAATTTATTCACTTAGCATTTTTATTAAGTGTGTTTAATGTGTGGTTTCAAGGAGCAATCCCACATGTATTCACGTGATACTCAGCATTTAAAAAAGGGAACTTGCTTGTCATCTTATTATAAACTAGCTTTAACCCTATGTGTTACATTGGGTGAAACATTAATATTGTATTGGTAACTTTTTTATTTTATTAAATGTTAAGATTATATGGATTAAAGTAATCAAAACATCAAAAAAATACATAAAAATACATTTCACAAGTGGTGTAATTTTTGCAATACACTAAATTACATATAAAATATGAAACCTTATAACGATAATTTACAAATTTGAAAATACTTCATTGTATACAACATTTTACGTGGTATTGGTAACTTTTTCATGTTTAACACCCACTAAATGCAACAAAAAATATAGTTTATTTCCTCAATGACTGAAAACACAAAATAGTCAAAACCGTTCGAAAAAAGGTCACAAACGGTGCAGACCTGATTGAAGCTTGTAGAGAGTTAAAGAAATCGAAGATAATCAAATTGGTCAACGATTTCCTACCATGCGTTGTTTCTCCATTTTATTAGATTCTTAAAACTCTATCAGCCTTTTTGTAGAAACTTTAATAGATGTTGTAACATATTTACAAATATTTAAGTTATAATTAAATTTACGTATCAAAATTAATTTTTTTTAATCTCATCTTTTATACAGAAAATCTCGCTAAACTTTTAATATTTAATCTCTCATTTAAAATAAAATAAAAAATACAAATAAAAATTAAATTTCAACAATATACCGTCTTTTAAATTCAAAATTTAAAACTCCAAAATTTAAAAATCGCACTCCTTAATATATCGACACGGTTTAAAATTAAAATTCCAAAATTAAATGTGAAAAAATTAAAACTAATAAATTATAATTGAAACCAAACATATTTTTTTGAAAAAAAAAAACTCGTCATTTAAAAAAAATTAAAGTTTTCAATATAATACACTTTTAAAAATAAATGTTTATAAATTTATTAATTTTAATTAAAAACAAACTATTAAAATTTCAAAATCAAAATAAAAATATATTTATAAATATCAAACTTAATTAAAAACTACTAATTAAATATTAATAACTTTATTCTAACACATATTTATTTCAAATATAAAAGTAGTATTTTTAAATTTTATATGTAAAATTAAAAAAAACCTTGTTTTTTAATAATAAATTTTAAAAACTCGCTTTTTTTAATAATAGAACTCTAAAATTTGTTTTTTTTTAATTCTTGATTTTTTAAAATATTCACTTTTGATGATGATTAAAAAAATAATCTGAGTCAATGATAATAATCGTGAATTAATTTGGTTAAATGTTTATTTATGTAATTTTTCAAAAAAAAATTGAAGTAAATATGAAAAGATTGAATAATGTATGTAAATGTGTTTTTATGGGAAAAATTGTGTGAGAATGAATGTGGTTATGAAAAATGGCAAGTTATTTATTTTTTATTATAAGAAGGATTTATGTTTGGGTAGTTAATCCTCAATTAACATTTTTGCTAAGTGTGAGTGATTCGTGGTGCAATCTAGGGTGTTCAAACGAATCGAATTGGATTATTCGGTTTATTCGAATCGAATTATTTGAATTTGGATTTTTTTTTCCGGATTCGAATTCGAATAAGAATCACTTAAACTGATTCGAATAAGCTTATTCGAATCGAATTCGAATAAACCGAATTATTATTATTATTTTTTTGAAAAAATAATTTAAAATTCACAAATATTTAGTCGTGTCAACATACCATAATAGTAGTCAAGAGGGTTCGAAACAACCCCATCAACATTACAAATAAGTCAACCATACTAAAAAGCGCAGTATTTAACGACATAAAAGTAGTCACAGATGTCCAAAACAATTCCAATTGAACTTCGAAGCTCATAAAAAGTTTTAAAAAAAACCCACAATTAATTTGAAGTTATAAGCCAAAACCAAACCTATTTTTATAAGAGGATATTATATATTAAAAAAATTTATAAATTTTATAATATATAAATTCGGGTTATTAGAATCGAATTGAGGATTTTAGAATTTGAATTTGACTTACTTATTAGAATCGAATAAGCCAAAACTAGAAATCAAAATTTTTATTCGAATTCGGTCTAATCGAATTTCAGATTATTCGAATAGTGAACACCTCTAGTGCAATCCCTCAATCCCAAACTATTAGCTTATCTTAAAAAGTTACTTATTGCACAATGTTGTATGCAATGATTTTAAAATCGGACCACACTGTCGGTCCAAAAAAAGCGTTTGAACAAGAAGAAACCAACTAAACTGTAGCTTAATAAAAATAAACTATTTTGATAAACAAAAAAATAGCTAGAAAGGATTATTTCTGTAAACCCTCGTTCATAGCATAATGATCGTTAAGTCAGGTCATGTGCAAGACACATGAGGGTATTTTGGTCTTTTACCGTAAAAGGATTATTTATGTAAACCTTCATTTATATAAACAAATTACAATAAGAGTCATTTATGTGTGAAAGCCTTAAAATGTGAATTGCACATGATCAGATTTAACGGTAAAATTTAACGGTCGTTATGTCAAATGACGTAACGTGCAAAGTTTTTTAAACATAAATAACGCTTTCTATAATTTCCTTAGCTAAAGGACACATACTAAAATTTAGGTAATATTTAAATGACGTAATTTATAATTTGCTCTTTTAAATATGATTGTTTTGTATTATTTTTTTTTAAATTAGTGTCATAATGATTAAAATAAACATATTTAAAAGCCAGTGTTTTAATTTTCAATCAAACAACAACAATTTTGTCGGTTTGCAATTCTTCTCCAACGACTATGGGTGTTCAAAGTCGGATATTCGAAATTTTTGGATAGTGGATTTCACTATCTGAATCCGAATCCAAAATTTTGGATATCCGAATTTCGGATACAGATTCGGATAGTGAAACGGATATCCGAAAAAAAAAAATATAAATATAATATTTTTAAATTATAAAAACATTAAAAAACATACATATAAAAATATAATATATCGGGTTTTGATTCAAATTTTCTTATTTTTAAATAATAAAAATAATTAAAAAATATATATAAATATAATATTTCGGATATCCGAATTATCCGAAATATCCGAAAATCACTATCCGAATCCGAAAATTCGGATATCCGAATTTTCGGATAATTCGGATTCGGATTTTCGGATAATTCGGTTTCGGATTCGGATTTTTTTGAACACCGCTACCTCATAGAGACTTGTATTTTCTTTAGTTTTTTAGTTCATCTTTCGTTTAAATTAATTTTGAAAGAAAGCAATGTTTTAAAAACCGGTTTTTAAATTATACCGGATTATGCTCAGAAATAGTTCAACCAGTTGTATCGGGTTATACCGGGTGGTTCAATCGGATTGTCTAGTAAACCTATAATTTAGTAAAAATACAACTCTAACTCAAAAAATAATCCAAAAATACATGATTCTATGATAAAAATTAATCTTTAATCCATAATCAAACGATAATCCAAAAGCACTCAATTTTTCAATTAAGTTTTTTTAAATAAAAGTGTATAATTGTTTTATGTCATTGAAGTGTTGAATGTATTAATTTTATGATTGCTTAAAAGATAAAAATTCACCATCATCGTCATGATCATCAAGAAGAGCACAATTATTTTCGTTTCCTACAATATTAAATAAGAAGTTTTATTGTTTAAATGTTTTTAAACAATTTTTTTTTAAGTTTAAACATAAAATTTTACTTGTAACTAAAACTGGTACAACGGTATAACTCGGTATTACCGGCGGTTCAACTAACTTACCGGTTTTCCAATTTACCGGGCTCAAACTTACCGGGCTAGTGGCCGAGACCCGGTTCAACCGGTATTACTAGCCGGTTTAAACCGGTTTTTAAAACATTGAAAGAAAGCGAAAGTTGCCTCTTCGTCAAAACTAGCATGCTTCACGTATAAGTACACAACATTTTCCATGCTTTAACGAACTTGCATCAATTCGTATACTCTGTGTGTGTGTGTTAACGCTTCATCTCTGGTAAGCATATTGATTCCTCCTACGTTTTGTTAGATCGAAATAGTTAAATATTATTTTCATCTATTTTATGTTTATGCAGTAGTAGATTTGTTAATGGCGTCGGATCAGAAAACTCTCCTGTTTGCTGACGTCGATAAACATAATAAGATCGATGATTGCTGGATTATCATCTCCGGAAAGGTCCTGATTTCATCTCAATTTCACTGATTTCGCAATGGTTCACAGTTTTATGATTCTTTCATCTCGTAATTCAAGTCATTAATGTTTGATATTAAGAGTTTGCAGCTTATTAACAGTAATTTAGTAGTTAAATTTAGGCGAATTGAAACTTCGTGATTACAATTTGTAGTGATGTGTGTTTGTTGAAGATTTATAATATTAGATAGAGAAATAGAATGTAGTGCTGTTTTTTTACCTATATGATGTTCGTACCACTGTTTATAATCCAATTATGACATTATACAAAGGACACGTAAACATTTATATGTAGTATTGGAGAGAATTACGATAGATTAAGCGGTTAGATAACCATCTTATAAATCACAGTTATATCTACAACAATAGATGCACATGTTTATATGATTCTCACCCCTTTTTTGCTTTAAATTGTTTCTCTTATATTGTAATAAAGATAATCATTTTGTAAATAATAGTAGATACACATATTTATATGATTCTTTTATTATTTTCTACTTAATAACGATTCTCTTATATTGTAATAAAGATAACCATATTGTAAATAACTGGTTATAGCTATAAAAGTAGACAAAAATATGTATATGATTCTCACATTTTTCTACTTTTCTGCTTAAAAATTAATGGTTCTGTCGTATTGTAATAATCAAATGGTATTTGGGTAATTGTTTTTATGCTCATTTATTTTGGAAACATAATATATTCTTGTCTCTTCACTTTCATATGACACACCATACGTATTAATGAACATGAATTGTATCAGGTTTATGACGTGACTCCATATATGGAAGATCACTAGGTCCGGTCCCAAGAATCCTTAAGAGGTTCTGGGCCCTGGACATGTAAAAAAAAGTGGGCCCCTATAATCATCATATTAGATAAAAAACCTTAATACGACAATAATAGTTATAACAATAATTACTAAAACAAAAGTAGTATGCCAAAATGATCGAGATTGCTTACTTATGCGAATCGTGAGGCTCTCCTGACATTTTTGGAAGCAAAGCTCTCCATCAAGTTTTCATAATTCATAGTCTCTAATATATCACTTTTAATAGATATTATCGCTAAACCGTTAAGTCTTTCTTGGGACATTGTCGATCTTAAGTAGGACTTCAACAATTTTAACTTTGAAAAACTTCTCTCCGTCGAAGCCACTGTTACCGGAATACTCAATAACACTCTATAAGCAATTAATGCATTAGGAAAAAAACCGAACCGGTTCAAATTGTTTAAAGCATCAATAGGGCTAATGATTTGACTAGTAAAAAATGTCTCAAACAACTTCAACTCAAAGTTTAATTCATTGGCATCAATATCAGATTCTTCTTTATACTTTAATGCATCTTGAAGGCGATAACAACACGATTTGAGATCTTTTTTATCAAGTTTCCTCAACTTTTTAGGAAAGGAAACAAAAAGTCAAATAGTTTTTCAAAATCTTTGTATTGTTCGAATCACGATTTGAGATCTTGTCCAGGGCCCGGTAAATACAACTTGGGCCTTTTATAACTAATGTTAATAAGATTAGGTCTGTTTTATAAAAATATATGTATATATATAATATATATAAAAAAAATTAAAAACTACGGGCCCCTCGGGATACCGGGCCCTGGACGGTCGCCCACCCCGCCCCTACTCTGGGCCGCCCCTGATGATCACCCTGGAGGAGGTGAAGTTATGCGAAAAGTAACCGGTACGTTTTCCCCATCACTTCCAACCGGATCGAATCAAAATCAGCCTTTTTTAATGTGGGCACAGTGAGAAAGCTAACGAAATGATGAAAAAATATTATGTCGGTGAGATCGACCCATCAACTATTCCTATGAAACGATCATACATTTCATCTACTACCGAAAAGATCTACAATTCAAAAGAGACTTCACAGTTCATTCTCAAAGTATTACTTGTTGGAATAATAGCTACTCTGTTGAAAATACTTTTAGTTTCATTTTGATTTGTTCATTTGAAAGGTGAAAGGTAATTTGTTTGAATATAAATTGAATGCTCCAACTTTATCTTTTTAGACATTTATTTTCTTCACATGACATTTTTGTTATTGGTGTTATTACCTTTGTACTTCTAATTTAGATCAATTTGATGAAAAAATATCAAACTATCACAAAATTCTAGTAATAGACCATCCGTAGTGGTTTCACGCCCCTCTCCGTTTTTGTTAAAATTTATACCTGCATGTTCATAAAAATAAAATAAACAAACTCATGTATTTTTTTTTTATAATTACTGAGAATAAATTATTTGAGAAAACAAAATAAAATGTTAAACTAAATAATTAATTAAAAAAATAAGAAAAAGGAATAATTAGGTCAGTAACTGATTGGTAGAATTAAATGTGGTAAAAGCCCCCTTACCCGTGAGTCCCCCCCCCCCCCCCCATCACGCCTAGGGGCAGTGTTCCTTGGCGTGAAAAGCTGATTTGGCTCACGCCCCCATGTTTCACGCCAGTGTTATGGATAGCCTTAATGTGACATGTTACGCAAGTCACACACTCTCTACTCTACACATACTATACTCTTAAAATCACCACATCTGTACTCTACAAGAATTGAACCCATAACCATTTGGTTGTGGGTACACCACTTTACCACCAGGATGTCCCTTTGGGAATTGTTAGGCAAGTCTTACGTTCGTTTACATGAGAGATATTTGGTTATTAATAATGTCCGATCTCAACTATCCTCAGCACACTTTGAGCTTTTTGAGTTTTGATTGTAATTGAAAGGAGAACTCAACTGTTAAGTCTGCTTAGGTAAGAAGTTTTAAAATCAGATGATTTTTTAGGGAGTTTTTACCTGAAAAAACAAAAGTTATGAGCTTGTGACGAGTAAAACAGATGATATTGATTGATTTGAGGTGTAAATATTTTAAAATGTCAACCTTTTGGTATTGGGTAAATATTCTTAACCAAAATCCTTTATTATATAATGCTTTTAATTATTTTCATTGGAAACCAAATGTAAATAGTGTTAATGAATGTATGCTTGCATTCATTGTTTTTGTTCTTACTTCTCAAAATCGTATTTAGTGCTAATGGGAATACAAATTCAGACTTGGTCCCATTATTGATTCGACCTAGCCAACTTGCTCTCCACCATCATCATCATCATCATCATCATATGTGAATTATGATAATAAGATGAACATGCTAAAAGGACGTGCGGTCTTGATGGCAGGACATGAAGATGAAGAGCAATGGAATATGAAAATGATAAGATGAACTTACTTTTTAGTGTGGATTTATATTATTAACAAAACATGAAACATTGAATAATAAAATAGTCTCGAATAAATCAGTAAATGAGATTTCCAAATAAAAAAGTAAGAAAAATTTAAGTCGGGTCTGACCACCCGGTCCAGTTCATCGATTCAATCGGTCTGACCAATAGCTGGTTGATTCAAATGGAGGCGATTAAAATGAGCCCAACCTGACCGGTTATGTATATAGTTCCCAGTCTGATGCACTTCTAAAAACAATAGGTACTAACAACCTATGCGAAAATAACACCACACAAACCGACACGAAAATAAAAGGGTTAATCTATACTAATAAATAAATGTTTAAGATGGACATTTGTCACTTTCTCGTGTCTTCTCACATTGATTTTCTCGTCTCTCTCTTCTAATAAATGCGGCTCTATCTTATTAAATAATAATGATATTATAAATATATGCTATATAATAAATAAAAGTTTTGGTGGAACACTTGTCCCTCTCATGTTCACCCTCAACATTTTTTCCCCGCATCTCTCTCCTATTAATTATTCAAGTTTTTATAATTTTTTTGTTTTCCGTCTCTCTCTAGTATTAAATAATAATGATTTTAATAATTATTTTAATAAAACATATATTTAAAGAAAATAGGTTTATTCATAAAACATTTTTATAAAAACTAATGGTTTACAACAAGTTATTTTTATTCAATCCATGTAATACATGAGTGTTAACCTAGTATTATATAAAACGGTTCGAATTGTATATGAGTAAACTCAAATAAGCTGTTTAACAAGTTGGTCGATGACCTATTCAACATGCTTCTAAGACGCCAACCAATTTAAAAATGGAATTGAGAAATAGAAAAAAATGTAAATTACAACTTCAATTATTTCGTCATCTTTAGATAAACATGTGACACGGATTGGGTACGGGTCAAGAAAAAGATTTTTCATAAATAAAATAAGACAAGTTGACGTTATAATTAGAAATTTTCAAATTTGCAAATTGTAGTGAAGGGTGAAGTCAGGCTCCAAGAAAAACAAGAAAGTAACAAATCAGAAAGAAGAAGAAGATATTGAAATTGTAATCTCTTCAACCGAAAAGTAACAAACTTCAATCTGAAGTTGCCCTTCTTATACAAACAAGAAAACCGAAATGTTACAAATACCTCAACTATTTGGAATTACAAAATAACCCCTGAACATTTACAAACAAACTAATTGATTAACATGCTCCCCCCTAATTCCAAATTTCCTCATTAAGTTCTTCAATTCCAAGTAGGAATCTCATTTCTCCAAATTTAATTCTTGCTAAAGGCGTAGTTAGCACATCAGCCTTTTGTAATTCTTCACAAACAAAATCAACATGTATTTGATTTTTCTTAATACATTCTCTTATATAATGAAACCTTGTATGTATATGTTTTGATCTTCCATGAAAAACTGGATTTTTCATAAGTGTTATAGCTGATTTATTATCAACAAACAGCTCAACACACTTATGTTCTTTCCCAGTTATTTCTTCAAGCATTCCCTGTAACCACACTGCTTGACAAGCTGCCAGAGTTGCAGCCATAAACTCTGCTTCACAACTAGACAATGCCACTGTCTTCTGTTTCTGTGACTGCCATGTCACCACTGACCCATTAAAGAAAAATACATTCCCAGAAGTGCTCTTCCCATCATTAGTATCAGTCAAATGATTTGAATCACTATACCCTACAAGACCTCCTTTTTCTGTTTTTGAGTATTTAATACCATAATGCACACTTCCCTTTACATATATGATCAAATGTTTTACTGCTTTCAAATGTATCTCTTTTGGTTCTTGCATGAATCTACTCACATATCCAACTGCAAAGCTAATGTCTGGTCTGGTTTGAGTCAAATACCTCAAAGAACCCACCAGTTTCCTGTATTCTGTTACATCCACATCTAGACTGCCTTCTGTTTTATACAAGTTCAGACCAGCTTCCGTTGGTATTTTTGTTTCATTACAATCCTCCAAACCAGCCATCTTTACAAGCTTTTTAGCATAAGCAGATTGTTTTATCATGATGCCATATTTATTCTGCATTACTTCTATTCCCAAATAATAACACAACAATCCTAAATCAGTCATTTCAAATTTCTGCTTCATTTGATGTTTAAAAGTTTCAACTTCTTGTTGCTTGCTACCTGTTATCAGCAAATCATCCACATAAACTCCCAAGATTAACAGTGACTCTGCCTTAACTTTCACATATACTGCTTATTCCCTTTGACACCTTTTAAAACCCAACTCCTTTAGAACTTCATCAAGGCGCAAATTCCAAGCTCTTGGGGCTTGTTTAAGGCCATACAATGCCTTTGACAGTTTATACACTTGTGACTCTGCCCCTTTCTTCACATAACCCTCATGTTGCTTAACAAATACTTGTTCTTTTAACTCTCCATGTAAGAAAGCTGCCTTCACATCAAGATGATATACCAACCATCCCATTTTAGCAGACAGAGCTAGTATAAGCCTGATTGTCTCTATTCTTGCTACAGGAGCAAAAGCCTCCTCATAGTCAATGCCAAGTTTTTGTACATAACCCTTTGCAACTAATCTTGCTTTGTACTTGGTAATATTCCCTTGTGCATCTCTTTTTAACTTGTAGACCCATTTCAAACCAATTGGATTGCACTTGGGAGGAGGATCTGTTAAACACCAAGTTTTATTTCTCTCTATGGCTTGAATTTCTTCATCCATAGCTACCTTCCATTCTTTTACATCAATTGCATCTTGAAAGCACACTGGTTCTCCTTCTTGTGTAAGTAGAAGGTCTATTCTTTCTTCTTCCTCCTGCCTATTTTCAGCATACTTTACTCTTCCATCCAAGATAAAATCACTTAGCTTTGATGGCATTACAGGCACTCTACTTGATCTTCTCAATTCAGGTTCCTGTTGTGACTCAGTACTCACACCTTGTTGATCACTATCTTGTGCAGTTTGTACATCATCACTTGTATCAGCATGGCTATCATTTTGTTCATTTTCTAACTGTACTTGGTCTGACATTACATGAAACTCAACCCAAGACACACTTTCTTTATCTTGCACTGTTGACATGTAATCTGACCAATCCCATTTCTTTCTTTCTTCAAACTTTACATCTCTGCTGACAACAATTCTTCTTTTGTTGGGATCATACATTCTATTTGCTTTTGTTCCTTCTTCTGCACCCAAATATACCATTGGTGTGCTTCTGTCATCCAGTTTCTTTAAACCTGGTTGAATGACTTTTACATGCCCAACACAACCAAATATTTTCAGATGTGCAAGATTTGGTTTTCTACCTTTCAATGCTTGATAAGGAGTACAACTTGTCAGGGACTTTGAATGAATTCTATTGAGAACATAGACTGAATGCCTAACTGCTTCAGCCCATAGATCTTGTGGCAAATTCATGGCTTTCAATATACTTCTAGTCATGTTTAACACTGTTCTGTTTCTTCTCTCTACAGCCCCATTTTGCTGGGGTGAGTAGGGTGCAGTCAGCAGTCTAGTGACACCTTTTTTTTCACAATAACTGTTGAACTCATTAGAAGTAAATCCCCCTCCACGATCTGACCTTAGAATTTTGATTTTTAGGCCAAACTCATTTTCAACTTTTCCTTTAAAATTCTTGAAGATATTAAAGGCTTGGTCTTTAGATTTTAGCATGTATACCCATATGTATCTACTGTAGTCATCAACAAGTAACATGAAGTACTTATTACCTGCCTGAGTTGTAGGTGATATAGGCCAACACAGATCCACTGAGAGGAGTTGCAAAGGTTGTTCGGCTCTATAGTTTGCTTGGGAGGGGAATGGCAATCTGGTGTGTTTCCCAGCTAGACAAGCTTCACAAATCTGATTTGGATGACTAATGCTTGGCACTCCATCAACCATGTCTTTGCTAATCATAGCTCTTAAAGACTCAAAATTCATATGCCCTAGTCTTCCATGCCAAAGCCAAGGTATGGCATCTACATTGGCTTGGAAACACATAGGAGTTCCAATATTCAAGGCTATCTTGTACAATATGTTAGGAGATCTTTCAACCTTCATTAAAAGCCTGCCACTCTTCTCATATAACCAGAGCCATTCATCCTTCATTCTTACCTCACAACCACTCTCTGTAGCCTGCCCCAGACTCAGAATATTGCTCCTTAGATGTGGTATGAAGTACACATCTGTTAGAAGTCTGTGTTCTTGATTTTTACATTCAAAGACCACTGAACCTCTGCCTTCTATGCAAATACAAGACCCATCCCCAAATCTGACTTTTCCTCCTACATTCCTGTCAAGTCTTGAAAACATTGACTCCTTCCCAGTCATGTGATTAGAAGCACCATTATCAAGGTACCAAACTTCCTCTTCACATGAGTCAGCCTCATACCTAGCAGGAACAACTTTGTGCTCATTCAAGAACACCATCTCCTTTTGTTTTTCAGGCAATGCTAGAGTCATTAGAAGTGTTGGACCCTCTACCTCAGTTTGGGTCAAGTTAGCCTCATGATCCTTGTCCTTCAATTTTGTGGGGCATTCTGATGCATAATGACCATAGGCATCACATTTAAAGCATTTTACCTTATACTTGTCCTTTACAAGTCTATCTCCAGATTTCTTGTTCTTATCATTCTTGGTCTTGAAATTAGATTGACCCTTATGCTTATCCCAACTTCTTCCAGACTGATCTGATCTATACTTAGGCTTATTATGATTATCACCTTCTTTGTTTCTATTCTGCCATTCTGAATACATAAGTAATAGTTGGTCATTCTTAGACTGATTAACCCTAGCCTTTAATCCAGTCCTCTCCTCAAATGCCTTTAATCGACCTATTGCTTCTTGAAGCAACATAGTATCCAGATCCATAAATTGTTCAATCGAAGCAACTATGTGAATGAATTTTTCAGGTAAAGAATCAAGAAACTTACGAACAAGTGTTGATTCTTCATATGGCTCGCCAAGATCGCTTGCCTTCGATGACAGTGAAGACATTCTTCCTGCAAAGTCATCTATACTTTCATCATCCCTCATCTTCAAACATTCAAATTCGTTTCTAAGAGTTTGCAATCTCGCTTTCTTAACTCGATCAATTCCAACGAACCTAGTCTTTAAAGAATCCCAAACTTCCTTCACAGTAGTGTACTTCGCAACCCGAAGCACCAAATCCTCTGGCATAGCCTGATACAGATAGGCGATTGCCATATTATTCTTTTTGGCATCAACTACAGCACCCTCTTGGACTTCGATGACCTCCCATAGGCCATGAACGTTGAAGATCGCCTTCAATTTAACTGCCCAAATTGTATAGTTGAGTGACGTAAGAATCGGACACTATAGAGGAATTGGGGCATTCTTCCTAATCGTCACCATCTGGTGATTTCCGGCAGGTTGGGTTGTAGCAGTACCTGACATCCTCTTCCTCGACCTTCGATGGTACTTTCTTTCAAAATCGAGAGAGTTCAGATCAAGTCCGTTTGATCAGATATGCACGAGCTCGTTCGTCCTTCAACCGAGCTCTGATACCAATTGAAGTCAGGCTCCAAGAAAAACAAGAAAGTAACAAATCGGAATGAAGAAGAAGATATTGAAATTGTAATCTCTTTCAACTGAAAAGTAACAAACTTCAATCTGAAGTTCCCCTTCTTATACAAACAAGAAAACCGAAATGTTACAAATACCTCAACTATTTGGAATTACAAAATAACCCCTGAACATTTACAAACAAACTAATTGATTAACAAAGGGAATTCAAATCATTTAGACTTTAAACGTGATAATAAGAGTTAATTGCATAAATGATTTATGTGGTTTGATTAAATTTCATATTTGATTCTCATGTTTTAAAAACTATGTTTTAACCCTTGATGTTAATACCAGTAATTTTTAACAGTAAGTTAACGCATGTGTCATTCACGTGACTTACAATTACAAACTTAATCTTAAAAATGAGTAATATCAATCAATGAAAATATTAGTAATTTTTACTATTGATTTTTATTGATGTTACTCATTTTTAAGATTAAGTTTGCAACCGTAAGTCACGTAGATAGCACCATGTGTTAACTTTCCATTAAAAAACTAATCGGTATTAACATCAGGGGTTAAAATCGCAATAGATCTCAAATTTTGAGCTAAACTTGCAGTTTTTAAAACCTTGGAGCCAAATAAGTGATTTGATCAAACCACAGGGGTGATTTCTGCAATTAACTCTAATAATAATAATACACGGTGTGGGTCGGTTTCTTGACCCGTTAAAACCCGCCCCATTTCCTCGGAAAGGCGTATGATCAAAGTCAAATAAATACCTACGAGAATCAATCTCCCTTCACCAAGTAACCCACCGTAAAATTACAGTTTTGCCCTTACTCCCCAAATGGCTATATATATACTCATCTACACTTGTTCTCAAAAACAAAAAACAAAAACAATATTTTTGACATAATCATACATGGTGAGATGAGCAACATCCATCCCCAAATCTTTAACAGATTCTTTCTTTTCATTCTTTCTATTTGCAATTTCATCATCTGATCCTTGGCCTTTCTCTTTCATTGAATCTTGATCATGGGTGTTGGAGAGCATTTCTTGACCTTCCATCATCATCATCTTCTTCATAACCATCATCATGATCATCATAAGATGAACATACCAAAAGGGTGTGTGGCAGTGATGGTGGGACATGAAGATGAAGAGCAAAAAAGGTTTATTATACCTGTGATGTACATCAACCATCCATTGTTCATGGAGCTCTTGAAGGAAGCAGAAGATGAGTATGGGTTCCATCATCAAGGTCCCATTAACATCCCTTGTCATGTTCAAGACTTCTGTGTTGTTCAAGGCATGATTGATCAGGACCATCATCATCTTCATCATCACCATCACTATATTTCATGCTTTAAAGATTGATCTTGGTTCAAGTCTTGATCTTTATAGTTCTTGCCTCATTTATGTAACTTTATAAATTGTGGGTATGATTCTTTATTAGTTTCTGGAGATGGGTTTGTGTATGTATCATCATCATCACTATATTTCATGCTTTAAAGATTGATCTTGGTTCAAGTCTTGATCTTTATACTTCTTGCCTCATTTATGTAACTTTATAAATTGTGGGTATGATTCTTTATTAGTTTCTGGAGATGGGTTTGTGTTTGTATCAAGATTGATGATGTGTGACATAAGTAATTTGTATAAATTAATTAATTTTTTGTTATATTTTTATATTTTGTAGATGGTATAATGTGAAGAAGGGTTTTTTGTCATAATTTACATGTGTGGCTTGTAAAACAGAATAGGTAATGCTTTCGGACCTTTAAATAATATGAGGTATTGTGGTGGAATATGGAAAAGTCAAAGTCAATTCAAAGTTTTCGATCTTATCCCCATTTGATTGGAAAGAAGATTCAAGAAACCAATTTTTTTTTTATATTTGTTTCAAATTCATTACAATTAATATATCGAATTATTCAAGCTTGTTTGAGTCGAGTTTTTATCAAGCTTCATAAAACGAATTAAAGAAAAGTTGGGGAGGGTAAAATGAGAAAAACTCATAATTGTTTACTTTTATTTAGTTTTTTTTTTAAACTCAAAAACTTTTATATACTTCAATATTTTTTAAAGAAAAAATATAACATAAAATCAAAAATTTTATTATCTATTAAATTGAGTATTACTGTGTAATTTTTATAAAAAATGATTTTTTGAAAAAAGCTTTTTGTTGTGTGTAATTACGTAATGTAATTATTTCCGATTAATTTCATATGCATATGTGGTTATTTCTTTTTGATATAGATGGACAACGGTGTTTTGATGTTGAGCGTGATTAAAAGTTGAAACTATGTGATCATATCGAATTTGAAGAGGGACTATTTTATATGGTTGCGTAATTTATTATTATTATTATTATTATTTTAAATTATATGATTATAATGGATTTTTGAAAGTAGTTAATTTATAATGTTACATGTTTTTTTATTAAAATGTTACGTGATTATCTTTGACATCCATCCCTCTTACATACAACACTCTTTCTTCTCCTTTGTGAGAAGCATAAGCAGATCCATAGTTATAGACTTATAGTTCGTCTCGCTTGCTTTATGGATTATGTTTTTTGATATTAAAATTAAGAAAAAAATTGAAATCAAATCTAACTTAATCAAAACTATGGAGAAAGTATTGATGTCGTGCTGCGTTAGTATGTATTTTTTTTAAGATTAGCAACACGTTTATTAGGTTTTAAATTAATAAAAATGATTAATAGTTTCACTAATTACACACAATAGGTAAACAAACCTATTGCAACATATTATAGCTTAGGTAGATACCAAGTATCGAACCCAAGAGACACATTATCTTTTAATACTCAGCCGTTATTATTGTTTCGTCTATAAAAATGAGTAATAGTTTCACTAACTACACACAAAATTGGTTTTTGTTATTATCGAACCCATGATTCTGATAATCGGAAATGACAGAAGTAGGGGTGAAGTTGGATTTCAATGACGACAGGAAAAAAACATTTGCGCGTGGGTACACGTGCTCACACCCAACGGTGCGAGGGCGTCAACGACATCACACATGGTGGCAGATCGGCAACGCACTCATGGTGTACGAAAATTAGTAATTAGAAGTTTATAGTTGCGATGCCATTAATGGTGAGATGCAATGATGTCTGAAAAAAGAAAGATTTATGGAATAGTGGCAGGAATCTGGAAGAGGAATAGAGATGACGTTTCTAGAAATCTAATCCAAGGATTAAGAACTCGAAACTAGTAAGGATTCAATCACTAGGGTTTGTATTAAAAGCCTTATCTATCATACTGTATAAAACTATAAAATGAATGAAAATAAATAAAGGCTCCGTCTATTGGGACACCCTCAATATCTATTTAGACACTTGATACGCTCCATATTAACCAATATAGAGCGTATTGGACCAGCCATCAGACCATGACTGACAGTGTCAGTTCTGATTGTTTAAGGTTGTGCCTATACGCTCCATATTGACCGATATGGAACGTATTATGTGTCAAAATAAGAAAATAAGTGTTTAAACCTAAATAAATTTAATTGTAATTAGACTATATTTGGCTAATTTGGGACTAGCTCACTTGGTAGACATACTTGATGGGAGGTCCTGAGTTCAAACCCAGGCATGATGTGAATTATTTGGTGTAATTTAGAAGTATCTATACTATATAATAAATAAAGGTTTTGGTGTCATCTTTTTCTAGCCCCTCTCTCTCCTATTTTAATTTTTTTTTGTTTCTCATCTCTCTCTCTCCTATTGAATAACTAGTTTAGATCCCGTGTTTACACACGGGGTGAAACACATCAATATATAAATTTTTTAAATTTTTATGTATATATTTTACATGTTTAAAAATATATTACATATAAACTAAGGATAAATACAAACTCAAAATATGTAAAAATTAATATATAATTAGGTTTCAGAAATATAATTTAACTTTCATTACTATTTGATTGAAATAAAAGTTACATAAATAAATTTCAAATTTTCTTATAATAAGGGATAATTAAAAATAAATGTGTTTTATTAGTATAATTATAATTTTATTTAAAAATTATTATTATTAAAATATGAAAATGCATTAAATAAGAGAGATGCGGGAAAAAAATGGTGAGAATTAATATGGAGGCGACACGTGGCAATAGAAAACCTTTATTTATTATATAGTATAGATAATGATTACTATAATTATTTTTATAAAACGTTTTTTATTCAAAAAAATATGTCTGTTCAATAAATAGTTTTATAAATTGAACATTTATTTCATTCCTTTTATAAAATATTTTTAAAAAATAATTATTTCACCAATAACATTTAACATATAATTTTTTTTTTAAATTACTGATTTACAACAAGTTATCTTTATTTAACCCATGTAATACATGGGTTTAACCTAGTTAGTAGAATAGATCTTTTGTTTAAAAAAAAATTAGACTATATTTAATGAAATTATTATTGAGAATATAAAAGAAGTGATTTTCTTCCGATCAAACCACAACTAAGGGCATGTTTGGGATTACTTTTGAAAACTCTTTATTGACTTTTATAAAAAGTTAATAAAGAGTTTTGAAAAGTAACTTGATGTTACTTCTTGAAAACTACTTTTCCTTCCTTCTTTTTGTTTATCTAAACAAACTTTTAACTTATTAACTTTTTTTTAAGTTAATAAGTTAATACCAAACACCCCTAAAGCATAAAGCTCAAAACCAGAAAGTGTGATACATGATCACCAAAAGGCGCGTGGTGTGAAGTTCATCCAAATCCGCCATAGATATAAATGGCGGGAGCTCGTTCTTCGTCAAAATTTCACCCAATCATCTCTGTATGTAGTGTAGCTCCTTCCCTTAATTTACTGCAAAATGTTATCCTAAAACCCTTGGATTGAATCGCCAAATCGAACCTCGTACTGAGATCGCATAGATTTCGTAATCTAGTTAGCTAGGGTTTATCGTGTTCTCGATCCTTCGCACTTTAAAATTATTCCTGTTAGGGTTTCCGACACCAAAACAAGTTAATTAGGCTTTGATTTCCGATGGAGGAGGCCGCTAGTGTCGCCGTCGCAGCATGTACTGTTTCTATGAATATGTCATCTTTTCAATCTCAGTCTCCTCGGAAAGAATGGCGTGTTGTTTCCGATCACCATGCTCAAAACTCCGGCACCGAGGTAAATTCTTTAGCTTAAGATTCGTTATTCACAATGTTAGGGCTTTGGATTTTCCTTATTTCATTTTTTTCATTCACAATAAGGATTTAGACCCTGCAATACTAGGACTGATTTACGAGGTATAATCTTTTAAAAATTGGCAAATTGGATTAATAATCCAAACTTTTAACTATGACACATTGGTCTACAATAGTCCACACCTGACACTCCTAACTTTCATTTTCATAATCATCAAAGTTTTTACACTTGATTTCACTTAAAATGATAATTATGAACGAAATGGGAAAACGCACAAGCTAAATCGAGTGGGAATCAAGTGTAAATCGAATATAAATTTACTATGATTATGCTAAAGGACTAATCTTGAAATTAAATAAAAGTTAGGGTCTTTAATTGTTTTGTTTGGTTCTTTCTAGAAATCAATCATAAGAGGAAAAAAAGAGAGAAATTTGATAGATCTTAGTTTCCTAAGTTGGTTTAATTTATTTTCCAAGTTGTTTAGATTGATAGATCAGGAGTTTCATTGTAGTTTGCATCCAGTTTTTGGTTTTGATTAATAGAAAGAAAAGAGTCAGGTTGTTCCCCTATTTTTTGTGTTCTTGATAAATTGTTTTGCCATATGGGCCAACAATTGGTATCAGAGCCGTGAGGCGATCAAAACCAACAACATGCGATCGTGTGAAGAATCTGTTGATCGAAAGGGACCGCTAGCTGATTGAAGGACCTGTTATGCCACCGTACAACAAGCCTAAGAAGTCGACCATTATCAGCCAGCAATCGCAAGTTCAGAAATCCCGAAAACCAGAAAACAACGATCTCAATCATCAGCGAAGGGAATCAAATCAAGAAAAAAAAGGTTAGTTTGTAAGAAAAGTGATCATGGCAGAAAGGAAAGCTTTGGTACCAGCTGCTAAGGAATCGACAAGTGGCCTTTCTCTGCAAGCTCCGAAACTGACCTCGACCAATTACACAGCCTGGTCGGTCATGATGAGATTGATATTGGCGGCAAATGGTTTACAAGATATGATTGATCCAAAAAAAGGAGACGTGACAAGAAGTTCACAGCCTTGGCAGTCATCTTCAAAACCTCACCGGAAGATGTTATGCTTCAGATGGCCAAGTATTCCGAACCGAAGGACGTATGAGAAGCGCGAAGAATAAAGTACTTAGGAGCAAAACGAGCCCAGAAGGCTCGGCTTCAAACGTTAGGGAGCAAGTTGGAAGCATTGAAGATGGACGAGTCAAAAATTATGATGAGTTTGCTGCTAAGTTGGGTGGAATACAATTGAAATACAAGTTTAGGATAAATACTCAAGGATAAGGTTGTGATAAGAAAGTTCTTAAATCTCATTGCCTGATAAATACTTGCCTATAGTATCCTCGATTGTACAATTTGCAGAAATCGAAAAGATGACATTCGAAGAGATGATCAGGCGTTTGAAGACGTATGAGGAGAGAAATAAGTTCAAGACCGCGATTTGAAGTTCATCCCAAGATAAACTTTTGTTCACCCAAACTGAAAAGAAAGTTGAAAACTTCTAAGGATGAGGAAGAGGGAATCGAAGATGGAATCGAGAGTCTAGTCAAGATGAACTGGATGGAGACCGGAAGAAGAACCCTGAAAAATGGCAAGACAGAAGGAAGAATCTAAGATGCTACAATTGTGATAAAGTTAGGCACTATTCAAGTGAATGCAAAGCTCCTAGCAAAAGGAAAGAAAAGGCAAACTTGATAAGAAGAGAAGATGATGATGGACCCACTTTGCTCATGGCGACTTGCTCAGTAAAGAAAGTAAGTTTGAACGAAGAAAGTGTCTTCATGGTGAGCATGAAAAGGATGGAAAGGAGGAAGGAACATGGTACTTATATAATGGAGCTCCGAGCTAGTAACCACATGGCATGAAAGAAAGAGTTCCTCACTGATTTGAATGAAAGAGTAACATGCAAGTTTGTTTTGGTGATGGATCTGTTTTAGAAATTGAAGCAAAGGGTGCGTGACCGTGCAATGTAAGAATAACAAGAAAAGAACATTATGTGATGTCATGTGTTCTATATATCCAAGCTAAGCAACAATATTATGAGTTTGGGTCAATTGGATGAAAGTGGTTGTAAGATTGAAATAACTAATGGAGTTTTGATGCTTTGTGATCAGACCAGGAAGTTGATGATAAAGATTCAACGAAGCCAGAACATAATGTACAAAGTTAAACTTTAGGTATGTTCAAATTCTAACAGCCTTCGGGATGAAAAGAAAGAAAGTCCATATTCAAATGTAAAGAAAGGTCAAGTTACTGCAAGTTCAGTGATGAAGGAGAAACCAAATGTGAAAGTCACCGATCGACCGACTAATGAAATCCCAATTCAATTTGGGTCTGTCCTAATAGCATTGTTCAGAACCCGAAAGAAAGCCCAAAAGGTTTGAATGAAGGTCCAGCCCAAGAACAAGCCAGTTAAGATATATGGGTCAAACACGGCTTGTCTTGGAGAAAAGGAAAGAAATCAAGAGTTTCTGGAAGATGAAAGAAAGATAGAAACAAGCTAGAAGAAAAAGAACCTGTCAAAGTAGTAAGAGATGCAAGAAGTGATTGGCAATAATGAATTGCAAGTGAAGAAAGAAAAGAAGAAGATCGTGACTATGATAGACCGATAGACATGAAAGGAAAGAACGAAGAGTATGAAGAACTTGTTAAGCAAGTTTGTCATTCACAATTGAGGAGAAGGAACAAATCCAAGAAGAGTACAATTCAAGATTAAGGGGGTGAATGAAGGACTAATCTTGAAATTAAATAAAAGTTTGGGTCTTAATTGTTTTGTTTGGTTCTTTCTAGAAGTCAATCATAAGAGAAAAAAAGGAGATATTTGATAGATCTTAGTTTCCTAAGTTAGTTTAAATTGTTTTCTAAGTTGTGTAGATTATAAATAGATTAGGAGTTCCATTGTAATTTGCATCCAATATTTGGCTTTGACTAATAGAAAGAAAAAAAATCGGGTTGTTCCCCAATTCCTTGTGTTCTTGATTAACTTTTTTGCCATATGGGCCAACATATGCTACTGGGATTGCCCTTGGGAACGAAAGTGAAAGTTAGGATTGTCATTGGTTATGTTGCCGGTACGGATTATTATCGGACAATGAGCCATAGTTTGGATTAAATCCAGTTTGCCTTAAAATTTTGAACTTTTAAGTTGTTTTCTTATAGATCTTTCTATCAATAAGGGGGAAATGAGTGTGATTTGTTGATTGTTAAGGTGCATCAGCTTAGCGAACCTGTGAATCTTGATGATGTTGTGAAACAAAGAGAACAACTTCAGCATTTGGAGGTTCATCTCAAAGCACAACTTATAGCTAGATCAGAAGTAATGGGGATGCAGGAACGGTTTGATTCTAAGATTAAAGAGCACATTGCTTCAAATGTCAAACTTGAGGTGTGTTAGATTATTGTAATTGAAAATTTTGTGTTTTATATACAAGGAAACTTTTGGCTTACTAGAATGTCTGTGCATAAAGGAACAATTACATGAAAGGGAAAAGGCAATAATGGACTTACAAAGAACTTTGGATGATAAAGACAAAGAGCTCCATGTGATTAAGTTGGATCATGAAGCGGTATGTGCTTAAACGTTTTTGCATGTGTTTTTTTATCTATTATTATTTGTATAGTTGTTATTCCGGATTGTTACAGGCATGGGCTAAAGAGGACCTTTTACGTGAGCAAAATAAGGAACTGGCAACTTTTCGGTATATTTAAATCCCTATTGTATTATTCACATTTTGGGGGTATATATCAAGCTTGATGATTGTAATTTGAGTTGTGGTATATGCATTCGTAGGAGAGAACGGGATAATTCTGAAGTTGAAAGGGCACAACATCTTAAAAAAATCCATGAATTACAAGAACATGTTGAAGAAAAGGAAAGACAGCTCTTAGAATTGCAGGAACAGGTACTCTATATGCTCTTTGATTTTGTGATATAAAATGGTGCAAGAAACATTCCAAAGCTTGTTTATTCGATTGATTTATGGTTATATTTGTTTTCTCTTTGTGAAAGTATGTTGTAATTCATGTTATCTTTTGCAGCATACAGTTGCTCAAGAAGCTATCATATATAAAGATGAACAAATAAGAGAAGCACAAGCTTGGATTGCAAGAGCTCAGGAGATGGATGCTTTGCAGTCAACTACAAATCACTCGTTGCAAGCTGAACTGAGAGAACGCACAGAACAATACAATCAGCTTTGGCTTGGTTGCCAGAGACAGGTTTGCTAATTTATTAAAGCATAACTACCGTTTATACTCATATAATTGTAGCTGGCTATTTATTTCACACGAATGTTATCCATGGTTATTTGCTATAGTATCACTATTAAATAGAGGCAACAGTTTTGACAAATTTACTTGTGTTATATCTCAAACGGGTCACATGGGTCAGATGAGTTGAAAGTCTCCACAGATGTGTTTTTAATGCGTATAACCTCTTAAACTGTTATTATTTAAAGATTTTGATTATTATTATAATAATATTGTTTCTATAATCATAACTAAACATATCAATTATTTACATGATGGACAAAATGTGTTTTCTAGTCAATCTAACCCGACCCGGTCTGTTTTGACCCTTAATCGTCACCCACCCTGACCTGTTTGTCTTGTCCAAGTGGTCAAACAGGTTGAAAACCACCCAAAGTATATTCTAATGCATACAACCTCCTAAAGCGTTTTTATTAAAGCATAACTACCGTTTATACTCATATAATTGTAGCTGGCTATTTATTTATTGTTTCTATAATCATAACTAAACATATCAATTATTTACATGATGGACAAAATGTGTTTTCTAGTCAATCTAACCCGACCCGGTCTGTTTTGACCCTTAATCGTCACCCACCCTGACCTGTTTGTCTTGTCCAAGTGGTCAAACGGGTTGAAAACCACCCAAAGTATATTCTAATGCATACAACCTCCTAAAGCGTTTTTATCAGTTTATTATTGTAACAATATTGTTTTTGTAATCGTAATCAAACACATTAGATCATTTTAAAAATAAAAAATGGACAAGTGTTTTTGTGTCTATTTTATCTGACCCGGGGGAACCCGTAACCCTACCTGCCTGACCTTTCCATCTTCTAGCCAGCTCTACCATCAGACAGTAGATGCCTCATATGTTCATTACGAGTTGTATTAAGTAAATAGTTCATCTTTAACGGTTTGTAAATACTTAATAGTTAATATTAGATCACTTTATAATGACATTTATCATGGTATTAATTTGTGTTAGGTTTCTGAGATGGAGAGGCTTCATCTTCACTCACTACAACAGCTTGAGATCGAGTTATCCGAGGCAAGAGGAAGGAGTGGAAATAGTACGACACGTGCTAATCAAACAAATGTGAAGAAAATATCTCATTTTGTGCATGGAAATGGAAGCCAATTGGAAGCTAGTGCAGGAAGCAACCCTAACTGTGATTCAAGGGATCTCCAAAATGGTGATGCAGAAATCCTCTCTTCACAGGTATAGATGCTGGTATCTTGTATTAATACTTATTTTAAAAGGGATATTCAATTTTTTTGGTTCAAGTTAGGGTAATCATGTAAAGGCTATTCTGACTTATTTCAAGTCATATCATTGGTTTATTCATATCAAGAACATGTTTTTGACTTTCTTCAGACTGAAAATATCCCTGCTGTTCAAATGACCCCAAAATCATTACATGGAATGGCAACTTATTTTCCATCTGGGCAACTGCATCCATTTATTTTCCATCACCCTCAGAATGTGAATTCACATCTTGTTCAGTCTCATGTTGGCCAGTTCCATTCTTTACTGGCAAGTTCATCTATCCCACATTGGCAGAATCAACAGGTACATGGATGTATGTATATGTGTATGTATATATTTGTTTCCTTTTTATTTGCTTTATTATTATTAATTAATGCTTCAAATATGATTTAATTAACTATACTACAATAATATATAATTAATAAAACAATTCAGGAGGATGCATGCGTTAAAATTACTTTTTAGGTGACGTTCAATATGTTTTGAGTCTCTGACTCTTCAGTTATATTTTTATCAACTTTCCCCATTTGACTTGTTATGGATAAAACAATAACCTGCTCTTGGTCTTGTGGCCTAGTGGCATTGGTGATTGCCCCTACAAAAGTGGTGTGGGTTAAAATCCCTGCAAGTGCGGGTTGAATATGTGGTATTTAGGAGTAAAAAAATTGCTGTTAAAAAAAAAGATAAAACAGTAACCCAAATCGAGCCATTCTTGAGTGATTGAAATTGCAGCCTCTAAATTTGTGATGTTCACAACAGTTTTCTTTTATAATTTTATTCTTTACTTTTCTTTCAGGCTTTCTCAGAAAGTTTACAGATGCCAACCAATGAACAGTATCCTTCCCAAAATGATCAGAATCTATTGAGACCAGAAACTAATTATGACTGTGAAGCATCTGTAAATGGACAAATTTTGGGTTCTGATTTTTTGGGTGTCATTCCATCTTCAACAAATGAGGACGAACAAGTATTATTTGAGCTTTAAAATTTCTCATTTTGTCTATTCTTTGTGATTCCACATTTATTGTTTTGTTTTTGGGTTAATTTATAATTCACAGCAGAACTTGCAACAAATCTCTGCTCAACTTCATGTCTCTCTAAGGTTGAATCACTCTGACAATGACAGTGCACATCAGGTGTGTTAATTATTGTTTTGTCTCACAAGACCACTGGTTTCAATACGGTATGCTGATACTCAGTTTTGGAAAACACAGGAAAAAAGTTCAAAATTTGTGTCTAATCATAAAGGTGAAGCTCAAAATTCTAGTACAGAACAACTCGGCTCTGCTGCCATTACATCCCAAGGTATTCAGTCAGTAAAGATCAGTGAGGTCATATCGAACAAGGTGGATAGCGTTACACAGAATAGTTTCTCGGTAGGAAAGGCTGCAGAGAATCTATTTGACGAAGAAACTTTGTTGGCTTGTGTTGTTCGCACTATACCACCTGGTTCTGGTGGAAGGATACAAATCAGCTCAACGGTTAGTGACAATTATCTACAGGTGGCTAAATGGATGGGTCGGGCAACGGGTCAAAATGGGTTTTGGGTTGAATTGAATATTTTTATAGTCTGGGTCGAAATAGGTCAGGCTGCGTTGACCCATAGAACTTCTTCCATTTTATAATTTTTTTTATAAATTATTGGTGTTTTAGTTATGATTAGTGAAAACGTTATTGGTACAATAATTTATGAAATCTTTGAATAATAACTAGCTAGGAGGTTTTATGCACTAAACAAAAAATATTCGTCCTCTTGTAGCAAAGTTTTTTTCATTTCACCTAATTGGAGATAACACACCCAAATCAAGTCGTTTGCAAGTAAATGGAGTAAAATAAAGTTTAGTTCTCATTATTTAACATTTATTGACAGCTTCTGAGTAGGCTCACAAAAATGCTGGCCCCGCTTCATTGGTCAGATTATGAGAGTAAACATGGAAAACTTGATGCTTTTCTGGGCACTCATCCTGAAGTAAGCTCATTTTATCTCGACTTTAAAAAGTAAAAACTATGTTTTTATGTAATTGGTGGCAAGAAGAGTAACTCAAATTATCTTTTTTCTTTGTTTTTTTGTTTCAGTTGTTTGTTATTGAAGGGGATTATATTCAGGTGCAAGAGGGTGCACAAAAAATCATAGCAGGTATGGTGGCTCGTGCAAAAGTCCGTGCCGCCATTGTTGCCGCTTCTGCAGCCGCTTCTCACCCATCGTCATTGTCTTCTGTTGCTGTCACCCCTATGGCCCAAAGCCGACTGACGCAGGCCCAATCCATCAATTCATATTTTAGTGAATCACAGGCACAACACCTGAATGTTGTTTCATTTAATCCTGTAGGTGTGAGAGTTTTGAGCAAACACAATGATCAAATGAAACAAGTATTGGTAAATGGTAATGGAACAAATCTTGATAGACCTAATATGGGGTCTCAAGCCAAGGTTATTAACAGTGGGAGGCCTGGTCCTAATTACCATGGGAAACAGCAGGGCAGGTAATATTTTTTATGACCTTTGGAACGGGTTGGGTCGGGCAGGTTGGGTAACGGGTTGAAACAAGTCATTTTTTTTTACTATGGGCCGAAATGGCCAGGTTGGTCAACGGGTTGACCTGCATACACCTTTTTTGGCCGATTTCTAACATTACATTTATTCAAACGCATGTAATACACGGGATTCTAACCTAGTTTATGATATAACGAAGTCCAAAGCGATCATAGGGAAAGATTGTGTTTCCCTGATTCAAGAGTTGCTTTTGAGACTGCTGGTAATTTTGAATGTGATTTATGCAATTAAGTTGGTAGAATCTTATATTGTCTGCTTTCTTGTGACAGGCCTATTGGGGGTCTACCAGGTTCCAGAAAATAGTGAGTACATTTTCACTTTGCTTTAATTTTAAGTTAAATAAATGTATAGCATGTCAGTTTTACTTTTAACTTGGTAGCTGATACTTCTAGTCAAATAGGTGGCTAATAGATCATAGATGCATGTGTTTTGCTTTCTAGAAGTTTCATAATGTTTTTATCTGATATTGCTTTTTGTAAAAAGTGGCAGTCATACTAAGCACACAAGTTGTGCTAGATGTCATAAGATCAAGACATTCAAAATGTCAAGTTTTACTCATGAAAATTAATTGATTTATGGTTTTCATGCCTACCTGTCTCCATTTAACAGAATTATGTTTTTTTTTCTGTTAATGAACAGGAGATTCTGGATCGTTTTAAACGATTTGAAGGGAAAAGGGATTTTGCTTTTTTGATGACAACACGTGAAATAGTCGTGGAAGCAGGAGTAAGGCAGCTTTGAACTGTAACAGATGTCTGCCTGTTGTTTGTACAAATCTGATTAGAAATGGAATTGAAACTGGAAATGGAAATGGAAATGGAATTGGAATTGGGCTTACAGTTTTAGCTTATTCTTCCTTTTGTTGGTTTAGAATGACAGTTATACTCTGCTTTGTCATTTCAGTAGATTAAAACTCAAGCTTCTTCCTCTCTGCCACTTTTAGAGTTGGCAAAATGTGTAGGTTGGATAATGGGTCATTAATGGGTTGGTGTTGTAATGCGTGGTCGGTCTGGCTTGATGGTACTTGTGGGTTCATCTTGTTAGGCTTTTTAACGCGGTAATATGATGGGAATAAATGAGAGGGAAGTGAGCTATAGATATTCTTAAAAGGCTAAAGTGTAATATGGGGTAGTATAAGTAATAGAGAATAAGGCATATTAAGGGAGAGGAATTAAGTTGGTAGTTTGTTAGGCTCCCGCATATGGTGCATGGGTCTGGCTTGATGGTACTTGTGGGTTCATCTTGTTAGGCTTTTTAACGCGGTAATATGATGGGAATAAGCTATGAGAGGGAAGTGAGCTATAGATATTCTTAAAAGGCTAAAGTGTAATATGGGGTAGTATAAGTAATAGAGAATAAGGCATATTAGGGGAGAGGAATTAAGTTGGTAGTTTGTTAGGCTCTCGCATATGGTGCATGGAGAGAGGGCATGGCCCTGGATCTATCTTGTTATTCCTGTATTTCTTTCATTTGAGATTTATACCATTACATTCTGTTGTCATTTCTCTTTGTTATCTTCTTCAATTTGTAATTGAATCGTATCAGATCCTTATCATTGGTCCGACCTGCCGGTATGATGGGAATGAGCTATGAGAGGGAAGTGAGTTATAGGTATTCTTAAAGAGCTAAAGTGTAACATGGAGGGTAGTATAAGTAATAGAGAATAAGACATGTTAGGGGAGAGGAATTAAGTTGGTAGTTTATTAGGCTCCTGCATATGGTGCATAGAGAGAGGGCATAGCCCTGGATCTATCTTGTTATTCTTGTATTTTTTTCATTTGAGATTTATACCATTGCATTCTGCCGTCATTTCTCTTTGTTATCTTCTTCAACTTGTAATTGAATCGTATCAGATCCTTATCATTGGTCCGACCTGCTCTGACCTGCCGAGTGTTTGCTGTTCGCCATGGATATTCGATCCAATTCTTGATTGGATGCGCATGATGCTCAGATCAGACAGCTTCAAGAGGATGTAGTAGAAATCAGATCATCGTTGAAAATATTGGAGGTTGACCGTGTGGAATCCAGGGAGTTTCGCAAATTAGTTCTGGATTGGATGAAGAAACAGGAGACACCACCTGTGGTTGGTTCGTTGGGATCTGGATCTCGTTTGGACACCATGAATTTGTCTACCGATGCGGAAGCAATGCTTCGCCCTAACACTGTTTCCGTGAACTGTTCCTGTTACCTGGATCGTTTTGGGCCTTCATCGATTGGGTTACTTGATGGGCTCAATACAGTGGGTCATTCGGAGCCCAAACCTCATTTAACACTAAACCCATGGATCGTCACTTTATTTCCCTACCCAAATCTGCGTGGTCGTCTTCCACTGCCAAACCGGGATTTTCTTCCATGCCCGATGCTAGCTCAGACTTCCCACGGGATAGAGGAGTTCAATCTCTTACTCGTATCGATTGGAGGGATGCCGTTCTGATCCCAGTACCTCCTTTTGCGTTTCCCTCTATTGATTTCGGGTTGCAATGGAATTCAACTTCAATTAAAGGCATGCTCACCCAATCTGTTGGTCGACTCGGGGGTTCCGAGGATTTCCTAATCATTATAACTCTGTTTCAGCAACCTCCACCGCTGGAAAAACAACTTCCGATGGCATTGGCGGTGTCTATGTTCAAAATTGGCGATAGATGCCTTAGTTGGAAAGGTGGTACGGTACCTTTGTTCTTTTGTCCAAATGTCACTCTTCACAATCCGTTTACAGTCATATATATTGGCTTCGTTCCTTCGGATCCACAAGGAGATTCTGATAGCTATTCTGACGGGTTCTTCATCAAGCGGAATTCTCAGCTTTGGACCACTCATGTTGACCAGGTTCTGTCATTTGACACTTTTGCCTCTGTTGGAATTTTCTTTCCTACAAAATTACCGGGTATTCGTTGGTGGTTCAAGACCGTAAGTCCTGTTATTGGGTTAATTGTTGGATCTCATCATTCGTGGGTGGTGCATGGGAAGGGTCGGCCACTAGACGACACAACCGATCCCAGTCTTGAGGACAAGACTGTTTTGAAGGGGGGAGTAATGATGGGAATGAGCTATGAGAGGGAAGTGAGCTATAGGTATTCTTAAAGGGCTAAAGTGTAATATGGGGTAGTATAAGTAACAGAGAATAAGACATGTTAGGGGAGAGGAATTAAGTTTGTAGTTTGTTAGGCTCCTGCATATGGTGCATGGAGAGATGACATAGTCCTGGATCTATCTTGTTATTCCTGTATTTCTTTCATTTGAGATTTATACCATTGCATTCTGCTGTCATTTCTCTTTGTTATCTTCTTCAATTTGTAATTGAATCGTATCATATTCTTATCATAATACGATTACATCAATAATATATATATTTATATATAATAATAAAAAAATAATGATATTCGATGACGTGCATGATAATATATTTGCCTGTGATCTAGATTGACAAAAACAAAAAACCCAGCCAAAGTCTTTCTGTAATATATGCTAGTAGCTCATGAATTCTTTAAAAACCACCATCATGAGTTGAACCAAAAGAGTAATTGTATACTGACCGTGTACATAGAACCGAGAATAATATTACATATGGATACGTACAAGATATAATAATTATATAACTAGTTTAATAGCACGTAACATGCTTCTGAGTTTTGCCATCACCCCCATGAGCCGCCTCGGATCCTCATTGCTTGCAATGGCGGTTTCTGACTTGATTTGATTTCCAGGATGATCAAAGGACCCAACTCCAGAATCTTCCCATCCACCTCTTCAGCATGCATAATGTTGTGCTTCTTAGTTGCCATTTTCTTGTTATGCAAGAAACATGGTCCATGTAGTATTGTTGCATAAAAAGCATGGAATTCAGGTTATAAATACAACAAACTAACAAAGTCAGGAGTGTTTTTATTGATTGTTACAATGAGAAGACAGTGAAACAACCAAAACTGATTCTAGCTGCTTTCTGCTAAAAACCCCGTACAACTTTCAATGCACAATGTACAAGTTGCTGGAAAAATATTCAATTATGGCACAAAGATCTTAAGAAACTTGATGTAATTGTAATATAGTTTAAAAAAACAAATAAATTAGGGGCATGCAAAAGGTTAACAGTCTCACAAGTCTACAAAGCACATATTTGGACAGGATGCATAAGACAGGAACTAGAAACATAAAATGCCATGAAAATGTTTCAACAGTTTCTCTGTATCTATGCATGTATAAGTATACATAATAGAGCCGATCGGTTAAAAGATATCCAAATCTAATTCAGTGCATAGTAGAACGGGTTTCACGTTGCCTAACTGGTGTCTTTGAAGGGCTCACCCTGCATCAAAATTTGTCGAAATTAGAGAACAAAATGGTCTGGGAAAAAAAACAATTATAGAGGTATCAAAATGGGTTGATCATGTTGACTTGGGTTGACCAGGAACATAGTTTCTTGAATTTTTTTTTAACTTTTTTATAAATAATTATTATGTCAAATAGATTGCAAGAATTATATTACTTCAATAATAATCTGACTTTTTGAATAAGATGATTTAGTTTTAAGCATTATATAGGGCAAAACTACACGAAATGGAAACGTAGTTTTTTCCTGATTTTATCAACCAACTTTAATGTAGACGCAAAATAGAAACTTGCAATGTATTACCAATTTTAGCAAACCTCATTTTAAGTGATTTTACTTGTGTAAATTGCATAGATGACACTGGTTGATGTCATATGGCAAAAGGAAAAATAGTAAAAAATAATTTAAATAAAAGTTTTGAAGACATGGTCTTTTTTAAGCACTTCTATTTAAAAATAATTACTAAATGTCATATATGATGCCACGTGACATGTACATATACACTAAAATGACATACGATGTCACGGTAGTTTTGAAAAATCAACAAAATGTGACTTACTATCGGTTGAAGAGGTCATCCATTGCTATAATCAGTAAAAAAAATGTAAACTTGGTTGATAAAAATAAAGTGCTAATAGTTTGTTTTTTGGCCTAATTTGAAGTTGGTTGCTAAAATTGTTAAGCTATTTTTTTAACAGCTTGACCCATTAGAGATGCAACTCAACCCTATTCGACCCATTTATGTAAAATGGGTTGAAACTGCAATCAATTACAAAACAAATCAGCAAAATGAACACCCCACCTTATTGGCAATGATCCGAGCACAGCACCACTGCAGTTTAGAGCTGCAATTGCACTCTCTGCCTGTAAGGGAAAATTAAAAATAAATAATTTGTAAGAATAAATTTTAAACCAGAAAGTGAATATATGAACATAATTATGCAACTCGTGTTCAGGGAAAACTGAACTCTTTGCAAAATGCCTTTTACCATCCATATATCGTGATCATAAGTAGTAATAAATAATAATCAAGAATCAACAAGCTTTTAGCTCATGCATTTTATCCACACAAAAACAAATTATAGAAGCACTAAAATTAAACCATTTTTAAGCAGCAACGCGCATAAAGATCTCCTGAAAAATTACCATCACAAACTCCACAAAGGCAATACGGGTGGAATAATTATAGTCCCCAAGCAACCTCAAGCGGTAAACCTAGAAAAAAAAATAATTTCGACATAGTATGGTTAAAAATTTAAGAAATAAGAGCAGAATTTTAACCCCTTTTAAAACGGATAGCTACAAACCTCGCCACATAGTGATTCAAAAAAGAACTTGACATCTGCCTGAGTAACCTGATTCAAAAGTAGAAAAACAAAATAAATTAAAATAAGCATCACTTGCATTATCCATTGTTAGTTTCACCAAATGCACAGAGAAAAGAGATGAAGATAAAATAAATTACCTTCTTATCAATGTTAGTGCAGTAAATGGTTCTTGCACACATTTCCCTCTCATCTTCATACTACAAAACACCAATTTTATAAAGTTAAAGAAGAGGCATAAGAAAGGGTAGGTAACGAGTTGATGCAGTTTCAAGTTGGGTTCAGCTGCAAACAATCTTTTGTCTATTTTCTCTATTTTTTTAATAAATAGTTATTGCGTTAGTTATGATTACCAAACCAATATTGTTACAATGATAATCCAGATTTTTTTTTGTATGCATTAAAAATAGACCTTGGAAACTTGCAACCCGTTCCCCTTTTTGCTAATTTTCTATTGGACCCATTTAACCCGTTTGAAATAAAACACAACCCAAATCCCAAATATTGACCCATTCATAAGTAATTGGAGAGAAATTGTCACTTCTAAGCACACATGTACATTTAAAAGCTTACCAAGGCCGACAAAAGTTAAAAACTTCAAAAGTCAAAAGCAAAATTGTGTTACCTGGGGTAGAAAAGTTGGATTTACTGGAGCAATCGCGGTTTTTGAAGGCAGAATCCTAACAGGGTAGTACCCGAGCATAGTTCCACCAAGTGTCAATGCATTCCTTGCACCTTCTGCAAGCACATTAAAGACAATAAAACTTCGCGAAATAACCAAAATTTATAAATATTTACACAATATTAAAGGTTAAATTCAAATACCCTCATCAGTAAATTCTACAAATGCAAAATGAAGAACTGAATTAGGGTCACCACATACACGACAATCCACAACCTTAAATTTTCCAAAAGAAAAAAAAGAGTTAGATCTTCACCAATGTGGTCTATTTTCAAGCATCAATACCACAAATTCACTAAACCATAATTTATTAACATGTTTACCTGTCCGCAGTTAACGAATAGAGCTGCAAGCTGTTCTTCAGTAACCTAATTTCATAAAACAGTTAAAATATTCATCATTATCTATAAAACTTTTGAGTAATCATAATCAAAAACACCAAAAGTTCAGCAAAAAAAACATGATTCTTTACTTGTTGATCGATATCCGACACATAAACTGTTCTCTTGATCACATCGCCTCGTTGTGCCATGCTAGTTCGGCTGTTCAACCTTCTCTTTCCATGACCAAAACTCCCTTTCTGATCATCATATCAAAATCCCCCAAAATGAGCAAATGAAAACCCAATTTTATAAATTAATAAGCATAATATATGGAGTGTGTAGGTATTTGCATAGGGTTAGTGCTTCCTTTTTCCTGTCTATTTGCTCTTTTATCGGTAGCTACTATAGTTTACTCGTCACTGTATGCTAACGGTAGTTTACAACTTTCATTATTAGTACTCCTGTATGGTTGTTTGCTCTTATTCTTTTAGCTATAATTTATGCTATCTAGAATACTATACTATACTCTTGTATGGTAGTTTACAACTTTCATTATTAGTTCGGTTGTTCATCCTTCTCTTCCCATAACCGAAACTCCCTTCTGATCATCACATCAAAACCCCTCAAAAACTGAGCAAATTAAAACCCAACTTTATAAATTTATAAGATAAGGTAAATTGAATTTTAATAATCCAAACTTTGACCCATTGGCTGATAATCCATACTGACAATTTGACCAATGAACTTTCACTTTCATTGTCAAAGGGTTCATTGTCAAAGGGCAATCCCAGTAGTATAATTATCATAGATTTACTCTCGATACCGTTTGTACATTTCCTCTTTTCGTTCATAATCATCATTATGAGCGAAACAAAGTGGAAATTAAAATGAAATTTCAAGTGTGATTGGTTAAATTGTCGGTATGGATTATTATCAACCAACATGTGATAGTTTGTATTATTAAAGCCTAATTTTCCATAAGATAATAAGCATAACCTATAAACAAATTTCAAAATTATTATTATAAATTTATACCCTTGTGATGGGAGTGCCATTTGCAAAAGCAGTGTTGTTAGCTTGAAATAAGAAATTGTTAACAGCAGCATAACCAGCATATGGTGACAGTAATTGAGGTCTTTGATTGGGGACAAAATCTTCAGCCATAGGGTTAAGTTTTGACAACATTTCTTCCAAATTCTTCATTTCTTTCTTAAACCCATCACCGGCGCCGGCGTTGATTCCGTTCGCCGACTTCTTTAGCTGCCGCTGCTCGACATCGGAGGCTACGACGGCCATTTGATGTCTGAAGAATTCAAAGATCAAAATCGAAATTAAAAGCAAAACCCCAGAAAAGAATTTTGAAATAACCTCTGTGATGTTTGCAGTAGAAGTGTGAAATATTGATTTGTCCGTCAAAATTCAAGAATTGTAGGCATAAGAAGAAGAAGAAGAAGAAGAAGAAGAAGAAGAAGAAGAAGCATTCAATGTATCTCAGAGCAACAGTTTTTTTTTCTTCTTGAATTTATGTACTTTTTCTTGTAATTTAATAATATAATAATTATTTGTTTGATGTATGTGTGGGATCGTCACCCACTCGGTCCCGTTTTAATCATGGGAAAGTTTTTAAAGATACTTGAAAAAATTCAGTTACTTTTTTGTAATCTTTATATTTAAATAAAACGAGATCACATGTTAATTGACACGAAATTGAACAGAAATCGAACGTCTATGGAACAATTTCACAACAAATTCAAACATTAATCGAGAAAAGGCATGAAGTTGCATGTTAATCGATTTAAAAATCAAACGCTATCGGAACAAATTCAAAACATCAACAGGAAGTTGAAATTTGAACATGCGAAGATTAATCGAACATTAATCTGAAGTTTGAGCAATTACCTCAGCCTCATTAATCAAAGTGGAACAAAAATCGAAGATCACATATGAAACATTAACAGATTCAAAACATTAATTAGAAGTTAGGTTAAGTAGAAAACAAATTGAACGTATGAACAAATTAAGAGCATTAATAGATAACAAACACGAGGTCGCATGTTAATCTACATGAAATTGAACAGAAATCGAACGCCTATGGAACAATTTTGTCACACCCCTAAATTTATTCACTTAATAAATAAATCAAGGTTGCAACAATTGGTAACGTTACACAACAACGGAAGCTAAAGTAAAGACTTCTTTATATATTGAATACCATTACAAATACTAAATTAAGCTAATACAATGTCCTAGAACCATATGGGTTAAAACCGTCCTGAGGTTTGACGACCTTGATTTTTCGACTTCTAGGGTTTAATCCAAATGGCTAACCTATTCCAACCATGCCATAGCTATATGTTACCTGAAAAACATACTTAAAAATGTAAACACAAAGGTTGGTGAGTTCACAGGTTTGATCGTTATACTGTAAGTGGTTTTCCTTGAAAACATTGTTAGTGTGCACACAACCATAATATGAAAAACAGTTTTCCTTATTAAAGTGTACATGCCCATAGAGTAAAACTGTTTTCCTTGAAAATATGTGATGACCTCATGGTTATGAAACAAGAAATTTTCCCATTGAAAATATATCCAATTGTATGCAAATAGTTCCAAGTGTATATGATAAACAACCACGTAATGTTGACCTATTTGTAACCTAGCTAGGAATACATATGATATGTTCATACATGAGGCGTAACCAAACCATGACAATTGTTCTTTCGCTCTTCTCATTTGTTATCAGATGCTATGCGGCCATAAATCCTTCAGATTGCGGTTAGCGCGACTATCCATGACCGGGGGACATCACTCCCCATAGTACTATTTATATGAACCCAGGCTACAGTTAATGGTTATTAAGTTGTTCCAGGGGACTTTACGAGCTCCATAAGTGTTCGTAACTCATGCAAACATAAAGGTAGGGTCCTGTACTCTTGTTACCATATGAAAATGTTCGTAAATGTGTGTCTTGTCCTCTCAATCATGCATATCAACACAATAATGTGGTCTTTGTAAGAGCATGTGACCAAGTCTTTCAAAATGGGGATGGTGGTGTGGTGTTGCAGTTGAATTCGAGGGGAGGACAAGGGGAAGAAGACAAGATGGATGGTACAAGAGGCTTGTGTATGATTAGAGTGCATGTGGTGCATTATTTGTAGTGTAGGTGATCTTGCATGTGCAAGATTTTATATAAATCTTGATTTTTTATAAAGATATAGATATATCAACTTAGTTTTATAAGTGTATAGGTTTATATAATGAATACTCATGTGTATACATGTTTATAAATGTTATATTAGTTGTTGGTATGAGTTTAGGTGATCAAAAATGTAAAAATATATAAGTACATTTATTTTTACAAAAATAATCATGCATTTCATTGAAAATGCATTGGATGGTATAGAATTAATAAAGTGGAATATTATGAACTATGTATTGCCTCTAATATATATATGTGTACCTACTTGTATAAACGAATGATAGTTCGGTTTATAAAAATAGTGATGAATTAACCCGAATTAATGAAATAGTACGTTTGAAATAATAATACGCGTCGGCATGACTTAACATGAAATTCTTGTATTATATCTTCTATCATGGACTTGTTTCGTTTGTATGACACTTGGTCGGTATAATATTTACGTTTCCTCATCACCAATGATCATAAAGTTTTAGCGTTAATCTTTGATTTCTCAACAAATAGGATTGTATCGTTCAAAGTAATTTGTCTCGGTTCACATAATGCACATAGAATCAAAAATTTGTAACGAGTTGTTAAATGATGTCGAGTGATTAGCTTGAGATTCGAAATACCAACATTTGGGCCCCTAATGGGCTTGGATCACTATTAGGCCTCGAATGGGCTTGAATTTCTATTGGGCCCTATTGGGCCAAGTTGGGTTTAGCCTAACAACTAGGTTTTAGATTCTGGAATTTTTACAGGTGTCACAAATTCAAACATTAATCGAAAACAGGCATGAAGTTGCATGTTAATCAATTTAAAAAACAAACGCATCGTAAAAAATTCAAAACATCAACAGGAAGTTGAAATTCGAACATGTGAAGATTAATCGAACATTAATCCAAAGTTCGAGCTATAACGATCACCTCAGGCTCATTAGTCAAAGTGGAACAAAAGTAATACATCACATATAGAACATTAACAAATTCAAAACATTAATTAGAAATTGGGTAAGTAGAAAACATGTCAAACTCACGTATGAACAAATTAGGGGCATTAATAGAAAACAAGCACGAGGTCGCATGTTAGTTTACACGAAACTGAACGAGAATCAAAGGCCTATGAAACAATTTCACAACAAATTCAAACAATAATCGAAAACAGGCATGAAGTTGCATGATAATCGATTTAAAAATCAAACGCATCGGAAAAAATTCAAAACGCCAACAAGAAGTTGAAATTCGAACATGTGAAGATTAATCGAACATTGATCCGAAGTTCGAGCTATAAATATTACCTCAGGCTCATTAATCAAAGTGGAACAAAAATCGAAGATCAAATACGGAACATTAACAGATTCAAAACATTATTTAGAAGTTAGGTTTAGTAGAAAACAAATCGAACACACGTATGAACAAATTAAGAGCATTAATAGAAAACAATCACGAGGTCGCATGTTAGTCTACACGAAATTAAACAGAAATCGAACGCCTATGGAACAATTTCACAACAAATTAAAACATTAATCGAAAACAGACATGAAGTTGCATGTTAATCGATTTAAAAATAACGCATCGGAACAAATTCAAAACATCAACAGGAAGTTGAAATTCGAACATGTAAAGATTAATCGAACATTGATCCGAATTTCGAGCTATAACGATTACCTCTCAGGCTCATTAATCAAAGTGGAACAAAAATAGAATATCACATATGGAACATTAACAAATTCAAAACATTAATTAGAAGTTAGGTTAAGTAGAAAACAAATCGAACTCATGTATGAACAAATTAAGAGCATTAATAGAAAACAAACACGAGGTCGCATGTTAGTTTACACGAAATTGAACAGAAATCGAACGCCTACGGAACAATTTCACAACAAATTCAAACATTAATCGAAAACAGGCATGAAGTTGCATGTTAATCGATTTAAAAATAAACGAATCGGAACAAATTCAAAACATCATCAGGAAGTTGAAATTGGAACATGTGAAGATTAATCGAACATTGATCTGAAGTTCGAGCTATAACGATTACCTCAGGCTCACTAATCAAAGTGGAACAAAAATCGAAGATCACATATGGAACATTAACAGATTCAAAACATTATTTAAAAGTTAGGTTTAGTAGAAAACAAATAGAACTCATGTATGAACAAATTAAGAGCATTAATATAAAATAAACACGAGGTCGCATGTTACTCTACACAAAATTGAACAGAAATCGAACACCTATGGAACAATTTTACAACAAATTCAAACATTAATCGAAAATAGGCATGAAGTTGCATGTTAATCAATTTAAAAATAAACTCATCGGAACAAATTCAAAACAGGAAGTTGAAATTCGAACATGTGAAGATTAATCGAACATTGATCCAAAGTTCGAGTTATAACGATTACCTCAGGCTCATTAATCAAAGTGGAACAAAAATCAAAGATCACATACAGAACATTTAGAGATTCAAAACATTATTTAGAAGTTAGGTTTAGTAGAAAACAAATCGAACTCACGTATGAACAAACTAAGAGTATTAATAGAAAACAAACACGAGGTCGCATGTTAGTCTACACGAAATTGAACAGAAATCGAATGTCTATGGAACAATTTCACAACAAATTCAAACATTAATCGAAAACAAACTTGAAGTTGCATTCGATTTAAAAATCAAACGCATCGGAACAAATTCAAAACATCAACAGGAAGTTGAAATTCGAACATGTAAAGATTAATCGAACATTAATTCGAAGTTCGAGCTATAGCGATTACCTGAGGCTCATTAATCAAAGTGGAACAAAAATCGAAGATCACATATGGAACATTAACAGATTCAAAAACATTAATTAGAAGTTAGGTTACATCGAAAATGTCACACCCGAACCGATGACGGAATACGTCGGGGCGGGACATGTAGACTGTTCATTTCTCATGATCAAACTAAAGTTTCATATTTAAGATTAACTCAATTTCCATACATTTGTTCAAAACCCAATCAACATTCAAAAGGAAAACAAAATACATCAACATGATTCAATGTTTAATTAACTAGGTCTCTATCCCTAAGTGTAGCAACTTGAACACGCACTTAAACATTTGTACCTGAAACATGATGAAAACAAGGTCAACTAAAAATAGTTGGTGAGTATACATAGGTTTTGAATCTAAATAGTATCATTGTGTTGTGTGTATACAATCCATACATATAATGGTTAATAAGGAAATTATAGAGAGTTACTATTGTGAAACCAAGTTGTACAATCAAACATTTGTAACTAGCATGTAAATAACCAAATTGTGTTGTCGGTAACAATCACCCTAATTAGGTGGGTTTGTCAGACTCAATAGATCCATCATTGTTAACCGTCGGCTTGTGTAGTTAATGATTGCACATGTAAATTGCACACAAATTGTAGTTTGCACACCTAGTACTCAAGCATAAGACTCAAATTACACACATGAATGTAGGGTGGAATTGTATTTTGTAGTTTGTAAACATTGTATAATTGTACTCATCTTCCACCCCAAAAATGTAAATAGTGTAAAAGGGGCTATGTAAACTCACATTGAATAGTAGTGGGTTGACCTTGTAACTTGTAGCAACAAGAATTAAATATGCCCAAAGTTGAATAATATAGGTTATTATAATGTACAACGATTTAAAGGAAAAACAAAGGATTGACTTGGGATTTAGGGTTTGGAACGAGCAAACGATGAAATGAATAAGATTTATAAATGATGTTTTTGTTTGCAAAAGGGTTTCTGGTATTGGCGAGTGATCAGGAAATACGAATAGAGTGTGTAAAAGATATTTTATAATTTTTATTTATAAAGCAAGCCATGTGTTATAATAAACATTATTTGCAAATATGTTAATATATTAAATATATTAATGTAATATTTATAATAATATGACAATGTCTAAAGTGATATGATGAAATGTTATAAAATAATACGAGGATATTATTTGAAATAAGTAAATAAATATGAATTTGTAATTATTACTATAAAAGAAAATTTTTATTTAGTAAGATTATTTATTTAACCATCATTTTGCTACTAATATCCTGTTATTTGTGATAATGTTTATAATATGTAAATAAAACGGTAATTAACAATATTAGCAACACTGATAAAATCGCATTAATAATATGTCGTTTTAAAAGTTTAGGTTAAATTATATATAAGTTTATTAAGAGTCACGAGGCTACTACACGATTATTTTATGGTTTTAAAAGTTATATATATATATATGAAAATCTGTATTCGGGTACCAAACAGGTACCGGGTACCGAAATACAAGTACCGGTACGGGTACCGATTCTACCGGTATCGGTACCCGTTTTTTAACAAAATTCGGGACCGGTATTTTCGATACTGTTACCGATTCGGTACCGATCTCATCCCTAGTTCAAACCGACCGGTAATACCGGTTGAACAGGGTCTCAGCAACTAGCCTGGTAAATTGGAAGAACGTTATGTTAGTTGAACCGCCGGTATTACCAGTAATACCGGGTTCCGGTTTTAGTTACAAGTAAAAATTTATTTTTAAAGTATAAAACAAAAAAAAATTGTTTGTCGGGATACACACAAAGTCACAAACAAAAGGTTTGTTGATCAATTACCTTACCTACGACCCAATTTAGAAAGAAAAAAATAATTGGTATGTTTCTCTACAGAAAATAGCGGTCCATATAAAAACTATGTGTAACCATCATCCTTATGCGATATAACTTCTTATTTAATATTGTAAGAAACGATAATAGTTGTGCTCGATCTTGTTGATGAGGATGACGATGATAGTGAATTTTATCTTTTAAGTGATCGTGAACTTGATGCATTCAACACTCCAATGTCATAAAGCAATTATGCACTTTTATTTAAAAAAAAGTTGAAAAATTTAGTGTTTTGTATTATCTTTTGATTATGGATTAACTTTTAAATTATTTTTTTTATCATGAAATCATGTAGTTTTGGATTATTTTTTGAGTTGAAGTTGTATTTCTATGGAATTATAGGGTTAACTAGTCAACCCGGTTGAACCATCCGGTACAACCCGATACAACCGGTTGAACCATTTCTGAGGCTAACCCGATACAGTTTAAAAACTGGTTTTTAAAACACCGGACATAATTGAGACAAAATAATATTGAGTGATTTAATTGAAAGAGTTTGGAAATTTGATTACATTTATATGAAGTTTTTCCTTTATTTAATTAATAACTACCATTAATGACTATAAAAAGTGGAACAAGACAATTAAAGTAAATAATTTTAGTTTATGAATATCTCCTCACAAGTCTGACAATTAAAGGTAAATAATTTCATCAAGTTTCAACGAGTGGATATAGAGCTTTTCCCTTCTTCACGACACAAACATCATAAATGGGTTTCTTCTCCCAAAGTTTTTACTTTTTCAAAAACACACCCCTTTTAAACACCCACAATTCCATAGTTGATTGTCACGACTTCACAAGTTGCTTGGATTCAAACGGGAGTACAAATATTTGAGATTTGTTCTTTATTCTTTATATTTTTACAGCTTTACAACTTTCAACTATTTAATGGGTTTTTTTTTTTCAAATTTAACTTGAGGTAGGATGTATAGCTAAGAAAAAATCACTAAATAATAACTAATTTTTATAATTGTTTATTTTAAGTTAAATTGGAGTAATTAATCACTAAATAGTAACTAAGATTCATACATGTTTCATTTAAATTAATTAATTTTAAAAAATAATAGTAATATTTATGAAAAAACACATATTAAAAGTTGAGTGGTTTTTCCATTAAAAAATTAAATAACTTTAGTGAAACGCTTTAAAAACGTGATTACCATTAGTTGAACATTTTTAAAGTGTTATTAGACATGTAAGCAATAACTCGATTTCTGACAAACCAATTTCTCAAAAAAGTTAATTTTTGAGTTGTTACTGGCGTATTCAATCTAATCCACCAACATTTGCTTACAAGTGCTTGTTAGATTTTAAAGCTGAACCTATCAAACAAGTTCTAAACATTTTTAAGATTAGAAACGATAAAAACAATGCTAACACAAAAAAAAAATCATCAATCAACCTTAAGATTTGAGATTTCGTAAGTAAACTCAGTGAGTGCCTTTCTAAGAAAGAGAGTCTTGGAAGAAGAAAATGATGTATAGAAAAAATCATCATGTGTGAGTCGAAAACCTAGTTTTGACTTGGTGGTGAAGAAAATCACTTATAAGTTATAATTGGTATTTGTTGTTATCCAAGGCCTTCAATAACATCCTTTGATGTTGTAAACAACTTCATTTGCTTCAATTTCTAGAAAATTGAACTTCTCTTTGCTCTCTTTGTAACCATCATTTTCTCCCGAGCATACTTAACTATGGAACTCTCATCCACAATCAATGCATTCAAAACGTGTTATGGTATTTGAGACGGGATAATCTTATGAACCTAACCTCTCTCATGTGGACAAAACAAAATAGAACGATGTGAGATTTGTCAAAGGTGTTACAAACACCCCCCACCCACCCCTCCGGACTCATCGTCCTTGATGAGGTTTGCCCCACCATCTTAAACAGTTAAGAACGTGAGTAGCTCTGGTATAATATTCGCCCTCTCGTAGCAACAATATTGTCCACTTAGCCCACTAGAAGCTCACGGAGTTGTTTTTAGTTTTCTAGGTGAAAACTTCTCAGGGGTCACCCATCTCTATATTACTCACACCCGAGCACGCTAATTGTGCAGTTCTCCTCTCATCTACAGTCAATGCGTCAAAAACGCGTTGTGTATTTGAGGCGGGGCATTTCTTATGAACCTAATATCTCTCACGTGAACAGAGCAAAATGATATGAGATTTGTCTAAAGTGTTGCATACTTATGAACCATACCCTACTAATTAGTAATGAGTGTAGCATTTGTCCTTGTGAGCATGGCGTTCAAAGGCATTTCTAATATGTTAATTATGATATCATATTATTGTGCGACTCTCTTTAGTTCATGCTGAATAAGGATATATGGGTGGTTAGTATATCTAAGGATCTTAAAAGTATGGTTGCTCTTGTTTCGACCCTAGTTTTATGGAATACACATAATATTATATAGTTTCGTGGTTGATTATGTGTTAAAATATTACATTTTCTTTATTTCAATTTGTATAATCCTTAATTATTTTCTTTTTGTGTTATATGCATATGAGTTGAGTGTTGGGCTGGACACGGGCATCTTGGGCTTGCACATGGATGGGCTTGAGCCTAATAAGAAAGCTACCTAGAACTTTAATCGAGGTGTTCCATATCAATGTGAAAAAGTCTGGTGTAAAAGGGGGTCTTTTTTCCTTCTCAAATTCTCTCTGACTTGCAAGTCTTTTAGAGAGTTTAGGGTTTCGTTATTAGATCTCTGGTATCATATTCTTTCAGTTTTGATAAAGGTCATTTGCAGGTTATAGTGTTAATGATATGGTCTTAGTGTTGTCTTTGTTTATATTAGGTCTGTTTGACTGATCTCGTGTATGTGTTCATTTGTTCGAGTTCTTGTACAGATTTTGGGTATAATCGTTAATGATTTTCTTCATAGATCCATGTTTTTGATACTGTGAACAGATCCACGTGCAAGGTAAACGATTTGAAATGGATAGGATGACGTAGACGCTTGTAAGGAAAGTAGATGTAACATGTCGTTTTTATATAACAGAAAGATACGCATACATGCACATAAGTGTATGCGTGTCTATATAGCGTAGAAAGCATAAAAAAGACACAAATCTATACTATATAATAAATAAAAGCTTTTCTATGCCACGTGTCGCTTTCATATTCACTTTCAACATTCTTTTGCCCGCCCATCTCTCTTATTAAATGCATATCTATTTTTTTAATAATAATATATGTTTAAAGAAAATTCTAATCTATACTATCTAATAAATAAAGATTTTTCATGCCAATTGTCGCCTCCATATTCACTCTCATCATTTTTTTTCCGCCTCTATCTTCTATTAAATACATTTCCATCTTTTAATAATAATAATTTTTTAATAATAATAATATATTTAAAAAAACAAATACTAATTATACTAATAAAACACATTTATTTGAATTATCTTTTATTATAAAAAACTTTGAAATCTAATTATTTAACTTTTATTTTCAATCAAGCAGTAATTGAAAGTCAAATTATATTAAATAATAATTAACGTACTTTCAAAACTCAATTATATATTAATTTTTACATATTTTGAATTTTATTTTTTATCTTAAGTATATGTAATACATTTTTACACTTCTAAAAAATACATATAAAGATTTTATTATTTTATGTATGATATTTTTCACCCCGTGTGTAATACACGGGGTCTAAGCTAGTTATACTAATAAAACACTTTATTTTAAATTATCACTTATTATAAAAAAGTTTGAAATGTAATTATGTAACTTTTATTTCCAATCAAATAGTAAATAAAAGTCAAATTACATTAAATATTAAATATAATTAAACGTATTTTTGAAACCCAATTATGTATAAATTTTTACATATTTTGATATTTGTTTTCTATCCTTAGTATATGTAATATATTTTTACTACTGTAAAATATATTCATAAATATTTTAAAATTTTGTATACTGATATTTTTCATGCTGTGTGTAGACACATGATCTAAACTAGTAAATAATATCTAGAGTTTTTTTACATATTTCCCCCTCTTAACCTCCTTAATAACATATATACCTAACTATAGAAATCAATTACATATTTACCCAATGCTTACACAATTACTTATTTACCCTTATATGTAAATTGATATATTTAGGAAGGAAATATATGTAAATAGTACTTTAATTGGTTCATTAAGGGTAAAATGGTAATTCAATAAGTTATTTTAAATGAATTAGGTAAATATGGAATATATAAGCTTTAGGAAGGAGAAATATGTAATTAAAATTAGGGGTTGAATAAATATGTAATAAATGAACTTAAGAAGGGGATATATGTAAATGACCCTAATATCTAAACATTAATGATAGAACATTTGTATCTTTTATAACATAATGCATCATCAAACAAACAACATTAAATAAAGAGTAAAGTATTATTTTTGTCTATGTGGTTTAGCCATTTTAACAAGTTTTATTCAAAAACTTTTTTTAGCTTTTTCGTCCCTAACTTTTCAAAATCTAGTCATTTTCATCAAACTGGCTAACTTCGTCTACATTTTAACGTTAGACCAATGGTCGGTTTGAACTTCATAGGTTAAAATCTAACTAAATTACCGCTGATTTAACCAAAATTGCCCATGATTTAACATTAAAATATAGACGGAGTTAATCAGTTGGACGAAAATGATTAGATTTTGAAAAGTCATGAACGAAAAAACTAAATTTTTTTATTTGAATGAAACTAAGTAAAGTGACCAAAACACATGAACGAAAATTACACTTTACTCCTAACTAAGACCTAAATGTACAATTTCTAGCCATTAATTATATTTCAATGATGATTGAGATTTCCCTCTTACACTTTATTCTTAACTAATTAAAACCTAAATATATCTTTATACGTCTCGTATAGGCCTTTGGAATGACAGGTGTATGTTGTTGTCGGTCTTGGAACTTGTGAAGTGTTTATACGTCTCGTATTGACCTATACGAAATGTATAAAAGCCGGTCCAATCAGCAATTCCAGTGTCTTGTTAGTAGACCCTTCATATTAAGTTTTATTTTATTCTAATTTATCATCATTCTTTACATTTAATTATTTAAATGTTATAACTTGAATTCATCTTTAAAGTGGGCGTGAACGACAAAAGGAGTGACGTAAATAACAAAGGTGGCCGATGTAGAAAGAATGGTAATGCATGCACCATGCTCGTACAATGGCAGCCACGTTCACAACTCCGATGATGACTGGACATCATACGTCATCATAGTTTTTGTTGTTATGTATTCATAAAATCATCCACCATTTTTTACGTAGATGGCAATAGAAACCCATGTTTACAAACGAAGTACACAATTTCTTTAAAGAATAATTCAAAGCATTCGATTTGGTCGAATTCGTTGAATATTTGTGCAAGTTATTTAAAAATTATCATAAATATTGTTAGGTGGTCTAAATTAAATTTATGATTATTTGTACTTGTGTTTTATCCGGAAGTTGAAGGCGCTAGATAGATACCGTTTTCAAACTAACGTGAAAAAGACCTGAAGAGGGATAACCTGGATTCAGATACTCACTCCGTTGATCCAAAAGGTAAACCCGACACAGCTTCGGAAAAATAATGTAAGACCTCGACCTGGACATCCTACAGTTGGTTCTCATAACAGGTTACTCTCTTTAAAGTACATATATTATTAATCATACTACATCAGAAGTCTTTCAAAAATATATACTTATTATTTAACTTTGTTAAAGTCATAAGTTCACCTCACGAATGTGCGCGCGCCAATCCGAGTAGTACCGCTCCCAAGCCAAGATACGTCAACCCCAAAGCTTACCTGCAACACATTCAAACGTACACACAAAGTCAGTTACGCTGAGTGAGTTCTAATAGTTTAATTTTAAATAAAAGCCAACTCGTCACAATTAATATTTATCTCTACTCAGGACCCTCCGATCCTTATAAAATAGTTTTATAAGTTATCATCATTTAGATAACCCCTATCATCTTATGATATCACGAAAGGTTCACCCCCAAGATTCGTCCCACAATTATAACCCCATAAATCTCACCAACACAAGACAATTTTTCTACACTAGTTACTCATAATCTACTACTCATATTAACTCGAAAACCTGATTAACACGATAAATCCCTAGACACCGACTTACTCAGCCTTAACTACGGCTCTCACAAATTAACTGACACGACAGTTATAAACGCCACATCACAATGCAGACCCACGATCAATCTAACTCTACACGCCTCATTAATATCATCTACACATCTCATGAATAATGTCTCATGCACAATAAATATAACTCAACACTTGTATACAATTTAACACATATATAAATACACACAAACACATACCTCGTTACTTCACCCTCATCATTAACTTGTTAAATATTGTCACCATTGGTGACTTCCCGAATCTCGTTTGTCGTGTCATAAAGACAATGATGCAAACACAATACCCGTCGTGCCACAAAGACAATGACACAAAACACACAACACGAATATACAATGATGTCGTCCAGACGGTCTATAAAAATATTAATTAACTTAACCTAGACTCCTAAGTAATAAATGAAGTACCTATGAACTAAACTGCACTGACAGACAAGTGTACCTATCGAGTGTAGCACAACTTAATGGTAAACTGAGTTATCGAACCCTAGTAACACTACTATAACTATATTAGACTCTGACACGAATTATGAATGATTGATTTGGGGTTATAATTGTTATAGAACTAAAGACCAACTAGTTATAGTACTTTTTCTACACTACTGGTTAACTAAGGATTGCAGAACTAAAGATCGACTCTAACTATCGAGACAAAGTACTAAGGGAATAACTAGAGATGGTAAGAATACCACCTAGGTCGGAATCCTACTCGCAAAGTTCAACTTCTATCGGTTCTGGAAACTATGATGGATCTGGGTTTCTAAGGATAACAACTCTAGATACACTAGTGGATCCCTAATCATTCTCAGAGTGTCACCAACTAAGGGACCTAAAGATGTACTAAACTCGCCAGATAGTCAGATTACCTTTTAGTCTCTCCAACAATGATAATGTACCCAACAGATAGATCACCTCTCGATCTCACTGTCCACAATACATCTAGGATGCACGGGGTAATCTCAGGATAACAATTATGACTCGAAATAGCAACAACCACTAGATACCTAAGGGAACCTCCTCTTAGACAATTCACACTTGGGAACCTATTGACAAGGACTATCTGATTACCTCTCATGTGACAATCCGAACTTTTCAAGTTAACTCCTTTAACTAAATCCAGTTAAATACTAACCTAGTTAACTCAAATTCAAACCTCAGGGACCAATTCTGTCAAAATCCAAACTCTATTACATGAAACTAGAGGGACTAAACTTGTAATTATCTCCTTTTCAATTTCTGTTGACCCAGATAGTCAAAATCAAGGGTTTTAATCCTTGTTTGACTTTTGAAAGTCAAACCGCAGATTCTTGATCCAAATTCAAACCTATAACCGAAATCTACCCAAATTCGTAACTGAAGGCAGTGTTAATAGAATTTTTCGTCCATCATTGAGGCATTAGTGAGTGTTAATAACTCGGATTAATCTCAATTATGAACATTAAACTTTAAACCGTCGACACTCATCGCGCATTCATCAAATTCATCCTTTTCGATAATCATTTTCACAAACCAAGCATCTGCGCACCTCTATCACACCTCTCAGAATCAATCTCACGCACCAATTCAATCGGAGACGAAGTCTGTGTTGCTGAAGATCAAACCACGTGACGTCGGCACCCATTTTAGTCAAGCACCTCCAATCCGACATCTATTCTGGTAATCAAGCATACTCTTAGCTTCGTTTCAGTATCTAGAACAAAAGCCCTATGATAATTCGGACTTATAACACAGAATTGATCACGAACAGATTCTAGGGTTTTCGGGAATTCAGTTTAATCGAGAACCAGGCTAGAGTTGATCTCAGTCCAATTAAATTATATGATTAGATTCGCAATCATCAACTCTTTGAAATCCCCATGATTCCAGCCACTTGTATTATCTAAATTGTTTAAATTTATTTCATATTCTAAATCTAGGGTTTCAGCCTTCTAATTCGTAATAAAACGATCTTAAACGCAATGATTTTTGGCAATTAAATGCACCCACAAACTCGCAATCCACTGATGAACAAAACCCCCATTATCTCTTGATCAATCGTGATCGATTTCAAGGATTACGGGTTGAGTTTTGATTCGGATGCGATGAGGGAAGGATGAACACAAGGACTGCGTGTTAAAACCTTTTAAATCCGGGTATTGTTCACAAATGGTACCCTAGATCAGTTGGTTAAAACACATGGTTGTTGGGGAGGAGACCTGGGTTCGAGTCCCCTCCACCCCTTTTTATTTTTAAATCATTTTCTGAGTATTATTTTAATATAAAATCAAACCCTAAATTATTATATTAATATATTAATGTGTTTTAGCTCGGGAAACCACCCGTAGGCTCGGGTTTGGTTTTGTAACCCATGTTTATTATTAAAACTCATTTATAAAATAATATATTTATATTATTTTCAACCCTAAACTCTTATTAAAATAATATATGTATATATATTATTTTCACCACGTTCATAAACGTTAGGTAACTTTTCAAGCTAATAAATAATATATTTATTTATATTATTACTCACGTTGTTATGATCCGGATAAAAATAATAGTTTTATTATTTTTGACACACAGTTAATTAACGTATTATTTCTCAAAGTTTAAAATAATATAATAACTTATATTATTTTCCTAGACCGCTGTTGAAATGTATAATCACACGAATATATATATGTGTGTAACAATATTATTCGTAGTTAGAAACGTTTGACACGAAACTCATTACCTTAATAAACGTATTAAGAAATTCTTGTTTTCGTGGACACCTACGTTTACTCTTTGATCCTTAGAATGTTTTAAGATGTTCAATCTTCCGAGTCGTCGTCACAAATCCCGTGGTATCCCTAATTGTTGTGTTATTAATTCTAGGGCATACATATCCAGTTCACAGGCAATCTCTTGTGTTACCTACTTGCATCCTTGTGTGGTGCCACCTACTTATACTCAAACTCAGGTGAGTTTCACGACCACATTTTACTTGTTTTTCTATTGGGGGAGAAACATGCATATACACAACATCATTTTATTTGTTTTCCCGTTGAGGAGAAACATGCATACAAACAAACCGTATTTTACTTGTTTCCCGTTGGGAAGAAACATGCATACGAACAGACATCCGTTTACTTGTCTTCCCGTCAAGGAGAGACATACTCATGAACAGACATGGATCACATCGTATTTCATTACCACTTGTGTACCTAAGTGCAAACATAACATGCAAAGTCCTTACACACTCGGATCGTTAATATATGGAGTATAGCGAGGAAATTTGAGTAGTACCACTGGGTTTGACAAACCCCACCCGGGTTAGTCGCGCTAACTTGATTGGAGGTCTAACGGGTGTAAATTGTCCTAAACACTTGCCATTGTTGATGTTAGCAATGGCGGAAGGCACCCAAACGTAAACAGTCAGCTTCGGTTGCGAACGCTTAGAGTAACTTGTACATTGTCTAGCTAGCAATTGGTGTGGCTTACGTATGTGGATCCTGCAAACACTCAAATAGTTTATTTACTTGTAAACCTGTGAACTCACCAACCTTGTGTTGACACTTTTTCTTACATGTTTCTCAGGTCGCTAAGACACAGGTTGCACACTTAGGACATGCATGGAGTCCTACTATCATTTCATCCTCATGCAAACATTCAAAACAATTTACTTGTTTTATTAAACTAAACTTGGGCTCGCTTGTTTTGCGCATTTATTTTCTTATTTAAACTCTTCCGCGTTAACTCTGAACTTTTATGATATTTCATTTATGTCACATATAGTGTCGTTTGATGTGACTAATGACTGAGATCCTGGTTTGTCACACACCAAACGGTAAAACTCCGTTAGTGGAATTTGGGGGTGTGACATCTCACTTATCAGGTATTGAGATAAGAAACACACTCAGATCTAACGACTCTCAACTACAGCTCCTATGGCTACTACCTTTAGCAAACCATACAAACAACCACAAATACACAGTATATGATCTAGATACGCTATTCAAACTGGAAGACATCCGTAAATAATATACGGAATCATACATCAGATTTAAGCATGCATATTCATCATAACAGTTAAACCAAAATCTTTACACAATCATTAATCCATTCAAACGAATCTAAAAACCGATAAAAACTGAATCTTTAACAGGCAATCATCATATGACCTAGGCAGTATTATAGTTTTAGCCTAGATTCATGTTTAAAACATCTAAACATAAGTAAATAAACCAGAACATTGATTCAAACACAGAAATCAAACACAAATACTACAACTTTTGAAACTAAAAACGCTAAACGAACCCGTGATCTAAAGCTCCAACCTTTGGCTTCAATTTGCCTTCCAAACTCACAAAATCGCCAAAGTATGCTCTCTGGGAAAAAAATGTGTGTTTTGCACTACATCATACACACATAATATCACACTTCATTTACATGACTCATTAACTACACTGCACCCCACACAGGGAAAGGAACTCAGAAGACGCAGGAGGCAGGACGCAAGAACGGCAGTCGACAGCTGAAGAAGTGAAGAACTGAACGGCAATCGACTTTGCTTTCTGATTCAAGAACGACAGGAAAAGAAGAAGGCCACTAGGCTAGAAGCCTTAGACCAGGGACTGCGTCTGAGGGACTAATCGAGAAGGCCAGGGAGGGACTAATCGAGTAATCTGTAATTGAGCAGGGAGGCAGGGATTATTCGAACTTTCATGGTATGATTCGTTAATCGTTATACGTTTGTTGTAGACTTGTAGTTTTTTTTATTATGGTCATTGTAGATTTGTTAATGATAACTGAATATTGATAGTTGATTAATAATTAATCGAGCAGGGAGCCGTTCGGGAATCGTCGAATCGACTATTCAAGGTATACATCATGATTCATTAATCGTTACGTATAATTCTTGAATCGTTATTCGTTTGTTGTAGTTTTTTTATTATGCAATTGTGAGTTTATATTATGGGGCCCATTTTTTTTACATGTCCCGGGCCCAAAACGTTTTAAAGATTCTCAAGACCGGTCCTACAAACAATTAGTAATGGTTTTTGATAATAAAAAACTGAAACCAAACCATTAAAACTTAAACCGAACTGTTACCTACAGTTTGGGATTTTTGGGGTTTGACAGGTTGTACAAAATAAACAATGAATTAATACTTTGCGTACAATTTTAATTTTAATCATTTGAAACTAATTGATTCGCTATCTAGTCACGCAAACTATTCATATAGTTAATGCCCTGTGAACCCCATTCTATGTCGTGAACTAACTCGCCATCACTTTCTCCACCTTGTAATTCAGAGAATATAGTGTTCTTGTCATAAACCATAAAATAATTGATCATAAATATTGCATTTCCTTATAAAATTATGGATGGCGAAACAAGCAATCACTATGTCTCTTTGTTTTGGAAAAGAAAAGAGAGTCATTTGCTTTAGGATTGGAAATCTCGCCTTCAAAACACCATATGAACGCTCAATAACATTTCTGAGTTGTGCGTGAGCATGATTGAATTATTCTTCCTTAGTTAACGCACGTTGTCTTCGAAAATCGGCTAACCAATACCTTGTATTACGGTAAGGAGTTATAAATCCATGAGTGTTGGTGTATACAGCGTCGCAAAGGTAATATTTATCCGTAAGCGTTAGTGTCAAAAAACTTACATAAAAAACATATAAGGTATTTAATAATCAAAGCTAAAGAATGATTAAAAACCTGTTGGGGGAAAGGAAAGTCGGACGTCTGGTTAAATGCAACTTCTTTTAAAACACGCGAATCATGTGTAATGCCCTTACATCCGACCCGTACAAAAGTGAATATCATATCAAAATCACAAATTGCTAAAACATTTTGAAAGCATTCACTTTTTCCTTTTCCTCTGTAACGGGTCTGTTGATCAGCAACAATGACTGCATGTACAAGAGTTTCATCTAATGCACCTATCGCTCCAGGAAATATCTGTTTTAACTTCTTGTGTCGTTATGAGGTATTTGTGATTGAATTAGAAGATATTGGAACTATAACTTCTCTTGCGAAGTTTATCATTGCATTTAGGACCTCATGAAACATCTATGAATCGTTTCTATAGAGTGTTGAAACCTTCGTTTAACTATACGAAAACGTTCATTATGTCCTATGACAATAAAAAACATAACCAACTTTTCTTCAAAGCTTATTGACCTGCTACTTTGCAACCAATTTTTTTTTGTTTAAAATGATTACACAATAGTACAAATGCATCACGCGAAATACGCATCATATCATGACATTGTGTAGAAGATCCATGCAACAATTCTTGCTTATATGCATGACCGGTCAATGTTGAATTCGGGTCTCTTATCCTTTCATTTCCTCTTAAGGCTAACCGTAGCCAATACCAACAAAGGAAAATGAAAACTATAATTTCGTCGTCCGAATCCATAGGCTACATGTCATAAATTTTTACCAAAAAATTTAACATGAATAACATAACATCCAAAAAATATCCCAACGTAACATCAACAAAAGAAAAACATTTATAACATAGCATCCTAAAAAACATCCATAACATAACACCCACAAAATAAAAAATCAAAACAATCCATACTTTGCTCCCGCATTCTTCACCGATGGCTCACAACTTTGCGGCTTAAGAAGTAACCACACTTTCCTAAGATCAACACTTTCACCAAAAAGCAAAAGCGCCGTTTGATATTTTGCATCAAGTTCTTCCCATCCCATCGTCTCCAACTTCGCTATGCATGCCTCCATACCATTAGAAACTTTGTGTTTCTCAATCACACCTATACCATCGGGTTAATATTGTCCCCAACTTTTATTAGCTTTGAATTTAAGGATTCTCTATCCTTTAGTTTCTCCCCTCTTTTTGTAGGCTGAACGGGTGACTCCTCATTAACACTTGGAGTCGGGGTGTCCATTCGAGTGAATTCGATGTCCTCAATACCATTTAAAGTGTTGTCCAACACTTTCTCATCCTTTTCCTCACAAGGATGAGGAAGTGTAGAAGATGGACTTCAAGGATTTTAAAACCAGACTGGCCGGTTGGACCGGTCCAACCGGGAACCGGTGACTCTGGCGGTCCGGTTAAGCATTCTAGAGCCGTTTTCAAAAGAACCGGGCAGTCCAAACGGTTTTGCGGTCAAACCGGGAGCCGACGATCGGACCGCTAACTCCATTTGAAACTCAGGCGACGACTAAAAAACGTAGGAATCCAGGATCTAACATCCAAAATCGAATGAAAAAGCGAGTGTAGAGAGCGATAAATAAGAGCAATGGTTCAAGATTGAAGGTTATATGTAAGAAGATGTAAAGAAGGAGAAGAAAACGAACCGGGAGGAAAAGAAATAGAACCAGAACTTTTAGTGAAGAAGATGAATTGGGGTTTTGGGTCAGATTGTTAAAAGCGACGGTCATATATCTAGGATTTAGGGTTAGAAAAGAGTTTAAATAAGCCCCTTTCTGAATTATAGCTTTACCATTTATATCCCTTGGTATTAACTACGTTCAAAAGTAACCCTGAAAAACTAATTAATTTACATAAGAATAACAAAGTTGTATTTTAATATAAAACAAGTGGACTTAACTCGCGCGTTGCGGCGGGATTCCTCCACGATACTAAATACCTAAACACAACCCTCCATAATACTAAATACCTAAACGTGTGTTCAAGAAACTCAACGCAAAAATAGCAAAACGCGTGTTCAAGAAACTCAACGCATAAAATAGCAAAACGCGTGCTCAAGAAACTCAACTAAACGCAAAATAGTTATAAAAAAAATATATAGAGTGGGGCGAAAATTATTAAAAAAACACAATTAGACTTAAACGCAAAATAGTTATAAAAAAAATATAAAGAGGGGGACGAAAATTATTAAAAAAACACAATTAGACGCAGAAAAAAAATATATTGTTCATTCGTTCTTACATTTGTAAGAGCCATTCTGACCAAATTCAAATAAATTTATATAATCTAGAAAAAAAATCTCGTTAACCGGTAGCTGGCACCTTGATCTACAACCGGACCCGTCACCACCAAACACCCGATGTTGAAATGGCTAGAACAACTCGAGCAATCAGCAACAGCCAGCAAACCAGTTTCTGTAGAACAAATCTCCACCTCAAAAACTTCCTGCTTGAACTAATCTTGGAACTAATCTTGGATGTATCTCTGATTCCAACAGCTAAATTCATCCCTCGAGCAGGAAAGAACCGACTGAAGCAGCGATTTCCAGTAAGCAGGCACATAACCAATCCAACCTGCTAAAAATCTATGCATAATGTCTATGTAAAAATCCATAATTATTAATGATAAACTTACCATATGTAAAAATTCATGACAGTTGATGACAGACATACTGCAGGAGCAAGACACTCCATGTCTGTGTATATAACTTCAACTGGGTACCAATCATCACTGAATTAATAGAAAACAAATAATCCAATTAAGTGGGAAAATATAAATAATAGATAGATGGTGAAGATAATGGGGTGTACCTTGATGGATAACAGACTTTAAATTGCATCAATATGAAAATTAAATTACATCAATTAAACACATCTAATGTCTCATATAATATTATTTTTTCATAAATCATAAGCAACCAAATGTGAAAGTGTATGAATACCAGTCACATAATGTTTCTACATATAGTATGTATTCTGTTCGAGACATCAGGGTCCTCAATGTCCTCATCCTACCAGATGATAAGATTAAAGCTATTAAACATAAGATAATACAAAATTGAGCAATTGTACAAGTATACATAAAAAAACACACGTACAAAATGAAATTGAAAAGCATCTAAATACATAATGGAAATGACTTAAAAGTTTAGGCTTCAACTTCGTTAATGGCAGGTCTTGATCAGGAGCAGATGTCTTGCAAAAAAAAGACAGAAAGAAGCTATCACAAATACATCTATAACAAATACATCTTAAAAAGTTTCAAAAAAACCTTGGAGCAGCTGTCTGAATGCAATACACATATTAAAATTTATAGTACAACACATTTTATTACACCTTATTATGTGTATGAAACCTGGAACAACATCATCGTCAATACAAAAACCAATATAGTGAAAAGAAAATATTAGAGGCAAAAACACACCTGCTATCGCCACCGGAGCCCTCAATGATTAACACGAAGGGTTGGGAAGACCGATGTTTCTGCTTTTGTTAAATTTCTGCTTCACTTCTCTGCAAGAGAGATACATCTGATATAATTACAACTATAGAAGTATATTAGTTAAATCATGTGTTCAATATATAGAGTAAAATAGTAAATAAGTGCAATATGAAGAAACACATCCAAACACCTGAAAATCTACTCAAATCACAATCATCATGTTCTCCTAAATCAGATTTCATTAGAAACCCACAAACAAACACCATTATTATGAAATTCCAAGGTGATATTCAAACAAACAAACATAAAGAAACAACATCCTAAAACTAAAAAACAAAATCAGGATATACAGAATACACATGCATATTCTAAAGGTAAAAAAATAAAGAAGCAGCAGCCCAAAGAAAATTACCATTTGGAAACTTCAATCACATTTTGTCCAAGTTATAATAGTGTTTGCATATCAGTTACGGATTATTCAGCGTCAATTTCTGCAAAAATGAAGGGCGAATTTAAATTAAAGAAACGTCTATTGGATGCAAGGCGTAATCAGCCTTGCTTACTCCCCCCCGAGTTCAATTCCATGGTACAACAAAACTAAAAAAGCATCATTACTTGAAGACATGTAATAGAAAACCCTAGATCCCTAAATCAGAATACAGTTATGAAATTCAATAACTTGCAATTGAAAACCCTACATCTCAATTACTACCTGGAAAGCAGAGAACCATCACAGGAAGAAGCAGGGAGCAACGATGGGAAAAATGAAGGTGCTGAAAACGCGTGGATTGGCCCATTGCTACCATCACGGCCGTCGAACACTATCGGCACTATCATCGCCAAACGATCTTGTGGTTGAAGGTTGCAATTCTTCACCGGAAAAGGAAGAAAAATTTGTCGGCACGAAGGATTAGAATGGACAGCCACTGATGTCTCTCTCTCATCTCTTTTGCTCAGAAGAAAATGGAGGAAGGAAGACGTAGACTGAACCGTGAATAGGTGTTTGAACTTTGAAGGGACGCGTACACGTGGCCTGAAAGAGTGTTAAAAAGATGACACTTAACAGACGGTAATACACCTAAACTGAAGACGTGGCTTGTGCCAATTTGCAAATAATAAAAAGTTCGGTGGTCAAGTTATATATCTAATAGTAATACACTGTTGCTAAGAAGTTGTTCTTTAATATTCATTGTAATTAGAACATTTAACCTTAATCCAATATTTATATATATTTTAAATATTTATTTTATTTATGACGTCGTCCGGTTCATAAATCCAGTCCGACCAATGAACCTTTATGACGTCCGGTTCGTTGTTCGGTCCGGTTCTGAAAACATTGATAGACTTCAACTTTCAAAGCCATTAGAAGTAGAGCCCTCAAACAGTTGAATACAAAGTTGGGGGTAAGAAAGTTGTGCAGTTCTTAAGGTTTCTACATACTTGTTGACTGTGTGGAAAAATATTATAAAATACTATAAGATTCTTGTAATATAATAAGAACTATTATTTAGAAAAAAATACCTTCATCTCTAGTTGCCATTCTTCGTCCGACAAGTTAAACAAGTTTGTCACGGGATTATAAACATTGCCGGTTTTGTTTTTAAGTTTTGTCAAAGCTGAAAATTTTCCTTTTAAATAGTCATATCGGTTCTTCATTTGTTTTTAATCCGCTATAAAATTGTGTTCTTTTTTTAATTTTTCCATAACATTCTTCCAATGGTTTAAGGCTGCTTCCCTCGCGCTCATTGAGTGCTATTTCATGAACACATGCTTCAAGAAAAGTTTTTTCCACACCTTCTTGTTTCCAATTAATCATAATCCTACTCCTTTTTGATTCCATATCTAAAAAAAATGAATATGAAACCAATCATGTAGATAAAAAATAATCAAAGAGTTTCTTCCATGGCAATGAGCAAACATATTATAAAATCAAGAACACACACATTGACTATTCCATTCATCTCCTTCCAATAAAAAATTAGGCAAAATCTAATAATCAAACAAGAATCTAAATGCTATGCATCTTCTCTAAAATCAAATAGGGTTCGAACAAATTAAGAAGAAATTACATAATCGGAGTCTAGTGTTCGAACAAATAAAAAATCATCCAAATCGAAGACCTAGGGTTCGAACAAACCAGTGAAAAGGGAACACATCTTGGGGTCAAAGAGAAGGAGAATCGAGAGTAGCGGTAGTAGCGAAGAGAGCAGTAGCGAGGAGAGGGAGAGACGAGCAGAGCAGCAGTAGCGAGGAGAGGAAGAGACGAGCAGAGTAGCAGTAGCGATGAGAGGGAGAGACGACCATCGCTCTTTTTTGGATGGGCAAAAGGGGGAAAATTAGGTTATATCCCTTTCAGACTCGTATTTTAGCTGACCCATTCAGATCTGAATGGAGCCATTAAGAGGGGGATTTTTTGAACCAAACTCCCTAACCTCTGACCGATTCAGAGGTGAGGTCTAAATGAAGCCATTCAAATACAAACAAACAACCCTTTCATCTTATGTAAGACATGGCTGAATTTAATACAAAAATTTAACACAAATACTATAGAACTATTAAAACCAATAACATGATATGGAATAGTTACATTACTACATAAAAAAGACATGTTTAGATACCCTCGACTTATCACTGAGCCTTCTGGTTGAGTGGTAGTCCATGACTTTTCAAATGAATAGTCATGAGTTCGAGTCTCGTTTGAGACAGAATGTTCCAGGTTGCGTCAAAGGGTTTTTTCAGTTGTGGATTTACTGTTGGATGGTGTGGGACTGAGTCACCACACTTCTGTTCTCAGACGAAAGGGTAATCCGGGTGTCCGGGCCTTTGCTCTAATAGAAAAAAAAATACCTCGAACTCGGGCCGCGGCGTTGGGACATAAAAAGGGAAATACCTGAGATGGAGATTGGGCCGTGTCAAGAAGCCCAATAAGCCCAAAGTAAACCCTGTTTTTTACTCGTGGTGCGGCCGAAGTTCGTAAATAGGGAAAACGCTAAACACAAAGGCTAATTCGCATTGCCGCTCATTTCGATCAGGTATCTGCTTCACAGATCTACAACAATTTCAAATTCTTCAATGTTTTTCTTCGATAATCTCAAATAAATCGTTGTCTCATTTTGTATGCGATTTGAATCACAGCATCGTTCGTGTGCCTCTACGCCCGCGAAACAGCCGGAATCAGAAACCCTAGCCGGAGTCTTTTTCCTCCAGCATCAAGGTAAGAGGAATTCATCGTCATCTCTTAACGTATCTTCATATTATCTAGCTTAAATCTCATTATGATATTAATTGTGTGAGTTTTGGACCTTGTTTTAGCTTCTTGATTAGTAATCTACTTACTTTTTGGTGTTTTAGTAGTTGCTAACTCAACATCGCAGTAGAGATGGATTATGTTATTTTAATTTCATATTTCTGGAAATTTTTATTATTAATTTGTGTATTATGCTTCTGTTAGGTTTAGATGTATATGAGGTGCATCTGCTGGAGTTTTCTAACCCTACATCGAATTTCTAACTTGAGAATTAAGAGGCGGTTATCATTTTGCTTTAGTATCACATATATCTTGATCTTAATAACATATGAGAGACGGATTATGATTTTAGCAGACTATATGACATCTGCTACAATTATTTGCAGCGACACATATGTTACTTTTATGTTTAATTCGGTAACTGCTTTTAAAATGTTCCTCTTGCAGCTTCCAGAAAAAGAACCTACTGTTGAGAGGGGAAAAACTAGTTTATGTTGAAACAAATACATAATTATTTGCTTTTGAACCATGTTACAATTTACAAATTAATTGTAAAAAATAATGTGCTTTTCGAGTTATTAGAAAGTGCGAAAATGACATGAGTTTTTTTTTATTTCAAAAACATCACTGATGGATATTAAAGTAATACCTGGGTGGGTTTTTCACGGTACGGCAAAAGTAAGTTTGAATAAGGTAAAATACATTAACATATGGTAATTTTGCATCATCTTATGACTGAGATGCTTTGTTTATGATAGATGTCAAGCGCTTGGACAAATATGAGCTTTGGAATCATACATAAGGGTGTAAATGAGATTTAGGGGAAATCAGTTTGGAGTTGGGGTTATATAAGTATAGTTGGACCCCAAAATTTTGTTTCCAAAATGTATAGCTGTGCAGCACATTGACGCTTTTGAGCTATTTTAGAGGATTTGGGGAATTTTATTTCAAATATTTTAGCTGTGGAACTTCATGGAGTGCATGAGCATTGGAGCTTGTGAAACACAGCTCCTCACGAGGAGTGCTTCTTTGGTTTGGTTTATGGTTTTGATTAATTTCAATTTTGTTAATTGTTTAAGATGCTTCATGGAAGTGAAAAATGTATACAAGGCGCAATACAAGTAGTTTTAAACTAGGAAGCAATTCTTTATTTTTTTAATGAGTTCTGATTTATTTTGTTTTATGTTATTTTCTTGCAGTTTTGGCTGATTTACTGAGCTCTCTTTGGAACTGAAAATGAGTAGCCGCTTCTCACGTATGATTTACGTTGGAAACCTTCCCTTGGATATAAGAGAAAGGGAAGTTGAAGATCTTTTCTATAAGGTTTGTGTCACTGCTCTCTTTTTGTTCTTTATGTCTTCCAAGTTGATATCCAAGCTTAATTTGTTTATAAACTTTCTTTGAGTTCATATTCGAATGAGTATATGACAGATGTTGAAAAGCAATATTCAAATGAGATATCGTTTAAAAGTTGCAACATCACTTTAACTTGAGCTCAAGGAGTGTTGAAAACTAGTATTTGAGTTTGAACACTATCTGAATTTAATTGTGGCATTGTATCATGGAAAAGATCTGAACATTTTTCCTTTTTTGATTCTGAGTTTTTATCTGATAAACTTATCTATGGTGAAATTTCAAATAATTTGTTCTAGTTGGGTTAAAAAGATTCTTTTAAAGGAAAAAATATCTGAAAAATAAAAATCCACACAAGGTTGAGCCGTTTAAGTTCCTATCGACACTTTAACCTTCCTGTCCTACATTTAATCAAAAACATATATCATATAATATTGATTATATTACATATTCCATGACAGGCACACATATGTTGTGTGAGTGTAATAGATAGAAGACTGTGGTATCACTTAAGAATCTCATTTTCAATTATCAATCATTTTATTTTTCCAATTACTTGTTTCAATGTTTTTTTTCTAATGTTAATTATTTATTAGTTATGCATGTATTTATGTGTATCTGCATTATATATATAGTACTTTAGCTAATTGAATTCGACTATAAATATGAATTTGAGTGCAAAAATGGGTTTGGAGTGTTTATGTACAAATGTACAATGTTTCATTGGGGCAAATTTCAGTTCTGTTTATGAAGACTTCGTACTGATGGTGGTTAAAACTATCTTAGTGAAGCTGGAGATCATGTTTATTATTTAAAAAAACTGGTTTCTGCTTCATGCAGTATGGACGCATATTGGACATAGAATTGAAGATTCCACCCCGTCCTCCTTGTTATTGTTTTGTAGAGGTAATCAACCAAATTTGGATTTCATTTTTAATTTATTTCATTTGCATGGAGGAATGAAATTCAACAATAGCTGACTCTTGACTGCTCGATGTTCTTTAAATTGTAGTTTGCAAATGCACGAGACGCTGAAGATGCAATCAGGGGCCGTGATGGCTATAATTTTGATGGTTGCCGCCTTAGGGTACCACAAACATTTGACTATATTGTTTAAAACTTTTGATTAAACATGTCTATATATAATTAAAAAACCTCTATATATCCTTTTGTGCAGGTTGAGCTTGCTCATGGTGGCCGTGGACAACCATCCTCTGGTGATGGCCGTGGTAGTGGCGGTGGTGGTCGAGGCCGTGGTGGTGGCAGTGGACGTTATGGTATTTCACAACGCTCTGAGTATCGAGGTGCGCCCTGACATGTTAAATTAAAAAATAAATAATAAATTTTAGTGGTGGTAAAATGGGTGGGTCAGCCTGGTTGGGTAACCGACCAAAGTGGGTTCAGTTCATAGTCACATAGTTCGCGGAACGGGTACGCAATTCGCTAGGTCCCTAAAATTCGGTACGAGGGGGGTGGGGTAGGCTCATTTCGGATTGTTCTGGTACGATGTACACATTAAACTTTGTCTTATTTTTTTACATCTAATTTCATATATAAATTCAAGACTTCAAGGTTCAAAACACTTATTTCAAATGTCAAAACAAATTACATAAATTCAAACTTTAAAATACATATATAATAATGGAATTTTTATATCTGTGTGCCACAAAATGCGTCAGCCTGACTTCCAACATTTTTGAATATTGTATTGTAAGTTATTAATGTATAAAATATGTTTAAAATTTAATTTTTAAAATAATATATATTTTTTGACGTAGTACTGTTTGGGATGTTATAAACAGTTGAATACACATCAAATTTCTTATGACCTGTTTAGTTTTTACTTCTTTTGTCATTAACTTGTTTGTCATGCTGTCAAACAAATGTAACCTGGATTTGCCTGTTCATATGTAATGGTTGAATTTGCCACCTCCATTAAACTATAACTTAAGGGATGCAGTTTTTCAGTTGTCAGTTCTATTTTTTGTGTTTTTTTACAAGTTTTCTATTCAGCTAATATATTGTTTTGCAACCTTACGTTTCTTATGTGCAGTTATTGTTCGAGGGCTACCGTCATCTGCTTCTTGGCAGGATCTTAAGGTGACAATATGTCTAATGCTTAGCTTTATATTCCTGCTGCATTAATAACTTAAATAATTATTCTTTTCAGGATCACATGCGTAAAGCTGGCGATGTATGTTTTGCTGAAGTTTCCCATGATAGCAAAGGTATAAATCATAATAGTTACATTTTCGTTCTTATTAAAACCTTCTTGAATTATAAAAAGTGGGATTTTTTTTACCATTTTTATATGAAAGGATCCATTCGGGTTATGCTTTATCCCCAAAACAAGTCTAATGAATCCTTTGGTTTTAGAAGTGTATTTTTAAACTTTAATGCATAAAATCTCTTGGATCATTTTACTAAAAGAAGTTGGGCTATTATTGAAATAACTTAGTTTTTTGAAATATTTTGGATAAAAAGTGTTTCTGGTCAACACAATCTGACCTAACCCATACAAAAAAAATCATCCAACCCGTTTTGCCTAGTTAGTCAATCCGCATGACCCACCCCTTATAGCCATCTTTATGTATTACATATTATTTACCATGGATGTCTTATTCTAACCATAAGTTCATATCTAGGAACATTTGGCCTTGTTGACTATACAAACTACGAGGACATGAAATATGCTGTAAGTAAATTATTTGTTTAAAATAGCTATATTGTATGTCTGTATTTTAATGTATTTGTCCGGTCCATTCAACATCTGATGTGTCTTTACTCTTTTGTCACATAGATAAGGAAGCTTGATGACACTGAGTTCAGAAACCCATGGACGAAAACTTATATCGAGGTAATTTGTTTATTTGGCTAATTTTGTAGGGCGTCAACTTAATTTATCCTTTTACTATTGAAACATGTTGGTTGTATTGTACGCTTTTTTTTCCCTTTTAAGAATGCCAGACCTTTTGTGGTGTTTTGTTTTCCGGTCTTGCAGGATAACATTTTTAAAAAGGGTGGTTTTGGGTAACGGATTAAAATGGGTTTTGGTTGAAACTAGCTTGGCTGGTTTGGCTTACACACGCTTTTGATTATTGATGACACAAACAATTTACTCAATAGTTTTTGCCCATGGCCTGGTGGCATTAGCGGTTGCTCCCCACAAATGTGGTATGGGTTCAAATCCCTGCAAGTGCAGGTTGATTAGGTGATATTTAGGAGTAAAAAATTGCCGTTCAAAAGATTTATGAGGTTTTATGCACTCACCTTTCAACCTGTTTGAGATGAAAGATAACCAAATTTTGAACATATGGTTGCAGGTAAGGAAGTATGATAGGAGTCCTTCTAGGAGCCGAAGCAGGAGCCGAAGCAGAAGCCGTAGCCGAAGTAGGAGCAGGAGTAGGAGCCGAAGCAAGAGCAGGAGCCGAAGCAGGAGGTATGAACAAACAATTATTTTTTTTATAATTTGGGAAATGTTTTTCTTTTAAATAATTTGGGAAATGTTTTTCTTTTCTGCAGCAAATCCTTGGAGCGACCAGTGTCAAAATCACCATCAAAATCAAGATCAGCATCTCCTGTGAAGCCGCCAAGGTATTTAAAATACACACACACACACACACTTATATCATGTGTGGTGGTACTGGTATAATACATTAAAGTTAAAAAAAATAATATAAAATAAAAAAGGAGGTTTTAATTAGCCGGGTGACTCTTTGGGAGCAACCACTCAATCCTTTGGGGTAGAGGTAATGTACTGGTATAATACATTAAAATTAAAAAAAATATGTAATAAAATAAAAAGGAGGTTTTCATGAGCCGGGGGGTATCTGTGGGAGCAGCCTTACAATCCTTTGGGATAGAGGTAAGACTCACCCTCATCTCATCCTCCCCCATACCCTACTGCTTAAGTGGGATTCTTGCTGGGTATGTTTTGTGTAGTGGTTGATGATTTGACCAATTTACTCGTAAAATGGGTTGATTTTGAGTCACGGTTTAACTCTCAAGTCAAATGGGTTAAGCTAAATGGTATAAACTGATAAAGAAGTTGGTAAAATGGCGGCAACACATTCCTAGTGTTTTCACTTTTCAAGATGCATAAAAGTAAATAACTTTTTTGCTATAACAAAGTTCTTATGATCATTATTTGTAAACTCTATAAGATGGATAAAACTTGTGTCAACTCGACCCGTTTGTTTCTGAGCCTAACCTGTTATGACCTGTTTTTGCAGAGCCAGATCTAGGTCAAGGACAAAGTCAGGATCTCCACATAAGGTATAACACGTCTCTTGTTCATTTTCATGTTTAACGAAAAATTCCAGGTAAAAAATACATTTTTAAAATTTATTTATGCAACTAATCCTTTTTTTTCTTATACTGTTTCCAGGAGCAAAGTCCTTAAGCCCATCACAACGTTATCGGTGTCTTATTGGAATGGATATGTTCTAGTTATTTGCTGAATGATACAATGAACCTCTTGAAATGTATCTGATTGGTTGTTTGTTTGTGATACTTGAGAAACTTTTACTTGCATTCGAATTGGAATCGTATGTAACACCAGACTTTTGTTTGATTAAGCTGGTCTTAGATTTATCTCAGATTCTTCTCTCTGTTTTATTGATGACATTTAATGAAATTGGAATTTTAATTTATTTTTTGACATGTTTGATTAGCTAGGGTAAGAGAAGAATTGGAAATTATTGCAACTAAATCCCTCAAGTTTAGAATTCCTTAAAATTTCAAAGAAAACTTTAGAACTTAGGGAAACAACCCCTGCCGCTATATGTTCTTTCTACATTTCCATTGTTACAAGATCTTCATCGTTTCTTATATCTTGGAGATCTCTATTGCTGTTGCTAGAACTATTCGACGGATCTCCTTCACCGTTCTCATCTTTGTTGGATTGTTGCTAAAAGGTTCGGGTTTTTCAATCTCTACTTTGAATGATCTTAGTCGATTGTGTATCAAGTTCAATACTAGATTTAGTTCTGCCTTGAACGTTCTTGTTCGGTAGTAAATTAGGCTTAAAACACATTTGGTTTTTTTCTGTTTAGTAGTCGCTTCGGGCATTTAATCGAACACCATACGTTCATGCCTAAAATTGATATTTTCTAAAAAAGGGCTCATAATTTCATATCATTTTATAGTTAAACTCATATGAATCTTGAAATTTTTTTTTTTACTTGAAATCTTGATTCCATGTGAATTTTGCTACTATTTCGTTAAATTCTAATCTTCTTTCTAAAATATTTATGATAATCCCTAGGGATGACAAAGTAACCCGAGTCCGACGGGTATACCCGAAATATTCGGGGCGGGCATACCCGAAACCTGACGGATACGGGGCCGGGTATGGGATTAATTTTAGAAATTTTCGCGGGTATGGGACGGGTATGAGATTAGGTGATACCCGACCCGATTACCCGAAATCACATACCTGTTTACCCGAACCATATACCCGAAAATTTGTAATTTATAATTTTATTCTCTTAACTCATGCCTATTAATGTTTCATTTTAGTAGGTTTATTATGTGGAAATTTAATTTTTCTTTTGAAATATGTATTTATAAATCTAAAAAATAGAGTCGTGGCGTAGAAAAGTACACGACACATACCCGACGTTTATTTGTTGATACCTGATACTAACGGGTATACCCGATATCCGACGGGTAGTTACCCGACATAAACCCGACGGGTAATGAGCCGGGTATGAGACACAATTTTACAACCGGGTATGGGTTTGGGATTACCGATACCCGGCCCGAACCCGACCCATTACCATCCCTAATAATCCGTGTGGCTTGTGTGGTTAGACTCTTAACTGTTAACTTCATCCGGGCAACTGTCATTATTTGGTTAACATTGTTACTAATTTTATATACTATCAAAATGCATTTTTGTTGATTGATTGTAACATTTTTGTACACAACTTGAGATTGAATATGTTCGTAATGTGTAAATAGGAAATGACCGGACTTAGTTTAACAACTCGCAAATGTAACTAAAGAGACGGACATTAATACCGACTTAAATAGCAATGTCGGTTGGGTTTCCCACGACTCTCCAAACCCTCAACTTTAGAATAATGTCAAAACTAGCCCTTAACTTTGTAAATGATCACTTAAACCCTCTCAAGTTCCAAAATTTTAATTTTACCGCATTTAGTATATATAATCTGATGATTTTTCCGACTGACGGTAACATGCTAGTACAGTGAAGAATGAGACCGACATCGACTGAAGAAGATCAATACCGTTATATAATAGGGTTTTTTTTTATCTATGTTTCAATCTCCACAACCGAGTCGTCAACTTCATACGTTTTTTTATGTACTTAACGTCGTTTCTTTTCGTGCTTAGCCACGTTAATGTCACCGCCTCAACCGTTTAAGGTCCGCCTCCCGTCGCGGATATAACTGTCTTTTATATATGTTTTGATCTCCACAACCGAGTAGCCGTAACTTCATACATTTCTTTTATTTACTTAACTGTGTTTTTTTCGTGCTTAGCCACGTTAATGTCACCGCCTCAACCCTTTAAGTTCCGCCTCCCGCCACAGAGCGCGGGCACAAGTTTCTCGTTGATTTTTATTAGAGATAATATTTTATTAAGGGTCTATTTTAATAATATTTACCATAATTAGCATATATGATTTGATAAAGTTTCCATTGTAATAATACTTAATGTACTCCTATAAATAATCTATATATATCTATATCTATATGTATATCTATATCTATCCTACCTAATAAACAAGTAAATTATGGGACTATCCTACCTAATAAACAGGTAAATTATGAAACACGTGTCATTAGCATGTTTTTCCCATCTCTCTCTCCTATTAAATAATAATATTAAAAAAAGTATTTTTAAATATTTAGTATTAATCTAATTATGGACACTTTTTATTTAATTATGGATTGTTATTGTATTATTAAACAAATGAATTTAATATGGATTAACATTTATCAATTAAATAAAAAAATAATTTAATACCAAGTTAAAAAATGTTTTGAAAATTAACTTAACATAATTTATAACTATCACGTTAAAGTAGACATATTTTGACGAGTTTCAACCCGTGTAATACACGGGTTTTTAAAAACGTAAATTTTTATTACTAAGTATATAACATTATATTTATTTAATCCGTGTTATACACAAGATTCTATCCTAGTTGATTAATAGTACACCATACTATCAAAATGTATGTCTCTTGTTCGTGTATGTGAGGTGAAGAGTGACTTTCCAAAGACTCTTGTGCCTTTTCAGGTTTTCAATTTATAAAAATGGTTTTTATTTTACTAACAACCACACAAACGCTAGGCAAGTGTACATATCGTATACGTAATATAGTAATGATAAGAACCAACTATCAATCCATGGACGCTTGTGGCGACTCCTAATACTACATTTTTTTATCAATATCTAATCTATATCTATATAATATAATAAATAAAGGTTTTTACATGACACGTGTCGTCATCATATTTATTCTCATCATTTTTTCCCGTATCTCTCTCTTATTAAATACACTTCTATATTTTAATAATAATAAATTTTTAAATAAAATACTAATTATACTGACAAAACACATTTATTTTAAATTATCCTTATTATATAAGTTTGAAAATGTAATTATGTAACTTTTTATTTCAAATTAAAAATAAAAGTCGAATTGCATTAAATAGTAATTAACGTATTTTCAAAACCTAATTATATATTATACTAGGTTAAAATCCGTGTATTACACGGGTTAAATAAATAAAATGTTATATATTTAGTAATAAAAATTTTATATTTTAAAAAACCCGTGCAATACACGGGTTGAATAAACCATTATATTATATCGGTTGAATAAAATATAATGTAATTTGTTAACAGACACATTTGTCAAAATATGTTTTTAAAAAATGTAATTTGTCGTGATAGTTATAAGGTCTGTTAAGTTAGTTTTTAAAATATTTTTCTCAACTGAGTATTATTTTTTTAATGTAATTGATAAATGGTAGTTCATATTAAGTTCATTTGATTGATAATGTAATAACTATTTATATTTAAATAATAACTATCTGTAATTAGATTTATTAATATAAAGATTATTATTTAATTGGAGAGAGAAATATAAAATCTAATATTTAATAGGAGAGAGGGGCAAAAAAATAAAGGTGATAAGTAAACAGAGAGTGACATGTGTACTGAAGAGATTTTCATTTATTAGAGTAGTAAGATTTTTTCACCCTGTATATTAACACTGCATTTATTCAGCTTATATAGTTATTTTAGAAATTTTAGAAATGTTATATAGTTATTCACCCTGCATTTATAACACTACATTACATAATTATTCAACTTGTATAGTTATTTTTAATTTAAATTTTAGAAATGTTATATAGTTATTTTTTAAAAAAATTATAAAAAATGAAAGAAATGTTCAAACTCTAAAAATGTTTTATGAACAAAGATATTCTTTTTAATTAAAAAAGGTTTCATAAAAATAGTTATAAACCAAACCAAACCAAACCAAACGTACCCAGTATAATCCCACACATAGCTAACGCTATTAGTAGGGTCTGGGGAGGGTGTGATGAGGGCAAACCTTACCCCTATCCCAAGGGATAGAGAGGCTGCTCCCGTTTAGACCCCTGGCTCCATGGGAAAGAAAAAGATAAAAATATAAATAAAATTAATGAGTAATAAAGTAAAATAAATCTAACAGTAATCTAACAATTAGCAGTGTATGACTAGAGTATATTAGTTACAAGAAACACAACACACCTACAAGAAACAAGACATACGCAAAATCTTTGCTAAACAACTCTACTCTCCCACACAACGGGTCACTCATCCTAAAACCCTAATACGACGTCTCCATGAAATCCTATCATTGATCATGTCCTCTAAGAGGTGTAAATCTAGCAAATCAAGCCTAATCCTCTCATCCCACGTTAATTTCGGTCTCCCCCTGCTCCTTTTCCCCTCTACAACGAGAGTTTCCACCGTTCTCACTGGATCTGTGCTCTGTCTCCTCTTGACATGTCCAAACCATCTCAATCTTCCTTCTCTTATCTTATCTGAGATACATGTGACTCCCAATCTCTTCCGAACAACTTCATTTCTTATTCGGTCCTTTCTTGTGTGTCCACACATCCACCTCAACATCCTCATCTCAGCTACATCCATTTTTCGAGCTTGTGTCTTCTTGATGGCCCAACAATCGGTTTCATATAGCATCGCTGGGCGAACTGCTACCCTATAAAATTTACCCTTTAACCCTATTGGGAACCTCTTGTCGCACAAAACACCTGAGGCCGCTCTCCATTTACACCAACCAGCCTGCACCCGATGGACTACATCATTGTCGATGTCCCCGTTACTCTGGATGACAGATCCTAGATACTTGAACTTCAGTGTCTTAGGGACAACCCCACCTTCAATAGAAATCTGGGTCTCCTCGTCGACGTTTGCACCACTAAAGTTGCAGTGAAGGTACTCGGTTTTAGATCGGCTTATCTTCAAACCTTTGTGCTCTAAGACTGTTCTCCATTCCTCTAGTCTGTTGTTCAATGTCTCTTTACTTTCTGCAATCAACACGATATCATCAGCAAAAAGTATGCACCATGGAATTGCATCTTGAATCAACTTTGACAACTCATCCAAAACTACTGCAAAGAGAAATGGGCTTAGTGCCGACCCCTGGTGAACTCCCACTTCCACCGGAAAAAAGTCTGTATCCCCCACGGGTGCTCGGACGCATGTCTTAGCCTCATGATACATATCCCTAATTGCCTCAATATATTTACTAGGAATCCCTCTTCCCTCCAGAGTTTCCCAGATCAATCTTCTAGGCACACTATCGTACGCCTTTTCAAGATCGATGAACACCATATGTAAATCATGTTTCTTCTCTCTGTACTTTTCCATTAATCTTCTTAAAATGTGTATCGCCTCCGTAGTGGACCGGCCTGGCATGAACCCAAATTGGTTTGCTGTAACCTGGGTTTGTCGTCTAATCCTTGTATCTATAACTATTTCCCATAATTTCATTGTATGACATAGGAGCTTAATCCCCTTGTAGTTAGCACAACATTGAGCATCTCCTTTGTTTTTATATAGGGGTACTAAGACACTACGCATCCACTGATCTGGCATCTTCCCGGTTTTGAAGATATTGTTGAACAGTCTTGTCAACCACTGAACGCCTTCCTCTCCCATACACTTCCACGCTTCAGTGGCTATGTTGTCTGGACCGACTGCCTTAGCTCTTCCCATCTTCTTAAGAGCACTCCTCACTTCTTCCTGTGTGATATTTCGACAATAACAATTATTTCGTTGACTGGATTGAGTAGTGGGATTCTCCGTTATGGCTAGACTTGGTCTACAACTGTTGAAAAGGGTGTAGAAATAGTTTTTCCATCTCAGCTTGATGTCTCGTCCCTTTACCAAAACTCTTCCATCATCTTCCTTGATAAACTTCACGACCCCAAGATCTTGTCTCCTACACTCCCAATTTTTGGCAATCTTAAACATATGATGCTCCCCTTCCTTGGTGTCTAGTTTTCTATACATCGTTTCATAGCAAAATTCTTTGCCTCACTCACTGCCTTTTTAGCTTCCCTCTTTGCCTGTCTATAGTTCTCCCGTATTGTCATTATCTCCTCTCCATTACTGCACTGCAACATCTCTTTAAAGCGTTGTTGCTTGTCCTTTATCTTGCTCCGCACCTCCTCATTCCACCACCAAGACTCCTGATGTCCTCTTGTTGCTCCCAATGTGACTCCGAGGGTTTCCTTTGCTGCCTGCGTAACAGTGGTTGCCATAGCAACCCACATCTGGTTTGTGTCGCCATCCTTAGTATTTGTGTTCATCGTAATGACTTTATCTTTAAACAAATTGATGTTTTCGTCCTTCAAATTCCCCCATCTGATCCTTGGTTTATTTTTTCTTCTCCTCTCCGCCACCCTTTTTCTCAAGGTAAAATCGGCCACCAACAGACGATGTTGGGTCGCTACTGACTCTCCTGGAATTACCTTGCAATCCTTCCACCAATTGCGATCCCCTTGTCTCATCAGGAAATAGTCGATCTGCGTGTTGCGCCCCCCGCTACTAAAAGTAATCAAATGTGATTCCCTCTTTATAAAGAACGTGTTTATAATACCAAGATCATGCGCAAGCGCAAAGTCAAGAAGCTCCCTACCATTATCGTTTCTAACACCATAACCAAAACCTCCATGAACCATCGGAAAACCATCACTCTCCTTACCAACGTGACCATTAAAATCACCTCCTAAGCATATTTTCTCCTGTCTAGGTAATGACCTCATTACTCCGTCTAAACTACCCCAAAAATCACTCCTTTTTTGGCCTCCTAGACCTACATGTGGTGCATAAGCGCTAACAATTGCCACAACTTCCTCACCAAGTACTACTCTCAACACCATGATCCTATCATTATATCTTTTCACTTCCACCACATTACCGTGCAGTTCTTTAGCAACTAGAAAACCCACCCCATTTTTTGTTCCATCGCAACCAGAATGCAACAGTTTGTAGCCATTACACTCACCCCCCTTTGACCCTTCCACCTAGTCTCCTGAAGGCAAGATACCTGAATCCTATGTTTTCTAAGCACGTCTACTAACTCTAACAACTTACTAGTTAGGCTTCCTACATTCCAAGATGCCAAACGTAACCTATACCCCTTATGGTTAGCACTAGATGCACCCCTCTCCCCTGAACATGATCTCAAGGAGACATTATTCCACCTACCGTCTATGTTTGAAATAATACACAAGATGTATTTATTTTTATTATAACCACAGTTAAGCAAATAGAATATTTATTTTTATTTTAACCACAGTTAAGCAAATAGAATAGACAAATTGCTCATTAATCAAACAGATGCAACACGTATATGCAACAGTCAAAACAAAAAACAGGGTATGTCTCTCCCTGTGAATCAAGAACAATTGCTGGTCCTCCTAACCCAGACCAAGAATGCCTAAGCATGCAATTCGTGTAACAAGAAGGTAAAACGGACAGAAATAAAGGAGTTGGAACGAACTAACCCAATTGCGCCCAAGTTAGGGTACTCCTTCCTATTCCACCTTGGTATCACCGTCAGTAGAACTAGGGTTTTAGACCGCAAGTCTCCTCCTAGTCTTGAATCGGACTCGCAGCGGTGGCGATAATCGCGGTGCGGCGGGGCTGATTTCAGACGACGGTGCAGCGGTGAGGATGATTTAGTTGATCTTTACTCCTTAAAATGGTTAGAATATGCTTCTTCTTTACTTCAATGAACCCAAAAGTGAAAACCCCCAAAATGAGAATCTAGGGTTCGTCACTTACACCTCAGATTTCTGGGTGAAAAAGTGTACAAAGCTAGTTTGCGAACCAAAAGCAGATCGAGGCTCGGTGATGACTACCGGTCGGATTATGCGGCTGCTGCGGCGTCGGACGTCGCCACAGTAGGGGCGAGTCTAATGAAAAAGCTAATTTGGTGGGCGGAGGTGGTGGTGGTCAGCGACAGAATGGAATTTCTCCGGCGATGTCTTCGAACCGAACAACAGCGCGATTTAATAAAAATAGTTATAAAAATCATTATTATTTAACATGAGAGAGAGTTGGAAACAAAAATTATAATTTTTTTATAGAAACTTGTATCATTAAAAAAGAGAGAGAGGCGGGAAAAAATGGTGAGGATGAACATGGGAATGACATGTGGCACCCAAAAACCTTTATTTATTAGTATGTATAGATTTTACATATTTTGAATTTTGTTTTCTATCCTTCGTATATGTCATACATTTTTACACATGTAAAATATATATACATAAAAAATTAAAAATTTTATGTATTGATATTTTTCACCCTGTGTGTACACATGAGGTTCTAAGCAGTAAGAGAATATTTAAAGAAATGACGAAAATAACGTTTGGGATAAAAACATAGAGAATAGTTGTATCATCTATACTTCGAATCCTTTTGACCCATGATAGAATGAATCTTTGAATGATTAGAATTATGAAGGCGGTTCCCTAAAGAGCTAGGATCTCTGAAGAGTAATCTAGACGAGTGGTGATCTAAAGCTTCCATACTTATTGCCAGTCACCCTAGGATCTACTATTACGAAGAATCAAACACCACTTTATTGATTAAGCTTTTGATAGGAAATATCACCCGCCAGAGATTGGAACTCCAAAGAATGACCGTGTTATAAACAACACTAACACCTTAAGCAAACTTTAACCAAATATCTTATGTATTAGAACCTCCAAGTCCAGAACAAAGATCACTCACCAGAGGTTTTTACTAGTTCCGGAGTACATAAGGAAAACTCTAACAAACTCTTAACCCATTTTACTCAAAATTAACAACTAAGCAGTATTTTTACCTTTACCCAAAACACCCTAGACCTACCTTACTTTTTCCAGAGTAGCAAGACCCAGATTATAGACCGAAGATTATAATATAAAAACGTCAAATAATAATTCTAAATAGTAGGCCTTACACTTAGAACCAAACCAACATCTAAATCAAAGATGAATTAGATAACGATATAAACATATATGCAACATAAGATCTTGAATCAATACTTATCAAATTATTAAAGCTTTATAATCACAATCAAACAAATAAACATGTTCAGTCAAAGTTCATCTACATTTAGATGATACAAATGAGTTTAGCTACTCATATATTAAAGAACAAAACAATCATACATAAGAATCATAGATGGACAAGGAAAGTAGAACCGAATGTAGGGCTCCAATCTTCACTGCTTCCCTCCCGAGAATGATCTCTAACTCGAAAGCTTCAGCCTTTGGCCTTCTATTCCTCTAGAGTTGTATCTCTCGTGGTATTGTATTGTCTTTTCGGCAACTTTGTGGTATATATACTTTTTTTTATCATGCAATGCTTTATATAGGCATCGATTATTGTAACGAACCAAAATCCGGGTTTCGTTTTCAAATAAATAAATATTTTAATAAATATTATGGTGAAAATAATATTTTCAAAATAAGTTGAAACAAGGGGTTTCAAGTAAGTAATGAGATTATGTTAGTTTTTAACTAATTATAGAGACAAATGAGTGAAATGAAAGTCGAAGGGCCAAAAGTGTAAATGGCAAATTCTGCCATATTTGACTCTTGGAAGTCAAAATGGACCTCACTTGTTTGGTGGTGGGTTGTTCTTGAGCAAGAGAGAAAAAAGAGAAACGAAATTGAAGCTTGAATCTAGCATTTGAAGCTTGAATTGTGGAGGTTTTGGCTCACACAACACCTTCATAACATCAAGTAAGTGTTAATCACTCTTTGATTTCATCTTTGAATGTGTTGGTGGGTGGGTTTTGAAGAAATCCGAAAATTTTGTATGCATGTGGTAAATTAGTGTTAGATTGTGGATAATCTAGCTAAACTAAAGGTAAAGCGAGATGATTAACATCCTCGAACCTTTTTGATTTTGATTTTGAAAAGTTAGGGTTCATATGGTGAAAATTGGGGGTGTTTGGATCATGATGCTAGATTGTTGAATTAGTGATGATTAATTGTTTAGGTGGTATTATACACTTGAACAAACACCAAATTGACCTAATAAAAGTTATTGAATAAGAAATTAGTGTCAAAGTATTGAAAAAAAAACTCAAGTAGGTGAGTTTGTATTGAAAGGGGGTGTTTGGTTATGGGGATAACCCAAACGGGTCAGGTTGGGTTGGAAATGAAAATTGAGTTGTGGACTCAATTATATTGTGTTGGTGATGATTGTTATATTACAAAACTAGGTGTATATGTTTAGGTAATCAATTTGCAAAGCTAGAAGGTGGTGCGTGATCTTCTAATTCTAAAGGTAAGTGCCTTTGCACTTACTTAGTAATGTAGATAAATGTGTGGTGTATGTGATATGTATGCATACTATAAGTTGAAATGAATGTTTATGCTTATTGCTTGAACATAATATGTGTGGAATTGTATTAAATTGACCTTAGTGGTAGAAGGTCAAACTTATATGTTGGAAGTGGTGAAATTAGACTATGTGGTTAATAGTCCAAACTTGATTATGCAATGGGGTAAATATGTGTAATTGACTTATGTGGTAAATAGTCAAACAAATATGTAAATGTGGAGAATTTGGCGTATTTGACATATGTGGTATATAGTCAATCATAATGTGATATGTTGGTGAATTGATGGATAGAAGTGTGGAATACTTCAAAAGGTGGACTTGGAGTCAAATACTCCAAGTGTGGGTAAGACGAGTTGTGGTACTCGCACCAAGAGGTTGTAAACTAAATAGAAGTGTGGAATACTTCAAAGGGTGGACTTGGAGTCAAATACTCCAAGTGTGGGTAAGACGAGTTGTGGTACTCGCACCAAGAGGTTGTAAACCCAATAAGAAGTGTGGAATACTTCAAATGGGGTGAATGGGTTATGATACATGAATGACAAATGAAATAAATGAAACTTGTAGTGGAAATGCAAGTGTTATGAACCTTAATTGACCAATTGGGTGTAAACGGGTCAAACATGTCAAATGGGTGAATGGGTGGAAACAAGTGATAAATACTTGTTTGTTATGTTTATCGTCATTACTAACGGTGATATGTTAATGTGGTTATGTAGGGAAAGCTCCGATGTAGGTCAAGGTCAAGTCCAAGGTGTGGAGGGTTCTCGTATGCATATGGGGTGTTTTTGGGATTTTAAAGGAAAAATCCGTTAATGTGGAGTATATTGACTAAATCGAAACATGTTTTGGTGTTATAATGGTTGTATATAGTTTTGAAACAAAACCCAAGTGTTGAGGATAATATTGGTGTCATGTTGATTTGTTAAAAGATGAAAATTTGGCTAAATGTGAAAATTGGGCAGCTGAGTAAACTTTCTGTTTACTCAGGCTCCCCGCGGTACACGAGAAACAAGCCAGGGTCTGGTTTCCGGGTGTGGTGATTTGGGACTCCCTTGCGGTACGCGAGGAGTAATTAAAAAAAAATTCTTGGGACAAAAAGCTTCTGCGCGTTTAAATGTTTTTAATAATTGGTTTTTCAATTAAGGGTGTTACAATTATGGCTTTTGTGTCGAGCCCCATGCGGTCGTATAGTCCTCAAAACTGGTACGTCTTCGGAACTTGGGCAATCGTACGACCGGTATGGTGTCTTCTACGATTCCTCTCTTTTCTTTCAAGATCTCTAACTTCGATATCTACTGCTTTTCCTCCATAATTGCTTCCATTTACCAAGTAGACATGTAATTTTGTTAATAATGCAGTTTTTCACATAAATTAGTAATTCCAAGTAAATTTGTTTATTAATTGGGATTAATTTAATGCTAAAAAGATGTGTAACTTATAGCACATCACAGTCAAAATTGTAGCTCTCGTTACCATAGCTCTTTTGTCGTGCCTCTTGCCGTTGCTGCTATGGCTTTAGACCCGTCGCCGTCGTTTGTCGCCATGGAAATTTTTTACTGCTTAAGTTTTATGTTATTTTTTTCCTTTTTTTTGAGATTTTGTGTTCGGTCAAATAACATCAAAAGTATTGGTTTCGGAAGATGAAATGTCTAATATTTTTTTTAGCCCGAAGAACTAACTTTTGCTTATATGAAGCTTAAGAACGGGATCCTACCCTATTCTCAAACCCTTTGTTTAGCTCCACTCCGCCCACATTTTTTCCATTATATTGCTTTTTGCTCTAGTCTAAGCGTCTGATTTCCTCCCGTTCCATATGTGGAGGAGTATTATAGAGAATATATTAGGTAGGGTTTAGTGTATTAACTTCTATCATAATTAGGAGATATGATTTGATTAGTTTTCCGTTGTAATTATCCTCAATGTACTTAAAAACAATTAATCAGTAATACATAATACCTTACAAGTTTTTATTATTTTATAATCTTAACATGGTGGAACCAACTTTTTACAAATGTTTTTTTCCTTCTAATTTCACTTTACATGATAATATAATAGAAATTGGTTTTCATTGTTTTATAATCTGAACCAACTTTTTACAAATGTTTCTTTGCTTCTTATTTCACTTTACATGATAATTAAATACAAGTTGTTTTCATTATTTCACTTTGACATGAAAATTAAATACAAATTGGTTTTCATTATTTATAGTTTTAAGATGGTGGAACCAACTTTTTACAAATGTTTAACTAAATACAAGAGTAAACTTCGTTTTTGGTCCATGTGGTTTGGTTAAAATAACGGTTTTGGTCCATTAGTTTTAATTTGACTTTTTTGCTCTTTGTGGTTACCTAATTGTCTCAATTAAACCCAACCCACTAACAGCGTTAGTTTTTTCTGTTAAAAATAAGGATATTTTAGTCTTTTTACCGATAAGGACTAATTGTGTTATTTTCTTAAATTAATAAAGGGACCATTTGTGTAAATTACACAAAACAAAAACCAGATCTTTCTTCCCATACCTTAATCGCGTCTGAAATCACCCCTGTATTATAAAAATAGATCAATATTCAACATTGTGTAACTAGCTATGTTTGTGAGAGTGAGAATATGTCAATATCCCAAATTAGTGTGAATTGAACGTGTTTCATGAAGTTATGTGACAGGCTTAAAGCATTTTGAGGATTAAAACCAAATTGAATATATGGACACTGATTTCTTCTTTCAAGTTCGTAATAGGTGGTTAAAAAATTTGTAGTCGTATATTGAAACAAATTCTAGTCGTGTGTTAAACAATTTCTAATCCTTTGTTGAGCATTTTTGTTAGTATAATATGTTTCTAGTTTGAATAGTATGTTTGATAATTGTGAATTTCATTAAATTTATTTTGTTTGAATACTTTCGTAAACAATGTATAGCATTACATAACTTTATAAAATGCTTCATTAACATGTATAATATATGTTTTAGAGATTTTTATAAATTCAAAATTATTAGTATGTATTTAATAAAAAAAGTTACAAATATTTATTTGTTATTTTTTTAAGGTATTTGAGTTTAAATCTTTGTGTTTATATATGTTAATTTTAAGGGGTAGTTTTATATTTTTAGATATTTTTATAAAAACGAATTTAATTAACAAATATACCAACAAAATAAGTTATGGATTTTCAAATGAATCCATTAATGTCTAGGGAAGAATTATAGATTTTTTTTATACTTTATACAACAGGGTTAATGTTTGTTAAATTTTAGAGTCGTAATTTAGTTAAAAATATTCTACAAATCTTCATGCATTCATGAATCAATATGCTTTTTACTAAGGAGAGTATGAATTCTAGACTTCTTATTACGCACTTGAAAAAGTAAAAAAAGCAGCAAGGGTATAATAAATGAGAATGAGCCCAGACTTCACATATTGAAGTTGATTAGGACCGTAAGCTTAAACCAACCTATTATTTATATTAGAGTAAATTACACAAATTGTCCTTTATTTATATTATAAATTACACCATGTGTCCTTTGACTTCAATAAGTACACGACAAGTCTTTTTCTTACATACTTTTATACACCTTATGTCCTTTACACTAACTGGTGTTAAATTTTGACACGTGCCTTGCATATGAGGGTATACTGGTCTTTTTACCCATTAAAGGACAATTTATGTAATTTCTAAAACATTTCCCCATGCCCTTCTTCTTCCCCCAAACCTTCCCCTTTGATTTCTTTTGCCGGAAGAATAGGTTCCCGGAGTAGTGCCGGAACCCTAATGTCGTCACCACTGTCTTCATCCTCTAGCCAGGTACTTCAGTTATTGTTTAATGTGATTTATTTACCAATAAAGAAAATGCAAGCAAATCAAGAAAAAACCCATATGAAAAAATAAAAATAAGTTCCAAGATTTGCAAATTGGGGATACTGAAAGCTGACCTCTTTGACCCATCTAAGCGCATTGTTGTCTAACAATATGGTTTAATTTTAGGGTAGAAATCACATCCAGCAACCACACCTAAGATGAAAAATTAAACACCCAAATCATTAATGAAGAAATCTGCAAGTAAAAAAAGAATGACGGCAAGTGGCATACTTCTCAAAATAGAAGAGAATGTGGAAACAAGAAATCTTGATTTCGAGAGGTGGATCTAAACACACCACTGCAGTCTGCAGAAGAAAAAAATAAATTACTCTCTCTCTCACTTTGTTGTTTGCTTTCTCTCTCTATACTCCACTGCGAAAGAATCATGTTCATAAACTGGTCTGTGAAAATCAACGGAATTAAGCGGCCAAGAATTGACCCCTGCAATTACTGTCCCACAACTCTTTTTAAGTTCATCTAAGCCAGTTCTTCGGTTTGCTGCTGTCAGAACATTAAACAAGGTCAGTTATAAGAAGTTACAATGGCGGAAAAATCACATAAAACAATAACTTAAGTACCTGGCTAGAGGATGAAGACAGTGGCGGCGACATTAGGGTTCCAGCACTACTCCGGGAACCCGTTCTTCCGGCTAAAGAAACCAAAGGAGGAAGGTTTGGAGGAAGAAGAAGGGCATGGGGGAATGTTTTAGAAATTACATAAATTGTCCTTTAATTGATAAAAAGACCATTATACTCTCATGTGCAAGACACATGTCAAAACTTAACTGAAAAACTTATTACTAGTTAGTGTAAAGGACATAAAGTGTATAAAAGTATGTAAGAAAAAAACCCGTGCTGTACTTATTGAAGTCAAATGACACATATTGTAATTTATAGTATAAATAAGTGACAATCTGTGTAATTTACTCTTTATATTATTTTAATTTAACATATTTACATAATAACTATTGTATATAATATTATCATAATAACCATTATGTAATATATACTAGATTAAAATCCCGTGTATTACACGGGTTGAATAATTAAAATGTTATATACTTAATAATAAAAAAAATTATATTATTAAAAACCCGTGCATAAATCGGTTGAACTATTTATAATTAAATAATAAGTATCCGTAATTAGATTTATATTAAAAATTAAAAATAAATTATTTTAATATCATTATTCAATATAAAAGACAGAGACGGGAAAAATGATACAAATGAACCAGAAAGTGACACGTGTCCATGAAATTTTATTTATTAATATAAAGATTATTATTTAATAGGAGAGAGAAACAGAAAAGTTAATATTTAATAAGAGAGACAGGCGGAAAAATAAATGTGAGAAGTAACCAGAGAGTGACACGTTGTAGGATCGTGAGAATACAAGATGGTTCTGTTCTTAGTTGAGGTTGGCGGAAACAAAATCAACTACACAATTTATAATCAAGTAAACACAAAGAATACTGATAAACACTGTTGTATTAAGCTTTTGTGAATGCAAAGATTACAAGTGAGAAACTCAATGAATAAGTATGACAAGCACTACAAGCACACTTACAATGAAGTGGCAACTCAGTATTTATAGTAACTTAGAATCAAGACAGACCCTTGATTCTAAGGATTAGATCGAACACAAGCCGTTGATCTTGTTTATTAATTTACATTACACGTAAAGGCTAATCTAGTTAACTTTACTGAAACGTTTTCTTTATTCATGATTGTTTGCATGCTTGGAGAAGTGTATTGTTGTCCGTCATTGGTTGACCATAGCGGTTCTTTCTGCTTTGAGTCTGTCAGTTGCTTTTGCAGAAAGGTGTCAGAGACGCTTGGCCTGGATAGTCAGCTGCAGCGTTTGGTTTTCAGTGAATAGAGCTATCAGCTGCAAAGAGTGAAGGTTGCTGCTGGTAAGCCTATCAGCAGCAAACATGGATGACCACTGCTGATAAGCCTATCAGCAGCAACTTGTGCTGAATGCTGTTGATAAGCCTATCAGCAGCAACTTGTGCTGAATGCTGCTGATAAGCCTATCGGCAGCATTTGTACTTAGAATAATTTTGTAACAATCAGTCTTTGGTTCTACAAACTCCCCCTAGACTGATGCTACCAAAATTCTTCTAGTCCCTTTGTTGCTGAAGCTTTTGCATATGGCTGACTATTCTTTCCACCTCATAGCCTCTTTGATCCTTGCTGGGATTATTCAATGGAAGTTCAGACAGAGTCTTGATGTCTTTGTGTGGCATTTTGTAGATAGCTTTGCTTGAACATCTCATCTGCTGCTTCTTTACATCAATCAAAGTGAATTCATCCAAATCAGCATTATAGGACCAAGATACAAATGGAGAGTGAGACTTGAGTGGTTTGATATTCATGACCACATCTTTGCTAGGATTGAAGTAGTGTCTGATAGCTAGCATAAGATGTTTCCCACTCTCATTTGTAGGCTTATGAGCTTCACCCAGCTCTAAAATTCTTTGAAGATCGGAATCAGGTAATTGCAGAACCTCATCAACAGACCTGTAAGTGGATCTTCTTCTCTCAGTTCTCCCCCTGAAGATCTCAAACACTTGATCTTGTGAATTGTAGAACCAGTTAACTATATTTCTTGAGTCTTCTGGTTTAGGAGTGGGTTTGGGTATCTTCAAGGGAGGCTGTTGATGAGTGGGAGCTGGGTGGGATGACTTGGACTTTTTGGGTGGAGGAGTGGAAGGCTTGGAGATGTTTGTGGATGGTGTTTGGAGAGAGGAAGTAGTTTCTGGTGCAGAGGTTCTTTGTTTCTTGACTGGTCTCTTTTCCAGTCTTTCTTCCTCTTCCTTTTTCACTGTTGTATACAGGGCTTGTAGGTTCATGAAGGACATGGGACCTTACATTTTTCCACTTTCTCCCCTTGCCTTAAGGAAGTCAGTCATCTTCTTCCTTTCTTCATGGGTCCTTAGATTAAGGGCAATGGCTTTCTTTGACTTCTGTTGAGCTTTTTCTTTCTCTTCATCTTTCTTTTTCCTTGCCAATTCCCCCTGCTGACCCATGAAGGCTCTATAGATCTCTTTGTTTGACAGTTTTTCAAGGTAGTCTGCATCCTCACCTTGAGAGATCAGAGCTTCAGTCCACTCCTCCCTTAATTCTTTTGCTAATTTAGAATAAGTGATTCTAAACTTAGCATCTTCCTTCCTTTTCTTTTTAGCTTCTTCTTCTTCTTCTTTTGCAAACTGTTCCTGCAGCTGTCTAGCAAGTTGTTCATCTTCCTCAACTTGAGACCCTGCATGGACTTTTACCTTCATTTCATCCAGCTGTTTGGCATACAGCTGGATTGTCTGTTGTCTGAGAAGTATGGCTGCCTTTCTATCTTCATGCCTTTGTTTTTGAGCCATCTCTTCAGCCAACTCTTCTTCTTCTCTTTTCCTTCTTCTTTCTTCTTTCTCTTTCTCTTCCTTTTGCAACCTCTCTTCATCCTCTTTTGTCATGATGCCCTTCCCTTTATTAACATTGGATGCCTCTGCTCTGGCTTCACTGATCACAGAAACAGCTGATTGTTGTGCTGTTGGGATCTCTGCCTCGGCTTCATTGGCATGTTGAGAGGTAGATAAGGGAAGGTCTTCAGTTTGGCACTCAGGGTCTGTAAGTTCTAGCAGCCTTTCTCTCACAGAGGATCTTGCTTCATAAGCTGCAGCGCAGATGTTAACTGGAGGGGAATCTGAGTTGGAGTCAGTGTCAGAGGATGACACATCTTCTTCCTCATCAATCCTTCCTTCCTTCTCAAGGTGAGCTTTGATAATTGCTATCATCGCCTGGCTTTCAAGGGAGTTGACATTGCAGATGTTGGCTTTTAGTAGATAGATCTTGTGGAGGAAATTTGTTGGTAGCTGAAGGATGTTCCCGGTGTTGATGATGAGAGCAGAACCGTTGCTTAGGAAGAAAGCGTGGTCAAGGAGCCTAGTGCTTACCCATCCTAGCACGTCCGAGTCCTTGACCAGGAAGGCATACAGAAATCTTTGAAGGCCCAGAACTCCTTCTTCAGTGAGAAGACTGCTCCTTGTTATTGCAAGATTGTTGGGAGACAGTCTTCTTTCTGCGGCCGACGAAGATTCAGGATAAGCTACCCGTCTTGCTGTTTGTAGGAGTCTTCTGAACTTGGGTAGATTATCCTCCATCAGGTCATAGAACATGCCAATGGCAAGTTCTGCTGAGAGATCCGTTGAAGAGTTGATGCAGTTAGATAGATATAGTTGTAGGACTTGGAGGGCATTGAGTGAGTTCCAGTTCAGCTCTTCTACTCCGCTGAACTCCCGTCCAATCCAGAACCTCTCAGCTGATCCATCATACCCCCAAGCTAGAATAGAGTCAAACTCTAGCTTCTTTGAAGATTTGAAGATTTGGGGGGTAGTGGATTGACCTATGATGGCTGCTGCTTCAGGGATGATGCTGACCAATGTAGATGTTTGATCTTTGCCTTCAACATCAGTCAGCACTTCATCCACAGCCCTGAAAACCAACTTCCAGTCTTCAGAGATCTCTTCTTCTTCATCTTCTGATACTGGCAAGTCGTAGACCTGTACAAAAGCTGGCCTGTAAAGTGAGCTTTGGAAGGCAGCCTGCTCCTGTATCCAGTCTTCAAGGCTGTCTTCGTCTTCTTCCATGGAGACTATCTCCCCCTTTTTGGTTGCATCAGTGGACATATAGGCATCTGTTTGAGTGCCCACTGAGACAAGAGAGGGAGAAGCCGAGGAGGGACATTGATGGGCTTCATGCATCAAGACTTGGTGTCGTAGTTTGGACACTTCGGCCTCAAGCATAGCCACCCTGGCCGTCAATTCCAAGTTGTGTAGTTTCAGACTGTCCTCATCCACAGTTGTGGAATCCTTGGACCCAGATGGGGCCGTAGGCCGAGCCTCAGCATCCCCATCACCCGTGGTTTCTTGGCTCCAGGGATTCCTCTCAGTGAGGGGAGTTTCCAGGGAAACACCCTCACCATGAGTTTCCGTGGTCGAGGTCTTAAAGATGTTGTCACTGTCCTCCTGGTCATTTGATGGACCAGCAGTAGTGACAGCCTCTTCCACATCCACTCTTTCAATACTCCCAGAGTGGACCTTCAAGGGTGAAGAACTTGGGCTGGGTGTGTCGGAAGCAAGACCAATCAGTACCTCCTTGATAGTGGTAGTTGGAGAAGGTGCATCACTTTGGTCGGGTTCCTCAACACTTAAGTTCAAGGAAGACAGGAATGGCTCAACGGGCTGTTCTATGGATCCGGGAAGTGATCCTAATCCTAATAGAGAGACTTCCGAAGGAGTCTCCCTAACAATGTGGCTTTCCCTTATGGTATTCTCACCAGAATGTTGTGATTCTGAGTGAGGGATGTTGGCTTGGGTTTGGGCCTTGGAGGCACGAGAAGAAGGAGTTCTCTTGCCCCTTTTTCTTGAATATTTGGCTGCAACCGGGGCCCTGTGTTCCGGTTGAGCAAGCAAACTGTGGGTGAGTAGTGTATGTGCCTGTGCATCCTCAGTAGAATGCACAGGGGTTCGATCAAGGGAAACATTAGTTTGAGTTTGTGGCAGTGAGGTGGAGGGTGTGGGATCAGTATCAGCTGGGTTTGCTGAACTGTCACCCTGGGCACTGTGCGTGTTCAACATTGTAGACAACAACGGAACATCGGCCCCTGAGAACTTTGATGAAACTGTTCTCATGCTTTGAAAAATATTGTTCTTATGTCCCAAAATTGAGTAGATTCTTGCAGTTTTTGAAAGATCTTGGTGCTCAATGTTGAACACTTCCTGCAAGAATCTGGGGTACATGAAGAACTGTGATTTCACCCCTTCTTGAAGGTTGTATCTCAAACCTTCAAGAATGAGGTGGGAAAAATTGAAACCCTCCCCAGTTATCATACCGTGAATTGCCGACGCAAGTCCGGAGCTGAGTTGGTTCCAGCCACTCCTCTTCTGGGATATGCATTGGAGAAGAGTGTGGCAGAGATACTTCCATTTGGGACCCATGAGTGCCTTCTCTATCGTATACTCTGTTTGATTCCCAGTGTACCCTATGGATACAAAGGTCCTCATGTATACGTCTCTTGGGTAAGAGGTAACGTCCCCTTCATCTTGAAGCTTGAGGTGTTGGATGTACCGGCTTCACCTGCACTGGCTTCAATAGCTTCTGCCACTGATGGAGGATCAATGGATGGCCTTTTCATCCTGATGTAGGGACTGGGAAACTCCAGTCTGTAGTCAGAAGAAGAGGTTGAGGTAGAAGGTGTTGAGTTTGAAGAAGGAGGCTCCATATTTGAGAATATGAGGGGCTCAAATATCTGGGTGAAGGAGTCTATATCAAAAAGCCAGTTGGGACCTTTGCCTTGTTCACAGACAACGTGTTCCCTGCATTCCACATTAGCAGATTCTTCCACAATCCGAGTCCTAGAATTGAACACTCGGTAGGCCTTCGATTGAGAGGAGTAACCCACAAAGTAACCTTCATCAGACTTTGCACCGAATTTAGGAAGAACTCCATGTGTGATGAGGATGGTACATGGACATCCAAAGGGCTTCAGGAAGCCAATGTAGGGAACTCTTTTGAGCCAGAGTTCATAGGGAGTTTTCTGGAGAGGCTTAACAATAAGGACTCTATTCTGCACATAACAAGCTGTGCTTACTGCTTCTGCCCAGAAAGTAAGGGGCAGCTTTGAGTCAGCCAGCATAGATCTTGTTGATTCAATCAGAGTCCTGTTTCTTCTTTCAGCAACCCCATTTTGTTGAGGAGTTCTTGGAGCACTGTACTGCCTTTCAATGCCCTTGCTCTCACAGAAACTGTTCAAAGTGTGATTTTTGAACTCTGTTCCCTGATCACACCTTATGATCTTTATCTTCAGATTGCTTTGATTCTCTACCCTGAGAATATAGGATTTGAGAATCTCAGCAGTTTCATCTTTTGTTCTTAGGAAGAATACCCAAGAGAATCTGGAGAAGTCATCAGTGATCACCAGACAGTAGGACTTTTTGCCCATTGACATGACATTTGTAGGACCAAAGAGATCCATATGCAGTAGCTGGAGAGGAGTGTCATTTGTGTTCAATGTCTTGGGCTTATGGAAACTCTTGTGTTGTTTTCCCTTCAAGCAGGCAATGCAGTGATCGTCTAGCTGGAATTCTTTGTCAGGAAGCCCTCTGACAAGATTGTCTTTCACTAATTTATTGATTGTTTTGATGTTAACATGGCTTAACCTCCTGTGCCAGAGAGCGGATTCATCAACTGATGCCTTTGACAGAAAACATGAAACACTACCAGATGGAGTGACTTCATTCATGTCAAGCACATATAAGTTGTCCTTTCTTTGAGCAGTTAGGAGAATCTTCTCTGGCGGGGGTTTAGATAGGCCAGGAGCTAACACAAAGCATTCTTTGTCAGTGAAGAGCATCCAATGCTTTTGATCACATACTTGGGAAACACTCATGAGATTGAAGTCAAGTTCTTTAACATAGTTGACTCTTTCAATGCTCATCCTCTCATTGGACACAGTGCCTTGTCCAGTGATAGATCCACCTTTTGAGTCACTCCCAAAGGCAACATATCCTCCATTGAAATGTCTGAAGTTGGAGAGGATGGACCTGTTGCCTGTCATGTGCCTGGAACAGCCGCTATCTACCACCCAGGTGTTATTCTTGTTACCTGGCTGTCCCTGCACATGAAAGAGATTTAGTTAGTGGGAGTGGTCTAAGAGCTCTCCTTTTTGAAGAAAAGAGTTCTTGGACTTTCTGATTCATCATGCGTGCATTCAACAACACCGATGATGATTTTGCTGACAGGAGCAGAGATTTTGGCTTTCCATTGCTTAAGTAGTGGTTTTCCAGTTCTCTTTTCTTTATCGGCTGCGGATTTGGCTTTGGCAGCTGATGAATTTGCTCTATCAGCAGCTGATTTTCCTGCTTGAGGTTTTGGCTTGTCAGCAGCGGCAGGTTTTGCTGCTGATGGCTTCAGCTTATCAGCTGCAGATGTTGCTGCTGATGGTCTTGGCCTTTCAGCAGCAGATTTTGCTTTTGCTGCTGAAGGCTTAGTTGGAGCAGCAGCAGATTTAGTTTTTGCTGCTGACTGCTTTGTTTGAGCAACAGCAGATTTGGTGGCTGCTGAAGGCTTAGTTGGAGCAGCAGCAGATTTAGTTTTTGCTGCTGACTGCTTTGTTTGAGCAGCAGCAGATTTGGTGGCTGCTGAAGGCTTTGCCTTTTGCTGCTGCTTGTGTTTTTCTGCAGTTTCAACTCTTCTACTGGCTGCAGATGGCCTATCAACTGAAGTATGCTGATCCTTCTTTTGTTTATGCGCTGATTGAAGAAGGATCTGGTTGAAGGGGTTAAACTGACATTTTGCAGCAAAGTGGTTTGATTCCCCACATATGATGCATGACTGCTGAACTTTGGGCTGCTGCTTCCTTGGTGGAGAAGAAGAGTTTCTGAACTGAGTTTTCTTGGTCGTAACTCTTCTAACCTGTTGCTGATTCTTCTGATTTGGCATGAACTGAGGCTTGGAGTTTGTGGGTCCTGATGCCTGTCCCTTTTCAATGTTTAGCTTTCTTCCACCTGGAGGATAGCTGATCCTGATCTGTTTGAATGGTACAGGGGCTGGAACAGCTGGGAGAACAGTAGGGACTGGGACTCTATTCAGAACAGCTTCAGATGAGGCTGTACTGGTTTCATCATGGTCTGAGAAGGTTAACTCAGATTCTGATAAGGTAGTGCAGTCTTAAACAAGGGGTTCATCCATTGGAGGATCAAGATTTCTGTTTGCAGTGTCGAGTTTTGCAACATCGAAGCTTGGTTCATAGATGGCAACATAGTCAGCTGGATGAGGAACAGTATTGTACTGTTCCTTGCCATATCCAAGTCCTCCAAGCTTTACCTTTTCATGGACTTGAATATCTAGAAGTCTCTGTAGCTTTTTAGAAGAAAATTCATATTTTTCAACATGAACTTTCTGTTCTGCCAGATCAGCTCTGGTTGATTTAAGTTTTACTAATAGATCATCAATCTGAGTTTCAAGATTGGTTTGTTCATGTTTTAGAGATGAAATCTCTTTCTTAAGGCATTCAATTTTTTCTTTGTAAGTGATTTCAACCTTTTTGAACTCAGATTTCATTTGAAGAAACTCTTCATTTTGATCTATAAGGTTTTGGTTATGTTTTCTATAACCTAAAACTTTATCAATGCAGGCTTGAGAGCATAGATGTTCAAATACCTGAAGTGGTATCTCTGCAGTGTCTGCCATAAGTGCTTGGTTGGAGACAGGAACATCTTCATATTGAAAACTCCAGTCGAATTCTGCAGTTCCAACATTTGCACAGGCTGCAGTTTGTGCTGGGGGAGTTTGTTGCTGCTGCTGTTGTCTGGGCTGACTTTGGTAGGCTTGTCTTTGATGGCCGGCACCCTGATTGGCTTTAGGTGCCTTGCACTCCCTAGCAAAGTGACCCATTTGGTTACAGTTGTAACAACGGATCTTGCTTTTATCAAGCCCAACTTTGCTGTTTGAGTTGTTGCTTGGAAATGATCTTCCGGTTCTAGAATAGAACCTTTTTGCTCTGAGGGAGAGCATGGCATATGAGTGCTGAATATCCATTTCTTCAAGATCATCTGGATGAAAGCATTCCAGATCCTCTTTTATGAAGTACATGCTGCTTGAGTTGTCAGAGACAAAAGCAGTAGAGGTTGGCTGTTGAGGAGGTGCCTCAAGAAGAAATGGTGATGAGTTAGATTGTGAAGCGGTTGGGGTCTGAGGGTGAGTAACAATGGGAGGATAGTAGCTGCTTGCACTAGGACCGGAATGATCAGAGTGAAGCGCTGAGGAGGTAGTGGAGGAAGTGGTAGCTGATTGATAACTGGAGCTCCTTTCTTTAGCTTGAATCATTTCTAATTCATAGGTTTTGAGCATGCCAAAGAGCTCAGTCATCTGAAGAGTCTTCAGATTCTCTGTTCTTCTGATGGACACAGTGTATAATGTCCAACAACTAGGAAGAGATCTTATGAACTTCTTGAGAATGTCTTCATTCTCCAGCTTTACCTTGGAGCACTGCAGTTCACCTACAAGATAGGTAAATCTGTTATATAAAATAGTTAAGGACTCACCTTCCCTCCGGACGAAGTTCTCATACTGCTGCTTCAGTATGTCCCTTCTGTTCTCTTTGACTTCTTCAGAGCCAGCAAACATCTTCTCCAGCGCCTCCCAGAGCTCCTTGGCAGTTTTGTAACTTCTGAAGTTGTGAAAAACTTCATTTGGATGGCTCCTAGTGCCTTGAAGTCCACCTCCATTTTCTTGATGTCATCTTCAGAGTACTTGGAGGTTTCCTTCGAGACTTGTAGCCCTCCACCATCAGCAGAGGCCACCATGGGAATATATGGACCCTCCTTGATGGATCTCCACATTCCGTATTCCTGGTAACAGAAGAAGCTTTCCATGCGATTTTTCCACATGTCATAGTCTTCTCCAGATACCAACCTTGGTGGTCGGTTGATGCTGCCAATATCTTCAAAGCCATTGCTCTGTGCCATTTTTGTTTTGATTTTGGGTGACTTGATCAAAGAGAGAGTTTAGAATAGAACCAGAGATGATTAGACAAATGTTAGTTTGTTTAATCTGAGCCAAAGCTCTGATACCACTTGTAGGATCGTGAGAATACAAGATGGTTCTGTTCTTAGTTGAGGTTGGCGGAAACAAAATCAACTACACAATTTATAATCAAGTAAACACAAAGAATACTGATAAACACTGTTGTATTAAGCTTTTGTGAATGCAAAGATTACAAGTGAGAAACTCAATGAATAAGTATGACAAGCACTACAAGCACACTTACAATGAAGTGGCAACTCAGTATTTATAGTAACTTAGAATCAAGACAGACCCTTGATTCTAAGGATTAGATCGAACACAAGCCGTTGATCTTGTTTATTAATTTACATTACACGTAAAGGCTAATCTAGTTAACTTTACTGAAACGTTTTCTTTATTCATGATTGTTTGCATGCTTGGAGAAGTGTATTGTTGTCCGTCATTGGTTGACCATAGCGGTTCCTTCTGCTTTGAGTCTGTCAGTTGATTTTGCAGAAATGTGTTAGAGACGCTTGGCCTGGATAGTCAGCTGCAGCGTTTGGTTTTCAGTGAATAGAGCTATCAGCTGCAAAGAGTGAATGTTGCTGCTGGTAAGCCTATCAGCAGCAAACATGGATGACCGCTGCTGATAAGCCTATCAGCAGCAACTTGTGCTGAATGCTGCTGATAAGCCTATCAGCAGCAACTTGTGCTGAATGCTGCTGATAAGCCTATCAGCAGCATTTGTACTTAGAATAATTTTGTAACAATCAGTCTTTGGTTCTACACACGTGTTGTCCATGATTTTCCTTTATTATATAGTATAGACTAGGTTAAAGCTTATGTTTTACATGAATTGAATAAATATAACTTATTATAAAATAATATTTTCTATGAATATTTGTATGTTTGATATTATTAGTTATCTGTGAAATAAGAAATAATTAAAATTTTATTATGATTTAGTATTTTTTAATAAAATATTAGAATATATGTTCGATATTTAATTATTTAACATCATCATTATTTACTAGGAGAAAGGTGAAAAAAAAAATTCTAAATTTCATCATAAGTCGACACGTAGCAAATATAGTTATTCGTTTATTATAATATAAGTTAGAAACCCTGTATACTATATAGGGTGAATAAATGCAGTGTTATATATACTTAGTAATAAAGATCTAATATTACATATCACATAAATGTTTAATACAAATTTTAGAAACGTTATATAGTTATTTTTTAAAATATTTTATAAAAAAATGAAAGAGATGTTCAAATTATAAAATTTTTTTATGAACAAAGCTATTTTTGTAATTAAAAAAATGTTTTCTAAAAATAGTTATAACAATAATTATTATTTAATGGAAACTTGTATTATTAAATAGGAGAGAGATGCGAGAAAAAAATGTTAAGCATGAATATGGGAATGACATGTGGCATCCCAAAACCTTTATTTATTAGTATGTATAGATTATATAAAAATTATAATTATAAATACATATAAATAAAATAATTAATCTATATACTATCTAATAAATAAAAGTTTTTTCATGTCACGTGCCGTCTCTATATTTATTCTCATCATTTTTTCTCGCTATTTCTTATATTAAATACATCGTTATCTTTTAATAATAATATTTTTTTAAATAAAATACTAGTTATATTAATAAAACATATTTATTTTAAATTATCACTTATTATAAGAAATTTTGAAATCTAGTTATGTAACTTTTATTTTCAATCAAATCGTAAATGAAAGTCAAATTATATTAAACAGTAATTAACGTATTTTCGAAACCCACTTATATTTTAGTTTTTACCTATTTTGAATTTTGTTTTATATTTTTAGTATATGTAATACATTTTTACACTTATAAAATATATAAATAAAAATTTATATTAAATAATAAACGAGCCAAACTCGGGTTTAATAACGGGACTTTTGGATAAGTCGAATTGGTCCCAAAGGGTTTTATTGGGCTAATTCTCAATCTACATTCATAGTGAGACTGACACAACACGTTATGACCCTAATTCTCAACCTATATAAAGCTCGCTTTCTCGACTCGCAACCACCAGCTTATTCACGCCGCGCAGTCACAACAGATCCGTACCAATGGCGGTTAGCGAGCTTGCTTGTACCTACGCTTCCTTGATCCTTCACGATGACGGCATCGCAATCACTGTAAATCAACTTCTTCACCGCCTATTTCGTCTTCCATTTTTTGCTTTCCCTGTTTCTGATTTCAATTTCATGTTGTTTGATTTTTGTAGGCCGAGAAGATCGCTACGCTTGTAAGCGCAGCGAATGTGAGCATCGAATCTTACTGGCCTAGTCTCTTTGCCAAGCTATGCGAGAAGAAGAATCTCGATGATCTAGTCATGAACGTCGGCGCCGGCGGAGGCGGTGCTGCGGTTGCCGTTGCTGCTTCTTCAGGCGGTGGTGCTGCTCCGGCTGCAGCTGCTCCTGCAGCTGAAGAGAAGAAGGTATGCGATTTGTTTTTTTTTTAATTTGGTTGATTAATTATTTTTTTTATGAAATGTTAAATTAATTTTGGTTTGGGGATCTTTTAGGAAGAAGCTAAGGAAGAGAGTGATGATGATATGGGATTCAGCTTGTTTGATTAGGGTTTTTTCTGCAACATGTAATGGTTCTTTCACAAACTCTTGTAACCTGATTGATAGTTTATTTATGTGTTTTGATATTCATGTGCCTGAGATTTTGTCTTTGAATTTGTATTTTGCATACACTTCTTTGCAATTGATAGCTTTGATTTTGGGCTTTATTTTACACATTTTAATTGCAATTGTCATTGTTTTAATTTTAATGTTTCAATCCTTGCTTCCAACTTGGGGGTGTTTGGGATTGCTTGTTAAATATTGATGAATCTATCTATTGATAGATTCATTAATTAGGTATAGGAAAGCTTGTTATGTCAACCATAATTGTCAAAGGCCCATGAGGTTCCGGCCAAAACTTGTCTGAAACATCTGAAAAAAAATTAAAAAACGGCTTTGATTGTTTCTCTACTAGCCTATTTTTGACTAAACATGTCTAAAACCCCTAAAAATGACATGTTTAGCCTTTGTGCTTTTGCTTAAAAAGCCCTCATCTTTTAAGTGCCTAGGCTCGAGATTCACCCTTTCCGAGCGCCTTTTAACCTCCTAGATGTTAACATAGAATGTTTGGATGTTGGATCTTGTATTCAGAAACCAGAAAGGGATCCATGTACCTCTAACATCAAGATTACTATTAGATCATGAGGTATACATCACGTGAGTGATATCCATGTGAAAATAAAGTGCACGTCTTATGGGCGCCGTCTCACCACCTAGAGTTATTACACCAATTTCACATGGGAAGGGGTATACATACCCGTTTGAAAGTGTTTGAAAGTGACGGATGTGAAAATTAATTTTTTAGTTATTTTTATTTATATAGTTTTACATAAAAATTATTATGTTAAAAAAACCAAATCCATTCCTTCCTGTTGGTTTGAGTCTTCTGTGAAATATCCCAGTCCCTCTCACGACCCCATACCGTATGCATTAGTTCCAACTTAATAGGGAGTGTCATCTTATTTTTACCAAAATCCTACCCAAAGTACCCTAAGTTCATTAATTAGTCTGGGATTTTAGATCTTGTACTAAGAGGAGCTCAAAGATTTGCTTGTCTAAACGAGCAGATTTACCAGTTTGTTTATTAAATATATATGTCATGTTTTTACATTATCCGACCGTCGGGGGCGGCTCAATATATTTCGAGTACTAAAACGAAATTGAAATCGAGGCTTTTTTTTGTAATTTTTTTCTAAAAATATTAAAGTTTTTAAAATGTAATTTTATAGAGCGTCAAAACCTATAATATTAATGTTTAAACCGAATGTTACTATAGTATCCCCATAAATAAACCGTCAGTTATTTTGTTATCTCTTCTCAATCTCTTTAAAAACACAAAAAAATGGTGGATTATCATATATATTTTCAACTTAGAATATAGATTATAGTAGTTTTCAACCTTTTAAAGCCCTTCAAATTTGGCGGCCTAAAAATGAACCTCTAAAACATAAACTTATATATAGAGAGCCCCGGCTTAAAATTTGTTAATTGTTCATCTAGTTTTCTCTTTTTACGATTTTTACTAACGAAAAATGGTTTAGGAGGCGTGAATCAACTAATCAAGATTCAATTATTAATCATATGTCCATTTAATCTAATTATCAGTTAATCAAATAAAAAGTTTTAATAATTGTTAAAGTTAGCTTCAATAAGTATCAAATGCTCATTGATTAATTTGTAGGCCAAAGTGCAAAGTATGCCACTATGTCCTGCGGTTGAATTTGGTCATTGGTGAATAACAAGTGAACAAAAAACATTTTTTTTTAAGATTCAAAGTTAAAAACTGTTGGTTTCTTTGTTGTATTTTAACGAATTTGTTGTGGAATTTATGATAATTTAGGTTTAGTCATTGTTACAATTGCTTCATCAGAATTATAAAAAATAAAAAACAATTAGAAGAATAGAAGCTTCGTCGTTTGGTTTGATTTCTCCCCCATCAATCGATTTGGTTCGATTCCTCGACGGTCGACCCTCGTTTGACGTCTCAACTCCTCCTTTGCCGCTATATTTTCTAATTAGGTTTAAAATATTTTTAACATTTAAATTGGGTTAAATGTGTTTACAATTTTAGATGGATTATATGGGTTTGGATGGACTAAAACTAAAAAGTTTATTGAGTTAGTTTTTACGAAAAGTTTATTGAGTTTTGAAATGTTATTGAGTTTTAAACTTTATATGTTTTTGTTTTTCTTTTAAAATTATATATGTAATATGTGTAAAAAGTTTATTAAAAGTTGGGTCCTTGAAAACCACACCCACCAATCAAGTTGGAATAATATCAATGCCGAAGGCAACGAAGTATCTAACTATCTAAGAAAGGGATGTTTGGTATAGTTAGGGTTGTTTGTTAATTGCTGAATCATTAAAAGCTCTGAATGATTCAGTACGATTTTTCAGCTGAACCATTAAGAGGTAAAATGAACCATTAAGAGGTGGGTTGTCAGCGAAACAAACACCCCTTACCTTTGAACGATTCAGATGTAGGCTCTTAATGGAATCATTAAAAGGCTCCAAAACAGCCCCTTAGTTTCTGTAACAACTTACAACAAAGAGAAAAAATAGAAAGTGTGTGTAAAACCCTAACCTGAGCATCCTTCAGTTGGTTCTCATAACGGGTCATTTGCATTTAAAACACATTTATTGCAATTCAAACTACATCGGAAGTCTTTCTAAAAACATTTATAACCATTTAATGCGATTAGGTTTACCTTACGAATGCCTGCACAACGATCCAAGTAACGCCGCTTCCAAGCCAAGATACGTCAATACACCGCTTACCTGCAAACAATCTAGAGTACACACAAAGTCAGCTACGCCGAGTGAGTTCTAATAGTTTAGTTTGAACAAAAACCATCACGTTACATTCATCAGCTTAATTCACTCCGGACCCTTCGGTCCTTACAAAATAATTTTACGATTCATTTATTAACTAATAGATAACCCCCTGACATCCCACGTCATCCTTTAACTGTTCATCACCCGGGACTCATCTCATACTACCAATAATAATAATAACCTTACAGTCACATCGACATAGACTCAACATACTATGCTAACAACTCGTACCCCAGAATACGCATTAACTCGACTTTGGGTTAACACAACCTACCCTAGACATCAACACGTTCGGCCTTAAGCAAGGCTCCCACAATTAACTGACACGACTCTTATACACGTCACGTCATAAGTCCTGGCTCAACGGTCAGTCTAACCCCACATATCACATTACTATCATCAACACATCACATTAACGCTATCTCACACACAATAGACATAACTTATTACTAGCATGCAAATTAACACACATATATATGCATGCAAACACATACCTTATCACTGCACCCTCGTCAGGGCATTCGACGCACCCCGAGCTCATCATTACCCTGCTAAATAAATGTCACATTTGGTGACTTCCCGAAGGACCTCATCCTTCACAAATCCCGTTTGCCATGTCATACGGACAATGATGCAAACACGTCACACAAATATAAACACATAATATCACACATCATATACACGACACGTTATCTACTCCTGTACCTTACACATGACATTGGAACAATATATACCCCACATAAAATCATAAGCATTTAGCTTAACGCCCGACTCTCCCCGATCTACCTTTATCATATCACATATTAATAACTCATACCCTTAGCTCACATTTTTCTATGAACACACCATAGACCATATGACTTCTTAATAGTCATTTTATACTCAAAACATATCGGGTTAGAACCCGAAACCCACAACATGATTAATTGTATTAATATCTTATGAAAGTATGTACGATAGCCCCAAAACAGTAAAACGTTTAAAAGAGGGGGATTAGAAACTCACCTTTGCTCAACGCCCTTCGATCTCTAGAACTTGCTAACTTCTCGTGCTCGCCTTCTGACCTAGCACCTATAATACACACAGTTCATGAGTCAATACGCGACTCAATACTCACACTCTGCTCACTAAATTAGAACTACTACGTGCACGACTCCCCCTGTGCATGCATGCTACCATGCATGATCCACATACACTACATAACTACTTGCACCACCCTATGTGTTTCCCCCGGTCATCAAATTCATAACTCGTCCAACCCGGCACCTCGATTACCCTTCTTGACTCGCGCCATGCACCAACGAACCAACTAAACCCTTCCCCGGATTCCCTTCGGCTTCAAGCAGCCCCCTCTATCCTACACCGCCGTGAACGCCCCCATGCATGGTTGCCATGGCTAACCGGCGCCACCACAGCCCGCCTACGGCCTTCCCACGCCACCACAGAAATCCAACAAGACCACCAGGTCTTCCCTGTCGTGTCTCCGATCGAAAATCAACACCACCACGCTGTCACAGCAACCGTCGTGCCTCTTCCTCGCGTCTACCATTTCTTTTACCTAGCACCATCGCATGTCGCTGCCGAGGACACCACGGCCTGACCTGCCTTCGCCCATGATCCCACCACACCTACCGTACCCCCTCCTTCATTCCCTTCGGTAGCCGTGACCACCATTTCTACCCAAAACCCTAATTGGTTCCTGAAACAATAAGTAAACAATGGGATTCGGAAGTTACCTTATGCGCAAGTGGGTTCCCTCTCCGCTCGTCGCTGCTGTAAGCCCACCGTGCGATCACCACCGTGCTCCCCTTCCTTCTCCGGCGACTCTCTCCCCCTCTCGGTTCCTTTCTGTCGTCGCACGAGACCAAGCCAAACAAATGGCTTAGGGTTTTTCACAAGTTTGCTTATATGCATCCTACAGTTACATCCGGGTCCTTGGTTATTCTAAACGACGCGTTTTTAGTTTAAACTGTTTAATAACGACCGTTCGAGTCCATTTCGGTAGATCACATACAACTTTCGGCCAACACTACTCATCACTAAGCTAACCGTTTTGTTTTCAAGAGACTCGGGTTATCCGTTAACTCGAACTAACGGCTTGCCAAATTCCGGGATGTTACGGTGTGCAGGGTCATCCCTGAGATTTTAGGGGCTCTGTGTGACTAAAGAAAATGAACCCCTAAAAATCTAAAATATAAAGTTACATATATGAAAAAAAAATCATTAATATGATGAAAATTGTAATAACACTAGGTTTGATTTTTCTTAAAAAAAATCAATTCAAAAACCTCCCTTGATTAAATTCATCCGATTGATTTTCGAAGGCAGAAGACATCGACGACTGTTGATGGAGTCATGGAGTGATTGCCGTATGTTTTTTTTTATTATGTAAAAATTTATAATTTGGACATGACCCAATGATAGAGTAATTCATCCGATTGATTTTTAAAGGCAGAAAACATAGACGACTGTTGATGGAGTCATGGAGTGATTGCCGTATGTCTTTTTATTAGGTAAAATTGTTAATTGGACATGGCCCAAAGATGAAGTAAATGTTAATGGGTTTTTAAACTCAGTTTATATGACCCACAAGTTAATTTTTAATTGTAATTTGTACATGGCCCACCAGTTAATTTTTTCTAAACTCTGTTTATATTAAATATATTTTTATATAATATATTAATTTTGGGCCCCTCGAAAAACTGACCCCTGAGCGGTTGCCCACCCCGCACATGCTTAGGGCCGGCCCTGAAAGTGTGCCAGTGGTGGTCGAGTACAAAGATGTATTTCCAGACGAACTTCCTAGAATACCGCTAGAGTGAGAAGTACAGTTCAAGATTAATCTAGTACCGGGCACGTCACCAATAGTCAAACCCCCATACAAATTAGCTTCTACTGAAATGTTGGAATTGAAGAAACAATTAGATGAATTGATAACCCCTTAGTCATTTCAAAAGATAAACATGAATTGTTATATGTTTATTCTAGAAGGGGCAAAGTAAAAGTTTCTACAAGTGGCTAGGAGTTTGTTAGAAGAGTATTAGTATAAATAGTATTGAATAAAGAATGGAAAGATATGTATGAGTTTGTTAGTTTGTTAAGGCTCCTACATGATGTATGGAGAGAGGGCATAGCCCTGGTTATCCTTGTAATTTTCCTTTTAGTTTCATCATTCCACTGTAATAACAATCTTTCCATCTGTTTTGTCTTAATCTTCTTCACCACATTCTGTTAATTGTTAGCTAACTAGTTGAATCCACCCGCGCGTCGCGCGGTTTCTGTTTATGAAAAGATTCGTGCTACGCATCGAACGTTTTGTCGTTATCGGCTCGACTCATCGGAAACCATAAAAACGAATACCGATATCTGTTTCCGATAGCACCAATACTGGCATCAGTGATATTCGTTCATAGTCGGATCGGTTATGCACGGTACCGCAATGGTAATATAGGGACGTTCACAAAAAATAAAGAAAAACACTCATGCATTCATTTTTTTTTATAAAAAAGCAACGAACTAAAGGTATTAAAGAAAAACAGAATTATTAGAAAAATAACGGGTTAAAAGCGTACATTATATATAGTATGAGAGTGCAAAAAACAAAATTAACGCCACTCATAAAGTTACGTGCACGGGAATTCGATCGTTATCGGTTCAGCTACAATGCCGGTCACTACATCGCAAAACCCTAAAACATATCCGTTATATAAAAATATATTGCAACAGCCGTCACTCAGTCGTAAAACCTTAAAACATACCCCGTTGTAAAAGTGAGCGTCACTCTGCCGTAAAACTTGAAAACGTAGCGCCAAAAAAATCCGAAAGCAAATACATACGCAATAATTAGAAAAAAAAACAAAAAAGAAAAAAAAACTTAAAAGTTGGAAAAAACAATACTAACTCACTATATGACAAAAAGACTACTATTCGTAAAACCTTGTCACAACAGACGTTGTAAAACCTTAAAACATAAACGAGTATAAAGTTTTCCTATTCATTGACCTTCTAATAATCAACCGACACAACATCTTAGATATAACAATTCTAAACTATTTACTTATTAATCAATCAACTCGATTTAGGTTTCCACCAAAAGTTAATTTATTATCAACAACACTAGTCAAAAGCTGATCAAAGTGTATTTTTAATAAAAAAAACGAGTAATTGCATAAATGACTCCTGTGGTTTGATCAAATTGAATGTTTGGCCCCCAGATTCTAAAAATTGTAAACTTAGCCCAACCGTTTTGTCACCTCATTGCGCTTTTAGCCCTTGCTGTTAATACAAGTTAGGTTTTAACATAAAATTAGCCAGGTGCCATCCACGTGACATACGATTGCAAACTTAATCCTAAGAATGAGTTCAAATCAGTAAAACTCTGTAAAAATTGGTGATTTTTATGGACTTTTACTGATTTTTATAGGTTTTCACTGATTTTTTAACTTATTTTTACTCATTTTTAGGGTTAAGTTTGCAATCGTAAGTCACGGGGATGACACATAGGCTAATTTCCCGTTAAAAACTAATTGGTGTTAATGTTAGGGGTTAAAGACGCAACCGGATCACAAAAGTTAGGGCTAACTTTGTAATTTTTAAAACTTAGGAGCCAAACATACAATCTGATCCAACCACAGGGGAGCCGTTTATGCATTTAACTAAAAAAACCTTATATATCATTTTGTTCAATAAACTATATAACGACCAAAAGAATATAACTTTGTAACCATATTTGACGCGCAAATTAGACAAAATGTGATATCAATCAGCCCAAACACCCGAGTACCCGACCTCTACACATCATGCAAAACCCATTTTGTAATCTTCTTAGAGAAGCCTCTCAACTACCCCTAAAAGAGCCATAAAAATCTCATTTCTTAACCTTAAAGGCAAAGGGTTTGAAGTACCACTGGTCTATCTTTAAATCCCACTGCCACCCAAAGTCAATTTCCAAAGATTCTCCATGTTTTCCCTTTTTTTTATTTCATAATTTTTTTCAATTTTCAATCTATAATGTAACATACAAAACAAAACAAACATCATTAACCTCACCAAGATTAGAAACTATTGACTATTTTGTCCCTAAAGCACTTAAAAAGCTTTTCACTTTCCATTCAATTATTCAAGAAAGATTCTTGCTGCACTATGCTATGCTTGACACCCCAGATATACTTGTTCCAATCATACTCCATAAACTGCAGATACTAAAATTGTAAATGAATCATGCATATTCCAACCAGGATTCAACAACATCATCCTCAAGTAATATGAAGAAAAAACACACACAGATATAAAGAAACAAACATACACAATAAAATATCACTCATAGCAGAGCTATTGATAGGGTATAGGAAGGGTGGGATGAGGGTAAACTTTTCCTCTATCCTAGGGAATAGAGATGCTGCTCCATTGAGACCTTCGACCACACACGCATATATACATACATATATAGCCTCCAGTAACGGATATGTTGTGTATAACGTATGCCTCTGGGAGTTTCTAGCAGCATAAATGTGATTATGAGAACTATTTCATGATATAACATGAGATATTATTTTGTAGTTAGTACTTTAAAAACATCATTTTCAATATCTAGTGAGCTTTTCTTTACAAAAAGGCTAATCATGTCTTGTGTCCACTTCTTTAGCCTTTAGTGCTAGTATCAATCAACTTTTATTGTTTTGATTAACATAATTTGCTTTTGATTATCAGACTATAGGGTCAATAATATGTTTAAATGATCGATTTCATACGAGCTGCAACAATGGGTTATCAAAAGATTTCTTTTAACCTAATAATATAATTTTATTTCCATTTCAATGAACGTGTCGTGGTTCGCATTGGTTATATTATCTATAAATTTCTTGAAAATCCTAATTTTTCAAACACACAAAACATCTAATTGTGTGATTACTACAACTTTAAGCAGCAAGAGCACATCAAACACTACCTTATTACAGTTGATTATCTCATTCTGACAGTATCACATAATCACTTTCAAAATGCACATCCAAACAACCACAAAGCCACCTTCTACAATAATTGAGGGGCTCTAAAGTCTAAAAGTCAAAGTTTCTTTGCACTACATTTATTCATATATAAGCCTCCCACCACCCTTAACTTAGCCTTATTAACTTCCTCCCTCATATACAAAAAAATGTCTCAAATTCAAGAAAAATCACCCCAACACTGTGCTAAAAAGAAACTTATAAACATCAACAAGCATCATAAAAGACTAATCTACACATTCACAACCTTTATCCTCTCAATCCTCTTACTCATACTTCTTGTTTGGTTCATCCTCCACCCCACCAAGCCTGAGTTTGCCCTCAAAGAAGCTGATATTTACCAACTCGGCCTCTCGGGATCTCACCTTCTCAACTCATCCATTCAAATCACCCTTCTTTCAAGAAACCCGAATCAAAAAGTTGGTATTTACTATGATGAAATACAAGTTTACGCTTCTTATAAGGGCCAACGGATAACTCTTGATTCATCTATCCCTCCTTTTTATCAAGAACAGAAGGATAACAATCTTTTATCAATGGTTTTAGTTGCTAACGAATTACCCGTGGACCCATCTTTCGCTTATGAAATGGGTCGTGATCAAATGGTGGGAAGGTTGGCATTAGATCTTAAGTCAAACGGTCAACTCCGGTGGAAGATAGGAACTTGGGTTTCTGGCAGGTATATGTTTATTGTAAACTGTGTTGTTGTTTTGCCTTTTGGTTCATCTGCACCTGCAGGTCCATTGACATCTAAGCAAGGGACTCAGTGTTCGACTACAGTTTGATCACCAGATACTATACATAAGTTGGATTTGATTTAAAAAATGACGAGTTCTCTTAATTAAATATGTAAATTTATAGTGCAGTATTTTTGGTTGGTTTGTACTTTGTAATTGTATAGCTTATCTGCTCTCATATTATGAAACAGTTTTAATGTGGAATATATAAGAAATAAAATATTATTACAAGTATCATTTTATGCAATGTAACATCCTAAATCAATTTTATTAAATCCATAAATCGATTTTGTTAAAGATTTAGATTATTATTGTAAACACTTGAGATTGTATCTATTCACATGTGAATGGATGTCATTTATGTCGCGTATAATTTCTTCACTTGTGAATTACAACGTATTCGCACTAAATAACGTTTAAATCATAATTAGCGCATTAACTTTGTATAAAAATATGAACCGGGAGTCTTTTCCCGTTCACATCTCCGGGTAGTTTAGCTACTACTACGGCTCCCAAAGAATTATCCGCGAGTATTTACATATACTAAACAACACAATCTTAGTTTATGAAACACGTAGACCTTTGGAAAATCTTTAACCTTTGTATTAATGTTTAGGACATGGTCCAAGGTTCTTCAATCTAATTGCAAATCATTAATTTATAATAAGGTTATCAACATATTCTTATCGTTGGCCATTTGGTGCAATGGTAGCCCCAAGACTTCCCATAGTGGAGATATTGGGTTCGAATCCTGGCAACAGCAAAAAATGGGTCTGTGGCCAGGTCAGGGGGTTTATCCAGTTGAGGGGTTCCTCATGTGGTGGGCTGCCCTAAATGTTCTAGGTGTTGCCCCGGGGAAACCCAATTATCCTAGGATATCTAGGTTTTGCCGTTAAAAAAAAAATGTTTGTGGGCCAACCAATATGCTTCTCATTAAATATAAAAACTAAAAAAAATAAAAATAATAAATGAATGTTCAAGTCTATCATAATCGAGGAGTGATTAAGAAGGCGGAGGTGACGGTGGTGGTGGCCACAGATGGCGCGCTGCTGATGGCGGTGGTTTTGGAAAAAAAATAGGAACGGGTAAGGGGCGACAAATAATGATTGTGAGTGGTGTTAGTCCGTTTGGACCATTTTAAGTTGATATATTATATATGAGTGACCCGTTGTATAATTTGAGTAGACCCAACTTGACCCATTATATAGTTTTAGGTGACCCAACTTGATCCATATGCAAACTCTTTTTTACCCAAATCAAACCATTCTTTAAAGAACGGGTCATGATTGACACCTTTAAAATGCACCCTTTAGAAAGGGTTAATTGCATAGAGTAACAACTGTGATTTGAGGTGGTTGCTAATTAGGTCACTAACCTTTGATTTGGCTCATATAAAACACTCAACTTATAATAGCCTACTATCAGGCATAGCCAGATAACTGGGAATCAACAAAAGCTATGAAGCATTAGAAACACCAAATGGAATCATATCAACAGTTTTACTTACCGGGGTGTTTGGCAATTGACATTGCATCTTGAAAGTGACTGTGATATGGATAACCAGAACAAGAGAATCAACAATAACAGAATATGCAAAATATAAAAATATAGTGTTTGGATGTGCTTCTGTTGTTTGAAGTTGCAATAATCTGATTAGTTCTTCAAGTGTTTCACAAATTCAGAATATTAATACATTTACAAGTAAAATTGATCCCTAAATAATTGGAACCCATAGTAGTCAAAGGCGCACACCTAGGCGAGGGGAGGCCAAACTGCCTTGCAGCCATTAAGGAGCTTCGGCAAAGTTCTGGCCAGATTCTGCAAATTCCGGTCTGAATAATTAAAACTGATCTGAAACATTCAAAAATGGCCTGGAACCAGATTAAACTAGCCCTAAACCAGCCTAAAACATGTCTAATACCCCTAAAAATCATACATTGCACCTTGATTAAAAAAAGCCTACTTTTTAAGCGCTTTTCGCCTAGGCCCAAGGCTCACCTTTGCGCCTTGACTGCGCCTAGCGCCTTCAACTACCATGTCGGAATCTATGAAATAAAGATATCGAAAGTAACTTTCAGTGGACCTACTCCTAAACATCAAAACTTGAATGCACAGTTTCTGCCTCTGCATAATCATATATAGGACAATATTACTCAGAAGGGTGACCCAAAATTTACATACTTTTTACCATAAACAAAATAAACATTGTATAATCAAGTTCAAAAAACATAAAGATTTAACCTTTTTGAAGCCTTACAAGTACATATAAAGACAAAAATGATAGCTCAAACTCACCTTCAAACTGCAAAATTCAAGATGAAATATCACTAGAATCAACCCATTTCCAGAAATGTTTCTTACAAGAAACCGCTAATTCGCATCGTTCTTTCTCATCCAAATTCTGATACTCATCTTGTTCTTCAGTACAAAACTCACCCTCAGGCAACCCATCAACAAATGCATCTACTGTATGTAAAATATAACAAGCAGGCAATCCAGGATATGACACAGAAACCCTCTCTTCCACTTTACTCGAATACGAATCAGGAACAATTCTCATAAACTCTGCATCTTTTTCAAGTATGGATCCAAGTTCTTCCTTCACAGCTCTCACCACCGCCGCCTCCACCGTCTCACCGGGCTTCATTTTCTCCGAAAGCGGCCTCGATCGGTTACGAACATCGCCGTTCGACAATTGCTGGTGCGATTCGATCAAAACACGGTTTTTTTTATCCTTAACACGAACCACCACCACTTCGACGGTACGGACAGGCGGAGTAGAGTCCGCGAGAGAGGTTTCACCGTCGGCGAGCTCGAGCCACAGGCTGTGGATGTTTTTGGTGCCCGGTGTGGTGCCCCAGGCGGCGAAGGAGTCGGAGGGGAGGCGGGGGCGGAGCCAGTCGGAGAGGGACTGCGGCGTGGCGAAGTGGTGGTGGTTGGTGGTGGAGATCTTGTTGGAGGCGGTGGTGGTCAACGGCATGATTGGGAATTTGAAGAAACGACGTTTAGGGTTAGGGTTGGAATTGGGGGTGGAAGAGTAGAATAGGAAGAGGGAGAAGGCGGAGAAGATGAAATCGGAGAGGGAAGTTGGATGGGGTTTGGTGAGTGAGGGCGGTGGTGGGGGAGACATGTGGTGATTAGTGGATTGGAGAAGCCGCCGGAGAGTTTTTTATGGTCATCGGAAGTAGGATTAAGAAAGATGAAGTTGTGAGGATGAGATAGATTCTTGATTTTCTGATTCGTTGTCAAATGTGACAGTTTGATTGAAATCAATTATATTAAAGGAAAAATAAATGGGGGAGGATATAATATATGTAAAGCATATCCCCCAATGGAGGATCTCCATTCTAGACCCTATCTCTGAATTATAAGAAAAAAAAGGTTTTGTCTACCATCAAGTTTCTTAAAATATAGTTTAAGTAATGTTTTTTAAAATCTGATCGGATATTAAACTTGTTATCTTACCTGTTCATTGGTCGGTAAAAAAATAAGAATTAAATAGTAAGTGAAAAGTTGAGTCGTCTCCACGAGAAATAGGTGGAAAGTTCAGTTATAAAGAATTGGTTTTAGTTTAGTAGTTTGCAAACTTTGATTCTGTGATTAAAATTCAGATTAAAGAGAAGCAACCTCCTCCAAACTTCAGGTTCTAGGTTTCACACAAAACTCATTTATTTAATTAGACACCACATAGACACAGTGTTGAAAAATCAGTTAAAACAGTCATTGAAGACAGGTTCTTGTTAGCAAAACTATACGACTTGTTTTGTTATAAACCAGTACAATTCAATTATCCAATTTACTAGTGTCAAATTATTCTTTTTAGTCACCCAACCCACTTCTATCTTTTGATTAACTCGTGTCGTGAAGACTACAAATTAGGGTTTTCTTCTTTTGATCTTTCTGATTCTCCCGTGCTCTTCTATCTTTTGATTAACTCTTGTTACCTTAAACCTGTAAGACACACTACTACAAAGTACATGATAAAATGACTCAAAGTACAAGATAAAACACATAAATAACTACAAATGTGACTCTTTAACGTGGGTTATTTAACACTACATCAAGAGCTCATTTCAGACGAGTTTTTCAACCTTGCTACTTCGCTCCACCGACCACTTCCTCCATGGACCATTTCAGATCTTAGTTTAGGCCTGCTACTCCGGTCAGACGAGTTTTTCAGGCTTGCTACTCTGCTCCCCGTGTATAACCACTCCCGGTCTGACCACCGGTTCTCGGTCCGACCGGCCAGGTCACTGCAGGATCGTTTCAACACACTAAACCAGACCGCTCAAGCCACGGGGTTTCGATCCGCGTTTGAAAACATTGAGTTTAGGTTTACAGGAGGTACATGAGTTTTTCAAATATAAAGACTCGTTGTATATCCTTATCTCACGCCCCTAAAGTATAAGTTATTCTTTTTTTTCTTCTTCTTAGGGTGTGCATGGGTCAGTTTTGGGGTAAAACCAAACCCAAAACCGTTTGGTTTCGGTTTTCACTTTTTACAATGGGTGTTTTAAAACCAATTGTTCTTGAATTTTTTGAGGTTAAAGAAAAATGACCTAAAATAATGAACTTTTGTTTGAAATTTTTGGCCTAATTTTTTTTATTAATTAATGATTATCACATATTTTAGGCTACAAAAACTATTAGTTTTCTTAATAAATACTCAACATAAAAAATAAACATTATAGTTTATAAATTCAATAAATATAAATAATAACATACTATTAATACAAATACGTGTAACACAAATATGTATACCCTTTTAACATACAAGCACACAACATAATATAATATATATTACGAAACGTGCATGCATACAAAATATAATTAAAGTATATCTATACGTTCGGTTCGGTTCGATTTTTTCGGTTTTCAAAAGATACAAAACCGAAACCAAACCGTAACTTTCGGTTTTCAAAAATACAAAACCAAAACCGTCGATTTTTTTTGGTGCGGTTTGTTCGGTTATTTCGGTTTCGGTTCCGTTAATTCGGTTTTTTGCTCACCCTTAGTTTTTCTTCTCCCTCTTCCCTCGCAAAACACTCATAGCTTCATATTGGAGATCAGGAAGTCGTTCATCACAAGCCCTAGCGAGTGCTGTAGGATCGTGAAATTACAAGATGGTTCTGTTCTTAGTTGAGATTGGCGGAAACAATAACAACTACACAATTACAATCGAGTACACAGAAAGAACACTGATAAGAACACTGTTGTATTAAGCTTAGTGAATAAACGATTACAAATGAAAACTCAAATTCGAAAGCACACTTACAATGAAGTGTTTACACAGTATTTATACTAACTTAGAATCAGGACAGACCCTTGATTCTAAGTATCAGATCTAACACAGACCGTTGATCTGATGAAAATAGCTGACTATTACACGTTTTGTCTATATCTAGTTAACTTTATTGAAGCGTCTTCTTTATGCATTATTGCTTGCATGTCTGGAGAAGAGCATTGTCATCCGTCATTGGTTGCACCATTGAGATTCCTTCTGCTTTGAGTGTGTCAGTTGCTTTTGCAGAAAGTTGTCAGTGACGCTTGGTATGGATAGTCAGCTGCAACGATTTGTCTTCAAGGCACAAGGCTGTCAGCAGCAAAGATGTTGATCAGTAGTAATATGTAACCATCCAGAGCTGCTGATGATTTGCCTGTTAGCAGCATCAAGTGTTGATGCTGCTGAGAAGCTTATCCGCAGCAACTTTGGTCTTTAGCGGATAAGGCTATCCGCAGCAGATTTGTTCTTCAGCAGGAGAACAAGTATCCGTAGCAGATAAGCTTGTCCGCAAAAGATTGTTGGTCAGCAGCAAACTCTGAGATCAGCAGCATTTGTACTTAGAGAATTTTGTAGCCATCAGTCTTTGGTTCTACAAACTCCCCCTAGACTGATGCTACCAAAATTCTCTTATTGCCTTTGTTGCTGAAGCTTTTGCACATTTCTGACTATCCTTTCAACCAAAAGAAAAAGCTTCGAAAACAGCCATCTTGTACTTTGAAATACAGCCTGCAGTTGTCAAAGCTGTCTGAGTCTTTCTCCATTGGGACCATCTCCCCCTTTTTGGTTGCATCAGTGGACAAATGTGCATCAGCTTGGGTGCCCACGGATACAAAGGAGGGAGTAAGAAAAGTTGGGCATTGATGTGCCTCTATCATATTCACCCTGGCCGTCAATTCCAAGATATGAAGTTTCAGTCTGTCCTCATCCACAGTTGTGGAATCCTTGGATCCAGATGGGGCCTTAGGCCTAGCCTCTTCATCCCCATCACCCATGGTTTCTTGGCACCTGGGATTCCTCTAAGAGGACATACATATTTACAACAAAGGATAGACGCATTCAACTGAACCGATGATGATGCTTGGTGGTTTCTTTTCTTTCCATTGTTGATTTGGTGGTTTTCTAGTTTTCCTCACACTGTCAGCAGCAGATTTTGCTACTGATGTTTCTGGCTTGTTGACAGTAGATCCTGCTGCTGACAGCTTTGTTGAAGTGTCAGCATTCTTTGCTACTGTAGGCTTTGCCTTGGGTTTTGCCTTATCAGTGGTAGACACTCTTGCTGCTGATGTCTTTGCCTTATTAGCAGCAGATTTTGCTGCGGAGGATTTTAGCTTATCAACAGCAGACTTGGTTGCTGCTGAAAGCTTCTGCTTTGTTTTCTTGGGCTTAACTGGACTAACAACTGATGTATGCTGATCCTTCTTTACCCTTTGTCTTTGAGGAGCTTGATGAAGGATCTGGTTGAAAGGGTTAATCTTACAGTTTGCAGCAAAGTGGTCTGATTCACCACAAATGATGCAAGATTGTTGAGATTTAGGCAGCTTCACTCTTGAGGGAGATAGAGACTCTCTGAACTTAGTTGAGTTGTCTTCGTAGCTTCTTACCTTTTTATTTTTGTTAGTCTTTTCAAAGGCATGCTGCTTTGAATTTCTTTGGTATTCCAGGTAATGAAAGCAGGTGCTGACAGTGTGGTTATATCTGCTACACACAAAGCATGATTTTGCCAGTTTGTCTCTTGAAAGGTAGACATAGTCCTTTCTTTGGAACAGATCCTTGAAGTTCCATGAATGAGCTTTGTTATGTTCAAAGGTGGCTTCTTCTAGGGTCCTTTGAACATATGGAACTTTTTCTTTGTGATTGGCTTGAAGCTGAGGCTTGGGTTTTGTGGGTTCTGATGTCTGTCCCTTTTTAATGTTTAGCTTTCTTCCATCTGGAGGATAGCTGATCTTGATCTGTTTGAATGGTACAGGGGCTGGAACAGCTGGAAGAACAGCAGGAACTGCAACTCTATTCAGAACAGCTTCAGATGGGACTGCACTGGTTTCATCATGGTCTGAGTGAGTTGATTCAGATTCCGATGAGGTAGTGCAGTCTTCGATGAAAGGTTCATCCGTTGAAGGATCAAGGTTTCGGTTTGCAGTGTCAAGATTTTCAACATTGAAGCTTGGTTCGTATATGGCAATATAGTCAGCAGGGGGAGGAACATCATTGTACTGATTATTGTTATACCCAAGTCCAGTTTTTACCTTCTCATGGACTTGAATATCTAAAAGTCTTTGTAACTTTTTGGAGGAAAATTCATATTTTTCAACATGAACTTTCTGTTCTGCCAGTTCAGCTCTGGTAGCTTTTAGTTTGACCAGTAGATCATCAATCTGAGTTTCAAGATTAGTTTGTTCGTGTTTTAGCGATGAAATCTCTTTCTTAAGGCAGTTAATCTTTTCTTTATAAGTATTTTCAACCTTTTTGAACTCAGATTTCATCTGATGAAACTCTTCATTTTGATCTATGAGGTTTTGGTTGTGCTTTCTATAACCCAAAACTTTATCAATACAGGCTTGAGAGCAAAGATGTTCAAATACCAGAGGTGGTATCTCTGTAGTGTATGCCATTAGAGCTTGATTGTTGACGGACAGTTCTTCATATTGAAAGCTCCAGTCGAACTCAGAAGTTCCAACAGTTGCACATGCTGGAGTTTGAATTGAACTAGGACCCGAGTGCTCAGAATGGAGGGAAGAGGAGGTGATGGTGAATGTTGAGGCTGTTTGGTAGCTTGAGCTTCTTTCTTTTGCCTGAATCATCTCTAGCTCATAGGTTTTTAGCATTCCAAATAGCTCAGTCATCTGGAGAGTTTTCAGATTCTCCGTTCTTCTGATTGACACTGTGTAAAGTGTCCAGCAGCTTGGTAGAGACCTGATGAACTTCTTGAGAATATCTTCATTCTCTAGCTTCACCTTTGAGCACTGCAGCTCTCCTACAAGATAGGTAAATCTGTTGTATAAAACAGTTAGAGACTCACCTTCCTTCAAGACGAAGTTTTCATAATGCTGCTTCAGGATGTCTTCAAACCCGTTGCTTTGTGCCATTTTTGTTCTTGGTGACTTGATGAAAGAGAGAGAGTTTAGAATAGAACCAGAAGTGATTAAACAAGTGTGAGTTTGTTTAATCTGAGCCAAAGCTCTGATACCACTTGTAGGATCGTGAAATTACAAGATGGTTCTTTTTTTAGTTGAGATTGGCGGAAACAATAACAACTACACAATTACAATCGAGTACACAGAAAGAATACTGATAAGAACACTGTTGTATTAAGCTTAGTGAATAAACGATTACAAATGAAAACTCTAATTCGAAAGCACACTTACAATGAAGTGTTTACACAGTATTTATACTAACTTAGAATCAGGACAGACCCTTGATTCTAAGTATCAGATCTAACACAGACTATTGATCTGATGAAAATAGCTGACTATTACACGTTTTGTCTATATCTAGTTAACTTTATTGAAGCGTCTTCTTTATGCATTATTGCTTGCATGTCTGGAGAAGAGCATTGTCGTCCGTCATTGGTTGCACCATTGAGATTCCTTCTGCTTTGAGTGTGTCAGTTGCTTTTGCAGAAAGTTGTCAGTGACGCTTGGTATGGATAGTCAGCTGCAACGATTTGTCTTCAAGGCACAAGGCTGTCAGCAGCAAAGATGTTGATCAACAGTAATATGTAACCATCCAGAGCTGCTGATGATTTGCCTGTCAGCAGCATCAAGTGTTGATGCTGCTGAGAAGCTTATCAGCAGCAACTTTGGTCTTCAGCGGATAAGCCTATCCGCAACAGATTTGTTCTTCAGTAGGAGATCAAGTATCTGCAGCAGATAAGCTTGTCCGCAGCAGATTGTTGGTCAGCAGCAAACTCTGAGATCAGCAGCATTTGTACTTAGAGAATTTTATAGCCATCAGTCTTTGGTTCTACAAATGGTGCCCCCATGGAAAATGCAGAGCTTCATGATCTTAAAATATATATATATATATATATATATATATATATATATATATAATATTACGAAACGTGCATGCATACAAAATATAATTAAAGTATATCTATACGTTCGGTTCGGTTCGATTTTTTCGGTTTTCAAAAGATACAAAACCGAAACCAAACCGTAACTTTCGGTTTTCAAAAATACAAAACCAAAACCGTCGATTTTTTTTGGTGCGGTTTGTTCGGTTATTTCGGTTTCGGTTCCGTTAATTCGGTTTTTTGCTCACCCTTAGTTTTTCTTCTCCCTCTTCCCTCGCAAAACACTCATAGCTTCATATTGGAGATCAGGAAGTCGTTCATCACAAGCCCTAGCGAGTGCAATTACACATCAAGAAAAAGAAGACACAACAATGAAATTAATTTCAGAATAAACTTTCAGTTTTCGTATGAGGTATCTTAGTTGGTGAAGGTTCAAACTCATCTCGTTCATTAATTCATCAACCTAATTACTTCACACTCAGGATTGTGATGATGAAATTATAATTTGTGTCTTGTATATCTCACTTGTAATCTTCATTCACAAAATGTACAAACTTTCAATTAGTATATTGTAAAGACAATTGCACATCTTTATTTAGTTTTCTACGCTCATATTGTAAAATTACTTAAGAGTAAACTTCTTTTTTTACTTCATGTGGTTTGACCATTTTAACATTTTTGTTCAAATAGTTTGAAAATGGCTAAAACACTTATTGAGGTTACTATTTTTTTTTTGTCATTTTGCTCCCTAGCACTAACTTCGTTAAATATTTCAGTTAAAATTAAGGGCAGAGCAAAAACGAAGTTTACTCATTACTTAATAAAAATCACTTATATTTGTTTCATAGTATAAAAAATGGTAGCTCCGATTGAATGCCATATAATTATCAAGAGTAAAATATACAAATTGTGCTTTAGTTATATATAAAATTGTACTTTATGTCATTTGACTTCAATAATTACAGAGATTATCCTTTTTTGAAAATTTTGCACACATTTCGTCTTAATTATTCAAGTTAAAACACATATGGTGCAATTTCATACATAACTAAATGATAATATGTGTAATTTACTCAATTATCAAATTACGGCTTTTAAGTTCTTATGTGTTTTTGCTTATTCACACTTAACTGTGGAAACTATTAGAGTAAACTGCAGTTTTCGTCCATAAGGTTTGACCCGATTAACAGGTTCAATCCCTCCTTAACATTATGGGTCCTTAAGGTTACATTTCTTAACACTTTTAGTCCAATTTCGTTAACTTTGTTAAGTTTTTCAGTTAGTTTTTGTTAAATGACTAAAATGCCCTCCTTTTTCTTTCTGAACTTCAAAAAAGCCTAGCCTCTGAACTTAAAAAAGCCGAGCCTCTGAACTTAAAAAAGCCTAGCCTCTGTTTGCTATTCTCTCAGGATTCGTAATCCGACCAGTTGGATCTTAATGGAATCTTGAAGGAGTAGGGATTCACAGTCCTAAAGCTAATGAAAGGGGAAATCAAAGGGAAAGCAAAGATTGTGCTCTCTGCACATTTAAACAGTAACTCCGATTACCACAATCCTTCCGCTGGATCTACAACCTCTTGCCTCCACTCTTCAGCGGCGAAATTTGCGATTGAATCTATTCCGACGGTGAAGATCACAACGACATTCCTTGAAATCGATTCGGTTCTTATCTATGCCGTTTGCAAAGATCAATTTTTGATATACGATGAGACGAAAGAGTTGCCGTGTTTCATGTCCGGTTTGCGGGTTCCAGCTGCCGCCGGATCCGGTTGATGGAGATTTGAAAATGAGGAGGAGGTCAAGGTCTAGGGTTTTGAGATTGGGGGATTTAGTGGAAGACGAAGATGATGAAAAGTTGTTAGGGTTTGGATTGAGGCATCTTGCTCGGAGGCACCGGCTTGTGTTTCCGATGAGTAATGAAGCAAAATTACCCTTGTTATCTACTCTTGTAAGAGCAGTCCTTGGTTAATACAAAATAATTCTACTAATAGGAGGTTAACCGGTAAAGAATTGGATGACAAGAAGGCTAAAGGAGAGTGTTAACGGTGGCAGGTGGTGGTCGGCCGCCGGAGAGGGGCTGCCGCGGGTGGGGGTGGTGGAGTGGGGATGAAGTGGGTATTTGGTAATTTAACATGATTTAACTGAAAAACTTAACGAAGTTAACGAAATTGGACTATAAGTGTTAAGAAATGTAACCTTAAGGACCCATACTGTTAAGAAGAGACTGAACCTGTTAATCGGGTCAAACATCAGGGACGAAAACTGCACTTTACTCAAACTATTATATTAACATATTTGGAGTTAAGGAAACTTAAATTTAATGAGTTGGGCTTGAACTTCATGGTAGTGCTTATTCACACTTTTTTTGTTGTGGTAGTAGCTGGTCAAGAAACTAACCCTTTTGATTGGAATGGAAAATGAGAAATCATGTTACTAATATTCTTTATTTGATTAAATGTTTTTATTGATGTGGTTAAATTTTTATAAAAAATTTATAAGAAATCAATTTTAGAAATAAACATTAAAGTTATATTAGGCTTGGAACATTTGACAAAATATACTGACCAGTATTAATATGCTTTTGCTCGATTAAGTTATATATCAGGTGTGGAACGATTAATTCATATCAGTGTTGCCCTTGAAGCGTGCAATATGTTATATTATAACTCAAAAACAGAAGAGTAATTGTTGTGATTCGTGAATTCTGTTGATATGGTGTAGCTTTTATGTGAAAGAGTATGTGAGTAGCTTTGGAATCTAGATTGGAAAAAAGCGCATGATATGTTGCAAAACACGTGCTTTTATCTTATCATTTTTGTGTGCTTTTAACTAGTTTCATATTCGTTTTTCGATCATTTTTAGTACATACGAGTCTGAGTCAGGTGTTCGTGTGCAAAAGAAGAAAAATCAAAAGTGAATCCTAAAGGAATCGAGCACACGAGGAAAAGCGTGAAAAAGAAATTAAAAATCTCGAATTTTACATCTTCGCGCCACGCGAAGATGGAGGTTTAGACCTTCGCGACACGCGAAGACCCAAAGTTAAGGAAATTAGGCGCCCGACTGTTTTGTCATTGGCGCCACGCGAAGAGTTGCTGTTCCTTTGTTCGCGACACGCGAACATCCTAAAAATCCGTAAAAACCCTAATTTCGTATATTTAATGTTTTCTAATGCCATATTTTAAGGGGTTGGACTTTTAGCCATCAGAGGAGAGTTTTGTAGGCGATTTTGGGAGTAGAGAAGCTATTAGAAGCCAAAGTTGGATCTTTTATCATCGTATTGGTTGGACACTAATCGTTCGGTATTTGCTATTGATGATTTTGTGTTTGATTGAGATTGTTACCATGTTCTTGACTTTTACTACCGATTTACTGTGTTGGACCATGTTTCTTGGCTGAAAGGTGATCTATCTATAAGGTACTTTAGTGTCGTTGATGAGACTGAAAAGTAATCCAACTCTTGGTGAGCGTTATACATTCCTTAGAGTTTCCTTTTGGTCACATCCTGAGATTGATTAAGGATCTACTAGGTTGTCATACTTAGAGAAGTTTGAGTTTTACAAATAGGATTCATACCTAGGTAGTGCTTTATCCATTCCTGATTTCATCCGATTCTCTTGTTTGATAGTTAGTTGTCAATTGGTTTTCATTTAAGTTTGATTAGTTTAATCTTAGTTCATAGAACACCCCCCCATTTAAATCAGCTTATTAGTTGAGTCAGGGTCTAGTTATAGCTATCACTAGTGTCTCGTGGGTTTGATATCCGGACTTCCATTAGGCTTTACTTCACTCGATAGATACACTTGCCTGTCATTGTGGTCTAGTATTTAGGATAGTCTAGAGTTTAACTAGAGTGTCTAGGTTAGATTAAATCAGGTATATTTTATAGACCATACCAAACGCATCAGCTACTTATGTTGGCAAGGTTGTCATGGATGAGTAATCTTTTATTTATTTTTCTTTCTCTCTCTTTTATTTATCTTTGTTATTATAAGACATTTACATTATCTAAACTCTAATTTGTCGTAAAGAAAAGAAGTCACACAAAGATCTTTTCTAGTGCTTTAGCCGTTACTGTTGCTGGAGAGCTTATCCCTTTTCCATCACATTTTATTGATTACCTGAAAACATTTTGAAAATGAAACGTCAGTGCGAACGTCGGTGAATACAATTATCTTGACAGTAAGATCATTTGGCACAAACAAGTATTAAATTCATAATCACAACTGTATGTTCAAACCACACATTCAGCAGGCTCTTATCTCCTGGTCGTATGCACGACTATATACACTGGTATCATGTCTTATAACAATGGCAAGGTTTACGCCTTCGAAATTGTTATAAGATAAGTACCAGCGACGATCTAGGACGTGTACCCGTGACCCGTGTATCCTTTGCAAGTTTTACTTATATTAAGAATTATTCCTTTAACCTTTATTTGGCCATTTTCGTAAGCGTAAATGTTTGACACAAGTTTAAAAAAGACAAAAGCATTCACCTTGATAATAGGAATGAGCCTCTAAGTTAAAAATTATAGAATCAACTTCCTAACTTGATTTCTCTAGCGTATCGGCACCTTACGAGCGTTTCTTCTTAAACCGGGCACTACAACGAGTGGGAGTTGGACCAAGGTCGTCGGGAATCGTCTAGGGAGTCTCTAGAAAAAGATTTGAGTGTGATGGTTGATGTCGTCTAGATGGTCTATAAAATAACTAACAAAACCTAACCTAGACTCCTAAGTAATAAGATGGAAAACCTATGAACTAAACCACACTGACAGGCAAGTGAACCTATCGAGTGTAGCACAGCTTAACGGTAAACCGAGTTATCGAACCCTAGAGACACTATGTAACAAAACTAGACTCTGACTAGATCTTAAAATTTGATTTGTTTGGGGAGTTTACTACACTAGTGAATTATCACTAATGAATGCAATAAACTAAGAACGACTCTAGCTATCAAGATAAGAACAAAGGTGAGATCAAGATTAGGAAGAACACTACCTAGGTCAGAATCCTACTTGCAAAGCACAACTTCTACCGGTTATGGACTATGATGGATCTGGGTTTCTAAGGATAACTGCTAAAGACAACCTAGTGGATCCCTAATCACTCTCAGGGTGTCACCAACTAAGCTACCTAAAGCGTACTAAACTCATCAGATTGTCGGATCACTTCTTAGGTATTTCCAACTATGATCAAGTACCCTAATGAACAGATTACCTCTCAGTCTCATCGCCCACAATACACTCAAGAAATGCACGGGGTAATCCTATGATAACAACTATGATTCAGACTAGCAACAATCACTAGACACCTAAACCAACTTCCTCTTAGACAGTTAACACTCAGATTCCTAATGACGAAGACTAACCGACTAATTCTCACCTCTCGGGTATTGAACTAGGACACACATTCACTTCTAATCAGCAATCAATCACGACTCTTATGGCTACTACGTCTAGCAAACCACCGGAATCACAAACCCTAAGATCTATGACCTAGATACACTAATCAAACTGGCATACAACAACAATTAACGCAAGGAATTGATATCAATCACATAATCAGATTCAAACATGCTTATACATCATAATTATCAATCTAGAATCGTTACACAATCATTAAACCATCAATTAAAATCCAAAACCGAATAAAAATCAAGACTTTAGCAAAGTATTCATTGTTAACCTAGGCAGTATTATAGTTTTAGCCTAAGATCATATCTAAAACATTCATGACAGAAGAATTAAACATAATCATGGTTTAAAAACAAGAAACAAAGATAAAGGTTCAAACTTTGGAACCGAAAACGCTAAATCTAACGCACCCGGGATTAAAGACTCGACCTTTGCACTTCAATTATCTTCTCCAGCCTCAAAATCGCCTCTGGTTATTCTCTAGACGGCAAGAATCTGAACTCCTGACCTAATGGTATTCGAAATCTATTTAATTTAATTTTTACAAAATTCAATTATCTTCTCCAGCGTACCGCGAGGGGGCCTCTGTAACAGAAAGTTAAGAAAAAGTTCACTTTTTATACTTAGAATATTTTTGACCCTTGAAAATTTTTCTTTATTCAATTTCTTTAAAACCATATCCCAAGCATAAAAACATATGTAAAAATACCTGGAACTTCATTCCCGGTGATTTTCCATGCCAAATCAAGCGCGAATCCCTGCAAGACACGACACACACAAAACACAGTACCGGAAAAACACAGAAAATAACACTGACACGGACCACGTAAGCATACAAAATCTACATCCCGGGCACTTGCCCAAGACTCAAACATGCCTATCAGGAGGTTTCTCCTTGATTCTAACCGGAACCGCCTTCATCCTATGCGGATTCCCGGTCCTCCATATCACCGGCGGACACATATCACCTTCAAGCATAGAAACTTCATCACATGTAACAATTTGGTCTTTCCACCATTGCTTAAACCTACTAGGTATGAAGATAATACTGTTCAAATATCCTAGCAAGTTGTCACCCTTAAACATCCCCACACTTGGGGTTTGAATTCTCCCTAAACCAGGTGAATCTTTCAAGTTACGAGTTCTCTTACAGGGTGGCCTAGACCTAGGGGGACTGGAACTAGGGTTTGGTTTAACCTCTCTCCCCTCAGAATGCACAACGGTGATGGGTAAGGGTTCATAAATGGAATCTCCTATATGTGGGACCTCTAAACCTTCACCAAGATCATCAGGATCCTCTACACTCTCCTCAGTCATCCCCACACTTGGGGGTTTGCCTATGATCTCATCAATTTCTGCCATCATCTCCAGCAAATCATCAGACACCTCATCGCCGTATTCGTCCGGCTCCTCCAACAATCTCTCCAACTCAACCGCCCAAGCAGAAGGTTCTTTAAAATTATGGGCGGGTTCACTAACTTCTAACTCATGATCAGAGTCATGATGGTAGTCCATGAAGGCATCAAGCATGCACACGGAGTGGCTATGCTCGCCAACGTCCTTTACGGACTGCGTGGCATCAAATATAACCGACTCATCCCCACACGAAGTGTGAGTTTCCCTTCAAAGACATCGATTACTGCCTTGGCGGTGCGCAAGAATGGGCGCCCTAAAATGAGTGGTACTCCATCATCCACCTCCATGTCTAGAATGACGAAATCCACGGGGAAGACAAATTTCCCTACTTTCACTAACAAATTCTCCACAATTCCCCGTGGATACTTGACTGAACGATCAGCCAAGGAAATGCTCATGCGCGTCGGCTATGGTTTGCCTAGGTCTAGCTGCTTATAAAGAGAATATGGCATCAGATCGATGCTACCACCTAAGTCAGCCAACACGTGGTGTAAAGGCAAACTGCCTAGGTGACATGGGATCGTGAAACGACCTGAATCTCCCAGTTTCTCTGGCAGCTTGTTCTACACCATCGCAGAACATTGCTCACTAAGTGAGACTTTAGAGACCTCCTCGAGCTTCTTCTTGATGGAACGAAGATCTTAAGGAACTTGCTATACTTTGGCATTTGCTGGAGGGTCTCTATCAGCAGAAGATTGAACTTTATTTGTTTAAACAAGTCAAGGAAGTGACTATGTTCCCTAGCTTGCTTAAATGGCAGCAAACGTGCTGGGTAGGGAACACGCGTCAGGTCAATCTCGGGGGTCTTCATCTCCACCCCATTCTTCTCCTCCTCTGCCTTCTCGGCAGGCACCTCAACTACTATCTCCTCGTCTACCTGCTCCTCGGCCATCTTGGCATCGATCTCCGTGAATCTAGCCTTTCAGTCAATCTTCTTGACCTCCTCAGGTGACGGAATGTTATACTTACCGGAGTGGGAGTCATCCTCTACAACCTTTTTCTCCTCCACACTCCTGACCGACACGGTCATCACTGAAGCGTTGCACCCTGAAGATTGACCTCCCTGTTGATCCTTCAGACTCTTAGCGATGTCCTCAACCATGCGTTGCAGATCATGGAATACCGATTGCTGATTCCTCAGTAAAGTGTCGTGTTCATCCAATCTCTGCCTAGCATCCCTATCCTGCTGGACTAGGTGGGAAAGTAGCCGTGTCTAAGTCTCAGGCATCTCTTTGATCGAAGTCGTATTGACACTGCTCCCCGTACTCGGTCCTGTCTCTCCTCCTCCATTCTGCTGATACTCCTGATGACCATTAAACCCTGAGGGGTTATTTCCAGATCTCCATCGCGAGCCAAATGAATTGTAGTTGTTGTACCCTCGGTTCTGGTGTTGGTTTCTAGTATAGCTCTCCTGCTCTTGATTATTCACTAGGCAATCACGGGTGTCGTGGCATCCCCTGCACACTTGACACCGCTGAGCACTGAGCTTCAGCTCCTTAATTTCATTAGCCATAGAGGCGAGGGCAGCAGCCACGCTAGAATCAGGAGTGACCTGATGCACACCTCGAGGAGATGTGGTGGATGATCTAGCACTAGGAATAGAAATCCTAGAATATGGGTACTGCTGTTCGGCTTGAGCGAAGCTCTCGAACATCTCATCGCACTCAACAGGCTTAAACTTTTCCATGATATGGCCTCCCGTAGCTGTATTGAACATTTGCTGCTTTTTGAAGGTGAGGCCATTATAAAACTTCTCCACTATCGCCCGGTCAGAAAGACCGTGCTGGGGACACCAGCTCAATAGCACGTTGAACTGCTCCCGGGCCATGTGGTAGGGCTCGTCAGGATCTATCCGGCAGGAATGGATTTGATCCCTTAGGCGAGCGGCCCTAGAAGGTGGATAGTATTTCTTAAAGAACTTGGCTTCGAGATCCTCCCAAGTGGTGATCGAGTAGTCCGGAAGATTATCGAGCCAAGTAGAAGCACGCCCAGAGAGCGAGAATGGGAAGAGACGCAAGTAGATTGCGTCCTTAGATACACCCGTGATATTGAAGGTATCACATATGCGCGCAAAGCGGGACACATGTCCGGGGTCATCCTCATCCTCAAGGCCATGGAACTGAGTAGCATGAGTGACCCCATCACTAGCCCTCTGGTGTACAGTATGTCTCGCTGGTGGATCAGCATCGTCCATGGTAGGAAATGGATCGGGGCTGGTAGAACGTACATGGGTTTTGCACAACTCTTTCAAATGCGGGCTCTAGGAAAGCTGAATAAGGAAGTGATCCCTGCGAGCAAGTATGGTGCATAAACATAAAGACTCAATAGGAAAAAAAAGCAGAGACTCAAGAACAGAAAGACTCGATTCGAAGTTAGACACACAAGAAAACACGTAGGACAAGCACACAAGAAAGACTCAAATAAACAAAATAAACCAAAAATCAAATAAAGAACTAATCAGAGTTAATATTCCTATTGCCAAGTGTCCCCGGCAACGGCGCTAAAAACTTGATGTCATCCAAATGGTCTATAAAATAACGAATAAAACCTAACCTACACTCCTAAGTAATAAGATGGAAAACCTATGAACTAAACCGCACTGACAGGCAAGTGAACCTATCGAGTGTAGCATAGCTTAACGGTAAACCGAGTTATCGAACACCAGAGACACTATGTAACAAAACTAGACTGACTCGAACTTAAAATTTGATTTGTTTGGGGAGTTTACTACACTACTGAATTATCACTAACGAATGCAATAAACTAAGAACGACTCTAGCTATCAAGATAAGAACAAAGGTGAGATCAAGATTAAAAAAAACACTACCTAGGTCGGAATCCTACTTGCAAAGCACAACTTCTACCGGTTATGGACTATGATGGATCTGGGTTTCTAAGGATAACTGCTAAAGACAACCTGGTGGATCCCTAATCACTCTCAGGGTGTCACCAACTAAGCTACCTAAAGCGTACTAAACTCACCAGATTGTCGGATCACTTCTCAGGTATTTCTAACTATGATCAAGTACCCTAATGAACGGATTACCTCTCAGTCTCACCGCCCACAATACACTCAAGAAATGCACGGGGTAATCCTATGATAACAACTATGATTCAGACTAGCAACAATCACTAGACACCTAAACCAACTTCCTCTCAGACAGTTGACACGTGGATTCCTAATGACGAAGAGTAACCGACTAATTCTCACCTCTCGGGTATTGAACTAGGACACACATTCACTTCTAATCAGCAATTAATCACAACTCATATGGCTATTACGACTAGCAAACCACCGAAATCATAAACCCTAAGATTTATGACCTAGATACACTAATCAAACTGACAGACAACCACAATTAACGCAAGGAATTGATATCAATCACACAATCAGAATCAAACATGCTTATACATTATAATTATCAAACTAGAATAGTTACACAATCATTAAACCATCAATTAAAATCCAAAACCGAATAAAAATCAAGACTTTAGCAAAGTATTCATCGTTAACCTAGGCAGTATTATAGTTTTAGCCTAAGATCATATCTAAAACATTCATGATAGAAGAATTAAACATAATCATGGTTTAAAAACAAGAAACAAAGATAAAGGTTCAAACTTTGGAACCGAAAACGCTAAATATAACGCACCCGGGATCAAAGACTCGACCTTTGCACTTCAATTCTCTTCTCTAGCCTCAAAATCGCCTCTTGTTATTCTCTAGACGGCTAGAATCCGAGCTCCTGACCTAATGGTATTCGAAATCTATTTAATTTAATTTTTACAAAATTCTCCGGAATACGACTCTCTCGCGTACCGCGAGAGAGATGGTCAGGCCCCTCACGTACCGCGAGGGCCAAAATAGTCGCGGGCTGATTCTTCTTCCTTCGCGTACCGTGAAGGATTCGTCTGGTTATCTCGTGTACCGCGAGGACCTGAATTTCCAGATTTTCCACTTTTGATCTTCAGACTTTATTCTCGTGATCGGTTTCTTCCGGTTTTCTCTTGTAATAATCACGAGCACCTGAGAACATAACAAGGACTCAATACGAACCAAAAATGACTCAAAATGACTAGAAAACTAATTAAAACGACTCGAAACATGGTGGAAATACATGTGTGCTTTGCAACACATCAATGGTCGAGTTTGTTGTGAAGAAAAACGAATAGACTTGGAAATCCTATTTATAAGGCAAATTCTGGAGCCGTGACGGACTGTTACGGGTGGTGACAGTCCATCACCAGATTAGGGTTTGCACGATAATAAGACACCGGTCGCCCTCTGGTCAAATTGTGGCGTGATGGTCCGTTACGGAGTGATACGTGGCACACCCTGGTTGTTTTGCGATGATGACGGACCGTTACTGGGCGTGACAGTCCGTCATATGGTTTTTTACGCGTTAGAATTCTCCCATTAGTCACTGGACATGTGGCAATCCATCATTACCCGCGTGTTCGACCTGTAATGCACCGTTACCAGCCGCGACGGTCCTTTACCGTCTGATTTTCATGTTTTCTAGTTTTTGAACCTTGATCTTTGGTATATTTATACTTATAGTCTCTGTGGTTTATATCTTACGCAAATCTTGGACATTTTGAAGGCAGGTGTTACAGTTTTTAGTTAACGAGTCATGGTAATTGCTAGGGTGCGTTTATATATTACTTGCTTGATGTGTGTGTGTGCTTGCGTCGTTGTCAATGTGACACGAGAAATGATGATGTGAAGGACGAGGTCCTCTGGGTTGTCACTAAAGGTGTCAATGCCCTTTGGAGGCGGTGATGAGCTCGGAGTATGATGAAAACCCTAACGAGGGTGACCCTGACGAGGGCAGTTGTGACGAGGCATGTAAAATCATTCGAAGGTAAATGTTGTGTGCATTTATGTTTGATCTAATTGCATGCAAGTGTTGATATATATATATATATATATATATATATAGGGTTGTGATGTTATTGCTTTGGTGTTAAGCATTTGATTGAATGTCATGTTGGAACGATGTCGTGTTTACGACTGATGTGTAGTGGCCTTTATGAGAGTTATTGTTGGGGCTAGTCCGGACTATGTCTAGGGATTGGTTGATCTAAACTGATTGTGTGTTGATACGTGTGGTAAATTACAGGTTAGTAGAATGGTAGGTTCGGTCCATGTCGGGGAAAATTACGGGGCTATGGGTACGGGGTTGAGTCTTGGGTATGGGATATCTTAGATAACATGGGTTACCACTGTGCTAATAAATGACAAACCGCTTTATAAAGGACTGTAATGTCATGAGTTCAATTAAATAATATTTATGGTGGAAATATTTCTTTTTAATACAAACTGTTAGAACTCACTCAGCGTAGCTGACTTTGTATGTATGTTAGATTGTTTTGCAGGCGAGTTTACGTGACGAGGTATCTTGGCTTAGGAACGATGATACTCAAATTGGTGTGCATACATTCATAAGGTAAGGTTAAGCACAATAATGAGTTAAAATAGATAAAACTATTTTAACTAAGACTTCCGCTGATTGTTTATATAATAAGATAAGTGTTTTAATAAGAAAATACCTAACGATGAGACCCAACTATAGAATTCCTGCTTTAGGGTCTTACAGTTATAGAGTTATGAAATCCAAACATGGTCTTTATGATTGATGAACAATTTTTTCGGATGTTATGTGCTAATATGCAATTGTCATGTACAGATCGGTTCAAACAGAGATACAAGTCCCCTTTATGTGACATAGATTTACAAGTCCTCTTTATGGGACATAGAATTACAAGTCCTCTTTATGGGATAAAGAGTTAATGATTCTTAAACTACACCATTGTTGGATATTTTAGTGTAATTGGATTAACTTGTTTGATCAATACATATTATCATAAATATCAAATAAAGTAGGAGCTGCGGAGCGCACGCTTATTTGTATTTATCTTAATATAAAGGGGGTCCAGAGGAAGCGCCCCTAGAAGCGGGGTCCGAGGGGCGGCAGCCCCTGGCGGGGTCCAACGGGCAGAGCCCCTGGCTAGGATCAAGCTTATAAATGCATTAGACACATATTGCTTTATAAAAAATGCATTAGAAAATTAATTTTATATAATTTATTATATAAAATTGTTATCAAAATAATGGGCGGATTATTAATTAATTCAAATTCAATTTAGATGACAGTTATCTGGTTTTCCAGGTTCAAGAAGGATTGATCATACATATTTTATTTCTCTGGTTCATCTCCTTCATCACAGAATTCAACATATTTGTGTTCTTTAAACTCTGATTTGTATCCGATCAAACATTTGGGTAAACCACCAAATAGTTGACTACACTGAAGGTTGTGTATGTTTTGAGTACCCCCATGCCTGAACTCGTGGAGAATGAACCACTGGACCATACCAGAAGGCGCTGCAAATGGGAGAACGACGACTACATATGCCGTGGACACATTCTCAATGGTATGACTGATTCCCTTTTCAACGTGTATCAAAATATTGAATCTGCAAAATAATTATGGGATTCTCTTGAATCTAAATATATGGTAGAAGACGCCTCTAGCAAGAAATTTCTTGTGGGTAATTTTATAAATTATAAAATGGTGGATTCAAGGCCGGTCATGGAACAATATAATGAACTGTTGAGGATATTGGGACAGTTTGCTCAATATAATATGAAAATGGATGAATCCATTTATGTTTCTACCATAATTGACAAACTGCCTCCTTCTTAGAAAGACTTCAAACATGATTTGAAGCATAAGAATGAGGAATTAACCCTGGTTGAACTTGGAAGTACTTTCCAAATTGAAGAATCCATAAGAAATATGGAAAAAGTTTGGGTTAATAATGATAAAACCATGGCTGTACCCTCTGCTGTGAACATGGTGGAAGAGGGTGGATCATCTAAGGTTGTTCAAAATCCTAAAGGGAAACGAAAGTTTCAAGGGAACAACAATAAGGCTTCAAATAAGAAGCCTAAGACGACATGTTGGAAGTGTGGTAAAGTTAGGCACTTTAAGAAGGATTATCGTGTTGGTAAAGGTGGAGGTAAAGGCAAGTATGAAGCTGGTCCAAGTGGGTCTAAGGATCCAATGAAGCAACAAGGTCAGATTTTAGTACCTAATAATAATTCGGTTGAGAATTATGTATTATTAATATATGAAGCATTTTATGTGCAAGATGATGAGGTTGCTTGGTGGGTTGATTCAGGTGTAACTAGCCACGTATGTAAAAATTGTCAATGGTTTAAAGACTTTAAAGCTATTGAAGATGAATCTATCTTGAAGATGGGAAATGTTGCAACTGAATCGATCAAGGGATTAGGAAATGTTAATTTAGTTTTTACTTCTGGAAAGTCTTTACTTTTGAACAATGTTTTGTATGTTCCTGGGATTTGAAAGAATCTTTTATCCGGTATCGTTTTGAACAAATAAGCAGGTCTTAGAAAGTGACAAGTTTATCTTGTCTACACATGGTTCTTTTGTGGGATTTGACTATATATGTAATGGTATGTTTAAGTTAAATTTGGATGTTTCTTTTAGTGATAATTCTGTTTGTATGGCATCTATAAGTTCTAGTAGTAATTTAAATCAATCTGATTTGTGGCATGCTAGACTAGGACATGTTCGTTTTAAAAGGCTAAAAGATAAGTCTAAAATGATTTTAATTCATGCTTTTGTAATGGTTAATGATAAATGCAACACGTGTGCTTTAACTAAGATTACTAGACAACCATTTAAAGATGTTAACCGGGAAACAAAAGCATTAGAATTGATACATAGCGATTTATGTGATTTACATGCTACACCTTCACTAGGAAATAAGAAATATGTTATCACATTTATTGAAGATGCATCTAGATTCTGTTATGTTTATTTGTTGCATGCTAAGGATGAAGCTCTTGATAAATTTAAAATATATAAACAAGAAGTAGAGCTACAACAAAATGGGTTAATTAAAACTCTTTGTACTGATAGAGGAGGTGAGTATTATGATCCAGTGTATTTTCAATCTACTGGTATAATACCTCAGACCACAGCTGCTTATACACCACAACAAAATGGTGTAGCTGAACGAAAGAATATGTCTTTAAAAGAAATGGTTAATTCCATGTTATCCTATTCTGGTTTGAGTGATGGATTTTGGGGTTAGGCTATGTTAACAGCCTGTTATCTATTGAATAGAGTTCATAGTAAAAGGAACAAGACTACCCCATATGAGCTTTGGTACAAAAAGCCACCAAATTTGAGTTATCTTAATGTTTGGGGGGTGTAGAGCTGTTGTAAGACTCACGCAAGCATTCCAAAGCCTATAGGTTTTATGTATTAGCATCTAATGACTATGTGTCTGTGAACACTATTATAGAGTCAAGAGATGCAATCTTTGATGAAGAAAGATTTACTTCTATACCGATACCAAAGGACATGAGTCATACTTTGAAGGTTTCTCAAACTATTAACTCTTCAATTAATCTTGAAGATGTACCTTCCACCAGCTCTAAACCCAGGAAAAGTACAAGAGCAAGAAAACCCAAGAATTTTGGTGATGATTTTCAACTTTATTTAGTTGAAGGGTCAAGGGATGAGATTGAATCTCAATATCAGTATTGTTTTAATATTGAGGAGGACCCAAGGACTTACAATGAAGCTATGGCTTCTAGGGATGTTGCTTTCTGGAAAGAAGCAATCCAAGATGAGATTGATTCTATAATGTAGAACAATACTTGGAAATTGACTGATTTACCCCCTGGAATTAAGCCATTAGGAAGTAAATGGATCTTCAAAAGAAAAATGAAGGTGGATGGTAGCATAGACAAGTTTAAAGCCAGATTGGTTATCCAATGCTTTAGACAAAAGGAGGGTATTGATTTCTTTGATACATATGCTCCTGTTGCAAGGATATCCACTATTAGGTTGTTATTGGCACTTGCTGCCATACGTAACATTGTGATTCACCAAATGGATGTGAAAACAACATTTTTGAATGGTGAATTGGATGAGGAGATCTATATGAAACAACCCGAAGGTTTTGTTTTGCCCGGAAATGAAAACAAAGTTTGTAAGTTGATAAAATCATTATATGGTCTTAAGCAAGCACCAAAACAATGGCATCAAAAATTTGATGATGTGGTCTTGTCTAATGGTTTTATGTTAAACCAAGCAGACAAGTGTGTATATAGCAAATTTGATACTTCAGGTAGAGGAGTAATCATTTGTTTATATGTAGATGACATGCTGATCTTTGGCACTAACCAAGATCAGGTTGATAAAACTAAAGAATTTTTGTCATCTAAGTTTGCTATGAAAGACATGGGGGAGGCTGAAGTGATTCTTGGTATAAAAATCACATGTGGAGAACATGGTATTTCTATTTCTCAATCTCACTATATTGAGAAGATGTTGAATAAGTTTAACTTTAAAGATTGTTCTCCTGTGAGTACTCCCATAGAACCTAATGTTAAGCTGTTACCTAATAAAGGTGTTGTAGTATCTCAACTTGAATACTCAAGAGCTATTAGATCTCTCATGTATGCCATGATTAGTACTAGGCCTGATATAGCCTTTGCTGTCGAAAAATTGAGTAGATATACTCATAATCCAGGTTCACATCATTGGCAAGCAATTGGCTGATATTTAAATACTTGAAAGGAACCATGGATTATGGTTTGACTTATACTGGATTTCCTTCTGCTCTTGAAGGATATTCAGATGCAAGTTGGATTACAAACATGGAAGATCATTCTTCCACAAGTGGATGGGTTTTCCTTCTTGGAGGTGGTGCAATATCTTGGGCATCAAAGAAACAAACTTGTATAACCAATTCAACAATGGAGTCTGAGTTTGTGGCATTAGCAGCAGCTGGTAAGGAAGCTGAATGGCTAAGAAATTTAATATATGAGATTCTATTGTGGCCTAAACCGATATCACCTATATCTATCAGATGTGATAGTGAAGCTACCTTGGCTAAGGCATATAGTCAAATGTATAATGGGAAGTCTAGACACTTAGGTGTTAGACATAGTATGATACGTGAGCTTATCATGAATGGTGTAATAACCGTGGAGTTTGTAAAAACTTAGCAAAACTTAGCCGATCATTTAACCAAAGGGTTAAGTAGAGATCTTGTGCACAAGTCGGCTATAGGGATGGGATTAAAGTCTACTTGAAATCTCTCATGTTAAGATACCCAATTCCCACCTAGTATAACATTAGGTGCTGAATTCAATGTGGAAAGCTTAAAATCTAGAGATTGGAACACATTTGAAACATCATCCAAAGGTATGTGTTCAGACCTGCAAGTTAAGGAGGCTGAATTTTAAATTCTTAATGGTTCTTTTGAAAAATTGCATATGCAGGTGCAAGAGTAAAAGAGCTACCTATATGAGCATGAAGTTTAGCCGCTTCAAGACTTGGCTTTGATATGCTTATGAAGGATAAGGGCACATGCTAGTAAAAGATAGTGTCAAGATGTACATATAAATATGTAAACTTTTGTGTGTATTATCTTCGTGTATTCACTTTGAATAGCAAGGGTTCAATCCGTAGTGACACCCTGATATTCGAATATATGGAATGTATAGTATACTAAGATGAAATTCAATCATCACGATATTTCATTTATGCATTAGTTTGTTTGTTTCTACAAATTCTACAACAACCAAGACTTCGTGTTTGGTTGGTTAAAAGAGCAAAGCATAACACCCATAAGACCTGTACATTGACTGCCTATGTGCTACATGTTAAGATATGTTAGTTACATGAATTTTAAAGTATCCTTAGGTTTTCTTTAACAACTAGAGCTCACTCAGCAATGCTGACTTTTTCATGTATATTAGATTGAGTGCAGGTTTGGTTGATTGCTTGGACCTCTTGGAATCCTGATGAATCTACCCATACTCGAAGACTTGCATTTATTTTTATTTGATGTTTCCTTATTTGTACTAGACCTAGATGTTTGGTTTTATCCCCTATATTTTGGGATTTTATGAATCCTTTCCGCTGCGATGTTTTCTTTGTTCACTTGATGTCTTCACTTGAACTTGTATGCTTGATGTTTACCAACTGTGAGGCTTTTCGAGTTTGGGGCCTTACATAAAAACATTGGGATTTTGACTAAAGTTTAATAAGATCATCCATTAGATGTATATATAGTTGAAATGATCCTATTATGATGAAATTAGTGTAGTTAGTATGAGTTAGATTTGACAAAAATGTTAAACTATGTGTTTAAAGTTTTGTTATGCACACTATTTGTTTGGTGAAATGCCACAATGAAGGAATTTATAAAAGTTATAACCATTTAATACTAAAATGCCTAGCATATCTTTAACAATGAGTTAAACGAATGGAAATTTGATGAATTGCTTGTGTTTAATCGTGTACATGTATGAATGGATGTATGATTCATTTTAGACTCATATTGGTAGATGAGGTGAACATGGGTAGAAAACACAAATTAATTAGATGCGTATCTTATTGATTTTAAACTAAGTAGGTTGTATGATTATAAACAAGATGATTTAAAGATTCAACGAGTTTATTGATCCTAATGTATTCAAGCAGAGATTAATGTCAAAAACTTGATAATTGACATGTTATAAGTTTGACTCCATGAAAGTCACCCGCTCGATAAAACAATTTTAAGATGCATACTATCCTATGGGTAAAGGTAAGTGACTTTATACTCTAGTTAAAGAGCTAGATATATCATATGAAATGTCATAAACTAATTTGGTGGTAGTATAATATTTCTCGTGAATTTGGTGCAAGCCTTACGACTAAATCAATACTATTTAATAAAAGAGTAAAATTATGGGACATGAGTTACCTTCCAGTGCATTCTTATAAAAAAATTTCCCGTCTCTCTCTTATTAAATACTATATTAAAATAAATATATTTTTAAGTATTTAATAGCAATCTAATTATGGATATTTTTTATTTAATTATGGATTGTTATTATATCATTAAACAAATGAATTTAATATGAATTACCATTTATCAATTACATAAAAAAAATTAATACCTAGTTAAAAAAATGTTTTAAAAATTAACTTAATATAATTTAAAATTGTCACGTTAAAGTAGACATATTTTGACGAGTGTATGTGTTAGACTACATTATATTTTAGTCAACTCGTGTAATACACAAGTTTTTAAAAACATAATTTTTTATTACTAATTATATAACACTATATTTATTTAGGTCATGTAATACACGGGATTCTAACCTAGTTGACTAATAAAGAGTTAAAATGTCTAGTTTGTCAAAGAATTTAATTAAGAGTGGTGGAGGGGATTAATAGGTGATCGTGTGTATATGCCGTTGAATTAAACCGATATCTTACTAACAAAGTTGTTGTGCAAATGAAATTGTGTAGCTTGAAAAGTTATAATGTTGATAACCTTATTATAAATTAATGATTTGCAATTAGATTGAAGAACCTTGGACACCATGTCCTAAACATTAATACAAAGGTTAAAGATTTATAAATTAATGATTTGCAATTAGATTGAAGAACCTTGGACACCATGTCCTAAACATTAATACAAAGGTTAAAGATTTATAAATTAATGATTTGCAATTAGATTGAAGAACCTTGGACACCATGTCCTAAACATTAATACAAAGGTTAAAGATTTATAAATTAATGATTTGCAATTAGATTGAAGAACCTTGGACACCATGTCCTAAACATTAATACAAAGGTTAAAGATTTTCCAAAGGTAAGGTACGTGTTTCATAACTAAGGTGGTGTTGTTTAGTATATGTAAATACTCGCGGATAATTCTTTGGGAGCCGTAGTAGCTAAACTACCCGGAGATGTGAACGGGAAAAGACTCCCGGTTGATCTAATGAAATATAAAATCAATTGAAACTTTGGTTAGATTTTTTTTTCATGATGAGTTGGCAATATGTTAACTTAAATGTTGCATGAGTTATTGGTAATGAAAATGGAGTGTAATATCATCAAATGGGGCAAATTGTCGAGGTCTGGGCGTTAGCTACTCCAGGGAGGGGCGTAGGGCGTAGCTTACGCCAGGATTTCTTATCCCTTTGAAAATTTTTAGGCACCCATGACAACCGTGACGAAACTAGATGATGAAAGAAAGAAGAGAATGGGCACTTGGTTTTCGAATGTGTAGAAATGGAGAAGAATGCTCCTGCTATGGGGAGAACCAGATGGACAAAGAAAGTATACGGTAGACCAAATATATTTAAATAACTTAATTGAGTTATTTTTTTATATAAATCTTTTTTCCTAACACTTTGAAGACCATAAGATAGAGATGACAACACAAAAGAATATGGAAAATTACCAAAATGGACATTTGACCGGTCAAACTTACCAAAACCGACAACCTTTTTGCAGCCTACTTCGATATGATCATTTAGGCAAAAACCCGACTGAAGTAGGCTAGTTCAGCCGGCTTCAAATTCCGTGCCAAACCAGCTTTTTTAAGATGTTTAGCCAACCAGAAACTAACATGTGGCTGCGCTAATCCCTAAGGCGGCTAAAACCCACTTCCAACCAGGCTTTTTTTTAGTCTGCTACATGACTTTTCTTAGCTCACTTGATTTTAGCCTGCTATATAACTTTCCTTAGCCGGCTATTTGCATTTGTTTAGCCCACTTGAATACATAAAAAATAGTATGATTTTGCTATATGACTTTCCTTAGTACAATTGATTTTAGCTTTGCTATAAAAAATAGTGGGCTTTAGCCGCCTTGAGAATCAGTGCAACCATGTTTCAGTTTCTCGTTGGCTGAACATCTGAAAAAACTGGTTTGACACGGAATTTGAAGCCGGCTGAACTAGCCTACTTCAGCCGGTTTTTGCCTAAATAACCATATCAAAATAGGCTGAAAAAGTTTATCTATTTTAATAAATTTAATTAGTCAAATATCAATTTTAGTAATTTTTCCCAAAAGAATATCATGTACTACCAGTACTAGTAGTAGTGGCTCAGAGTCTCAGACCCCTCTAACCTAAATTTTTATTTTTATATTATTTAATTGTTTATTATTTATTTATTTTAGAATTAATTTTATTTTTTTGTTATTTATATATTTTTGAGGAACTAAAAATTATTTATATATTAAGGTCTTTGCATGTTTAAATTATTATGCGTTATTTATCAACTGTTTATTAAATACCAATTAAGTAATAATATAAAAAGTAAAATAAGTTGAATGATAAAAGATAAGTTAATATTTGAGAGAAAGTAGGGAGACGTTACCGATCGAAACTCCTTAGTCAACCAAAAGAGACCTAATTTTGCATAAACTTGTTGGAACTTGTTTTTGGTCAAAACCAGTTTTAACCCAAATCAGATTAGACATACTATAAATTGACATGTTCTGACTCGAGGTTGTTAATTGTGAAGTGTGACCCAACCAACCCGAGTTTTTACCAACCCATTTTGACCCGAGTTTTTTACCCGACTTGTTTTGGCCGAACACCTTTTACACCCTCTCAATAAAATTCTTGAATCCGTCACGGGTGATGAATATACTACTAGAAGATGATCTTCAAGTAACATTTGGATTCAGTGTGGAATTTCTTTACAAAACCACCACTCTTGGTTCTTCCTCCTTTTCTCCTGTTGTTTTCTCCATGGGCACTCAAACCCTCAATTTTGACTAAATGAAAGGAATTTAGCCCCTTTGCCTTTTTTAAATCAATTTTCATCATTTGACAACTTTAGCCCCTTAAGATTGACAAGGTAATTATTTATGACTCAAACTTATCAGTTTCCCTTACAACTTATAATTTATAAACTGTAACCACAGTCTATGTAAAATTTCTTGATATACGAATACATAAGTTATTTATCTAACTACAACTCTTTCACAATTACTTACATAATATTTATATGAATACCCTTTATTCATTAGGAAACGTTTATATATATTACACCCAAAAGTGGAATATTATGTAGTGTCAATTGACATATCTTTACCTTATATATAAATTAGCATTCATTTTAGGAGCAATTACATATATCCCTCTCTAAACTTACAAAATTGCATATTAATAATCTTTCACAAGCTTGATAATAAAACTCAACTTTAGTTTCATTGTTTCTTTACTGAAATCTATCTAAATAAATAAATTATAGCTAGACAACAACGTATACCATAAATTCAAATTATACATATACCACATTTTACTACCCATATTATCAAATGAATAAAATCAATGAACGTGTTGAACCCTCATTAGTCATTATATTACACACACACTTGTGCACAAGATACTCACTTACCTTGAATTGCCTTCCCTTGAACAGAAACTTCCTAGTGTGACCGTTTCAATCCATATGGCCGGAAATGTACTCTCCACCGGAATCCGGTATGCTACTTTACCCGAGAGCTACATCCGCCCGGTTAACGATAGATCTAACCTATCTCAAGTCTCCGACTGCAACGATGTTCCGGTTATCGACATTGGTGGCGGAGATAGACACCTCATAAGCAAGCAAATTGGTGACGCTTGTCGTCACTATGGCTTTTTTCAGGTTCGTTATATAGGAATAGTGGGTCACTTTTTTATTAAAATAATAATAATAACGATACTCACGCTATACAAAGGAAATACATGAGTACAAAACCATATACAAAACCGAATGAAAATGATAAATATAAATACAAATTTTATACAGATCTAACCATAATCTTCCACGAGTTCGAGCCTTCGGCTGCAAAACGAACGAACTAATCTTTAGCAGTGGCTAAGGGTTCGTATTCAACACAAATTCCTTAAAATAGATTTCGCGCCTCCTATAAGTCGATCGCGTATGTCTCCCAGGGTACAACAACCAAAATAGTATGTGTACAATTGGGAATATAATGGCTCACGCACCTAAGGTATTACCGGGTTAATGGTTTTCTTGAGTTTGTAGAAAAAGATGACGTTGATGAAATGTAGGGAGAACAATTAAAGAGTACTCATCTCTAATGGGTTGTTAGACTCTTTCTTTTTTCTATTTAGTTTTTCATTTATTTGTTACTCTCTTGAAAAAATGAATCAAAGGTTCATTTTATACTCATACTAGGACTCTATTTTTAATCTTTTATTTAAGCACAATTTTGAGAAATTTATTAGTCAAAAGAAAACATTCTTTAATTCATGACATATTAATGTCAAAATAAATAAAATTATAAGCCATAATCAAAACCGTCATAATGATTCATTATATAGATTTATGAGTCAAAAAACAAAACACACATATTTCTTTATAACAAATATTTGTTAGCATTTATTAAAAAAAGATGCAATAAAATTCTATTAGAGTCACCCAAGTTTAACAATCCTCGTTCCAACCACTCAACTTCGAGCATCAATATCTCATTCATCTTACCTCCATTTTGAACATTGTTTTCTTTGTTCTGAAGCTAATAGAACGCAAACCCACAAAATAATAATTATATTCATCACAATTACATATAATTATTGTATAGAAAGTTAGTGAAAAACCACATTTTCACTAAATTTTCCAACATGCTATGATTTTCTGAATTTGATAACGATTTTAAATGAACGGCATCTCTATCTATCGTAAGCATTGATGTTTATATAGGTGATAAATCACGGTGTGCCTGATGATCTAGTGGAAAAAATGCAACAAGTGGCTAAAGAATTTTATGAGCTGCCGGTGGAAGAGAAAATGAAGCTGTACTCGGAGGATCCGACTAAGACGATGAGGTTTGCTACGAGTTTCAACGTCCACAAGGAACAAGTTCATAACTGGACAGATTATCTTCGACTTCACTGTCATCCTTTGGAGCAATACACTCCTAAATGGCCTTCTAATCCTTCAAATTTCAAGTAACTACTCTCTCTCTCTCTCACATAACATGCAATTAGTTTTAACGATTGTAATTACAAGTTAATATTATCTATCTGACCCGACATGAAAAATTATCATACACACATAAAAATATCATGGGTTCGTTACCGCTGCAACGCCACCACTACCCACCCTATTTTTTCTTCACATGACGTTGGTGGGTAGTGGTGTTTTAATGGTGAGGAAATGAGGATGATGGTGGTGGGTAGTTCCTGTAGGAAAGTGGGTCACGGTTTTATAAAAAAAATATTAACGATACTCTCGTTATTCATGGAAAATGCACCAGTACAATACCGTTATACAAATACAAACAAATATAAAGATAAATTACAAAAATATATAATTAAGATTATGTAGGATCGTGAAATTATAAGATGGTTCTGTTCTTAGTTGAAATTGGCGAAAACAATAACAAATGTAATCGAGCAAGCAGAAAGAATACTTTTAAGAACACTGTTGTATTAAGCCTTTGCAGATAAACGATTACAATCGAAAAACTCAATCAAAAGTCATAAAACGCACACTTACAATGAAGTGTTTACAGATTATTTATACTCACTTAGAATCATGACAACCCCTTGATTCTAATGATAAGATCTAACACAGACCGTTGATCTGTTGTATGTAGCTAACTATTACACGTTTTGTCTAAAACTAGTTAACTTTATTGAAGCGTCTTCTTTATGCATCATTACTTGCATGCTTGCAGAAGAGCATTGTTGTCCGTCATTGGTTATGCCATTACGGTTCTTTCCGCTTTGAGTGTGTCAGTTGCTTTTGCAGAAAGTTATCAGTGACGCTTGGTATGGATAGTCAGTTGCAACGATTTATCTTCAAGGCACAAGGCTGTCAACAACAAAGATGTTGATCAACAGCAAGATGTAACCATCCAAAGTTGCTGATGATTTGCCTGTCAGCAGCATCAAGTGTTGATGCTTCTGAGAAGCCTATTCGCAACAACTTTGGTCTTCAGCAGATAAGGCTATCCGCAACAGATTTGTTCTTCAGCAGGAGAACAAGTATCCGCAGCAGATAAGCTTGTCCGCAGCAGTTTGTTGGTCAGCAACAAACTCTGAGATCAACAACATTTGTACTTAAAGAATTTTGTAGCCATCAGTATTTGGTTCTACAAACTCCCCCTAGACTGATGCTATCAAAATTCTCTTACTGCCTTTGTTGCTGAAGCTTTTGCACATTTCTAACTATCATTTCAACCAAAAGAAAGAGCTTCAATAACAGCCATCTTGTACTTTGAAATACAGCCTGCAGTCGTCAAAACTGTCTGAGTCTTCCTCCATTGGGACCATCTCCCCCTTTTTGGTTGCATCAGTGGACAAATGTGCATCAGTTTGGGTGCCCACTGATACAAAGGAGGGAGTAAGAAAAGTTGGGCATTGATGTGCCTCTATCATATTCACCCTGGCCGTCAATTCCAAGATATGAAGTTGCAGTCTGTCCTCATCCACAGTTGTGGAATCCTTGGATCCAGATGGGGCCTTAGGCCTAGCCTCTACATCCCCATTACCCATGGTTTCTTGGCACCTGGGATTCCTCTCAGTGAGGGGAGTTTCCAAGGAAGCATCCTCACTGTGAGTTGCCATGGATGAGGTCTTAGCAATGTTGTCACTGTCCTCCTGGTTATTTGATGGACCAACAGTAGTGACAACCTCTTCCACATCCATTCTGTCATAACTCCTAGAGTGGACCTTCAGGGTAGAAGAACTTGGGATGGGTGTGTTGGAAGCAAGATCAATCAGTACCTCCGAGATAGTGGTAGTTGGAGAAGGTACATCATCTTGATCAGGTTCCTCAACACTTAAGTTCAGAAGAGAAAGGAAAGGCTAAGGGGCTGTTCTATGGATCCGGGAAGTGATCTTGATCCTAATAGAGAGACATCCAAAGGAGTCTCCCTAATAATGTGGATGTCCCTTATGATATTCTCACTAGAATGTTGTGATTCTGAGTGAGGGCTGTTAGGTTGGGTTTGGGCCTTGGAGGCAAGAGAAGAAGGAGTTCTCTTACCCCTTTTCCTAGTATATGTCGTTGCAACCAAGGTCCTGTGTTCCGGTTGAACGATAACATCCAAAACAGGTGTAAGTAATTTTTGTGTATGTGCATCCTTAGTAGTATGCACAGGGGTTCGAATGGTAGAAGCAGACTGTTGTTTAAGATGTGAGGTGGAGGGTGTGGGATCAGTATCAGCTGGGATTGCTGAACTGTCACTCGGGGTACTCTGTATGTTCAGCATTGTAGATAACACTGGAACATTGACCCCTGAGAACCTTTTTGGAAACAGTTCTCTTGTTATCACTTCAGATCGGCGAAAATGCAGATCTTCGTGAAAACCCTAACGGGTAAGACGATCACGTTTGAGGTCGAATCCTTCGACACAATCGACAACGTGAAGGTAAAGATCCAAGACAAGGAAGGCATTCCGCCAGACCAGCAGCGTCTAATCTTCGCCGGAAAACAGCTCAAGGACGGCAGAACCCTAGCCGATTACAACATCCAGAAGGAGTCAAATCTTCGCCTCATCCTTCGTCTCCGCGGTGGCGCGAAGAAGCGCAAGAAGAAGACCATGGAAGACGGAGGCAAGTGCGGAGCTTACCTGATGACATCCGCTTCTTTTCTAAGATATGCATTGGAGAAGAGTGTGGCTTCCGAGATGGTGATATCCTTGCAGTCTACCTTGGCTTTGATTTGGGGAATTCCCTGTTCGGTAGAGTAGACGGCGGTACTCCAGAAATCCTCCATATGAGGGACATGTTTGGCATGGTTGGTTGTGAGGGCAAATTGGATCTTTGATCGACATAAGAAGTCGATCATATCATTGAATCCTTCGGATATCTTTCACTTGGTTGGGTATGAAAGTGAGGGATGAAGGGCTTTGAACGTGATGAGGACTTGAGAGAAAGTACCTGTGACATCCGAAAAATTTACATTAACTTCGATAACCCTAATCCAGTTATTTCTTAATGTCACACCCCAACCGACGGCGGATTATACGTCGGGGCGGACGCGGTTGTTCAATAGCACAAGGTTGACTATTAAAGTTTCAATATTTCATTAATAATAGATTCAAAGGTTCAATACAAGGAAATAACAAGTATACAACATTTATTTAATAAGTAGTCTAGGTCCAAAGCGTCCTATGTGATCACAAACAAATCTCATGATGTAGAACCTGAAACATGTGAAAGAATCTGTCAACTACAAAATAGTTGGTGAGATACAACGGTTTTGACACAGTTTAACAAGTATTTGAAAGTATTACAATTCACTATGATATATGCATTCTATAATGTAAGCATGAGAAAACAAGTATCTTAAACATTGTGCACATTCAATTCTCAACCAAGTTTAGGCATAACCCGCAGGTTACCCTTATAAGTCTCAAGTCTCAAAGTTTTGGTTTAGTAACAAACACCAAGGGCTCCCCCCCTAAGGGTCAATCAATCAAGGTGGATTGGTCAAATTCAATAGATCTATCATTGTTACCATAGGCTTGATCAAAGTTAATGAATATGCTAGTTTTAAGTTTAATCTAAGCATACAAGTCTCAAGTTTAACATAAGAATAAGCATCTAGTCATAGTTGTACAAGAATTGTATAAGTTTAAAGTTTGAACATGTTCCACCCCAAAAGAATGTAAATGAAAAAGGGGCTAAGTATACTCACTTGGATGATGAATAGTATCCGACAAGAGTAGTTTGCAAGACTTTTAGGGAGAATATCCTCACGATAAGCCTAAGAATGCAAGTCTAAAGTTTCAAGTTTATTTCTATAAGTCTAAGACAAGGATCTAGGATTTCGAGATTCGACGAGGGTTCCAAACGGGTGTCGGGTTGGTTGTGTTCGTGACGTTTTAAATCGAGTTTAAAACAAAGGTTTTTGAATGAACGATTTAAGCCTTATGCATCAAAGCTTAGAATGATTTAGTAAGAAAATTATTTAAAGTTTCACAATTATTACACCCAAATGGTAATAATGATTAAAATAGTTTTCCTAAGGAACTGTACATTTTTGAAAAACGAGAGGCTAAATAATTATTAAAGTTTTAACAATAATTACTCAAGAAATAAATAATTATTATAATAATTATTTAAAGAATATACAATGATAATTATTATTTTGAATAACAATTATATTAATCATTTCAAACTTTGCATCATTATTAAGAATAGATAATCATCTAATTGAAAGTAAGGTATATAGATCATTTAGATTTTCAAGTATTTACATCTATATTACAAATTACTTTGTAATAAATAATGTTTATAATTTTAAATAAATGCCAAGTTTCTATTTATTTAAAATAGGATTTCTTATAAAGTCTATACTTTAAATTAAAATTCTTTAGAGTTTATAAGTTTACAATAGAGTTCCTTAAAGTATTTAAACAAAGTTTACATGTTTATACATGTTTGAAGTTTCTCATTTAACATTTATAAGTTTTATAAATTTAGAATATTACGTTTTTAAATAACTGAGTAAACGATTTTTCTAACTTTATAAAGTTTATAAATTTATAGCTTTTTAGCTTTAAATAAGAACGTTTATTTATTTTCTTGTTTCTAAATAAATAAACAAATACGTCTTGAACTTATTAGACATAGCTTTTATAAATGCACAAGTTTATAAGTATTCCAAGTATAAAAAGTATTTCTTTTATGGTATTTAAAAAATTTAAAGATTAATCTCTTTATAAGTTTTTTTACTAAGTTTAATTAATTAAAATAGTTCATGTATACAAAAATGTAAATAAAAATCATTTTTACAATCATAACAGTTTAATCTAATATATAAAAATTATTAGATATTTTAACATTGAGTAAAAAAATGAAAATCGAAAACAGGGGCACGCCTGGGTCGAACCCGGGTCTGTGACCGGGTCACCGAACACACACACACACAACCAGTTCGACTACGGGTCTTGTTAGTGTATACACTGAAATGTAAAACATTTAAACAACAACCCCAATTGAACCCAAATTCCTTATGAACCCTAGATCGAAACCCGTCAAATACGCATTGATCATCCCTCTGTCGTTGTAATCCGACAGAGGGCTTTTGTTCTACATGATGTTACGAAGGCTTGGCCTCAAGAATTACCTGAAATGGTGTCGTAACGAAGGAGAACGAGGCTGAGGCCGAGGTCGGCTGTCGCGGCTTCAAATCGGCCAACGCAGGTGTTAATCGAACGAATTGAGGGTATGAGGAGTTCGAGTGGTGTGTCGTTGATGTTTTTCGATCGCTATTTATAGCCAATTTCAGCCATAAATGGGTGAACGAGTCGAGGGCGGGTGGTTGGGCCGTTCGGAGTAAATTCACACTCCACGCAAAGCCTCGGTCGAAGATTTTCATCATGGCGTCTTGGGGACGGGTCGCACGCGAGGGACGAGCCCGAGGTTCAGTGAACCCGGACGAAATCGAGATTTTTTGTCGAAATGGGTTAAAAATCGGGGGTTGTGGGTTTCGAACCCATGACCGATTCTGGGCAATAGCAGTTTGGAGAATTGACAAAACAGGTCCTTGGAGATTATAGTTTTACCCTTTTATGTTTAAAAGTTAAATTTTAGTTTAAATAAGTTTCCGAATTGACAGTTTTGGTCCCTCGACCAAATCCGTTTTATTATAAAAATAAACAAGTTTTATAAGCTTGTTTTTCCATGATTTTATAAATCCTATAAACGATTTATAAGGTTTATTTATAAGTTTAAGAAAATAAGTTTATATTATTTATAAAATTATAAACTTATAAAAGTTTCATCATATATATATATATATATATATACATTTACATATATATATACATATATATATTTCAAGTATTAATTGTAGTAATTAAATTAATATTTATGGTTTAAAGGAAATTGTTTTAACACGAAATCGACTTTTTAAATTTAGTAATACACCGGAATATCTCGGATATTACACTTAACTCAGTTAAAAACCACAAGGACTATTTCTGCCATAATCCCAAACTCAAACACATGAAAGTTTAGGGACTAATTATATAATTAGCCAAAACTCAATCCTTTGACTTCTGAAAGTCAAAATCAAGTCCCCTTTGATCCATTTCAATTCGTATAACCTCAAATCGGTTCAAATTAGTGACTGTTATGGCTTGCATTGATGAGCTCGACCCCATCATAATCATTTCCATACGTTTTAACGTCCCTCATGATAGTAATTTAACCGCATTCATCCCATTTAACCGAAACCGTCAAACTCGTTACTAGACACTATCGATTCGATCATTTGATTCAATATTCTCGAAAGCAAACACCCTACACACCTAAACCGAGTCTTCCAGAAGCGTTTACACACATGAATTTGATCATAATCAAATCCAGAGTCGCCGGAGGCCGGAGGCGTCGAAGTCGAAACCCCAATTGGTCGGACACTATCAATTCGATACCCAAACAGGTAATCAAATATTTCCCCATACTCTTTTCAATGTCTAGATTGAAAGCCCCATCAAATCCAGGACTTATAACATCGAATTGGTGATGAACCAATTCTAGGGTTCATCACACTACGGGTTTAATCGAACACTGATCCAGACTTAATCTCAATCAAATTAAGCCATAGGGATAGTTTCGAAATCCCTCAATCTATGAAAGCTCTATGAATCCAAACGATTTTATTATCAAAATTGATCGAATTGATTTCAAGTTCATACCTAGGGTTTTTGGATTCTAAAACTGGAATTAAACCACTTAAAACTCGATGATTTTCAAATTGAAACCACGAAAAGATTCGCAATACCCTGTTGAACAAAAACCCTAAACCTTTGTTGTGAATCGCGATCGAATTGAGGGGTTTTGGGATGATTTTTTTTGCGGCTTCGATGGGGAGGGGATGAACACACTAATTGTGTGTTAAAGCAATTCGGATCCGGAACTTGTCGCGATTGCCTAGCGGTTGTGTTGGTTGAATCACTTAACTGTGGGGGAGGAGACCCGGGTTCGAGTCCCTCCATCCCCTTTTTATTTTTAAACTAGTTTCTATTATTAATTAAATTATTAAATCACTCTCCATATTATTATATTAGTATATTAAAATGGTTTAACCCGAAAAATCACCCGTAGGCTCGGGTTTAGATTTTATAACACATTTATAATATTATTTCACACTTTTATAATAATATATTACATTATTATCCAACCTTTGTCTCTGAATAAAAAAAATATATTTATGTTATTTTCAACCCATGACTCCTATAAAAAAATATATATTTATATATTATTTTTGTCACATTAATAAACATTGTGTTACACTTCGAACTTTAAAATAACATAATTATTTATATTATTATCCATGTTTTATCCTCGAATGAAAATAATATATATTTATTATTTTTGACACAAATGGTTATCGAGTTAATTCTACGAGTTTAAGATAATATAATAATTTATACTATTTTTCTAGGCCATTATTTAATGGCGAAAACACGAATATAGTTAATAAGTATTATTATTTGTAGTTAGAAACGTTCGACACGAAACACATTTATCTTAATTAATATATTAAGAAATCCTTATCTCCGGGGATACGTTCGCCTACTCTTTAACCCTAAGTATGCTTTAGGATGCTCAAATCTTCCGTGTCGTCGTCACAAATCCCGTATGTCCCTAACTTATGTGTTTATAATTCTAGGACATACGTAGGCCGTACAGGCTAACACTTGAGGTTCTAAATCTCATACTAGTGTTATACTACCTACTACGCAACGCAGGTGAGTTTCACGGCCCCTTTTTACTCGTTTTACTATTGGGGGAGAAACATGCTTACACACAAACATATTTTACTTGTTTTCCTGTTGAGGAGAAACAAACATGAACATCAACTATCATACTTTTACTTGTTTTCCCCGTGGGGGAGAAACAGGTACGCAGACAAACATTATGTTACATGTTTTTCTCGTTGGGGGAGAAAACATGACACAACTATTTAAGATTATTGTAATTCATATGTTATTACTGTTGAGGCTAAGCGTGACACACTATCACAGAAAGTCCTCATCATACATCGAATCGTTAATATGGATCTTAGCGAGGTAATGTTTAATAGTACTACTGGGTTTGACAAGCCCCACCCGCGTTAGTCGCGCTAACTCGATTGGAGGTCGAACGGGTTAAATGTTAGCCTACTCACATTTGCCAGAGTTGATAGACCTGGCAGGAGGCATACAAACACAAGCAGTCAGCTTCGGTTGCGAACGCTTTAGTAAGGCATGAACATAGGCTAGCTACCTATAGATAAGCATATTGAATGTACATAATCTGGCAAACACTCTCTTGTTACAAACTTGAAACCTGTGAACTCACCAACCTCATGTTGACACTTTTTCTTACATGTTTCTCAGGTTGCTTTGGCACAGGTTTCACACTTAGGACATGCATGGAGTCCTACTGTCATATCATTCATTTCAAACATTTTAAACAGTTTACTTATTTATATTGATTGACGCTTGTTGCGTGTAATTACTTTTGATTTCATATTAAAGTTTACGCTTCCGCATTTACTCTGAGCATTTATGTTATGAATTTTAAGTCCCATATAGTGTCGTTTGATGTAACTAATGACTGAGATCCTGGTGTGTCACCTTCCAAACGGTAAAACTCCGTTAGTGGAATTTGGGGGTGTGACAGTACCAACTGTGGATGAGGACTTGAGAGAAAGTGATGTTGCTTTAGGGAGAAGTGGAAGGTGAAGAGGTGGAAGGAAATTTGATTTGTTTTTATAACGACAGAAGAGGGAAAAGGCAAAATGACTTGTACAATACAACCCAATTCACCTTTTATTGTTACAGCTGTAATACACCGAGGCAGTCATGGTAAAGACTGACGGGAAATTTAACAGCGGGTAAAAGTTAATTTTGACTTAAATTTACCATTCAGCAGCAACCTTGATTGCTGTGGATGCGTAAGGTTAAGTTTGTCAGCAGTAAACTTATCTGCTGCTGATGGATTTAATAATCCGCAGCAAGGATGTTGCTGCTGACAGTCTTAAAGAAATCCGCAGAAACCTGTTCCTGCTGATAACTTAAAGCAGTCAGTTGCAAATCTTTTGCTGCTGAGGATTAAACCTGTCAGCAGCTAAAGGACAAAAAAATGCTGCTGACTTATAACTTTTATTCACAACATTAAGACAAAACACAAAAACTAATTTTAGAGATAGATTTTAATCAAAGTTCATCATGCTAATGGATTCAACTAAATATTTAAATCTGGCTTCATCAAAAGGTTTTGTAAACAAATCAGCATATTGCTTATTCGTATGAACTTTGGTTAAAATAATCCTCCTTTTCTCAGCTTGATCTCTTATGAAATGATACCTGATGTCAATGTGCTTTGTCTTTGAGTGCTGCACCGGATTGTTTGTGATTGAGATAGCACTCATGTTGTCAATGTGAATTGGGGTTGCCATGAAAGTCATCCCATAGTCCAACATTTGATTTTGTATCCAGATGACTTGTGCACAGCAACTTGAAGCTGCAATGTATTCTGCTTCAGCTGTAGAAGTTGAAACACATGTTTGCTTCTTGCACTGCCATGAAATCAATCTCACTCCCAGAAACTGACATCCCCCTGAAGTGGACTTTTTGTCCAAGTTGCATCCCCCATAGTCACTGTCAGTGTATGCATACAGATTAAACATGTCATTTTTAGAGTACCATAGCCCAAGTCTTGGGGCACCCTTTAGGTATCTAAAGATTCTCTTGACAGCCTGAAGATGTGAAACTTTTGGAGCTGCTTGAAATCTTGCACATAGGCATACTGCAAACATGATATCTGGCCTTGAGGTAGTGAGATACATGAGAGACCCTATCATTGCACGATACTGATGTTGATCAGTGTCTTGGCCATCTTTGTCTGGAGTCAGTTGATGATGCACTTGCATAGGGGTTCTTGCAGCAGAGCAGTCAGCCATTTTGAATCTTTCCAAAATGTTCTTTACATATTTGGATTGGCTGATGAAGATTCCATTTGGGACCTGTTTGACTTGTAGACCCAAGAAGAAATTTAGTTCACCCATTGAACTCATTTCAAACTTTGAGTGCATCAGAGTCTCAAAGTCTTTGCACAGCTGTTTCCTTGTTGATCCAAAGATGATATCATCAACATAAATTTGAACTAGTAAGATTTCTCCCCCTTCATCTTTGATAAACATGGTCTGGTCTATGGCACCTCTTCTGAAGTTGTTGCTTAGTAGATATCCTGACAAGGTTTCATACCAGGCTCTTGGTGCCTGATGTAGGCCATACAGAGCTTTGTCTAGTTTGAACACTTGAGTAGGATGTGCAGGATCTATAAAGCCTGGAGGCTGTTTGACGTATACTTCCTCACCAATCTTCCCATACAGAAAGGTACTTTTTACATCCATTTGATAGACAGTGAAATTCTTGGATGCATCATATGCCAGGAAGATTCTGATGGCCTCCAGTCTGGCACCAGGAGCAAAGACTTCATCATAGTCAATTCCTTCTTCCTGAGTGTAGCCTTGAGCTACAAGTCTGGCTTTGTTCTTGACTACTATACCTCTCTCGTCTTGCTTGTTCCTGAAAACCCATCGTGTGCCAATAGCATATTTACCTGGTGGAAGATCAACAAGTTTCCAGACATCCTGCCTCTTGAATTGTAGCAATTCTTCCTGCATTGCTTCAATCCAGCTGCTGTGTTTGAGTGCTTCATCTATCTTCTTGGGTTCCACTTCAGATAGGAAACATGAAAACAAGCATATATTGTCCTCGTGAGATTTGCTTCTTGTGAGAACTCCTTGGTGTTTTTGGCTAATAATATTCTCTTGAGGATGTTCTTTGTGGATCCGCTGTGCTGGTACCACCTCCAGCTGTATCCCTTGCTCCAGATTGCTTTGATTTTGATCAGGGGTCTCTTCATTCATGGTGGAAGAGTCTTCAACCGCATTATCCACATCAATATTTTCAGCAAGAGCATCAGCAGTAACTACAACATTTACCGAAGAGTCTTCATTTAGATTTTCAGTTTCAGACAGGCTGCTGTTGGTTATATTAAACAGTCTTGTTCCTGCTTCACTTGCTTCAATTGCTTCCACAACTGATGGAGGATCAATTGATGGTCTTCTCAGACTGATAGAAGATTTGAGAAAATCCAGTCTGTAGTCAGTGGATGAAGTGGAGGCAGGTGTTTGTGTAGACGTAGACTCCATATTTGAGAAGGTGAGAGGCTCAAATATTTGGGAGAAGGTGACTATGTCAAAGAGCCAGTTTGGTCCTTTTCCCTGCTCACAGATAATGTGTTCTCTGCATTCCACATTTGCTGATTCTTCAACAATTCTTGTTCTTGAATTGAATACTCGATAGGCCTTTGATTGATAGGAATAGCCTACGAAATATCCTTCATCAGATTTGGCACCAAACTTAGGAAGAACCCCATGAGTGATGAGAATGGTGCATGGACACCCAAAAGGTTTTAGGAACCCAATATAGGGAATTCTTTGAAACCAAAGTTCATTGGGTGTTTTGTTGAGGGGTTTGACAATTAGAACTCGGTTTTGCATGTTACAGGCTGTGCTAACTGCTTCTGCCCAGAATGTGAGTGGCAGTTTTGAGTCGGCCAACATAGATCTTGCTGACTCAATAAGAGTTCTGTTTCTTCTTTCAGCAACTCCATTTTGTTGAGGAGTTCTTGGAGCACTGTATTGTCTTTCTATCCCCTAGATTTCACAGAAACAGTTCAAGGTGTGGTTCTTGAACTCTGTGCCTTGATCACACCTTATGATCTTCACCTTTTGATTGCTTTGATTCTCTACCCTGAGAATGTAGGATTTGAGAATTTCAGCAGTTTCAAATTTAGTTCTCAAGAAGTATACCCATGAGAATCTGGTGTAGTCATCAGTTATCACCAGACAATACGACTTCTTGCCCATTGACATGACATTTGTAGGACCAAAGAGATCCATATGCAGCAGTTGCAGTGGAGTGTCATTTGTATTCAAGGTCTTGGGCTTGTGAGAGCTTTTGTGTTGCTTCCCCTTTAAGCATGCAATGCAGTGGTCTTCCAGCTGAAATTCTTTGTCAGGAATCCCTCTTACAAGATTATTCTTCACCAATTTGTTGACAGTTTTGATATTAACATGGCTTAATGTCCTATGCCAGAGAGCTGATTCATCAACTGAGGCCTTTGACAAAAAGCAGGAAACACTCCCAGATGGAGTGACTTCATTCATGTCCAGTACATAGAGATTTTCTTTTCTTTGAGCAGTTAATAAAATGCTTTCTGGAGGAGGTGTGGATAAGCCTAGAGTCAGTACAAAACATTCTTTATCTGTGAAGAGCATTCAATGCTTTTGGTCACAGACCTGGGAAACACTCATGAGATTGAAGTCCAATTCTTTAACATAGTTGACCTTATCAATGCTCATTCTTTCGTTGGACACAGTTCCTTGTCCAGTAATGGATCCTCCCTTTGAGTCACTTCCAAAGGCAACATATCCTCCATTGAAATGTCTAAAGTTGGAGAGGATGGATCTGTTGCCTGTTATGTGCCTGGAACACCCACTGTCTACCACCCAGGTGTTATTCTTGTGACCTGGCTGTCTCTACACATGATATATTTCTAATTAGTAGAAGGAAACCAAGAGTCTACAGACTTGAAAAAGATGGTTGTTAGTTTATCCTTTTCAGTATGTTTGCAGTCAACGGAACCAATGCCAGTGCTTGAAGATGGTTTGGCTTTCCATTGCCTTGTTGGTGATTTTCTAGTTTTCCTCACATTGTCAGCAGCGGATTTTGCTACTGATGTTTCTGGCTTGTTGACAGTAGACCCTGCTGCTGATGGCTTTGTTGAAGTGGCAGCATTCTTTGCTGCTGAAGGCTTTGCCTGGCTTTGCCTTATCAGCAGCAGATTTTGCTGCGGAGGATTTTAGTTTATCAGCAGCAGACTTTGTTGCTGCTGAAAGCTTCTGCTTTGTTTTCTTGGGCTTAACTTGACTAACAACCGATGTATGCTGATCCTTCTTTATCTTTTGTCTTTGAGGGGCTTGATGAAGGATCTGGTTGAAGGGGTTAAACTTACAGTTTGCAGCAAAGTGGTCTGATTCACCACAAATGATGCAAGTTTGTTGAGATTTAGGCAGCTTCACTCTTGGAGGAGATAGAGACTCCCTGAACTTAGTTGCTTTGACTTCGTAGCTTCTTACCTTTTTGTTTTTGTTAGTCTTTTCAAAGGCATGCTGCTTTGAATTTCTTTGGTATTCCAGGTAATTAACGAAGGTGCTGGCAGTGTGGTTATATCTGCCACACACAAAGCATGATCTTGCCAGTTTGTCTCTTGAAAGGTAGACATAGTCCTTTCTTTGGAACAGATCCTTGAAGTTCCATGGATGAGCTTTGTTATGTTCAAAGGTGGCTTCTTCTAGGGTCCTTTGAACATATGGAACTTTTTCTTCAGGCTTACGACATATATCAAATACCTTCCTCTTTGTGATTGGCTTTGACTGGGGCTTGGGGTTTGTGGGTCCTGATGTCTGTCCCTTTTCAGTGTTTAGCTTTGTTCCATCTGGAGGATAGCTGATCTTGATATGTTTGAATGGTACAGGGGCTGGAACAGCTGGAAGAACAGCAGGAACTGCAACTCTATTCAGAACAGCTTCAGATGGGACTGCACTGGTTTCATCATGGTCTGAGTGGGTTGACTCAGATTCTGATGAGGTAGTGCAGTCTTCGACGAAAGGTTCATCCGTTGAAGGATCAAGGTTTCGGTTTGCAGTATCAAGATTTGCAACATTGAAGCTTGGTTCGTATATAGCAATATAGTCAGCATGAGGAGAAACAGCATTGTACTGATCATTGTTATACCCAAGTCCAGTTTTTACCTTCTCATGGACTTGAATATCTAAAAGTATTTGTAACTTTTTGGAGGAAAATTCATATTTTTCAACATGAACTTTCTGTTCTGCCAGTTCAGCTCTGGTAGCTTTTAGTTTGACCGGTAGATCATCAATCTGAGTTTCAAGATTAGTTTGTTCGTGTTTTAGTGATGAAATCTCTTTCTTAAGGCAGTTAATCTTTTCTTTATAAGTATTTTCAACCTTTTTGAACTCAGATTTCATCTGATGAAACTCTTCATTTTGATCTATAAGGTTTTGGTTATGCTTTCTATAACCCAAAACTTTATCAATACAGGCTTGATAGCAAAGATGTTCAAATACCTAAGGTGGTATCTCTGTAGTGTCTGCCATCAGAGCTTGATTGTTGACAGACAGTTCTTCATATTGAAAGCTCCAGTCGAACTCAGAAGTTCCAACAGTTGCACAGGCTGCAGTTTGAACTGGAGGAGTAGCCTGTTGTTGTTGTTGTCTGGGTTGGGCTTGGTGAGTTTGTCTTGACTGAGAAGTAGCTGGATTTGCTCTTGGTGCCTTTCTTTCTCTAGTAAAGATACCCAGTAGGTTACAGTTGTAACATCTTAGTTTGCTTTTATCCAAGCCAACTCTGGTGTTGGAGTTGTTACTTGGAATGGGTCTTCCGGTTCTAGAGTAGAACCTTTTTGCTCTTATAGAGAGCATGGCATATGAGTGCTGTATGTCCATTTCTTCTAAATCATCTGGATGAAAGCATTCCAGATCCTCCTTGATAAAAGACATGCTGTTTGAGTTTTCAGAAACAAAAGCAGCAGAGGTTGATGTTAGAGGAGGAGCTTCTAGGAGAAATGGTGAGCTGTTTGTTTGAGAGATTGGAGTTTGAGGATGAGTGATGATGGGAGGATAGTAGTTACTTGAACTAGGACCCGGGTGCTCAGAATGGAGGGTAGAGGAGGTGGTGGTGGATGTTGAGGCTGTTTGGTAGCTTGAGCTTCTTTCTTTTGCCTGAATCATCGCTAGCTCATAGGTTTTTAGCATTCCAAAGAGCTCAGTCATTTGGAGAGTCTTCAGATTTTCAGTTCTTCTGATTGACACTGTGTAAAGTGTCCAGCAGCTTGGTAGAGACCTGATGAACTTCTTGAAGATATCTTCATTCTCTAGCTTCACCTTTGAGCACTGCAGCTCTCCTACAAGATAGGTAAATCTATTGTATAGAACAGTTAGAGACTCATCTTCCTTCCGGACGAAGTTTTCATACTGCTGCTTCAGGATATCTCTTCTGTTCTCTTTGACTTCCTCAGAGCCAGCAAACATTTTCTCAAGAGCTTCCCAGAGCTTTTTAGCAGTTTTGTAACTTCTGAAGTTATGAAAAACTTCATTTGGAAGGCACATTTGGATAGCTCCTAGTGCCTTGAAGTCCACCTCCATCCTTTTTATATCCTCTTCTGAGTACTTGGAGGGCTCCTTTGGAACTGATGGTCCTCCAGAGTCAGCAGATGCCACCATGGGAATGTAGGGTCCATCCCTGATGGATTTCCACATTCCGTACTCCTGATAGCAGAAAAAACTTTCCATGCGATTTTTCCACATGTCGTAGTCTTCCCCAGACACCTATCTTGGTGGTCGGTTGATGCTGCCAATGTATTCAAATCCGTTGTTTTGTGCCATCTTTCTTCTTAGTGACTTGATGAAAGAGAGAGAGTTAAGATTAGAATCAGAAGTGATTAAACAAGTGTGAGTTTGTTTAATCTGAGCCAAAGCTCTGATACCACTTGTAGGATCGTGAAATTACAAGATGGTTCTGTTCTTAGTTGAAATTGGCGGAAACAATAACAACTACACAAATGTAATCGAGCAAGCAGAAAGAATACTTTTAAGAACAATGTTGTATTAATCTTTTGCAGCTAAACGATTACAATTGAAAAACTCAATCAAAAGTCATAAAACGCACACTTACAATGAAGTGTTTACAGATTATTTATACTCACTTAGAATCAAGACAGTCCCTTGATTCTAAGGATCAGATCTAACACAGACCGTTGATCTGTTGTATGAAGCTAACTATTACACGTTTTGTCTAAAACTAGTTAACTTTATTGAAGCGTCTTCTTTATGCATCATTACTTGCATGATTGGAGAAGAGCATTGTTGTCCGTCATTGGTTGTGCCATTGCGGTTCCTTCTGCTTTGAGTGTGCCAATTGCTTTTGCAGAAAGTTGTCAGTGACGCTTGGTATGGATAGTCAGTTGCAACGATTTGTCTTCAAGGCACAAGGCTGTCAGCAACAAAGATGTTGATCAGCAGCAAGATGTAACCATCCAAAGCTGCTGATGATTTGCTTGTCAGCAGCATCAAGTGTTGATGCTGCTGAGAAGCCTATCCGCAGCAACTTTGGTCTTCAGCAGATAAGGCTATCTGCAGCAGATTTATTCTTTAGCAGGAGAACAAGTATCCGCAGCAGATAAGCTTGTCCGCAGCAGTTTGTTGGTCAGCAGCAAACTCTGAGATTAGCAGCATTTGTACTTAGAGAATTTTGTAGCCATCAGTCTTTGGTTCTACAGATTATCCAAACCGTAGTCTTGAATGATATTCTTGACTCCAATGTCTTCGACTAGCCAAGTCATCTACTCTGTTCTTGACTGCAACAATGAACACACAAAATGTTGAACAGTTTTGGCTGAGGATCGTGTCTAACACGAGGCCCTTAAAACAGATTCCGTGTCTCCTCTTGGACGAACACATGTGTCTCCCAGGGTACAACAGCCGAAGTAGTGTGTACTGCCGGGAATAGCTCTCGCGCCCGAGGTAGCACCGGGTTATGGTGTTAGAAATGATAGGAAAAATATGAAGTTTGTGATGGTGGAAGAATTAGAGAGTTTCATCTCTAAATTATATTGGAACTCTAAATTATGTTGGAACTAATTCTCTAGATTTTTCCTCTTTGTCTCCATGTCTTTTTCATCTTTTTTAAAAGACTTCATATTTAATACTAGATTAATATAACATAACTCTATATTTTAATTTGTATTAAATACAAATAAAAAGATTTTAATATGAATTTATGAGACAAAACCAAAACCATCATGTGGTTCATGACAAGAAATTAAGTGTCAAAATTAAAACACTCACAATGTTTTATGACAAATTATTTGTTAGCATTAAATCAAAAGATGCCAAATTTCTATTAAAATCACCTTAGTTCCACATTTTTCATTCCAACCACTCAACTTCGAGCATCGATGTATCATTCATCTTCGCTCTGTTTTGGAAGTGTTTTTGGTTCGTTATGATACTCTCAAAACATAGAACACAAACCCATAAATAATTATTTATATAACGCATATATAAATACAATTATTTACATCTAAAATTAGTAAAAAATATTTTCACTAAAATTTTTCCAACCGTTACTTACCACGATGCCACAAGTCTCATTATTCTGCCAATTTGAGTGTTTAGCTTTACTACCTTTTTAGTAGCAATTTTTAAATGTTCATTTTATTTATGACTCAATTATATATTTAAGTTTTATTATTTTGTAGTTGTTTTACACAAACTATACCAAAATTTGTTAATGATTAATGCACATGTGAAATTATTTCGCGTACTATTTACAAAACTATAAAAGTAGCCTTTGGATATTAAAAGTTAAAAAATAGCCATTTCAGTTTTTTTTTTCATATGTGAATTTCCTTAAAGATATTCAGTAGAAAAGCTAATAGATAGGGGTTCGCCATATGACCGCGCCAAAGCCACTCACTTACGACTTATCATGCGTGTTTATTTATTTATTTATTATTTTTTTCTTTAAGTAAATTACTGATCGAATCCATAAGGTTTGTTATCTAGCTATAACTATCTCTGTCTCTATCATTTTTTTAGTGATTTGTGGTCTGATTTTTATTTTTTATAATCATTTGAGTCATTTTCATTAACTCTATTAAATTTTGATGTTAAATGAAACGATATTTCAGTCTTTTTATATCTAAGAGACCAATTATGTAACTTATTAATTAAAACTATAATTGGGGGACATTGTGTAATTTACTAAAAATAATTAAATATATAAGTTATACACACACATTATCATTATCATTATCATTATCATTACTATATAATTTATGTTCTTTAAATAAAATAAACTTTTTTTATATGTAAACTTTTCAAAAAATTTCAACCAATCTATATCGTTGTTTAACACGTGGCCATTAAAACAGATTCCGTGTCTCCTCTTGGACGAACACGTGTGTCTCCCAGGGTACAACAGCCGAAGTAGTGTGTACTGCCAGGAATAGCTCTCGTGCCCGAGGTAGCACCGGGTTATGGTGTTAGAAATGATAGGAAAAATATGAAGTTTGTGATGGTGAAAGAATTAGAGAGTTTCATCGCTAAATTATGTTGAAACTCTAAATTATGTTGGAACTAATTCTCTAGATTTTTCCTCTTTGTCTCCATGTCTTTTTCATCATTTTTAAAAGATTTCATATTTAATACTAGATTAATATAACATAACTCTATATTTTAATTTGTATTAAACACAAATAAAAAGATTTTAATATGAATTTATAAGACAAAACCAAAACCACCATATGGTTCATGACAAGGAATTAAGTGTCAAAATTAAAACACTCACAATGTTTTATGACAAATTATTTGTTAGCATTAAATCAAAAGATGCCACAAATTTTTACTAGAATCACCCAAGTTTCACATTTTTCATTGTCTCATTCATCTTCGCTCCGTTTTGGACGTGTTTTTGGTTCGTTATGATACTCTCACAACATAGAACACAAATCCATAAATAGTTATTTATATAACGCATATATAAATACAATTATTTACGTCCAAAATTAGTGAAAAAACATTTTCACTAAAATTTTTCCAACAATCCCCCACATGAATGGAGATCGATCAAAACACATAACATCCCGATGAAACCTCGACAGTTTGAATATTGCAGGATAGGTAGGTGTTACCCTTTGAACCTTCATTTGTGAAGCATACTTGGTCTTCTAGTGGTTGGTAGACACGATGTCTTTCAACGAACCACCGTTTGTGAAGACGTTATTACACTTCACACAATACTCTCCATAGCCGGGCTATCCCCTCACTTTCGTGTCCCATAATGGTCGTGGAACACTATCCTGGTTCTGCGAGAGCTTTAAGATTTTTACCCCAAAATCCATTCAAAGCGACCTCACTTCTCTCTTACATAGGTGATTCCCGCTATATATTATGCTTAGCCTCACAACATTTTCATTGTTTTCATAGGAATAGACTAGGACGTATTTAAACACCCTTTATAGTTTAGGGGGATATATATTAACAAATATATTAGCTTCTATATAAACATATATATTAGTTTCTATATAAACATATATATTAGCTTGCCCCCATAGTGACCACTCTTAGATATATAGATTAGTTGTCCTATTGAACCTAGATCTTGGGATCTCCAGTCAATTAGGTTAGATTACCTCCATATATCTTTTTCATGGGCTTTAGTCTCATTCCACAACTCGATCTCGCATTAACCCTCGGGTTATTGGATCCATAACTATTATCTTTGACTTCGTCAAGTTAACAAAGATAATTTGCAATTAAGATCAGTTGTTTTAACGTGTTCGTGACTCACCAGTCATTCTTGCCCTCTGTCGATTCACAAGACTATAACCATGATCTCTACCTGGATCTAGTTATATCGTTTAGTCTTTAGAATTACATGAAACGCTCTTTAGGGCTCAACACGTTTCCATCATGCTTTTGGTATGCATTCTCAAAATATGACTACATTTTTAGATATTACCAATTAGCATCCAAGTCTAATACTCTAGATAGACTCCTTATGACCTTGTGTACTGCACTTGGTCACATGTTTGCAATCTTTAATTGGATTACCAAAATCCTTATTGCCAAACATTCCACATTCTTATCAAATGCAAGTTACCCCCACATTTAGGTCTTATTGGATAAACATATCCATTCACTAAAATGGGTAATGAAAGGTTCTCACTTTCACACGGGGTTTTGAGAAAACATTCTCAAATACCATTTCTACAAACCGTAACTTGTCTTCTACATAAATGGCTTCTCCCCCCACATTGCTTGCACTTTTATCAAGTTTGAGTAGCATTACCCATGATGACTTTAGACACTCATGATTAGATAACAAGTATCTACATCTTTGTGTAACGAGGTCATCCAAATAGGTAACATATGCCTTGGTGTGAGTTCCCCACACTTACTAGCGCATGATTTCTCCTCATGATCTAGTTAATCGGTTTTCATAAGTTATCCCGTTTTGACCGAATAAAGTTATACTTTATGGTTTTGTCTATACACACATTATGAGTGTTTCAAGCTAATTTAATCTTCGCAGAGCATCTAAATTAACAAGTACTAGCATGCTTTAGACTACAATACTTTTAGCATGTGAATAGAAGATGCATCATTCTGATTCTTCACAGCCTTAAGAGATACCGCACTATATCTTGCCAACATTCATTCCCTAGTTTAGACAAATTTATGAGACTTTATTCACCATTTCAATACCTTGGTATTTAGGAGTGTCTCAAAAGTTAAAGTATGTTACGCAGACATACATAACTTCATTAGTCAGATTAGGATATTTTGCTTTTGTTCTCCAAAAGCATCACCATTGAATCGTAAGAAGTTGCAACAAAACCTCATGTCAAGTCACTTTTATGAATACATTCAAAACAATGAATGTTACTAGTATAAATCACTAAAGTTTTGAGATAGTCAATTAAATTGACACTCAATTATGGGAAATACATTTGCCTATAGTGATGTATACATTTTTAATATTTTTTCCTTGAAACCATGTATTTGGGATACTCTCCCAAATTGAAGGACAAGTCCTCTACATTGTTCAAATAACATTGATTGTGGTAGGCGCAACTACCATTCCATCATTATTGTAAGTCTCGTATAATAAATCTCGCTCAATTTATTATAGTCATTTACAATACCAACATATATTTATTTCATATGTTATAATTAACAAATGTGAATTTTCATTATGTTGATGCTCTCAACATATCTTGCATCCATGTAGATACATTCACCACATCGTGTGTGATGTGTCATCGTTTTGATATTTAGTCAAGGCCACAACTCTCAAGTTGTCTTTGTGCAAATTCCTTCTTGCACCATGTGTAGAAACCAAATTTCATAGTGTTCTTATCTTGAACACTACTATTATACAATATGTTAATTATGTCTCTAGACTCATCTAAAAGACCAAATCAACACAACGCCAAAGACACCACGTCCCACACACATGTCAACGCGTCACGCATGCGCCAAAGACACCATGTCCCGCACACATGTCAACGCGTCACGCATTCGCCGCTCCGGATCTCAGTAGCGCGCAAAAAGATTTTAAACTTTGGTTTCACAATATAAACCATTTCTAATACGCTAATTAGAAAATAAACATTTAAGATAATTGTGGTAAGACTTTGGTTTATAAAACCGTTTCTAGCATGCTAGTTAGAAAAGAAACATTTAAACATAAATGTTTTACACCTTTGGTTTAAAAATTAAACCATTTCTAACTCGCTCGTTAGAGAATTAAACATTTAAACCATAAATGTTTTAAACTTTGGTTTATATAAATAAACCGTTTCTAACACGCTCGTTAGAAAATTAAACATTTAAACTAGAAATGTTTTTAAAACCCCCGGTTTATACGATAAACCATATCTAATGCGTCCATTAGATATTTTAACTGTTTTAAGCATATTATTTAATACGCACATTTAATAATATAACGGTTTTAAACATATTACTTAATATGCTCATTAAATAATTTAACCGTTTAAACATAATATCTAATATGCTCATTAGATAATTAACCGTTTCAAAATATATATTAATAACGGTTTTAAAATTTATTATTTAATACGCTCATTAAATAATTAACTGTTTCAAATATATTATTTAATACGCTCATTAAATAATTTAACTGTTCTAAACATATTATCTAATACGCTCATTAGATAAATTAACAGTTTAACATATTGTTTTACACGATTAACGTTTCTAATACTCATGTTATTCAATTTATTTCAAATAAACCGATTATAACATTATTGTTAGAAAATAAACATCTCGACATAAACATTTTATAACCTCCATTTTATAAAATATTTTGTATTTAACCCGCATGTTAAAATGTCAACATTTACACAAAACGCTTATTTATTTTATAAAAATTAATCCCTTGCCAACGCACACGTTAGAATGTTAAATGTTTACAAAAAATATTTTAACCTGTGTTGGTTAAAAATACACTATTTCTAACACGTGTATTAGAAATTAAGTAAAAGTGTATAAATATTTATTATTTTACAATAATAATATTTGTAAGACGGTTTTAAGTTTGTAGGAAAGTGGGTCACGGTATTATTAAAATAATAATAACGATACTCTCGTTATTCATGGGAAATGCACCAGTACAATACCGTTATACAAATACGAACAAATATAAAGATAAATTACAAAAATATCTAATTAAGATTATCCAAATCGTAGTCTTGAATGATATTCTTGACTCCAATGTGTTCGACTGGCCGAGTCATCTACTTTGTTCTTAACTGCAACAATAAACACACAAAATGTTGAACAGTTTTGGATGAGGATCGTGTTTAACACGGGGCCCTTAAAACATATTTCGTGTCTCCTCTTGGACGAACACACGTGTCTCCCAGGATACAACAGCCGAAGTAGTGTGTACTGCCGGGAATAGCTCTCGCGCCCGAGGTAGCACCGGGTTATGGTGTTAGAAATGATAGGAAAAATATGAAGTTTGTGATGGTTCGTTATGATACTCTCACAACATAGAACACAAATTCATAAATAGTTATTTATATAACGCATATATAAATACAATTATTTACATTCAAAATTAGTGAAAAAAACATTTTCACTAAATTTTTTCCAACAATCCCCCACATGAATGGAGATCGATCAAAACACATAACATCCCGATGAAACCTCGACAGTTTGAATATTGCAGGATAGGTAGGTGTTACCCTTTGAACCTTCATTTGTGAAGCATACTTGGTCTTCTAGTGGTTGGTAGACACGATGTCTTTCAACGAACCACCGTTTGTGAAGACGTTATTACACTTCACACAATACTCTCCATAGCCGGGCTATCCCCTCACTTTCGTGTCCCATAATGGTCGTGGAACACTATCCTGGTTAAATGAAAGGATATTTCAGTCTTTTTATATCTAAGAAACCAATTATGTAACTTATTAATTAAAACTATAATCGGGGGACATTGTGTAATTTACTTAAAATAATTAAATATATAAGTTATACACACATTATCATTATCATTATCATTAGTATATAATTTATGTTCTTTAAATAAAATAAACTTTTTTTATATATAAACGTTTCACAAAATTTCAACCAATCTATATCGTTGTGTAAGAGCATTCAGAGCTGGTCCTTTAAATTTATGTGAGTGTGTCCCCTATATTTTAGGGGTGATTTAAAGTGGTTGTAAATGGAGCAAAGAGAAAAAATATAAATTTTCTCTACATTTGGGGGAAACACTATTCATTCACATAAATTTTTAATATTTTTTTGAAAGTGGTTATGAGTGGAGAAGATAGAAAATGTAATGATAAAGATATAAAAAGTATTATTTAATTAAAAAACAGAGAGAAAATATTGTACTTTTAGTGTAATAATATGGATAAGGATATAAATGCTAGTGCAAATGCCCTAATTGAGAGGACAAGACACCTTTTAGTATAAATAAATACTTTATTCACTTTTATTATAGATAGTATGTTAACATATTAAGTTAAAACAAAGGGAAAATTATCAAAATGAAGATTTGACTGATCAAAGTTGCAAAAATGGATAAGGTTTTTAACCTTCTTGGGCATGGTCATTTAGACTATTAACCGGCTGAAGAAGGCTAGTTCAGCCGGCTTGGATTTCTGCGCCAAGTCAGTTTTTTTTAGAATTTCAACCAATCAGGAATTGACACGTGGAGGTACATATTCCCAAGACGGCTAAAGCCCACTTCTAAGCAGGCTTAGCCGACGAACTTTTTTTTACATGGCTCAGCCGGCTTGGTTCGAGATGGCTTCCCCGGCTAGGCTTAGCCGGCGCCGAATGTGTTATTACACTACTTTGCCGGCTGAAGTAGACTAGTTAGCGTGCTTCGAGTTTTTCTCTCACTTATTTAAGTTAGTTTTCTAATTTTTTCCTTAAATTCTCTTACAATTCTAGTTTATTTGGCTGAAATGGACTAGTTTCTAGTCTCTTACAATTTTGAAGAAAATTTCAATGCACTTTGTGAAGTTGTTCCTACAGTTCGCGATACATTACTAAGTGTTGGTTTGCATAAATGGGCACAAGCACATTTTGTTGGTCAACGTAATGACATTATGACATCAAATAGTGCTAAGTCTATTAACACGTTATCACGTTATGCTTGACGGATGCCTATTACCAAGCTAATCGAATTATTTCGTAAGTCGGTCCAACAATGGTATTTCAACAGGCGACACCAAGCAAGTAAATATGTTTATATTATAGCAGGCTAAGTAATATCATATTGTAGGCTAAGTTATCAGATATAGCAGGCTAATATATAATGCCAATGTTTCTAATTTTTGTATAGCAGACTAAGTAATAACATATTGTATGCTAAGTTATCAAATAAAGCAGACTAATATATAATTATAATGTTTCTAATTTTTGTATAGCAGGCTAAGTAATAACATATTGTAGGCTAAGTTATCAGATATATCAGGCTAATATATAATGCTAATGTTTCTAATTTATTTTTTTTAACTTCCAACTAAAAATACACATGATCTAAGTATTTACAGCAAAATTTGAAATTTGAAAAGTGAAAATTAAGGTTGAAATGAGAAGATTTATATTTATAAAACTCGAAGTAGGCTACTAAGACTACTTCAGCCCGCTATCAAGTGTAATAGCACCTTCGGAGCCGGCTAAGCCAAGCCTAGCCGAATTAAACAAGCCAACAAGGAAGCTATCTCGAACCAAGCCGGTTGAGCCATATTAAAAAAAAAGTTCACGGGCTAAGCCTGTTTAGAAATGGGCTTTAGCTGCCTTGGGAATATGCACCTTCATGTGTCAATTTCTGGTTGGTTGAAATTATGAAAAAAGCTGACTTGGCGTGGAAATCCAAGCCGGCTGAACTAGCCTTTCTTTAGCCGGCTAATAGCTTAAATGACCATGCCCAAAAAGGTTGAAAAACCTTATCTATTTTTGCAACTTTGACTAGTAAAATGTTCATTTTTATAATTTTCCCTAAAACAAATTGGAATACTCAGAGATTAAAAAGTTGAAGCGTTCAGATACTCAATCTCTTTCACTCTAATCACCATCTTCTACTCTTCATCTACAACTTTCACATGCTCAAGCACCAGATGATTAATGATTCTACCAGCACAAATCTTAAGTTCACGATGTACCTCCTTCATGGACGTGTTTAGGTCATGCCGCTAGGGTGGCGTCGACCTTAGACCTAGCTTCACGTTACCATCAACACCGACCGCCGCTCACAACCATTACTCACCACCATCATCCGCTTCTGATTACTAGTCTTATGGTTCTCTTTTACGTTTTGATTCTTGCGATTTGGCTCGACCTATGAACCGGCCCAACCACTGGTCGCCTGAACCGGCCGGCCCAATTGACATCGACTCAAACACCCCTAGCCGGACCGGCTTACCTCCCGACTCCCGGCCTAACCGATCTGATCCGGGTTTCAAAACATTGGTCATAACATAAAATACGAGTTTGAAATCACCCTGTTACACTTATTTCAGTATTTTATATTTATTTTTAAAATCTAAATGCAAATCTTATTTATATTGACCGGTTATGGCTTTGAATTTGGTATATGAATTGTTTGCTAGTTAGCAAATTTATCAAAATGATTTACTTTTCAGGGAACATGTTGCGGATTATTGTATAGCAGTAAGAGAGTTGGGAATCAAACTACTTGAATTCATATCAGAAAGTTTAGGTTTAGAAAAAGAACGAATAAACAACATATTAGGCGACTTAGGTCAACATATGGGCATCAACTACTCTGCAGTGTGCCCTAAACCCGAGTTGACGTATGGTATTCCTCGTCATACGGACCCTAATGCTATCACTGTACTTCTTCAAGACACGCTCGTGACAGGCCTTCAAGTTCTTAAAGATGGCAAATGGGTAGCCATTAAACCATGCCCCAATGCGTTCGTCATCAACATTGGCGACCAACTCGATGTACTTACATTTTCATCAAGTTGCATGCTCGTATTTTATCCAATTTTTAGCTACAGTATACAATATAGGGGGAGCTTCAAATAAGAAGTTTTTTGTCAAAAAATCTAACAAATGACTAAAACGCTAAGAAACGATATCAAACGAACTCCGATTAAGCTCATTTCAACGGTGTTGGAACCGTCTCGTCGAACTCTAACATCTTAGCTTTTAGGGTTTAGGTTTTAAGGTTTAGATTTTATGTTTGAATTTTAGGGTTTTAGACTTATGGTTTAGCCTTAGGGTTTAGCTTTTAGGGGTTAGATTTTATGGTTTAGGTTTTTTTTGGGGAGGGGGGGGGGGTTAGGTTTCGGGGGCGGTGGTTTTAGGCTTTTTGGGGAGGGGGTGGAGGGGGGCTTAGGTTTTTGGGTCCGGGTTAGGGTTCGATAAGACGGTTCCAATGCCGCTGGAATAAGCTCAATCGGAGTTCGTTTGACCCACTTTTTAGTGTTTCTTAGCGAAAAACCATTTTTTAGTCCCCATACAATATATTATGAATACCTTTATCCCCCTTCTAGATTTGTCTATGCTTGAGCAACTCTAAATGCAGCTTATTGTATTTTCTTAAATAGGTTGTGACTAATGGTGAATACAAAAGCGTGTGGCATCGAGTCGTGGTCAACTCGGAGAAACCAAGAATGTCAATAGCTACGTTTTTATGTCCTTGTAACGACTCCATGCTTAGCGCTCCTAATGAACTGATAAAAGATGGATCAATACCCGTTTACAGAAACTTCACATACGCGGAGTACTACAAGAAATTTTGGAGCGGAAATCTTGACGAAAAACATTGCACCGAATTCTTCAAGAACTAGCTATATTTTCTTCATATAATCCATTTCCCAATATCCATGAATTGAAGTTGTTATATTTTAAAGTAACTTGATCACTTATCTTTCAATTATTCATGAACCTTTGTCATGTTTTAATATTTATAGTATTTTGAAGGAAATAAAAGAACGGATTTTCAAGGATTGAATTGACAAACAAAATTACAAACACATTTAATTTGATTATGAACTCTCGTATTATTATAACCAAGAAACAGATTCAAAACATACTTACAATAATTTCTGATACAATAATCCTAATCATGGTTATGTATTTATAAGACAACTCCAACTTGGTCATGTATTTATAAGACAACTCCAACTTGGTCAACAAGAAAACAATTAAAACTTAATACACCTCATAAGCCAATTAACTACACTTAATGAAACTTCATACGTCTATTGGGTCTAGGCCTTCCACCTACTCCTGTTGGGCCCTCCCTTTGAGATAGTAAATTACCAACAATCACCCCACCCGAAACTAGGAAGTCTTCAACGGCAAGTGGTCTTCGTATTTCATCAAACTTGATCCTCGCAAGGGCTTTAGTAAGAATGTCGGCCCGTTGTTCCTTGCCACTTACGTGCTCCACCACGATCTTGTTCCGTTCCACACACTCCCGTATATAGTGAAAACGGGATTTGATATGCTTGCTCCGTGTATGGAATACCGTGTTTTTAACCAACGCAATCGACGATGTGTTAACAACCCGTAACATAACTCCTTGCAACATTACCCCAGTCAAATTGCTTAGTAACTCTCGTAACCACACGGCTTGACATGAAGACGTGCTTGTCACCATATATCCACTAGCATGATGAAAGCACCACAGTGATTTGTTTCTGTGAGGGCCAAGTGATAGGAGCATCACCATAAAAAAACACATGCTCGGTGGTGCTTCTTCCATCATCATGATCAATGTTGTGGCTACTATCACTATACCTGATCAATGTCTTTGATCTTCCCCTTTTATATTTAATTCCAAACCCACGTGTACCTTTGACATACCTGAGGATTTGCTTTGTTGCAACCATGTGAGATTTCTTTAGAGTTTGCATTTATCTACTCACCATCCCAACTGAAAATGCGATGTCGGGTCGCGTGTGCATCAAGTAGCGAAGGCACCCGACCAACTATCGGTACTCCGTTGCATCAACATCAACCTCATCCTCCGCCTTTGTGTACTTAGAATTTGGAAACATGGGTGCACACGTCGGATTACAATTCTCCATCCTGGGCTCTTTCAGGTGGGAAGGATGTAACGTTTGGCTCTGAAACCAATTGATAAACAAAATCACAAACACACTCAATTTGATTAACTCTCGTATCATTATAACCAAGAAACTGATTCAATATTTAGTTACAATAATCCCTCATACAATAACCCTTAATCATGGTTATGTATTTATAAGACAACCCTAACTTGGTCAACAAGAAAACAATTAAACCCTAATACACCCCATAAGCCTATTAACTACACTTGATGAAACCCTATAGGTCTATTTGGAATAGGCCAAAGTTGAATGGTTTAGATGTAAGAAGTTGAGTCACTTTTTATTATAAAATAATAATAAAATAGTATTAACGATGCTCTCGTTAATCATGTGAAATAAATAATACATTTCCGTATACAAAATCGAATGAAAAATAGATATAAAACACAATTTATGTATGCCAAACTAATTCAACCGGTGTCTTTAGTCACTCCAATGAACGCCTTCTTGAAATATTCTTGACTCGAGTCTTTACCACATTGAGTCTTCAACTATGCTCCTTGACTGCAACAATTAACACACTAAAACGTTGACGATTTTGGTTGAGGATTCGTGTTCAACACGGGTCCCTTAAAGCAGATTTCGCGTCTTCTCTTAGACGAAACGCGTCTGTCTCCCATGGTACAACAACCGGAACAGTTCGTGTACTGCCGGAGATGTCCACGCACCAGAGGTATCACCGGGTAAATTATGTATTTAGAAAAGGTAGGAAAAAGATGAAGTATGAGATGGTAAAAGAATTGGAGAGAACTCATCTCTCAATTTTATTGAACTTGTTGACACCAATAATTCTCTAATATTTTCTCTCAACTCTCAAGTTGTGGTTTTTACTACAATTTTTCTTCTTTATAAAATGAACCAACATGTTCATTGTATATCCAAGAGTTCTAATTAAAAATGGCTTTACTCCCAATTAATAGTAATAAACATAAGTATTAAAAAAAAAGATCAAAAGCCTTTATAATTATGACATGAGTTAATTGTTACTTATTTACACAAAAGATGTAACAAATTCTCATTAGAGACACCAAGTTTTAAAAATTCCAACCAACCATTCAACTTGAGGATCGAAATCCCATTCATCAAAGTTACTGAAAACCTATTTTCACTAAATTTCCAACAATCCCCCACATGAATGGAGATCGATCAAAATAAAAAAAAATACCCAATGACACATCGACAATTGAGTCTTTCATACGATAGGTAGGAGTTACCATTTGAACCTTCCCTTGTGAAACATACTTAGCTTACTAGCTGTTGGTAGACGTGATGTCCTTGAACCTACGGTTGTTTGTATAAGCATGACTCTCCTTAGTCGGGCACATCCCCTCACTGTTGTGTCCAATAAAGGTCCTGGAACACTTTCCTGATTCTGTGAGAGCTCTAGGAATTGTGCCCCCAATTCCATTCGAAGCGACCCCACTTCTCTCTAACATAGGTGATTTGTCCTCAAATCATTAAAAGCGTTATGGTTAATGTGATTTACCTAAATCATTTACAACCTATTATGCTTAGCCTCATAATTTGTCACCGGATATCATAGGAACGGACTAGGAAGTATTTTAACACTCCCATTACAGTTTTAGGAGAATATATATTAGCTTGTATATCAACTTATACATTAGCTATGCCCCCACAATGACCACCCTTAGATATATGAGTCGGTTATCATATTGAACTTAGATTTAGGGATATCCTGTCAACTAAGTTAGGTTTCCTTCATATACTGTCTTTCATAGGCTTTAGTCTCATTCCACAACTCCATCTCTTATTAACCCTTGGTTTGTTGGATCCAAACCCATTATCTATCACTTCGTGAAGTCAATACAGATAATTACAACTGAGATGAGTTGTTATAATGTGTTCTTGACTAGCACGTTAATATAGCCTATTGTCAAGCTCTTTAAGACTATAACATCTTGTTATAATTATTGCCTTTGAAGAGTTCAATTCTCATTTCAAGGCGAACATATTTGCACTATGCCTTTGGTATCAGAAATCTAGCAACATTCTAACCAACCGGCACCGAGTCATGTAACTCGTTACACTAGATAGACTCCTTATGACTTTTTTGTATTCCACTTGGTCACGCATTTGAAATATCAATTTGGATTATCAAATGCTTATTGCTAAACTTTACAGATTCAAATGCAAGTCACCCCCACATTCCACGTGAGGTAATGAAAGGTTCTCCCTTTTAACATGTGCTTGAGAAAACTTCTCAAACAAGCATACCCTAAAGGGTTGTTTCTTAAATGGCTTCTCCCCCCCCCCACACATTTCTTGCTATTTGAACAATATTTCTGTAACTTCACTTATGACGACATTTAGACACCTATGATTTGAACAAGATCAACCTCGGTGAATTCATCAATGTTTATTTATCAACTTGTATTGTATTAGGTCACATGAGCTTTTGAGCTTACCCAAGCAACACATGCCATTGTCATAAGTTTGTAACAAACTTAAAAGAACCCTAAGTTACCTTCTAGAATAAACCTAGATAATGAGTTCTCCTCATTAGCTTTTAGAACAAGTTATTCATAAGTTATATGTCTCTTCCTTATATGAATGAAAATTTTGTTTCAACTTTGTCTATACACAAATTCATTTTGTGTTCATACACATTTGAATGTTTAAAGTTAATTAATCTCTACAGAGCATCGTAATTAACCAAGTACTAGTATAGCATGCTTTAGACTACAATACTTTAGCATGTGAACAGAAGATGCATCATTCTGATTCTTCATAGCCATAAAGATATCACAATATCAGTTCACAACATTCATCCCTTAGTTTTAGACAAAATTATTAGACTTATTCACAATCCTAGAACACCAGTATTTAGGAAAGTCTCACATGTTATTGTATATAGAATATATATATATATATATATATATATATATATATATATATATATATATAACTTTATCATTCTACCCAGGAACATAACTCGTTTGCCTTTGATCTCCAATACTTCCCCATTGACTCATAAGTACTTAAACATAAGCTTTAATCCAAGTCACTTTGGTGAACACATTCATCATCAACAAGATGAATGTTACTCGTCTACAATCACTATCATGTTTGAGATAAAGTCAACTAGATCGACACTTAACAACATTACATTCATAAAGTTTGCCATAAGTGATTTGCACTCATATGTTGTTCTTATGTATATTTAGGACACTCTCCTAAACGAAGTTAAAACCTTCACATAGTTCTATCAACATTCAAGTTGTAGATTCCCGAAACAAATCAAAGGTTTACAATAACATATAGTACTCTACTTCCATATGTTAAAATCCACACTTGTGAATTTCCAGGATGACTTCTAATAAGTATGCCGACTTGCATCTTATTTGTGTATTTCATCTCAATACACTCATCACGTTCTTTCATGACACTCTCATGATGTGGTAACACGTTTGATGTCTCGTCTCCGAATTTTAGTCAATGCAACAGCTCTCAAGTTGTTTCCGGACGAATCTTTCTTGTACTATCCGTTTAAAACCATATTCTTTTTAAACATTGTATATTTGACGTTAAAATTATTTTGCACAAAATAAATCGTACGTCATAAACATTACTTATTTATTTCTTTGTAAAAAATTGCATGTGTTATCTGAAGATATTGAACACAAAACAATAAAATACATTCAAAATGAAATCATAATGTGTAAAATGCTTTCAAATAATTTAAACGGATACACAGATGATATCTCGACATCAAATCACAAAGTGTTATTATTTTCAACATTTTTAGCATCCGACCGAAATCATCGCAACGATATCGTTTTATGGCATGTCTTGAGGTACTTCCTCAATAGAACTCCATGCATACATATTCTCATGTCCTCATTTCATATATGAAACTCTAGGTTTGAATAATATGCTCAAAACAACACCAAGTTGTTACAAAGACCACATTGAGAAATCAAAAAGTCTTTTTTAATTATGAAGAGAGATCAAAAGCCTTTATAATTATGATATGAGTTAATTGTTACATATTTACACAAAAGATGTAACAAATTCTTATTAGAGACACCAAGTTCCAAAAATTTCAATCCAACCACTCAATTTGAGGATCAAAATCTCATTCATCAAAGTTAGTGAAAACATATTTTCACTAAATTTCTAACATTAACTTGAAGTAAAGGAGACGCCAAAGCTAAGTGTACAGTTTGCACCAGTCACAAAAGGTACATGATTAATACACAAATTTTAGCTGTGATCCGGATGATATTGACTATTAAGTGTATCGAAATTGCAACAGAACCTTTATCATTTAAAATTCTAAATACTGAATGGTATTTGGTCCAATGGTATTCAAATGTGTTGCATTTACTGTGAAAGTATTCTGATTATCCAACACCCATACCCATTTATCTTAACACTCATTCTAACAAATCTCCATCACCATTTTTAAAACAAAGCATAATTAAAACCTTCCAAACTTTCGATTCCCAAACCTCCTTTATTTTATTTTGAACATATAAGGTAAAGCCGTAAAGGAAAACTTAATAAAGGTTTTAATATAAAGCCTAATCAGACGTTTCTTGTGAAACACGAGCATCATAAAAGACCAAAGAATGCAGCTTCAACTTATATCCTTTAATTTTTCTTAAAATTACTATTTAACCCCTTTAGTTTGATTTCAATAATAAATAACCGTAAAGTTAATATACCTACTTAAATCTTAATTATCTCATTGTGATAATTGTTATGAACAATTATTAGTTAATTAACTGATAAACTAACTAATATATTTGGAGTCATTGGGATGGTGTCCGAATGGTAGAAGCAAAGACTTTTAACACCAAGGTCTCGGGTTCAAGTCTTGAGGTGTTTAAAAAAATTTGCCATAAAAAAAACTAATATATTTGGATTTTTTATTAATTATATTGTATTAAATTAATTTATATTATATTAATTATATTATTATATTATGAAACATACATTTTGAAATGGATATCTACATTGTTAAATTAATTTTTTATTACCAAATTCGATATGCTATATAAATTTACTTCAACTTCAAAACTAAACTAGCAAGATAGATAGTTTGGTTTTATCATTTTATTGACTAAGCCCTAACCGTGGGTTTGAAACCCACTTTGACATTTCTTCATAATTATTTTTTTCTTTTTTACTACTTCATTTTTAAATTACCATTATATAATATACTAGGTTAAAATCTCGTGTATTACACGGGTTAAAAAAATAAAATGTTATATACTTAGTAATAAAATTTTTATATTTTTAAAAACCCATAACATGGGTTGAAAAAACCGGTATATTAAATCGGTTGAACTATTTATAATTAAATGATAAGCATACACAATTAGATTTATATTAAAATTAAAAATAAATTATTTTAATATCATTATTCAATATGAGAAAAAAAGATGCGGAAAAAAATGATACGAATTAAAAGTGACACGTGTCCATAGAATTTTATTTATTATTATAAAGATTGTTATTTGATATTATTATTTAATAGGAGAGAGAAACAGAAAAATTAATATTTAATAGGAGAGGGAGTCGGAAAAAATAAAGATGAAGAGTAATCAGTGAGTGACACGTGTCTCCCATGGTTTTGCTTTATTATATAGTATAGATTAATACTTTCTTTAAATATATATTATTATTAAAAGATGTAGGATTTTAATAAGAGAGAGACGTGAAAAAGAAGATGAGAAAGAGTCACATGAAAAAACATTTATTTATTATATAGTATATAGTATAGATATTAATTACTTTTCCACAAAAAAATTTATTAAGAAAACAATTAAAGAAAGTTTGTGCAATTAATATGAGAGAGAGACGGGAAAATTGACTCACCAAAACTTTTATTTATTAGTATGCATAGATATAGATATAGACTAGGTTATATACCCATGTATTACATGAGGTTATTTAATAGAAAAATGAAAGTACAATAATGTGTAAAAAAATTTAAAATAATGTGTAAAACAAAAAATAAAATTATTTATTTTCTTAATTAAGTAATAATTAGAATTCAAATTTTATATTATCTTTTTTGAAAAATAAAAACATTAACATAATTAAATTTTTAAAATTTAAATTTACTTAAAATAGGGAAAATTAGAAGATTTTTGTGAGGAAAAATATGATGATGACATGTGGCATTATTTGGAATCATTTATTAGAATAAGGATTAAAGGATACCCTGGTTGAACAGTACGATCAAATATGCATTTTTAACCCGTTTAAGTTTCTAATAATATTATTTTTTATAATAACTTTCATTTGTTACTTTTTTTTAAACGGAGCGCCGGCTGTGTTTTAGGTTTTTTCCGACGCTCCGATATAACCTTTTTTTAAAACAGAGTTATTTCATAATCGAGATTTTTTGGGTATTGTCGTCTATAACGAATGTCGTACCCGTTGTAGTATTGCGACGAATCGAAACTATTATTATATTTTCATTACCAATTTTTTTCGACCCTCCGATATAATTTTTATTTTTTAAAACAAAGTTACATTCAGAATCGAGTTTTTTTTTGTATCCCCGCCTATAGAGAGTGTTGTAACCGTTGTGGAACTATGATGAACCGAACATGTTATTACGTTATCAAATGTTTTTTTATTATCGATTGGCTCGACACCCACCGCAAGGCGCGGTTCAAACTGTGTTATAGGCAGTTCATTGTCATTGGCTCAAGTGGCAGCGTTTGAGTGGACAATTTTTTTTTGACCTTTTTTTTTTAATCTTCATTTCCAACTCTAACAATATGTAGAATATAAGCTTTTAACATGTTTGATTTTCTAATAATTTTCTTTTTATGTAATATCTTTTGTTCGTTAAGTTTAAAAAATAAAACGGAATGTGCGGTTGTTTTTAGTTTTTTTTGTGAACATTCCGTTTTTTTTAAACGGAGTAGTATTCAAAATCAAGTACTTTTTTGGATTGTATTGTGAGCGACGTTACCTTTACGGTATCGTGGTAGACCCAACCGCTTATGAGCGAACAACATAGTTGTCGCTATTTTGGTTTTTAGTAACCGGTATCAGTATTCGCTTTTATGGTTTTCGACGATGAACATAACAGATAACAACCAAACTCCAGCCGCGTTATACGGGAATAAAACGACCAAACTCTTGCCGTGTTTTGCAGGAAGAAATGCGGGGTCTTTGTATTTTTTAATACGGATTCTTTTAGTTTTCTTTTTTTAACCTTTTTCCCTTTTCGTATGTTTTTAACGTTTTTATTTACTATACAATACGTTCCGCCGCGTAGCGCGGGTTTTAATTTCTAGTTATATTATATTACTCTATTTTTATTTATTATTTTATTTGATCTCAATCATACCTTTTTACTTAATTTTTACCCCTGATAAAAATTTAGGAATAAACCATTGATGATTAAAATAAACTAGCCAAAATCACGTCAAAACGTTGTTAAAAAATTTGTAGATTAGTATTCACCGCCCAAAAAAAATTGATGTTGAAACGCCATTAAAAATAAGCACATCACAACGACAAAATCGGAATTTTATAAAACATTATATTTTAAGGATTATAAGAGGAAAAAACCTATAAAAACGAAACTTTTAAGTAGTTGTGATGGCTTGTACGTTTGTACTTCGATGACATGTATATTATCATGAAAACTCGGTGGCTCGGTTTTGAAGACATATACATTAGTATTCTCCCCGCAGTTTCGAAGAAAATACATCGACAACTCAGTTTTGAAAGAAAAAATCATGTCGAAAAGTTGATAAAAATAAGCACGCCCCAACAACAAACTCGGATTTTATAAAACATCATATTCTAAAATTGTAAGAGGAGAAACAAGTAAAATAAATTGAAACCTTGAAACAGCTTTGACGGCTTATACATTTATGCTTCGATAACTTGTATATTATTACGCATAACTTGGTTTTTTTAATGATATTTACACTGAAACGTAGATTAATAAGCACGTCGCAACGGTAAATTTGAAATTTTATAAAACATCATATTATAAAGAGCAAATTACAATGTTATATTTTGTTCTTAAACTAAAGTAATATCAGAAATTATCCTTTATATATGTTTAAGTTTGTTTGCATGTTTCATCCTTTCCACTAACTTTACATAAAATTATATTAAATAACATGTTAAATTACCAATTTGCCCATTACTACTATTAATAATGAGATGTCGGTTTCTACGGTAGTAATATTAATTTTTTATTCATTTGTATTTTGTGGTTTACTACTACGTTTTCTAAAATTAAACATAAACATCAATTTGGTGCGGTGGTTACTAGCTTTATTTCTTTTTTCAACTCTTGCAGGTTAGAGACCCACCCCACACCAATTGATTTTTGTTTGTTCCATTAGGATAGTTCCACATGACATTTTGATTTGCTTTTTTTCTATTTTCTTTTTATTTACACCTCTCATATTATATAAAATATACATTTTTAACCCGTTTAATTTTTAAATAATTTCGTTTTATGTAATAACTTTTATTCGTTAACTTAAAAAAAAAAAGAGTGCGTGACGTATTTGCTATTTCTGTTAACGTTCCTATATAAACTTTTTTTAAAATGAAGTTGCATTCAAAATCGAGTATTTTTTGGGATTGTAGGCTATAGCGCGTGATGTTACTGTTGCAGTACCGTGAGCAGCATTGGTATTATCGAAACCGGTATCGGTATTCATTTTTATAGTTTTCGACGAGCCGAACCGATAATAACTAAACTTCTGAAGCGTCGTCTTCTTCCTCACTCTAAAACACCTAATTTTCACATGCATTCTCCCACTACCAACCCTTTCGCAGATGATTAAAATCAACAATTAGTTACACCCATGAAACAGAAAACATACATAAAACAAAAAACCCGAGCTCTGATTGTTCCGATAATCGAAGTGTTGGTGGGTCGCAAATGCCCGAAGAAACATGAGTCTAATTTTATTGATTATCCCGTCTTCATTCCTTTTGTTTATCAAGATTACTTGCATGTATTTATCAAAGATTTGATCTTTGTTGATAAAATCACAAACCCACTTCTAGAAATTCAGAAATCTTGAAATTAAAGATAAACCCACTCGATTAACCAAAAAATCTTGCAATTAAAGATGAACCCCATCACCACAAGATTGAAGGAGCAGGGAGGAATTGAAATCACCTAGGTATAAGTGTTGGAAATTAAGTGAAAATGAGTTTTTCACTAACTATGATAAATGGGATTCCGATCCTCAAGTTAAGTGGTTGGATTGAAAAATTTAAAACTTGGTGTCTCTAATCGGAATTTGTTACATCTTTTTTGTAAATATGTAACAATTAACTCATGTCATAATTAAAAAGAATTTTTATTTCTCTCTTAATAATTTGTGTTTATTACTATTAATTGGAGTAAAGTCTTTTTAATATGAACTCTTTCATTTTTAAAAGATATACAATGAACTTTTTGGTTTATTTTATATAGAAGAAAATTTGTAGTAAAGAACACAGTTAAGAGAAATATTAGAGAAATCTTGATGTTAACAAGTTTCATAGAATTGAGATATGAGTTCTCTCTAATTCTTCCATCATCTCAAACTTCATCTTTTTCTTACAATTTCTAAACACATAGTTTACCGGTGATACCTCGGGTGTGTGAACATCTCCAGCAGTACACGTACTGTTCCGGTTGTTGTACCCTGTGAGGCAGACGTGTTCGACTAAAAGGAGGCGCGAAATCTGTTTTAAGGGACCCGTGTTAAATACGAATCCTCAGCCAAAACCGTCAACGTTTTAGTGTGTTAATTGTTGCAGTCAATGAGTATAGTTGAAGATTCAACGTCATGAAGACTCGAGTCAAGAATACTTCAAGAAAGGCGTTCGTTGGAGTACCCGCTAATGACATCGGTTGAATTAATTTGGAACATATAAATTGTATTTTATATCTTTTCCATTAGGTTTTGTGTATGAAAATATACTATTTATTTCTCATGATTAACGAGAGTATCGTTAATATTATTTTGTTATTATTTTATAATAAAATATGACTCAAATTCCTACATCAACTAGGTTGACAGATAAACCCCACCACAAGTGCATCAACTGGGTTGCTAAAATCAATCATACTGGGTCAATTTCAACCACAACCGCACGTCTTCTCTTCGAACCTTGAGGGAGTGGTGATTAAATTAGTTCTAGATCGAAGCTTAAGGGAGTGGAGAATGTGGCGATTCATGTGGAGTTGAGTAATTGGTTGGGGGAGGCTCCAGTTCTGTCAATTGTGACCGCGGAGAGTGGTGGGGGTAGGCTCTTTATTTTACCGGTGTTTGAAGAAGGCAAGCGAGACTTGTGAGAGAAATTGTTTAGAATCGTTCTTTTCAAACGATGGTAAAATGGTCGTTTTTATAAAACTATGGTAAAATGGTCGTTTTCGTAAAAATAATAATTATTATTATTATAATTCTTTTATAATATATATATGTAAAAACTATAGTTGTAACACATATAAATATATGATCGATTTCAAGAGGTTTTCACACACAAATACACTCAAAAACACGCACACATTCTCTGACATTCTAATCCCGAGCCCCCGGTTTGCATACGAAAGTCCGGTTTCCAGCATTTCGACTCCCATTAAGCTTTGGTTATGAACCATTAAACTAGAATTGTGTAATTAAGTAATGTTATGATTATCTAGGAACTATGCCCGGGGTGTTTGCCATATTACTGGTTATTAAGCAGAAGTACTGTCGAGGTGAGTATTAAACTGTGATGCATGAACCTTTTCATGACCTTGTCTGGCATGATTGATTTATGAAACATTTTGAGTATCTTGAAACGATTGTACCGATTGTTTATATATAACGTATTCTAAGCATTTATTGTATTTCACTTGCCCATAGAACGGCATGTTGGACAGGACCCGTGGAACGGTCTTTGGTTATATATATACTGATGATTGTTCATATACTTTGGCGGATCATTTTAATAAACTATTTTAGTTTATGAATTCACCAGCTTCGTGCTGGCCCATGTTTTATCAAATGTTTTTGACCACATCACAGGTAGTCATTAGACAGGGCATTCCAGGGCTAGAATGAAATGATGAACGATCCAGATGATGGGCATGCTAGGAACTATAAGCCCCGAATGACTTGTTCCTTGTTAGGAACAGATGATGTAACTTTTGTTAATCATGATATAAACAATATTTGATATTAATAGAAGTTATGTTTTAGTCTTCCGCTGTGTGTTTTTTATATCAACGTCACAGTAACTAGAAGGCGACCTTCTGACTAGTATGTAGTTATCTGACAAACGGGATGTTCTGTCTAGGAAAGAGCGGTGTATAAATCTTTCCTAGACCCGTCGCTCTTACCTGGGAACATATCTGTTGGGGGTACTACTCTAGTTAGATAATTGTCATGTGTTACGGGCTTGACAACAAAAAACTAAAACCGAACGAGTACCTTAACCAAATCGTTCACCCGGAGCGATCACAAAAGCGTTTAGCCTCTCATCGTCATCACAATAACATCAAAATTAAAGTTCACAATCAAAAACATGAATCAAGGATGAAAAATCTCTAAAATTTGCTCCAAAATCGCCCCCAAAACTCCCCAAAACAGCTGAAAAACGAACTGGTTCGAAACCCTAAGTGTTTAACTTAAAAAGAGGCCAAAATCCTAAAAACAATCGGAGCTGGACCGTCAACCGGCGCAAATTGCGCCAAAACCAGCACAAATTACGATGGTTTTCTGATCTGGCACATTTTCCCACTTATTTGTGCTCTATCATGCGCTGAAATGCATCCCGGGCAGCGCAAATTGCGCCGCGCTTGCACTGGGTCTCAATCTTAACTACATTTTCACATCCGGCTCGTCAAGCTACCTCAAATCGATATATTATGGGTCCCGTGGCTTATTTTCTAGCTCGAGATATGACTTTTTCAAGTTCTGGACTCTAGAACTTCTCATTTAGGCTCCATCTTTTGCATAGTTTCACCTTTAGCTCCTATACTTTCTCCCAGATGCCTTCAAAATATGCGTTTTAGTTTCAAAAAGTTGTAGACCATAATATACTCAAAGTCACTGCATTCAACACACATAACTCACTAATAATGTAATATTTTTCAACACGTATAAACACAAACAAACATGCACTGATCAATGGGTAAGCTCTTTAAAACTCAGCAACTAGGTTTAATATGAAACAGGTTAATATAAAACAATATTTTACCTTAATGGTGTATGGCTAAAACTAACCCTACCTGCTAAACTGTTTACTTGAAACTTAAAAAAAATTGAACCTGCTAAACTGTTTACTTGAAAGGGAATCCCCATTTTAAACAAATCATAGTGTATGATTCAATGAACTCAGTTAGATACAACTACTTTAAACACAAAATTAAACATACAGTAAATCGATTTCAAAACCCTAAAACAAAGCAAGTGGAGATTATATGAGTGAGTGGAAATATCAAATTACAGGAGCTAACCATCCATTAAAACAATACACAAAACTAAACATACAGTCAGCCAATTTCAAAACAGTAAAACATAACAAGTGGAGATTATATGAGTGAGTATAAACAACATATTACAAGATCTAACCATCCATTCAAACAACAAATTAACAAATAGAGAAAAAAACAAATAAACTACTTTAACCCAAAACAAAGAGAAGAAAAAAGAACACCCAATTTGAAGACTAGAAATCAAAGAAACCGAACATATTGAGATAAAATCAGATGAACCATAAACATATTTGCTTGTGCATAGGATTTGAACTCAAAACACTATGAATAATCAAAGGCCGCCTAAATTGAAAACCTAAAATCAAAGAAAGCATACATGATGAGAGATAATTAGATGAATCAAAAGGAAAAAAAAACAAAGAAAGCGTAAACCGCCCTCAAAAACCCCATCTTCTCCTCAAATCCACGTCGTGTTGATCAAAGCCGTTTAATCCTTCCTACTCACCGGCTGAGATAGGTGGTACCCACCCTCTAAAACCCTTTTGTTGCTTCAAGCCCATCCCGTGTTCATTTAAATTTTGAATTTTGAACCAGATGGAGAAGCCAAAGATTTAGGGTTTTGTCCTTAGTTATGGCAACAATTGGTTGTACTTCAAGCATTAAGAGTTGTAAAACTCTTAAATTTAATAGTTTTTTGAAAATGAATTTTTTGCCCCTTTAATATGTATTATATACTTTCATAAAGGAAGGATCTGATATAAAACACATTTAACATAAAAATATAGGAACCAACAAGGTGGTGACACGTGTACATGAATGGAAAGCACTAGAATGGTATAGATGGAATTGACACTCTCATTTGATTTTTTTCATTAAATACTAGTCTCATCCATTTTTTTAAACTCAAATTACTTTTAGACACTTTGTTATTAAAAAAGAAATTATACCATAAAATCAAGAAATTTATCCTCTTTAATATGAGTATACTATTGTTATATATTTTTTTTTATAAAAAATGAATTTTTTTTAAAAGTTGTCTAAAAATGGCATTGCACTGATAACAACATATGAATATGCGATAACAACACAGAACAAAATACATCAGCACACTGTAAAATGAGATAACAACATATTATAAGTGGAATATCAACACTATTTTCTGTGTTGTTACCCTGTTTACAATGTGTTGTTATTTCATTTTACATTATGTTAATATACATTTTGTGTTGTTATCACATGTACATGTGTTGTTATCAGCGCAGTGCCATTTTTACACGACTATATAAAAAAAAAAAAAAATTTATAAAATATAACAATATTATACTCATATTAAAGAAGATAAAATTCTCGATTTTATGATATAATTTAAAAACAATAAAGTGTCTAAGTTATTTCGAGTTTAAAAAAATGTGTGGAACTGATATTTAATAAAAAAAAGTCAAATAAGGAAGCCAATTTCATCTTTACCCTTTTAGTGATTTTCACTTCTAGTTAATTTCAAAATTAACTCTTAATTAATCTTAATGTTGGGTATAGAATTGAGACCGATGCTGTCAATCGAAACTATAGTATCGAAACTACTAGTTTCGGTTGAGCATTTGTTCAATCGAAACTAGGTAGTTTCGATACCTGTTTTTCAGGCCTGTTTGGCGGGTGATTTGGAAAACAAGTCACATGTGCTTGGCCTCCTATATATAGCAGAATATGTTTTAGGAGTGAGTGTGTGTCTGTAGAGGGAGTCATCAACCCAGGGGGAGCTCACCTTAGGGTGAGACTAATTGTTAGTGTATGATGAGCTTTTCTTTTCATTTCAATCAAAAAATCATACGTTTTTATGCTTTCAAGTATCTATTCCTTTTCACTTTTATAAATTTCTGTTCGTGTATGTGATTTCCGCACCCGTCGCTACCATTTCTGATTCGAGAGCGATACCAGATCCCGAGATTCCGCCTCTCGATCCAGACTGTTTGAAGATTTTCTTCATAGATTTGTGTTCTTCGGGTCTGCTCAGGACCTACAAGTGGTATCAGAGCCATGGTGGCTTTTATTGCTCTCGAATCTGCTAAAAAATCAGAGAAAACCCGCCATTGAGACGTTAAACATGAAGAAATCGATGTGTAGCAGGTTCGTGACTGTTGTTCTACATTCTTACTATCAAAATCTGAAGATTTAAGGCTCTTGAAGCATTTTTCAGACCTGGATTGGGGGTACCGAAGTAGCTGAAGGTTGAAGATGCTCAATCAAAACTAGGTGGCGGCTGAACATTTTCTATCGAAACTACTGGTGTTGCCCAAAATCAGAAGTAGAAAACATCGAAACTAGGCTATCGAAACTAGAGTGTCACACCCCAACCGACGGCGGATTATACGTCGGGGCGGACGCCGTTGTTCAATAGCACAAGGTTGACTATTAAAGTTTGAATATTTCATTAATAAATAATTTAAGATTCAATACAAGGAAACATAACAAGAATACAACGTTTAATTGATAAGTAGTCTAGGTCCAAAGCATCCTATGTGATCACAAATAAGTCTCATGATATAGAACCTGAAACATGTGAAAGAATCTGTCAACTACAAAATAGTTGGTGAGATACAAAGGTTTTGACACAGTTTAACAAGTATTTGAGAAGAATTACAATTCACTATGATATATGCATTCTATAATGTAAGTATGAGAACAAGTATCTTAAACATTGTGCATATCAACCCTCCAACCAAGTTTAGGCATAACCCGCAGGTTACCCTTATAAGTCTCGAGTTTAAAAGTTTAATTCAGTAACAATCACCAAGGGCTCCCCCCGAAGGGTCAATCAATCAAGGTGGATTGGTCAAATGCAATAGATCTATCATTGTTACTATAGGCTTGATCAAAGTTAATGAATATTGTAGTTTTAAGTTTAATCTAAGCATACAAGTCTCATGTTTAACATAAGAATAAGCACATAGTCATAGTTTGTACAAGAATTGTATAAGTTTAAAGTTTTGAACATGTTTCACCCCAAAAGTATAGAAAGGAAAAAGGGCTAAGTATACTCACTTGGATGGATGAAGAGTATCCGATACGGATAAGTATTTGCAAGACTTGGAGAGGGAGAATATCCTCACAATAAGCCTAAGAATATAAGTCTAAAGTTTTAAGTATGGTCTATAAGGCTATGACGAGGATCTAGGATTCAAGATTTGACTAGGGTTCCAAATGGGAGGCGAGAACGATTTGTGTTTATAAAGTTTATGTAAGTTTCTAAATAGGGTTTCACAAAGTTTGAAAATCAAAGTTTAATAGATTCGTAGTTTAGAATAATAACATTTTAAAAGTTTTACAACGATTGATTTCACAAGTCATGTGTTAATAGTTTAAAGTAGTTTTCTAAGTATTATAAATAAGGTTGCACCAAAAGAATCAAGATTAATAACATTTATTTAAAGAATAAATAATTATTAGAAATCTATGATAATCATTTTTAATAAGTAGTTAAAGACTAAGAATAAACAAATAATTATTAAGTGTTTTAATAATTATTTAAGAGTAATTAATTATTTAAAGAATAACAATTATTTGACAAGGATAAATAATTATTTAAAAATGGTAATTACTTTATCCAATTAAATAATTTATAGTAAGTATTTAAGACTTTATTAGGTATTTATTTTACACATTGTTTTGTAATATATAATGTTTACAAGTTTAAATAAGTAATATGAAATTATAAGTTAATAAAAGGTTTAGATAGAGTTTCTTATTTTATAACTCTTTTTATAGTTTATAAATTTACAATATAAGGTTTATTTCTTATTTCACAAGGTTTATTATAAAAACAAGATAAAGTATGTTTATGCCTCTTGTTTTAAATTTATATAAACAAATAAATTTATGATTATATAAATTATAAGTAAAAATGCTTTTATAGTTTTTATAAATTTTAAAACCACAATTAAAGTTTTAAAATATATTTATAGTCTTTAAGCTTTTAAAACTATTTTAAAGAATTAGTTATTATAAGTTTTTAACTAAGTTTAATTTAATTAAAATACTTTCGAAATATAAAAGTGTAAATAAAAATCGAATTCAGGTTTATAAAAGTATCACATAATTTATTAAAATTATTAAAAGTTTAAAAACTGTTTTTAAAAGGTTAAAACAAACAAAATGGGCAAAATCGGTCCCCCTGGATTCGAACTCGGGTCACTGACCGGGTCGAATCATGCACACACACTAACCATCCCGACTACGGGCTCGTTAGTGTATACCATGGAACGGAAATCCCTTAAATGAGGACTCAAATCGGCCCCATTCCCTTGATGAACCCTAGAACAAGAACCCTTAAATACACATCGATTAACCCTCTGTCATGGCGATTTGACAGAGGGCTTTCATTCCTAACATGAAAACGACGACTATGGCCTTTGAAATTACCTGAAACGATGGCGAATCGAGCGAGAACGAGCTTAACTTCGGAGGCGGCTGTCGTGAGTTCAAAGATGGTAATGCCGGTTTATATAGATTGAATTGAGTATTGAGAGTGTTTGAGGGTGGTTTCATAGGTCGATTACACCCGGTATTTATAGATGATTTCGTGATTTAATGCCCGATTAGGTGGGAAGTCGACGGATGGTTTAAAGCGGATTGAATGCGACGCATGCGGGTGCGAGACTCGAAATTGGGTATTATCGATGGTTGGGTTTCGGTCGCATGCGGAAGACGACGCCCGAGGTACAACGAACCTGGACGGAAAACGCGTTTTCGGGGAAAAGGCGAGTGAAACCGGTTTCAGCGGGTTTCGAACTCGTGATCGGGATCTGTTTCGGAGGTTTGGGTTTATGGCAGAACAGGTCCTTGGGGTTTCCAGTTGTATCATTTTATGTTAAAAAGTTAAGTTCCTTGTTTAAAACAAGTTTCAGAAATGACAGATTAGCCCCTGGACTTTTAAATGATTTTTATAAAATCTTAAATTTTATAATTACTTTTTTTTTGACATCTTTAAGTACTAAAAATGTAATAACTCATTTATCCTTATATATTTGTATATTCACTTTATATTTACTAAGAATCAAATCCAAAAATATGTTTATTCGTTCCTGAGATGGGCGGGTTACAAAGGAAAGTCGAATCATAACATAAAGATGGTATGCCAGAAAACCTTGGATATTACAGTCTCCCCTACTTTAGGAAATTTCGTCCCGAAATTAAAGTAGAAGGTTTTCGTTTTAAGTCTATGATACGCACATGGATTATGAGAAAGATACTTTACGTCCCTTAGTAAACTATGGGTTACGTTTAGAATCCTAACTGGAATGACATGAATAAGATTACGCTCAATTTTCTAAGTTTCCAAAGCATATGGTTGCCACGAGCATATAGTTTTATGGGAATATATGAGGATTCGTTTTCAAGAAAGCATTTGAGAGAATAACTGATGAACTTCCATCCAAGATTTAGAGTGAGATGCATCACTCAGAATGGATTTGATATTAGTTTTAATGATTTGAGTTTGTAGACTAATACGTCTAAGGGTTCGCTACGGTACCTAAGTTCCGTGGCTACCTTTTACGATAAGTCTTAGATCATAGCAGATGACAGAGTTCACTATGTCTTCCCACACGCTGATTTTCATACTTACGTGTGCACCCGCAAGCATTTAAATCGTCGCATAGTCCGCATAGGTCCTTCTGTTTGTGTGTGGATCAAGAAAGAGTACAAGAATTTGTTTAACACACGACTAAGGTTTCCTCGTAAGAGCGATCATTGATTAACGAGTCCCTTAGAGAGAAACGTCATTCGATAATTAAAGAGAAAAGAATGTGACAAGATTTAGAGTTTCAAAGTTTTCTCGTGTTCGAATAAGAATACATCAAACATCGAGTAGTTTAAAGTCTTTATACTTCCCTCGTGTTTGATCAAGAATACAACCTTGAGTAGTTTAAAAGTCTTATACGTTCCTCATGTTTGAACAAGAATACGTCAAACATAGAATAGTTTAAAGTCTTATACGTTCATCATGTTTGAACAAGAATACGTCAAACATGGGGTAGTTTAAAGTCTTATACGTTCATCATGTTTGAACAAGAATACGTCAAACATAGAGTAGTTTAAAGTCTTTTAGTTTAGCTTCAGTGTGTAGAAGTGTACTATTATGCTTTGAGTATAAAGCGGTTATCTAAATACTCTAGTATTAAGAGCGGTGTGGGACAGCTTTGGAACAGGATTAACCGTTATACGCTCTTTCCCAGAAGATTCGAGTTGTCCAGAAGGTTAGGTGGATCCCGATTGTGTTGGTTTTGTGAATAAGGCAGGGGAGGTACTCTGCTAAGAGAGCAATGTCCTTCTTCATGCTAGTTTCTAGTATCAAGAGTGAAATTTTCTCGTGTATTAGAAATGAACGTTTATCAAGTTTCATAAGGGTTAGTTAGGACGAACATAAAAAGTTTTCAAGACTAAGAATCCAAGTATGAGTTTGAAGATAGGGTAGGTCAGTTGGTTTCAAGTTTCAATATTGAAACCAAGTTTTACATGACGTTTTGTTGTACATGCTTACTTTGGTTTAGAAGGTGTTCAGTTTTCAAGGATACGGTTTCGAATGTTTGTATAAGTTTTTACATGGCTCAAAAGTCTCTGACCTTATAGTTGTACTAAGTTTGATGTTTTAGCAACGTGCATTTAAGCCTTTAGTTCCCGTTGTGACATATAGCAAATCTTTTACGTGTCAAGAGTTTGATGGGGAAAGTCTTCTAGTATAGGGTAACGGGAAAAGTTTAATGATAGTATGTTTACAAATGATTTGTCTTGTTTCATAAAAGAATACGTAGTTTTCTTTTATATAGTGTATAATTTAGATGTTCAAGAATAGTGAGTTAAACAACGATGAGTAGTATAAGTAGGACTTACAAGGAGGTATGTATGGTTGTCCAAGGAAAAGTTGGTCAAGTTCAGAAGTGTTAAGTCTATATAAGGGGTAAGGATCATAGTTGATTACGACAGTGGTTCGTAAGTCATGTTGTTTTAAAAGGGTGCCTTACGAATTTAGAAGGTTTGTCCAAGGTTTAGTCTTCAAGTTTACGTGTTACTTAGGGTTTTTTTTTATAGTTTGATTCCACGTTGTTAATTACTAACGTGAGCTACTTTTGACGAAAGTGTTTTGGGTAGAAGTGTTAAGTTTGTGATGGTGACAGAAAAGTCAAACTAGTAAGTGATAACAAGATGAAATTTCAAACTAACTTTCATTAAACGTTTCAAAATTGGGACTTCCAGCCCTTACATAAGACATTCGCCATTAAACGGAAAATTAAAATTAAGGAAAAACAGAGGTTTCACGCACGCCTTAGGTAACTCTCTGCTAGGAAGCAGACAAGTACTACCCCAAGAACTGCTAGAGTCACTCGGATGGCAAACCTAGCCTCCGCTCTAGTGGTCTCGGTATGGTGCTCGAGGATTTCCCTGTCTTCCTCCAAAGTCGTGATCTTTTCTTCCTGGATCCAGATTTGATTGGCCAGGTCGTCGATCCTTTGGTTTAACAGGTCCTGTCGAGCCCTATGCTCCATCTCTCATCTCATAAATTCCGCGGTTTCCACAAACCTAGGAATGTTAGGCACCGGGATTCCCATTGCCACGGGAGGTACTCTGGCATGCCTAGCCCTTAGGGTAGGGGTAGGTGCTAGATATGGGTCCCTTGGTGGTGATGAGAACCGGTGGTGAAGATGAGGTGCTTGATAAGGATTCCTCGGTAGTGATGTCCTAGGGTTTCTGATCCAATTGGTGTTGAGTTCAGCTCTTGCCCGTGCATTAGGATAAGGACTTGGTTGATACACCGGTGACTCGCTACTCTCTTCCCGGTCGGACTCTCCTCTTGGACGGTACACTGGTGAAGAGTGTGAGTGTGAGTCCATTACCTAGCTAGAGAGAGAGAGTAGAAAGAAAGGTTGTTCAAAAGTTTTTATTCATAATACTGAGTTATCACAGTAATACTTTCAAAAATAGTTTTGACTGGAGGCTGATGGGCTAACGAGGAGGATTCCCGGAAGAAGGGGGTGGTCACAAGGACTCACTTGAGTACCCTATTTCCCTAGCCAGAACTTCCTCATGGGCCTACAACTTCTCTCAGTTGTTGTCACCGATGTTTGGGTTTATGGTACTATGTCGAGGTTCATTATGGGTTTAGAGTCTTAAACGTGGAGCTTGTTTATTCTATAGTAGGCTTCTTCCCTTACGGGAAAACGATCAGGTTACTAATCCCTTTGTTAATGTACTTTAGGTTTAAAAGACGTTAAGTTTTGTTTACAAGAAACGGTGATGTGTAAGTTTTAAGGACGTATGAAGGTTTTGAGATTAAAAGTGTAACAAAGTTTTGAGTTAGTCATAAAATGAAGTTTGCTTGAGTGACGAAAAATGAAATGAGACACAAGGGTTTCCCCTTATGTGCCAAGTTTATAATATAATGAAGTTTGTAAAAGGACTTGTAGGGCAATACATAGTTTTAATGGGCGGTTAGTTCAAGGATCATGAAGTTTAAGGATGTATGAAAACTTTGAGATGTATAAAAGTGTAACAAAAGTTTTTTAGTTAGTTATCAAATGAAACTTGGTTAAGTGCTAAGGAGGTAAGGTAAAAATACAAGGGTTACCACTTAGGTGTCATATTTATAAAATAATGAAGCTTTATAGAAGAATTTGTAGGGTAATACATAGTTTTAAGGGTTATATTACAACGATCACGAAGTTTATTGGGTAGTATCTATAAATATAAGTTTATGTATGTAGTTTTTTTAAGTATAATCTCGTAAGAATTTCTCCTTGAAGGTAACTCCTTTAGGTCATGACGGGTAAGCATGCTGTCATGTGGCAAAACGGGACTTAAGAATAATAGAATAAAGGTTATAGAGGAAAGTTTTTGAATCATGAATTTATGAAGCGTAAAGTATTTGAGATGGTACTCATTTAGTGCATATCACTAAGCGAGTACTTTGACATATCAAGAGAAATTTGAGCTCACTAATGTTTAGAGAAGTCATGCATTCCTATAAGTGGATACTCATCCCAAGAATTCCCAGGAAAGCATACGGGTCCAACGGTTGATTTGGATTTATACGAAATGATTTCCTTGACAGAATTTCCCAGGATATAGGTATCCACCCTTCCGGTCCGCAAAAGTTCTCATACATTGTCTAGAACTTAAATACTCTTGGCGAGAATTTATTGGGGGATTAGACTTAAAGCCTAAGAATGTATCCTCGACGTAGTAGACTCTTGTAGCACGTAGGTAAGTAGAAACGTAGAATCTCCAAGCGTTCACGTATAAGACTTAAGAATAGAATGAGGAGAGAATTCCTAGTAAAGGGCATGAGATAACTCATGTTTGGGTCTCCTAAGTTATAGTCTAGGTCATGTGTTTAATAACCTAATTCCCTATAACCAAGGCTCTGATACCAATCTGTCACAGCCCAACCGACGGCGGATTATACGTCGGGGCGGACGAGGTTGTTCAATAGCACAAGGTTGACTATTAAAGTTTTAATATTTCATTAATAAATAATTTAAGATTCAATACAAGGAAACATAACAAGAATACAACGTTTAATTGATAAGTAGTCTAGGTCCAAAGCATCCTATGTGATCACAAATAAGTCTCATGATGTAGAACCTGAAACATGTGAAAGAATCTGTCAACTACAAAATAGTTGGTGAGATACAAAGATTTTGACACAGTTTAACAAGTATTTGAGAAGAATTACAATTCACTATGATATATGCATTCTATAATGTAAGTATGAGAACAAGTATCTTAAACATTGTGCATATCAACACTCCAACCAAGTTTAGGCATAACCCGCAAGTTACCCTTATAAGTCTCAAGTTTAAAAGTTTAATTCAGTAACAATCACTAAGGGCTCCCCCCGAAGGGTCAATCAATCAAGGTGGATTGGTCAAATGCAATAAATCTATCATTGTTATTATAGGCTTGATCAAAGTTAATGAATATGCTAGTTTTAAGTTTAATCTAAGCATACAAGTCTCAAGTTTAACATAAGAATAAGCACATAGTCATAGTTTGTACAAGAATTGTATAAGTCTAAAGTTTTGAACATGTTTCACCCCAAAAGTATAGAAAGGAAAAAGGGCTAAGTATACTCACTTGGATGGATGAAGAGTATCCGATACGGATAAGTATTTGCAAGACTTGGAGAGGGAGAATATCCTCACAATAAGGCTAAGAATATAAGTCTAAAGTTTTAAGTATGATCTATAAGGCTATGACGAGGATCTAGGATTCAAGATTTGACTAGGGTTCCAAATGGGAGGCGAGAACGATTTGTGTTTATAAAGTTTATGTAAGTTTCTAAATAGGGTTTCACAAAGTTTGAAAATCAAAGTTTAATAGATTCGTAGTTTAGAATAATAACATTTTAAAAGTTTTACAACGATTGATTTCACAAGTCATGTGTTAATAGTTTAAAGTAGTTTTCTAAGTATTATAAATAAGGTTGCACCAAAAGAATCAAGATTAATAACATTTATTTAAAGAATAAATAATTATTAGAAATCTGTAACATCCCAAAATGACGAAAAATAAAGTTAACGAGTTCGAGCGGGCCGAAGTTGGACCGGGTCAGTCGCGAACCGGGCTTGGGGAGGTCTTCCCTATAAATAGTCCAAGGCACTCATTCTTCTGCTCTTTGACATTCTAGAGAGAGAAAACCGTAGAGAGAGAAAGTGACGGAATCGCACAAGATTGCACCAGAACGTGTCTCTTGCACTCGTGAAGGAAACCTCCAGATCAGAAGCTCGATTCAGGTAACGATCCGACCTAAATCTGAGTTTTTGTTCGTTTTAGGGTTTTTCGGGTTTTGGGTGAAAAATCGGAAGTTTTTACGGATGAAACTTAAGAATAAGCTTAGGTTTAGTATCTACAATGAAAAACGGTTGTTTTGAGCAAAGAAGGTTGAAGTTTTGACATAACCGAACCCAAATCCGCAATTTTCGGGACTTTTGGGGAAGATGACTGATGTTGCAGGCGAACTTAGCAAGTTCGCCTGTCAAGTTCGCTTGGGGAGGCGAACTTATCAAGTTCGCCTGATTATGTTCGTTTGGCAAGTTCGCTTGGCCACAGGGTAGGCGAACTTATTATGTTCGCCTGGGTTAAGTTCGCTTGGCCACAGGGTAGGCGAACTTATTATGTTCGCCTGGGTTAAGTTCGCTTGGCCACAGGGTAGGCGAACTTATTATGTTCGCCTGGGTTAAGTTCGCTTGGCCACAGGGTAAGCGAACTTATTAAGTTCGCTTATAAGTTCGCCTAAGCCAGGGGAGGCGAACTTAGCATTAAGTTCGCCTATATCAGCTGAGAAGAGTGGGAATCGAGGTTAGGTCTGATATATGTGTTTTGTAACCAATTCAGATCGGAAGTGACGTGGTTGGACCATTGATTAGGACAACCAAGACTAGCTAATAAGGTGAGTTCTAGAAGCCCTCTTTTAAATGTTTTTATATAATGTTTTCGGGCTGGTGTGTACACGTATGAAATGATGTTTTATGAAATGATGTTTTATAAAATGATGTTTATGAAACTACGTTTACGAAAGGAACTGATTTGGAACGAAGGGTTTATGGAAAGAAAGTTTATGAACGAAATGCTTACGAACGAATGTTATAAAGAAATGGTTTAATGAAAAGGTAAAGGGTTTTGAAAGTGAAGGAAAGGTTTTATGAAAAGAAAACAAAAAGGGGCAAATGTTTTAAAGAAGTCATTACAAATCTAATTTGTCGAATGAATGGAATTGACGAATGAAGTCTGGGAATGTGATTCCCAGCCTTGTGGTAAATTATGGACAGTGAGCCATAGTTACCACAAGAACAACAGGGGCATTGTCTCTGTGGCATGTCAATGGTTTTGATGTTGTACAACTGGTAAGGGAGTAACGACGGTTACTCGGGTGATGACGATCATCCTAACGAACGAGGTAATGGGAAATCAATGACGGCGATACGTAACGGTTGATTTCCAAAGGAAAGATGCGTGTTGGGCAATGACGGCGATACGTAACGGTTGACCCCACGTATTGAATGGTAATGGGAAATTAATGACGGCGATACGTAACGGTTAATTTCCAAAGGAAAGATGCGTGTTGGGCAATGACGGCGATACGTAACGGTTGACCCCACGCATTGAAGGGTTGGGCAATGACGGCGATACGTAACGGTTGACCCTACGTAGTGTACGGTTGTGGCAATGACGGCGATACGTAACGGTTGCCCACAACATTAAAAGTTCCTACGGGGACATAGAGACGCGTAACGATACAGATTTTAGATAATATTGTATGACTTAAATGAATGTTAATGATTTAAACAAATGATCGTGTTTAAATGTGCGAAGGTTTACGAATGAAAGGCCCTGTTTTCTTATACGAATGTTAAACCCTACTGAATGTTTGAATGATGAACCATTTCTTAAAACGAACGAAAACTAGAACTCACCAGCGTAGCTGACGTTTTTAAGTGTACACGTTCAGGTTAAGGCAGGTTATGAGGATGGACGGTGATGCTTGGCTAGAGATGAAGAGTTACCCGACTGCTTTGAAGACTGGCATCCCGTTATGTTTAGTTATGATGTAAATATGTTTTAATCAATGTTTACGCTTCCGCATGTATGAACAACGATTAAGTTATGTTCAAATGAAATTTTTCCGCTGCGTTATTTGATATTCATGTTTAAGAACTGTTTGTGAATGAGTAATTCCAACAAGTGGGGCCTCCCGGGTTTGGGGCCTTACAAATCTATGATAATCATTTTTAATAAGTAGTTAAAGACTAAGAATAAACAAATAATTATTAAGTGTTTTAATAATTATTTAAGAATAATTAATTATTTAAAGAATAACAATTATTTGACAAGGATAAATAATTATTTAAAAATGGTAATTACTTTATCCAATTAAATAATTTATATTAAGTATTTAAGACTTTATTAGGTATTCATTTTACACATTGTTTTATAATATATAATGTTTACAAGTTTAAATAAGTAATATGAAATTATAAGTTAATAAAAGGTTTAGATAGAGTTTCTTATTTTATAACTCTTTTTATAGTTTATAAATTTACAATATAAGGTTTATTTCTTATTTCACAAGGTTTATTATAAAAACAAGATAAAGTATGTTTATTCCTCTTGTTTTAAATTTATATAAACAAATAAATTTATGATTATATAAATTATAAGTAAAAATGCTTTTATAGTTTTTATAAATTTTAAAACCACAATTAAAGTTTTAAAATATATTTATAGTCTTTAAGCTTTTAAAACTATTTTAAAGAATTAGTTATTATAAGTTTTTAACTAAGTTTAATTTAATTAAAATACTTTCGAAATATAAAAGTGTAAATAAAAATCGAATTCAGGTGTATAAAAGTATCACATAATTTATAAAAATTATTAAAAGTTTAAAAACTGTTTTTAAAAGGTTAAAACAAACAAAATGGGCAAAACCGGTCCCCCTGGATTCGAACTCGGGTCACTGACCGGGTCGAATCATGCACACACACACTAACCATCCCGACTACGGGCTCGTTAGTGTATACCATGGAACAGAAATCCCTTAAACGAGGACTCAAATCGGCCCCATTCCCTTGATGAACCCTAGAACAAGAACCCTTAAATACACATCGATTAACCCTCTGTCATGGCGATTTGACAGAGGGCTTTCATTCCTAACATGAAAACGACGACTATGGCCTTTGAAATTACCTGAAACGATGGCGAATCGAGCGAGAACGAGCTTAACTTCGGAGGCGGCTGTCGCGAGTTCAAAGCTGGTAATGCCGGTTTATATAGATTGAATTGAGTATTGAGAGTGTTTGAGGGTGGTTTCATAGGTCGATTACACCCGGTATTTATAGATGATTTCGTGATTTAATGCCTGATTAGGTGGGAAGTCGACGGATGGTTTAAAGCGGATTGAATGCGACGCATGCGGGTGCGAGACTCGAAATTGGGTATTGTCGATGGTTGGGTTTCGGTCGCATGCGGAAGACGACGCCCGAGGTACAACGAACCTGGACGGAAAACGCGTTTTCGGGGAAAAGGCGAGTGAAACCGGTTTCAGCGGGTTTCGAACTCGCGATCGGGATCTGTTTCGGAGGTTTGGGTTTATGGCAGAACAGGTCCTTGGGGTTTCCAGTTGTATCATTTTATGTTAAAAAGTTAAGTTCCTTGTTTAAAACAAGTTTCAGAAATGACAGATTAGCCCCTGGACTTTTAAATGATTTTTATAAAATCTTAAATTTTATAATTACTTTTTTTTTGACATCTTTAAGTACTAAAAATGTAATAATTCATTTATCCTTATATATTTGTATATTCACTTTATATTTACTAAGAATCAAATCCAAAAATATGTTTATTCGTTCCTGAGATGGGCGGGTTACAAAGGAAAGTCGAATCATAACATAAAGATGGTATGCCGGAAAACCTTGGATATTACATAGAGGGTATCAAAACTACTAGTTTCGGTTGAAGAATCTCCTATCGAAACTACTAGTTTCGATTGAAGAATCTCTCTATTGAAACATCTTGTTTCGATACTGTCCCTACTGAAACTAGCCTTGTTTCGACTGAAGTAGAGCCTATCGAAACTACAGGCAGAACTGTCCAAGTACTCTCTAGGATATTAAAAAAAAGTATTTTTGAAAATTTCATGGATAAATTTTTTAACAAGATATTGCATAGAAGGAGGGGAGTTTTGGAAGAAAACTTGGAGACAACCTTTTCGGGTTTTTGAAAATTTCATTTTTTCGGCAATATACATGATGTTCTGCCTGATTCAGCCATAATTTCTTTGATTACAGTTCAAGTTTGGGCGGCTGGTAGCAAAGTCAAGCATATTTGTGACAATCCGGATCATTGGTTGTTGATTACTTGGTGATTCGATCCCTTATCTTTTGCTTCGAAATAGGATGTTCTACACTTCAGGAGGAGAATTACCACGAAGTTGCAAGACAAAGTGAGCCTTCGCTTGAAATTGACCTTTTTTTAGGGGGAGAGAAGGCACAAGTTGATCAAGTGTTCTAGAATGTCAAGAATCTTTGTAGAAAGATGGTTATTTACTGCTAAATACTTGGGATTCAAACCTTTATCATTTTCCTACAAGATAGGAGGGTCTACACTTAAGGGGGAGAATCACAACGAAAGACAGTGGATCATCAGTAGATCTATGAAGACGAAAGACAGAGTCAGACAAGAATTGATAACATCAGTCTAGGGGGAGATTGTTGGGTATAGAATTGAGACCGATACTGTCAATCGAAACTACAGTATCGAAACTACTAGTTTCGGTTGAACATTTGTTTAATTGAAACTAATAGTTTCGGTTGAACATTTGTTCAATCGAAACTAGGGAGTTTCGATACCTGTTTTTCAGGCATGTTTGGCAAGTGGCTTGGAAAACAAGACACATGTGCTTTGCCTCCTATATATAGAAGAATATGTTTTAGGAGTGAGTGTGTGTCTGTAGAGGGAATCACCACCCCAGGGGGAGCTCACCCTAGGGTGAGACTAATTATTAGTGTATGATGCGCTTTTCTTTTCATTTCAATCAAAGAATCATACATTTGTATGCTTTCAATTATTTGTTCCTTTTCACTTTTATATAATTCTGTTCGTGTATGTGATTCCCGCACTCGTCTCTACCATTTCTGATTCGAGAGTGATACCGTATCCAGGGATTCCGCCTCTCGATCCGGAATGTTTGAAGATTTTCTCCGCAGATCTGTGTTCTTCGGGTCTGCTCAGGACCTACACTTAACCATTAAATTAGTATCAGTTAGGGCCCAGATTGTTTCTTACATTTTTTATGTTAAATATATGTTTTGTAAATGATCCTACTTCTACTAGTATATATATAGGGGAGGTTCAAATAAAAAGTGATATTTCGTTAAAAAGCCTAAGAAATGATTTCTTTTTTAACTTAAACCGGGTTAAACGAACTTCGATTGAGCTCATTCCAACGGCTTTGGATTGAGATCGTTGAGGTTTTTTGAGGGTTGAGTGGAGGGATTTAGGTTTTTGGGGGGTGGGGTAGGGGGTGGGGGTTGGGGGATTTAGGTTTCTAGGGAGTAGGTGGGGGGATTTAGGCTTTTTGGGAGGTGGGGTGGGTAGGTTTAGGTTTTTGGGGGGTGGGGGTTGGAGGAATTAGGTTTTTGGGGGATGGGGGTGGGGTGGTTAGGTTTTTGGGTTTAGCTTTTAGGGTTTAGATTTAGCGTTTAGCTTTTAGGGTTTAGCTTAGGGTTTACCGTTTAGCTTTAGGCTTTATTTCGACGAGCTGGTTCCAACGCCGCTAAAATTAGTTCAATCGGAGTTCGTTTGACTCAACTTCTTAGGCTTCTTAGCGAAAATGTTATTCGTAGATGAACCTTCCCATATATATATATATATATATATATATATATATATATATATATATAGGGGAGGTTCAAATAAAAAGTTGTTTTTCGCTAATAAATCTAAAAAATGACAAAAACATTAAGAAACGATATCAAACGAACTCCGATTAAGCTCATTCCAACGGCTTTTCGGGGTGGGGTTGTAGGGGAGGTTAGGTTTTTGGGGGTGCGGGTGGAGGGGGTTTAGGTTTTTGGGTCCAAGATAGGGTTCGATGAGATGGTTCCGACGTCGCTGGAATGAGCTCAATCGGAGTTCGTTTGACCCACTTCTTAGGATTTGTTAACGAAAAACCACTTCTTAGTGGAACCTACCCATATATATATATATATAGGGGAAGGTTCAATTCGGAACAATAAATATTGCGCGAACATAGGGAACAAAATGAATCCTTTATTTTTTCAATCTTAAAAAGTTGGAAATATAAAAAAATGATAGAAATGCAATGTTTATTCATCTCTCAAGAAATTTATAAAAAAAATATGAACAAATTTCGTTTATTTAAACAACCTACACATGTGTAGGTAAACTTTTAAATGTATAAAAACATATTCAAACAAATTGATTAACGGGTTTTTATGTATATAAAAATGCATATTTATATGTATGTACAAATTTTTAAAAATATAAATCATGGATTAAGAAATTAAATGATTTAAGTTTGTTCTTTTTGTTCTCGCAGTAATTTAGTGTTCTGTAATGAACCTCTTCCTATATATATATATATATATGGGAGGGATATTCTAAGAAGGCTAAAGAGTGTAAAAAGTCTTTTAAAAACCCCACATCACCCCCCAAAAGCCTAAACCCTCCAACCCAACCCCCCCCCCCCAAAAAAAAAAAAAAACCTAATTTCCACCCCCACCGCATCCCGAAAAACCTAAAACCCCCCACCCCATGTAAGACCCCAACCCGGGGCATCCTACAGGTGGTTCTCATAACGGGTCATTCGCATTTATAACGCATTTATTATTTACTTAATTACAGCGGAAGTCTTTCTAAAATCATTTATTACCATGTAATGTTATTAAACATACCTCACAAATGCCTGCACATCATCACTCCCAAGCCTAGATACGTCAACCCTACGCTTACCTGCAAGACAATCTAACGTACACACAAAGTCAGCTACGCTGAGTGAGTTCTAATAGTTTAATTTAATTAAAAGTCAACTCGTCAGGAAAGTTATTTAAACTTTACTCAGGACTCTCGGTCCTTATAATATCGTTTCATAATTCATTAAGAATAGATAACCCTTGTTATCACATGATATCCCATAACCGTTCACCACCTGAGACTCGTCCCATAACAATAATAATCTCGCAGTTTCATCGACTTAGGTCGAACTTACTATACTAATAACTCGTACTCTAGCACACGTATTACTTCAACACTTGGTTAACCACAACAAAACCCTAGACCTTGACTTACTAGGCCTTAACTAAGGCTCTTACCAATCAACTAGCATAACAATTATCAACACCACATTAAAATCCTGACACAATGGTCAAACTAACTCTACTTGCCACATTAATATCATCTACATATCACATTAATACTATCTCACGCACTAAAAATATAACTTATCACTTGCATGCAAATTAACACATATGTAAGCATGCAAACACATACCTCATCACTGCACCCTCGTCGGGGTATTCGACATACCCCGAGCTCATCATTAAACAGCTAAATATTGTCACCTTAAGTGACTTCTCAAAGGACCTCGTCCTTCACAATTCCCGTTTTCCGTGTCATAAACATGACTATGCAAACACATCACCCGACGTGTCACAAGGACAACGACGCACAAACATACGACACAAATAGTGACATAAAATATCATACTATATTTATTTGACTCGTTAACCAAACCTGCACCTTACACATAGCACTAAAACAATACATATATCCCAATAGCGTTGAATCTCTGACTCTGCTCGGCATTCCCGTCACAAGCTCGAATCTGAACCTGTCCAAACGTATGATCCCATGGTTAGAAAACGCTCTACTTTAACTTTGCATAACGTATAAATAAATAAATCCCAACGCCGTCTCGCCAGCTCATCCTTTCTTTCCATGAAACCCTAGTCTCAAGGGTTTACGTACACATGCATGACATGCAATTCCCTTGTCGTTCTTGTGTCTCCACGAATTTTTCTCGACTCGTTAAAAATTCGTGAGCTCAAACCGGTTCCCACGCATTCACGTTGTCTGCCATGCAAAACCCGAAGTCCACCAAAACCTTAGCCTCGTCCGAACCCTCACCAAAGCACATGATCCTACACGGCTCGTTCCTCGTTGGTCCAACACCATCGCCGGAATCATTATACTACGACGCTTATCCGATCACCGGGTCATCTTCTTCGTTGGGCACACCATTCCGGCCACCACATGCACCTCCTTAATCGTCGTCACTTCCTCCATGCGCACCTGTGACAGCCACCACACCCCCCTTTGGTCATCGCCGTTCTCTGCCACACCCCGTCGTACACAGCCATGGCTGTACACCTCGGCTACCTTGCTTCTGCACTCACCGAATCCACCCCATTGGCCACCACTTAACACCTTCTTGTAATCAGGTCTTGTACATGGGAGTGTAAGTGACCCTGTACACACACTCATACACACACTAAATGCATGCTCACACCCACACACTCAAACCTATCGCCTTCAAACCACATGTTACCGTCGCACACATCCACCGGCCATTGCACCATTCCCGTACCACCGTCGCATACTCTAACAGCCCTCTCATGCCCCTCTCTTGCCTTCGGTTGCAGTCACACGCACCACCGCTAAGCTGTCGTCGTCACCCGCCGCAACCCGCAACTACTACGCCGGACACCATAGTCGTAGTTCATCCCCTAACCCCGCTCATTCTACCGCGTCTCAACCATCTCCGGTCGCTACCCCCTTCTCCTGATAACTGAATACGCAAAATAACAAACAAGAATGCGTTAAGGAGTAAATGGAATTACCTTACGTGGTGCGGAAGTCCCGTGCTAAGACAGCCGTTGCACCACCGTCGCCGGCTTCGGAGTTCCGGCGTTCCTCTCTATCCCTCGTCTCTTCCTCTGTCGTGCGCACACATACACTTTGGCCGAATGGCCTAGGGTTTACCTTAAACTTGGTATTTAAATGCTCTGATGTTACATCCTAGCCGTTGGGTTTACCTTTTACGCTATATGGTCCCTTACCGTGTGTTAAATGGTTAACCTAGTCCTTTTAAAGTTTTATATAACAATTCCTGTTAACACGTCATTTAGATGAGACGCGGGTTTTTCATTAACCCGAACCTTTAACTTAGGGATTTTCAGGATGTTACACCCCCACCCCTAAAAACCTAAATGCTAACAAGAAAACTCTAAGAAGCCGAAAAAGTCGTCTAAAAACACCACCCCCACCCCCAAAAGCCTAAACCTCCAACCCAACCCCCCAAAAAACCTAACCCTCACCCCACCCCACACCCAAAAACCTAAAACCCCCACCCCACCCCCTAAAAACCTAAATACTAAAAGCTAAACCCCACCACCACCCCCAAAAGCCTAAACCTCCAACCCAAAACCCCCAAAAACCTAACCCCCACCCCACACCCAAAAACCTAAAACCCCCACCCCACCCCTCAAAAGCCTAAATACTAAAAGCTAAACCTTAAGACAAAAACTAAGCCCTAAAATCTAAAACCTACAAGCTAAGATCTTAGAGTTCGACGAGACGGCTCCAACGTCGCCGAAATGAGTAAAATCGGAGTTCGTATGAGCCGGTTATGAGCATTTAAACGACTTTTTACGTTTTTTTTAACTTTTTAGCGAAACTCACACTATATATATATATATATAGGAAAATGATCAAATGTAAATCACATTTAAATGTGTAAACCAAAAAACCAAATCCTGGTCACATGTTTATTATAATTAATTGAGTGAGTGTTTGACTTTTGAGGAATTGATTAAAATAAGATGAAAATAAATGTGTGGTTAGAATTTGGTTTTTTGATTTACAAGTTTACATTTGATCCTTACCTAGGAATGCCTAAAACTATGAGAATTGTAGGAAGGATTTTAAAAACCCCACCACCATCCCTCCCTAAAGCCTAAAACCCCCCACCACCACCCCCATAAAGCCTAAAACCTCCACCCCACCCCAAACCCCCCCCCCCCTCCCAAAAAAAAACCTAACCTCCACACCAGAAAAACCTAAAACCCCCACCCCCATAAACCTAAATCTTTAAATCTAAACTCTAAGACTAAACCTTAAGACAAAAACTAAACCCTAAAATATAAACCCTAAAAACTAAATCCTACAATCTAAAATCTTAGAGTTCGACAAGACGGTTCCAACGCCGCCGAAATGAGTAAAATCGGAGTATGTATGAGCCGGTTATAAGCGTTTTAAAATCCTCCCTACATTTCTCATAGTTTTAGGCCTTTCTAGCGGATCCATATACTATATATATATATATATATATATATATATATATATATATATATATATATATATATATATATAGGGTTAGGATAAATTGAAACCATTCCTTAGTTGTGAAACCTTTGTTATAGCCATTGATCATTAGAATTTTAATGGCTGAGATTGTTTTATTGGTTTTGTAGGTCCCGGGAGCCTCGTCGCGCAGCGGAGATAACACGGACCTGTTATGTGATTTGTGTGGGAACCTAGAAACGAGACAGAGAAACACGAACATAAACAAATGATAATGAAACGATACGTAATCCATAACATAGAAGTCATCCCGTATTACAGACTACATACCGAAGGAGCACACATCTCTCATCTAAGCTCACGGTCCAGGGGTCGGGAGAGCTCGTCCCGACCCGGACACCTCTCAACCTTGTTCCAGAAGTTACACCTACAAATGAGGCCATCATCTCATATTTATAGGGGAAGGAACACTACCTGCGTACTTGTCTAAGTACGCAGGGTTTGGTCATGCGTACTTGACAAGTATGCAAGGCAAAATCCTTGCGTACTTACTAAGTACGCTGGACCAAACTGATGTGCAGGCTAAGTACTCAGGAACACCCTCCTGCATACTAGTCATGTACACCGATACATAGAATTTTATCTATAATTACAAAAACATGCTTCTACAGGTTTAATCACCTTTTTGGTAATTTTTTAATGGCTTTAAAGTACAAAAAGGTAAAAATAACTTTTACTATTGGGTACATTTTTTGGTTACTCATGCAACCATCTAATCAACAAACATGTCTTTTCAACTTACAAACCCACGAAAATTTTGAATTTTATTCTCTTTCATCATATCATCTTCCCCATTTCAACTTACAAACCCAAAAAGAAGAAGATACAGGTTTGTGATTTCTTCATTTCTTTTTTATCATAGCATCTACCCCGTTTCTCTTTCTTCATTTCTCTTTCATCATTTCTTAATTTTTCGTTTTGATACAAGAAGAAGAAGGTCCACTGTTAAAAATTGAAGCCGAGAGTTACTGTTTCTGGACTTTCAGAGATGACAAATCGAAGTGGTATGTATCCGATTTCATGTTTTTTTACTTACAGAGATGGCGAACCGAAGAGGTATGAAGCCGAGAGTTACTATTTCTCCGTATCTTCTCTTACATCATGAAACATATCAATTTGGGGAAAAAGTGGTTCAAAAAATTTGAAATTCAAAAACCTTTCTATCTACTCCAATCACTTTTTTTCTGGTGAAAATCATAGCTTTTTTTCAAGATCAAAGGTTTTCGTGAAGAATCAAGGGTTTTTAATCAAGGTTTTGCGAAGAATCAAGTGTTTCTTTCAAAACCGAAGGCACTAAAGCTCCAACAACGACAGAAACAAGAGTCATTGTGAAAAAGGATGGCGACAGCGAACTTAAAGGCAGAGACGGTGAAACCGAAGTTGGAGGCAGCAAAACCGAAGACCAAAGTTGAAAAAACTACTTTTAGAAGAACATGTTTTAAATAAACACTTATTTTAAGACTATGAGTATTAATTTTTTGTTGCTTGCTTACAAATTTTTTAATCCTTATCATTGTCGTTTATACGATGATATTGTTTTTAGTGTTTTTTTATCAATTAAGCCAAAGAAGATTTGAGTAACAAAACTTGTCTTGATTACTTATATAACTTTTATGTAAATTAAATCTTAAATTGAAGAATGATTATATATTTAGCGATAATGCCAAAGAACATGTTTTTATTTATTTTAGAGGATGTTCAATTGTTGCATCATTTTCACCATGGCATTTTCACTATGCCAAAGAACATGCTTTGATAGTTAATTCACAAACATGGCTTGAGATTTTTATTTTTTTAATTCTTGGATCGCTGGAAATAGTTTGTGACATGTATTTATATACGAGTAATTTTATATTTTACAAATCGGGCCAATTTAAAAAAACTACTCGAAGGCATTACAGACCTCATTCTCCGAAAGTGTGTCGGTTGTTGAGAATAAACACGAAATTGCATGAACTTGGAAATCAAACTAATAATGTTACATATGTAACTTAATATATACGTATATCTACAAAAAAAATGTTACATCTGTAACATTATAATCTTACATATGTAACTTAATATATACATATATCTACAAAAAAATGTTACATATGTAACTTAATATATACATATATCTACAAAAAATGTTATATGTAACTGCGAAAATGAGGGTTTTTTTATTAAGTAGTTACATATGTAAAACTTGGTGGTTAAATATGTTACATTATTATCTATATATGGATCATTGTTATCTACATATGTTACGTTTCAGTAGTTGCTTGAGTAACATGCCTAGTTGCTTTGAAGTACATATGTTATAAAAACAAAGTTAAATATAAATAATTAAATATGTAACTAGATGCTGAATAATAAAATGTTACATATGCATCTAGCAAATGTTACATATGTAGCTAATAACGAAAAGATCCATATATGTAATCAATAACTGTTTATTGCTTGAACATTACAATATTTACATTATGTAACTAGGAAATATTACGTATGTAGATAACAAAAAATGTTACATATGTAGCTAACAAAAGAAAACCTTCACGCCAAAATAGGGAAAAAGATATTTGGATTTATATTTTTGTTAATAGCTAACAAATCAAAATCTAGTTGACTGGTATATAATTCAAATATCACAAAAAATGAATGGATTATTTGAAAGTGAAGCTATAGAGGTGATAATAATAAAATCATAGTCCATAGAGGTCGATCAAACTAAACTAGAAGAATTATAAATAAATAAATAAATAAATAATAAATATATAAATATAAAAAAACAAGAACCAATTGAATCATTAATGTCATGTGTAAGGAAAACAAGAAAATATAAATAAAAGAAATCTGTTTTAAAAATTCTACACAATATTTTGTTTAAATATTAATTTATTTTCTCTTGGTTTTTTCTTTAAAGAAGTTCTCTTCCATGTAACCTAGAATGGCAGCCTTCTTCTTCTCGACGACATCCAAGTAGCTAGCAACAGGGAAACGCCCTAAAATCTCTATCTATCCATACGGAAACGGAAAGGTAAGAACAAGACACCCTCAATGTAACCCTAATTGTTGAAAGCACCATAGCACCATTTATGTTCCTCCTTGTCGGCACCTTGCAACAAACCTACGGGAAATGATCTCAAGCGCCTTCCCATACATTTCGACTACCGGCTATACCAGTAAAGGTAAAGCTTGATGAAGATCCGCCATTGATTTTGACAGAGAAAGAATGGTGTGTGTATTTGTGTGTGTGTTTTTCATCTTGAGAAAAGAGAGAGACACATAAATTATGGATAGAAATAAAAGAAAAAGATCATGATGAGAGAGATTCTTTGGGAAACATTAAATGGATGTCAAATCATATAGGTGAATGTGGATAATTGTGACAATCGCGGTTTTTCAGGTCCTTACCGTTTCTCGATTTTTTATACATTATATTTTTAAATATTATGATTTTATATATTTTTAGTGTTTCTAGGAATTCTAGGAATACTACCTTAGACAAACACTAAGGTCCGAACTAGAAAACCCGGTTAAGTGCATACACTGCGTATACTGCGAACGCGTTAAATAAACGATAAAAATTAAATTATTGAAAATAATTTTTATATTTATATTTTGGTTAAGAATAATGTTTTATAATATTTTATATGCTAACTTTTATGTTTCTTGAATTAAACTAACGATCACAGGTCAAATCATCCATTTTGAATTCTAAGCTCAAGAACAAGCTCAAATCATCCATTGCAACCTTGAATTCTTGGATCATTGTTGTTGATGAGCTTTGTTCTAATGATTTCAAGGTATAAACATGTGTTTTAACACTTTAAAATTTCTGTTTGATTCTTGCATGTGTTCTCAAGAACACCAAGAACACACACACTACACACACTCACTTTGATTTTCAAGTTTTGTTGTTTTTAATAGTTTTTAGCTTGAATCTTGTGGTTTTAACAAGGATTTGTGGATAAAAACTAGTTATAATCATCCACAATGAGTTATCTAGTGAAAAGCTTGCAAGATTTGATGATCAAAGTGTATGAACACTTGGGTGTTCATATTTGTATTTTCTTGAATTGAAAGAGCATTTTGTTGATTTTTGAGTTTTTGATCTTGGAATTGAACCATATTGTGATTGTAGGTTATAAATCAAGGAAAACTCAGTATCTTAGCATCAAATTTCATCATCATTTGTTGAATTTGGAAGGTATAATCCTCGATCAAACTTGTAGTTTAGCTTAAATGATCAAGAACAAACATGTTTTTGGTGGATTTTTAAAAATGGTTGATTTAGCACCCAAATTTGTTTTTATACAGTAGAATATGTTTTAAAATGAGGATCTAAAAATTTTGGTTATCTAACTCTTTATAGATTTTTTATTAAAAATCCTACAAGTTTAATACATGGAAAATGGGAAAAAATACTTATGAGTATTGAAAAATTCTAGAAATTTGACAGTGATTGTTACATAATGAACTAAGACTCCTTTCCAAATTTTATGAAAATTGGAGTTATTTAAGTATACGTTTAGTATTTATAAAGTTTAAACGGACGATTTAGGGTTTGTATACTTCTGGATAAAATCAGGACTTGAAACTTGGTATGGGATCTTATATTGACTTAAAACTAATATTTTAAATATTTGGTGAAGTTTTGATGTGTTTAACTATTTTTCCCGAATTTGTAAAATTTTAACAATATTAAATTCATATTACATTATCTGGATATTGAAAAAATATGAAAATTGGTCATAAATTTTTATTTATATATATGATCAATTGGTATAAATTTCAAGCAATAAATTTATGTCTAAGTATGGTTTTAGAATTATAATCCATTTAAATTTTATAAAAAGTTATTAATTTAGGAAATTTTTATATAAAATTGATTTTATCAAAACTCTAGAGGATTTTGGACAGAAGTATAACTCCATTTAAAACATAAAATTTGACTTTTAAATTGGGTGCTAATATCACACTAAAACCCTAATTTCGGACGAATCTGAGTTTCAAACCGTAAACCGGACTTTACGCGCGTAATCGCGTTTTTGAGCATACGAAATCGTGACATGAGATTTTATAAAATGTGACTTTTTAACTACTGATGTTATTTATTAAAATCTAAAACTTAAAGTTTTAAGGTTATTAATTCATATAAAAGCCGGTTTTACAATTCTTAACGGTTCGTACGCACGTGCACGGGTTTTGGCTATACAATTGACTACATAGCCACTTTTGACTTTTGTTGACTTAGCCACACATATTAGGTTTCCTAAAAAAATTTTTGTGTCTACTTATTAGTAGGACTCGGTTAGGATACCACTGTTGGTTGTTTCACTGTTTTACTGCACTTTTTCGCGTTTCACTCTTAGGTGAGTTTCGCGGCCCCACTTTTAAATGTTTACTGTTTTACGGGGGAAAAGTTGTTTCACTACATGTTGTTACATGGGATTAGGGTTACCTGGGTTTACTTTTAGATGCATTAAGTCCCCACTTTAACGCAATCAATTAGCTTGAATTGCCGATGGGAATTATGAATAGTACTATTTTGGTCGACACCCCCGCCCAGGGTTGGTCGCGCCAACCAGACTTGTAGGGTCATTTGGGCGCATAATTAGCCATAGTAGGTATTCGCATTTAACACGGCAACAACTAGTCTGACGGTTTTGATTGTGGCTCGGTGTAACTAAAATCTTAACACATGTACTTTATCATCTGCGGATGGTTACTTTTACATTTTGAAATTCATTTACTTATTTTATTGAGTCATAAAACCTGCGTACTCACCAACTATTTTTATAGTTGACCGTTTTCGAAACATGCTTTTCAGGTAAACAGAATTGAAGCAAATGACTAGTTTGGTGAATTGCTTTTGGGGACTTTCTTTTGGATTATGACTTGGTTGTTGGTTTTGTATTCTGCATTTGGGATGTTTGGTTTATATAGACAATCTGAATTTGTATTTTGGTTTTCGTGGTTTGTATGACACTGTACTTTCTTGGGTATGTTTGTAGTGGTTCTTTGAAATTTGCAGTGTACCCATTAGCATTCTCTTGCGCCTAAGTGTTCGACGCACCGCTCTCGTCTCACCTTCGTGTTTCCGCCTTCGGCGGGGTGTGACAATAATGTGAAAATCTTGAAATGAAAGGTGATGACATGACATGTCTAGGTTGGAAAATGATGGTATAAAGGAAATACTGAAATTACCCTTAAAGGGATAATGATAAAAGGTTGAAATATGATGATGTGGCCGATTTTGAGTCATACAATAGTTCTTGCATGGGTTTCACAACTCAAAGGGGTTATAGTTTATACTTCCCACATATATATATATATAGGGGGGATCAAGAGAAAACCACAAAGTTAGGCGAAAACCACATCATTTTAGACAATTTTTTTATTTACGTATACGTATCCAAAAACAATTTTTTTGATTTACGTATACGTAACCGCAATTTTTTTGTTTTATGTTTACGTGTACGTAACACTATGTGTAAAAATGTTTAATATTTCATTGATACTCTTATAAATAAATAAAAATAAACTAAAACAAAAAATAAAAGTTATTATATGATGGGTAAAAAAAAATTTAGTGGTTTTCTCGTTTTTCGCCTAACTTGTGGTTTTCTCTGGAACCTCCCCTATATATATATATATATATATATATATATAGGGGTGAGTTCACTAGAAAACTAATTTTCATGAGAAAACCAAAAAACTCCTACTGCATATGTGTAGTACACCAAAAACCCCAACCCACCCCCAAAAACCTAACACCCCCCCCCCCCAACTCACCCCCACCCAAAAACCTAAACCCTCTACGCACCCCCAAAAAACCTAAACCCCCACCCCACCCCCACCTAAAAACCTAACCCCACCCCACCTACCCCCTCACCCACCCCCCAAAATCCTAAACCCCTCACCAACTCCTCCAAAAACCTAACCTAAAAGCTAAACTAAACCCAAAAAACTAAACCCAAAAGCTAAACCCACTACTTTTTTTTAACGAGGACGACGTGGAAAACAAGGTATTCGAAGCAGTTTTTAATTTTTGATTTATTTTTTGAGTTATGATTTTTTTATTATTTTTTTAGCTTAAATAAGTAGTTTTTTGGTTTTCTCATGAACATTGAGTTTTCTTATGATCATTCCCCTATATATATATATATATATATATATATATATATACTAGCTTAGACCCCGTGTAATACACGCGGGTGAAAAATATCAATACATAAATTTCTTAAGTTTTATTTATGTATTTTACAGGTGTATTAATGATATAAAACAAAATTCAAAATATGTAAAAAATAATATATAACGTCAATTTCTATTTAATATAATTTGACTTTCATTTACTATTTGATTGAAAATAAAAATTACATAATTAGATTTCAAAGTTTTTTTTATAATAAAGGATAAATTAAAAATAAATGTGTTTTATTAGTATATTATTAATTTATTAAAAGATATGAGTGCATTTAATAAGAGAGAGAGGCGAGAAAACAATGATGAGATTGAATATGGTGACGACACGTGGCATACAAAAACCTTTCTTTACTATATAGTATGTATATAGAGGCGGGAAAACAATGATGAGATTGAATATGGTGACGACACGTGGCATAAAAAAACCTTTCTTTACTATATAGTATATATATATATATATATATATAATAAATAAAGGTTTTTACATGACACGTGTCGTCTCCATATTTATTCTCATCATTTTTTTCCCGCCTCTCTCTTATTAAATACATTTCCAACATATATTTTAAATTATCTCTTATTATAATAAAATTTGAAATCTAATTATGTAACTTTTATTTTCAATTAAATAGTAAATGAAAGTCAAATTAGATTAAATAGTAATTAACGTATTTTTACGAACATATACAAAAATATTTAAGAATTTTATGTATTTATATTTTTCACCTCGTGTATAGACGCGGGTTCTAAGCTAGTATATATATATATATATATATATATATATATATATATATATATATATATATATATATATATATATATATGGTGAGGTTCAAATCCTAACCAATATTTATGTGATAACCATGATAACCACTCTCAAACAGAGTGTTACGTATACGTACCAAATAATGTTACACATACGTAAACACTATGTGTCACGTATATGTAACATTATTTGGTACGTATATGTAAGACTCATCATTTCCGTATTTATATTCAAGATATATGTTCACGATATTTAAATACTCTTTTAAGAAGTAAAAGAAAAAATAATTTATAAATTATATGATTGTTTGATAGTGGTTAGCATGGTCATCACATAAAAAATGGGTTAGTATTTGAACCCTTTCCTATCTATATCTATACTACTATATAATAGGGATTGAGAGGATGTAGATGTAATTTCCTAAAAAAAAATTAAGACACCTTGTACATTTTCGGTTGCATGGTGTACATATTGGCAATGTCATATAAGTGTACAATTACCTTCTAACCACTCTCCATAATTTTACAAACACTTAATAATTATTATTTAATCACATTAAAGCCCAACTCAACCATCCCATTAAAGCCCTATTAAAGCTTTATTTGAAAAATGAGTTGTACTTTTCTTTTATAATTTTTAAAATATAATTTTCGATTGTACCATTATGACGTACTTATTTTTCTCTACGTTTCCACATAAATCTTATTCAAAACCAAGTTTTCGTAATAATGTACAAGTCGTTGAAGCAGGAACTTACAAGCCATTGAAGCATAGGGATTTCCCGTTTCCACATGCTATTTTAATCAGTGTTTCGATGATTCTTTTTTTTTTCATAGTAAATAGCAGTATATAGGTTCTAGAAACTGAACCTTATAAATTTTAAAACTTAACCGATATTGATTGAACAACATCGGTACTGTCGTAGGTATTATCGAAACCGGTATCATTATTTGTTGTTTCGAATGATGTTAAACACATTTCTATATCATTTTGGGTATGTACTAAATTTTTTTTCATGTTCTCTCTTTCGTTTGTTATAATGTGTGTCAGTTCCAAACGGTTACCGTAACGACCCGAACCAACATCAATCGAATTCTCGCTGCGTAGCGCGGGAACCCCACTAGTATATATATATATACTATATAATAAATAAAGGTTTTCAATGTCACGTGTCGCCTCCATATTCATTCTCATCATTTTTTCCCGCCTCTCTCTTATTAAATACACATCTATCTTTTAATAATAATTTTATTTTTAAAGAAATTGATAATTATACTAATAAAACACATTTATTTTAAATTATCTCTTATTATAATAAAACTTTGAAATCTAATTATGTACATTTTATTTTCAATCAAATAGTAAATGAAAATCAAATTACATTAAATAGTAATTAACGTTTTTTCGAAACCCAATTATATATTAAGTTTTACATATTTTAAATTTTGTTTTCTACCATTAGTATATGTAATACATTTTTACACATATAAAATATCTACATATATATTTAAAAATTTTATGTATTGATATTTTTCACCATGTATGTGGACACGGGGTTCTAAACTAGTATATATATATATATATATATATATAATAGAGATGTGACGTAAATAATAAAACAATAGAAAAATGCAAACTAAATTACTAGACACATGCTTGAAAATGACATGGAGTCGAATATTTAACTCTTTCTACGGAGACTTTTGAGTCTAACCGGACAAATCTTGGAATAATATTGGTATTTTAAAGTTACTATATATAATTATATCCATTTACAGAATCTTAAAATAACAAACTTAAAAAATATCTTAAATTTTTTGTATAAGATTAAAAACATTTAGAAATTATAGACCAAAGGAAATTATTACAAAAACAGTATGGAACTTTTAAGATGAGGTTAGTAAAGGTCGGACCATAAAAAGTCTTTTCGCTCATCCTAACATTAGCGGCTACAAGATCCCTAAGAGTTCAACCACCACCTTATTATTCTATTCTGTTTTTAACCTGCCTATATACTCTTCCACAAATATCTTCAATTTTATACTTTTTTTTACATACTTGTTCAAGTTATCATGGCAGTTCAACATTTAAAATATTTAGCCTCTGAAAGAGGCAATCATTAAAAAAAAATATTAAAGTAAAAAGAAATTTTACCAGACTTTCGTTTTCTGAACACCAAGCTTAAAACTTCAAACTTCAAATATTATTATAGAGAGATGTGTACAAGAGAGTAGGAGTAGTGGAGTTGTTCTCCGGATGATCGAAACAAGAAATAAGAGTCCCCTTATATAGACGGGGGAAAGAAAAAGCAAAAACAAACAAAAATCCCATCATGGGACCTATGTAGACACATTTGTCAAAAAGAAAACAGTAAATTAGCAATTATTTTGCTAACTTTTCAAAAATAGAATAGTGTCCGGCCATTATTATGCCATAATGCATAATGATGTCTTCCACTCCACGCATTATTGGAGTCGACACTTGATATAGCTCATTGTGGGGCCTATTGTGGCTTCTTGTCTTTTAGCTTGCATGAATATTCTTCTGGGCTAAACACCACCCTGTATTCTGCAAGAACGTTGTTGATATAATCTTCATCAACAGGATCTGTATTATTATCCTGTCCTTCTTGAAAAATTGAGTCTTCATCTTCTTCAGTTTGGGAAGATGTAGACATTGTTGAAGGAGATGCTCCTTCCTTTCTTAAATTTTTCATCATGTCTTTCTTCATCTCTGTAAGATAGAAATCCATGATTTCTTTGTTACTGATTTGATCAGTTCCTTTGAGTGTCTGGATCTTTTTGACAATATGTCTGAAAGGGCTTGGAGCCTCTTTATTAGGATGGCTATTCATCTGATTTGTATAATCAACAATTGTCTTTTTAATTTTTTCTATGGTATCATGGCTTTCTATGATGCCATCAATATTTATAAGAGTCATCTTTTTCCATAATTTTGTATAAAAGGCTCTTTGGATACACAGAATATTGTGGCTGTCGTAATCAACTTCTGGAGACCACTTCCAGATCCATGGGATACTGGATTAGATGTAAAAATGTGAAGCAGGCATATTTTTAATGAAATTTTAATCCTGCTGAGCCTCTATTAAGACTGGAGAAACTTCTACCCACTGGGTATAAAAGGTTTTGTATAACTCAGGGAGAATATTCACTGAGGGGCCAAAAGATTGCGACTAGTTATAGAACCAGACTAGAATTTCCTATCCGTAAATATGAGAACAAATCTTTATGAACCAAGAATGTTTTTGTTTTGGGTTCTCATATAAGAATATTTTATAAAAAGAATTCTTGTAATCCCAGTAATTATATCTAATTGGGACTTTAGTTTGGGGATGTATAAGCTCCCTCTCTTTTAATGGAGAAGTTCCCCATGTTTCTACAGATATGATCTGTTTTACTACTATCTTACTAAAGTTATAAACATCAGGCTGACCAGCATGATAGTGCTCTATCTCACAATTTTCTTTTTTAAGAATTTGTTCATAGTACTGTCTGGGCTTATAAGCCTTTACAGGATAGAATCTTGTGTCCATATATCTGTTTATTAACAGCCATGGATTATCTTTCCATTTTATATCTTTATTTTCTAAAAGAAGTATGACCTCTTTATGTGACTTTGAGCCCAATTTGAAATATCATCTTCTGCTTCGTTAAAAACAGTTTTAGCATATGATGCTGATGATTTAGAGTCTTTATTAGACTCCTCTTTTGAGGCCTTATATGCCAAAAACTCCTTATAAAGGATATTGTCTAGTTGTGAAGAAGAACCAGATGATGATGCAATGTTTTCAGCTATGAGTTTCCGATTTTCGATTTGGGATATGACCTTGGATTTTGACCACTTCTTCCTCTATAAGAAGAAGATCTTCCTATTCCTCTTCTTCCTTTTTCCCAATGAATCATTTCTGAAAAAGTTATCCACATGAAATAATTATTTCTTGTTGTCGTAATAAACGTATCTTTTCTTTATAAAAAGAGATCCTGATATTAATATCATTAATCATATTTCTTTTTGTTTATGATCTTAGAAAAATATTTTCCTGGATCTCTTCTTTGGTCACTTCATCATTGATTATCTAAAGAGTGCGGTATTCTATTTTCTCCTGAATCTCAAGGAGAGCCCTTTTAACCGGTCCTTTTGAATGAGTCATTAATTTAAATATTCTCTGGTAAGAAAGTTAGAGAGACTATTGTCACTACTTTTTTTATAAACAATATCAAAATCAAATGGGGCTAAATGTGACTGTCATCTTGCAAACATTTGTTTAGAAACATCATGTTTAAAGTCTTTAACAAACATAAACTTGGATGCTTGGCAATCAGTTTTTATAATAAACTTTTGATTATATAAATCATCTTGAAATTTTAAGACACATTTTACTATTGCTAGAATTTTTTTTGCAATAGTGGCATAGTTTTTCTGGCTGTTATTCCATTTTCTAGAATGGAATCTTACCATATTTTATCGTTTATTAATTGGTGAAATTTGTTTTAATATCCCATCATAGCCTATATCAGAGGCATCAGTTTCAATAATTTTTTCCCAATCCGGGTTAGCTATCATTAAGCAAGGAAGATTTTTGAACATTTTGCTTAATCTTTCGGATAGTCTTAGTATGATTCTTTGACCATGGCTGAGGATTCTTTTTTAGTCTGTCATATAGAATGGCAGTATCCTCGGCTAGATTTTTATAATAGGGAAGAATATAATTTAGACTTCTTAAGAATCTTTGAATTTGAGTTTTATCATAAATTTCATCCGAAAATTTTGACCTAAATTCAATACTTCTGTTGATAGGAATAATGTTTCCTGTTTCAATATTATGACCCAAAAACCTTATCTTAGTTTGGAAAAGCATCATTTTTGGTCTAGAAATGACTAAACCATTATTTATTATAATCTTTTTGAATATATCAAGATGTTTAAAATGAGTTTCAATGTCTCTTGAAAATACAAGGATATCATCGATGTAGACTATTATAAAGTCACTATATGGAATAAAATAATCATTCATAATATTTTGGAATTCTGACGGGACATTCTTTAACCCAAAAGGCATTACGTTCCATTCATAATGGCCAGTAGGAACCGCAAAAGCAGTTTTATATCTATCTTTTTCATCAATCTGAATTTGCCAGTATCCAGATTTTAGGTCAAATTTTAAAAATATTATAGCGTTGTATAATTTATCTAGTAAATCTTTTTTATTATGTATAGGATACCTAATCCATTTTAAAACTTTATTAAGAGGTTTGTAATTTATAACTAATCTACGAATATATCTTTCCTTCTCAGAATGTTTATTAACATAAAAAGCAGTACAAGACCAATGAGATTTTGATCTTCTGATTAAGATTTTGTCAAGAAGAGATTTGATCTCTTATTTACATAATTCCATGAATTCGGAATTCATCTAACAAGGTCTAGCCATAGTAGTAATTTTGCTATCGTTAAAATCATTTTCATAAGGAAGAGAAACAGTATGTTTCTTCCTATCTAAAAAAGCATTTGGATGATCATTGTATATTTATAGGGTAAATTGATTATTAATCATTTTTATTTTACCCTGTAATTTTGGATTATTTATCATATCTTGGATATTTAAAGAAAATATTTATTTTTGTAAAAAATCAATTTGATTTATTTTTACTTGTAAAAGGGATTCTTTTACATTGTTTAAATTCCTGGAAAAAGGATTTGTAATAAATGAAAAATATATTTCTTTGTTTTGGAAAGATCCAGTTATTCCTTTATTATCAATATGCCTCAAAGGAAAAAAAAAATTGTAAGAAAGGGGTTCCAAGTATGACTTGGCTAGTAAGGTTTTTAATTAAAATAAAACTAGTAGGGATGCGGGTCTCATTATGACAAACATGAGCCTGTGGAATTTTGTACTCAATTTTTAATTTTTCTCCTCCCGCGAAACTCAAATTGTGGGAGGTTTTATGAAAATATCTAGTAGGAATAATTCATTCCTGAATACAATTCAGATCAGCACCACTATCAACTAGTGCTGTAACAGTTATAAAGAAGTTATCTTCAATAAGAAGTTTTACTTTGATATTCCACTTCTGTGTGGTTATAATATTTATAATACTTTCTAAAAATATTCCTGTATTGTTTTAAGGAATTTCCTCATCATTTTTATTCTGGGGGATCTCAAGTCTCATAACTCTTTCTTCTAGATTTCTATTATCTTTTTGTAGAATTTTGATATCAATTTTTAGATTATCAATTTCAGTTTTTAAATCCTGTATATTAACAGGTCTGGAAATTTGATTTCTTTGGGCTAGCTGCCTCTTTAACTCAGCTAGAGAAAAAGGTTTTAAATCATGCTGAGGATTGCTTATGATTTTTAAGAGATCTAAAATCTCATTGGTCAAAACATTAATTTCCATGTTTTGAAATTGAGAAATTATTTGATAAAGACCCTCTTCTGATATTTCAGAAGGGTTTTTGCAACAATCATTTTTACAATTTGCTGGACAACGTTCTTCCTCTGTTTCTGAGGAATCAAAATTTTCATATTCTAAAATATTTAGATTTTCTTCTTCTGAGAATGATTGCTCAGAATCAGTTTCATTTAATAAGACTTTATTAATTTTGTCTTTTAAATCTCTATCTTCGATCTTGTTAAGTTTCTTTCGAACCCAACAAGTTTTTGCCTTGTGGCCTAATTTACCACATTTTCTGCATTTTATTAATTTTTTAAAATCATTAGGAAATTCTTTCTTTTCCTTATACTTTTTCCTTTTTATAATTATTATTATAATGGTTTTATTCTTTCCTAAATTTCTTTCTTTTATAATGTTTTTTAGGAGAAGAATTTCTTTTCCTATTTTCAATAGACTTATCAGGCTTATTTTCTAAGCCAAATTAGCCACAGAAATCTCTTAATTGTTTTTTCTTATTTAGAGAATATTTCTTAATCTATTGATTAAGTTTTATTTCATTACATAGGCTTATTCCTTCCTGAACACAGGTGCCTATAAGTTTACCATAAGTGTAACTGTCATAATTTATGACTCCATCTATTCTTAATTTGCTTTTTATTCTTTCAACAAATAAATGGGGAAGGCCATCTATTAATTTTGACTTCCAATTAGAACTATTAGCTTCTGGGAGTTTCATGACTCTACATAAGAAAGTATCCTTATACCATCTAAAAGACGTTAGAGTTCTACATCTTAGATTTTGCTGAAGAGTTCTAATATTTTCAGAATCTTCGGACCATCTTCGTGTGAAATGTTTTATAATATTAACAATTAGGGTGTAGACTGCATTATTTTCAGTACTACTAGTGCCTTCTTCTTGTTTGACGCTATTTAAGATTTTATTTTTATCTTCTTAGGATAAGTAGTTATCCCACCATCCTTTTAACTGACCTGTAAATCCTGATATAATCATAGTTTCTATGGTCTGGACGGAGTTATTATTATTCTTGCAAATAGTGATGTACATAAGTATTCTATGGACAGTATTATAAATCTGTCCTTCTGACTGACCATCTATGTTCCATTCATAGATCATTTTCCCACTATAAGAGTTATTAACAATATACTCTTGTTCTTCTATAAGAACATCTTGAGGAGTAGGTCTAGGATAATAGTATTTTCTCTGGGTTGGTTTATCTGCCCATTTAGAGAGTTTGGAAATTTGATCATTTATTTTTTCTTGATAATTTTCTTCAGAAAAATCTGTTATAGTATTAATCTTAAGATTTTTAAGAGCATTCGTAGTTTCATTTAAAGTCGCTATTAGACTATCCTTAGATTTTAATTTAAAATCTGTTACTTCCGGAAGAAGTTGTATACTAGGAGTAGCAATTTTTTCTTTTAGAGAAACAGTTTTAGCCTGTATGTTTTTCTCTTTAAAATGGGATATAATCTTATCCATCTTAGTAGATAGATCTTGTAACTGTTCTCCCAGAATTATTAAATATAAATTTGTATAATTCTATTGTTTAATTAAGTCATTTATATGAGAAATTGTAATAGGTAAGGTATTTCCTTCTAATAGTTTTTGAAAGTTTTGATAATACCTTGTTTCACTATCTTTTTCTATTTTAAAAGGTTGTGTAGGAGGGAAAATTTTAGAAACTATCTCTCCTTAAACATTAAATGTTCTTTCAATAACTGAGATGATACTTCCCATATAGCTTTCTATAAACCAGAGAATAAAAGGTATAATCTCATTTTTCATGATTAAATCTTTATAATATTCATCTTTAAAGAAATTTATATCAGTCTCTTTAAAATTATTAAAAAACCAATTTCTAAACAATTCCCATTTGGGTAATTCGAAATCTTTACTAATTTCTTTTCTTAACGAAGATCCCGGATTAAAGTCTATTTTTTCTTTAAAATTCATTAAACAAAATCGACTCCTGATTCGGTTGATTCCGGATCTACTTGGACTCCTGTAACTATATTATCAAAATTTATTCTTAATCTATTGAATTTTTCAGTTATAGGGTAAGTTTCCCTAACACTTGAAGTAGAGGCCCTAGAAGGACTTCTAACGGTATATATCCCAAAGGAGATATATGTTGTCGAGAGGATAAAGATCTAGAAGATAAAGATCTTGGCAAAGAAGAAGTATTTCTAAGCTCTTCAAATTGGATTTGGACAGTCCCTTCTTTAGATTGTATAATTTCTAAAGGGTTATTATCTATATATTGTTGAGATGTTGTGGCCTTATCAAGGACCCAATTTTCTGGAAAGTTAATTTCTTCCCATTTAATCTTTCTTATAGTAGTTATATTAGATTTACCAAAATTAGTTTCTATAACCATGGTTTCATTTAATGGTTTATCGACCATTCTACACTGTAGATTTAAAGTGTATAAAGGTTTATAATAAATTCTATAACAGATACAGATAACTTCTGAACCTCGAGCATAGTTATAACCATGAGTTTTAACATTTAAAGTTAAAGCATATGAGATATTAACATCTGATAAAGATAATTGTAGATTAGGATAAATATTAAAATAGACTGGTAATGAGCCAGACTAGTTTGGACAATCCATATAAAAGATTGTTTCCAGTTCAGATTTCTAGCATCTCTTAGAGCTGCTACAAAACTTTCTGGAAAACCTTTTAAGGTTAAGGGTTTAAATGCAATTTGCACAAGCCCTATGTGAAGGAATTTATAATCTTTTTTATATTTATTTAAATCTTTGTTTAACAATAGTTTAATAACCATATCTTCTTTATTTAAAGAAAACGTTTCTTCAGTTTTTGACAACTTGTTTTAATCCTAATTTTTTAAAAGTTCCTAATTTATAAATTGGTTTGTGTTTCATTTTTGGAATAGTCCATTTATTTAATAAATCAAGATTATGAGGAATTTCATATTCCTCTTCAATACTGTTTTTAACAGTATCATTGCTTTTTAGAATATTCATTTTGAATGAATATGAATAAGTGTTGATCTGCACAATCAATCTTTGAACAAGCTTTTATTTTAAGAGCACATGGCTCGGATACCATTTACAGAATCTTAATATAAAAATCTTAAAATAACATACTTCAAAAATATCTTAAAATTTTTGTATAAGATTAAAAACATTTAGGAATTATAGACCAAAGGAAATTATTACAAAAACAATATGGAACTTTTAAGATAGGGTTAGTAAAGGTCAGACCATAAAAAGCCTTTTCGATCATCCTGGCATTAGCGGCTACAAGGTCCCCAAGAGTTCAACCACCAATTTATTATTCTATTCTGTTTTTAACATGTCTATATACTATTCCATAAATATCTTCAATTTTATACCTTTTGTTTTTTTTACATACTTGTTCAAGTTATCATGGCAGTTCAACACTTAAAATATTTAGTTTCTGAAGGAGGCAATCATTAAAAAAATATTAAAGTAAAAATAAATTTTACTATACTTTAGAGATCTTATAATAACTCTCTATTATTGTGTTAACCCTATTAACTTCGCCAAAATTAATTCAAAACAGTTTTTTAAGAACATTATTACACCAATACACATTTACGTTCCTTATTGCACTTTTTTTAAATTTACAAATTTTAAAGTGAGTTTCCACTGGTGTAATTTTTTGCTAAAAAATATATATTTATGTTATCAACAAATTTTTACACATGTGTAAACTCCCATTACACTTGTGAATTTACAAAAATGTAAAAAAGAATATGACGTTGTATTGATGTAAAAATATTATTAAAAAATTAATGGTTTGGATTGATTCTGGCGAAGTTAATTGGGTTAACACAATAATAGTGGGTTAACAAATGATCCTTATACACACACACGCTCTCTCTATGTGTGTGTGTATATATATATATATATATATATATATATATATATATATATATAGGGGAGGGTTCCAGAGAAAACCACATAGTTAGACAAAAATCGAGAAAACCACTAAAAACCCAATTTTAACCAATAATATAATAAAATTTATTTTTTATTTTATTTTATTTTTATTTTTTTATAAGAGTATCAATTTAATATTACACATTTTTTATCAAAAAATCATTTAAATATTGGCTTACGTATACGTAAACAGAAAAATAAAAAAATTACGGTTACGTATACGTAACTTATAATATTACACATTATTTTGGTGGTTTTATCGGTTTTCGCCAAACTTTGTGGTTTTCTCTTGATCCTCCCCATATATATATATATACACACACACATATATAGGGGGAGGATCAAATAAAAAGTTTGTTTTCGCTAAGAAATCTAAGAAATGACCAAAACGCTTAGAAACGATATCAAACGAACTCCGATTGAGCTCATTTCAGCGGCGTTGGAACCGTCTCGTCAAACTCTACCATATTAGCTTTTAGGGTTTAGCTTTTAATGTTTAGATTTTATGTTTGAATTTTTGGGTTTTAGCCTTATGGTTTAGACTTAGGGTTTAGCTTTTAGGGTTTAGATTTTATGGTTTAGGTTTTTTGGGGGGGTGGGGTGGTGGTTTTAGGAATTTTGGGGTGGGGTGGGGTTGGAGGGGAGGTTTAGGTTTTTAGGGGTGCAGGTGGAGGGGGTTTAGGTTTCTGGGTCCGGATTAGAGTTCGATGAGACGGTTCCAACGTCGCTGGAATGAGCTCAATCGGAGTTCGTTTGACCCACTTCTTAGCGTTTATTATTGAAAAACCACTTTTTAGTGGAACCTTCCCCTATATATATATATATATATATGGGATGTATCTTTTGTAAACTCTCTTATTGTAAAAACCCTAAAACTCGATATGGTTCACACATTCAATTTATTTTATTTTTTGTTTTCTTTAACCCTATAAGGGCATTTGAGTCATTTGTCTACATCTAAAAACCCTAAATCTAATCCAACCCACATTCATCTGTCTCTCTCTTCCTTTATCCTCTCACTCTCTATTTACAACTCAGATTTTGGGATGAAGATCCCCGTTCGTCATCCAAATCGGAATCACCAGCGACATCTTCAACCTGTTCGTACGGATCATCTTCACCATCATCCACGACGGCGTCTCCCCCGCCATCCGTCTGACGGATACGATCGATTTCACATGCGTCGTTAAGTTCCTGTGCGGAGAAATAAACTCAGATCTAACTCCAAAGTACTTTCATTTACAATCCCACGTAATATTCTGGATTTTCTGGTGAGTTTTTTTTTCCGGTGCAGCGATAGAAGTCTGGGAAAGCCAAGAGTTGTTGACTTCTTTTCTTATAAACCAATCAAAGTATCTTATCATATTTTATGTACTTTAATTTTTTTTCTCTTTTGTTTCCTTTGCTACGCTTTTCTCCCATTTATTGATTTATTTCCTTTTTTTATTATTATCAACGCATTTGAAATTTATAATTAAAGTCTCAACTATGATTTTTAGATTTTTATGTATATGAATAATTATTTTATTAATATTCACTTTTTCATAATTTATTTTCTTTTATTATTACTATTTATTATTTTATTTTGGTTATTTCATGTATAAACCCAGATTTTGTAAACAACAATTTGAGTTTGTGTTCAGATCTAGATGTGAAAACTGAGTGTGTGTATATCTTGTCATGTGTATTGATTTGGGTAAAGATATTTGGGTGTGGGGATGGTTGAATATTTGAGGATTACTTTTTTTTAATTCTTTGAATTTGATTCTGGGGTTATTACAGATGTGTAAACAGAATTTACAGTGGTGTAAATAAATTTACAGATGTGTAAACTGCATTTACAGATGTGTAAACAACATTTACATAAGTGTAAAAAGTTTTTGTTCATGTGTATATACATATGTAAACTATCTTTTATATTTCTATCTCTGTTTTGGGGGTTTTTTACACATGTTTATTGTTTAAGTTTTACACATATTTGATGTTTACATCCTTTGATCTTTAGATAGTTACACAAGCACATGAGGATCGAAGTATGACAAGAAGATCTGGGTTCAAGACGGTGTAAAAGTCGGGATTTTAAATATCTAGGTTCAAGATCTACATGGTTTGATACACAAGTAAGGGTTTGATATTGGTTTTTTTTTTTATTTTGATTACAATCAGCTTTGATTTCTTTTTACATGTTTATTTGATTCTATTTATACATGTGTAAACTGAATTTACACACGTGTAATAGAGTTTTTACCCGTGTGTATTTTGATTTTTGACAATGTAACTATTTGTTAAGATATTTGTGTATTTGGATGTAAATTTTTTTTTTTCTGATTTGTGTATGCTTTTTTCAGATTTGTAAAAATATTAGGGTATTTAGATGTAGGATTTTTTGTTGATCTGTGTATATGGATTTTACACATGTTTAAAAAGGTTAATCTTCCATCGTTTTTATGTTATAAACTGAATTTACTTATTAATGTTCTTGTAAACTATGTAAAAAGCATGAATGTAATTATTTAAAAAAATATGGATATGGTTTTTTAGATAGAGAGAGCACTTTTATTAAAAAAAATAATGCAAATTTACTTATTTGCCCTTTTGGGGGTATTTTAAAAAGAAAAATAAAGAAAAAATACAGATTTAATATGGACCACATATTATTATATTTGTTTAAGATATGTGGTTGTGGGAGGGTTTTTAGGTTTTCACAATAAAGAAGCGTTTTCATTTGATACAACCCCTATATATATATATAATGTGTGTGTATATATATAATGTATCGATGACATTCCGATATATATTTTATTCATAGTCGTGGAACTACATTCGACATTTTGGTTACACGAGGGTTTTTTATGTATATTTAAACTTAATACTTATTTAAACATTTTATTTTTTAATATACGTTTCCCTCTAGATATCGTGTACGTAGAAATATACTAGAATCTATACTATTTAATAAATAAAGGTTTTTCATGTCACGTGTCGACTCCATATTTATTCTCATTATTTTTTTTCCGCCTCTCTATCTTATTAAATACACCTCTATATTTTAATAATAATATATTTTTAAAGAAATAAGTAATATTTATATTAATAAGTTTTCTTCATATTTTGACGAGTGTATGTGGTAACAGATTATATTGTATTCCACAAGTTTATTATAACACGAGTTTTTAAAAAATAATGTTTTTATTACTCAATGTATAATATTACGTTTATTCAACCTGTGTAATATACGAGATTTTAACCTCCTATATAATAAAAAAAGTGTGTTAATACCAATACTATTATTACTAAATAGCAAAGGGTTAAAGCTTAAGGTACAAGCCCATGATGCATGATGCTAGTTATTTTTTTCTTCTTATGTGAGTTTTCAACTTTTTTTGTCCGTTTTTTCTTTCAATTTTTCAGTTTAGACCCTGAATTTTAAACAATTTATTTTTATTTTCTTTTTCTTTAACTAATATATATTATTACTCCTAAACTTTAATAAAAAATTCATATAGCACCTGAACTTTAATAAAGTTGTTTTTTTATATTTTTCCTCTTTTTTATTTTACTTTTATTTTTTGTTTAATTACTTCACGTGTCAAGTAATTACACGCTATTTATATGAAATTCAAAACATTACAAATTAGATTAAAATAGTGTTGTGCTGAATGGCGCACGATCCATTCAAAGTTTTACGCTCAATTTTTTTTATATTTTCATTTTCAACCCTTATACTATATATAATATAGGATTTTAGCTCGTTTCATTTTCTACTAATTTCGTTTTCTTTTAATAACTTTCGTTCGTCAGCCTTTTCAAAATACGGAGTGCGCGGCTGTTTTTTTTGTCGACGTTACGATATAATTTTTTTTTAAAACGGAGTTGTATTCAAAATCGATTTTTTTATCGTTTACTATAGCGAGTGCGGTTAGCGTGTTGTACCATAAGGAGCCGAACCTATTATGAGCGGACAACCTCATTGTCCCTATAGGTATTATCGAAACCCGTATCGGTATTATCTTTTATGGTTTTCGACAACCCGAACCGGTAATTTTTTTATTCTGTTTTTTTCCTTTTTTATTGTATAGTTTTATTATTTTTTTTATTAACATTATTTTCACCGTTGTGCCTACGTTTTCATTTAAAGTTTATTAACGATGTGTCTAACATCCGCCGCGAAACGCGGGTATAATCATCTAGTTATTTGTAAGTTTCAAAAACATCTTTAGAATATTTTAGCTAACCATATTATATATATATATATATATAGAGGGAGGTTCAAATAATGTAGAAGCATGTTTTAGTAACTATAGATAAAATTCTATGTATCGGCATAAGTAGCTAGTACGCAGTAGAGTGTTACTGAGCACTTAGCTTGTACACCATATTGGTCCATCGTACTTAATAAGTACGCAGGCTTTTGCCCTGCGTACTTGTCAAGTACGCATGACCAATCACATGCGTACTTACTAAGTATGCAGGTAATGTTCCTTCCCCTATAAATAGAAGATTTGTCTTCATTTGTAGGTGGAACTCTCGAACAAGGTTGAGAGTTGTTCGGGCAGGACGAGCTCTCACGCCCCGGGAGCGTGAGCTTAAACGAGAGATGTGTACTCCTTCAGTATGTGGTCTGTATTACGGCATGACTTCTTTGTTATGGATTACGTATTATTTGATTCTCTTGTTTGTTTGTTCATGTTTTCTCTGACTCGCTTCTTTATTCCCACACAAATCACTGAACAAATCTGTGTATTCCCGTTGTGCAACGAGGCTCCCGGTACCTACAAAAGAAGTGAAATTTGGCTAAAAAGTCTAAGAAGCAATCTCATCCATTCAATCGGATGATAAAGGGTAGAGATTTAAGTTTAGAAAAAATAAGGGGTGGAATGGTATTTAAGTAATAGCCACTTTTGTTGACTTTTTTCAACTTCCCCCACCTGTTTTAAACATTAATAACTTTTTCATAGGACATTGGTTTAAAAAAAAATTACACCATAAAATTGAGCGTTTTTTATCTTTAATTTGAATATAGTATTGCTATATTTTTTGTATAAACAAAATCGACACTTACTGAAATTATGCTAGTTTACGTAAATGTGTTGGTTTCTAGTAAAACAACACAATTTAGCACATTAAAATTTTGTTGGTTTCTGGTAAAACAACATAATTGTCACACCCCCAAATTTCACTAACGGAGTTTTACCGTTGGGGAAGTGACAAACCAGGATCTCAGTAATAGTTACATCAAACGACAGTATATAGGACTCAAATGAAAATATCATAAACGTTCAGAGTAAATGCGGAATGATAAATGAAAGTAAATGCGCAAAAAAAAACGCGCCCCAAAGTCCGGTCCAAAATAACATAAATGAAAACAGTTCAAACGTCTTTATAAATAAAAAATTAAATATAGGACTCCATGCATGTCCTAGTCGTACACCTGTGCCTAACTTAGCGTCCTTAGAAAACATGTAAGAAAAGATGTCAACACGAGGTTGGTGATTTCACATGTTTCAATATATAAATAAAGCGTTTACCAGATTAATTTACATTCAATATGTATCTATAGGTAGCTAACCTATGTTCATGTCTTACTAAAGCGCTTGCAACCGAAGCTGACTGTTTATGTTTATTTGCCTCCTGCCAGGTCTATCAACTATGGCGATGTGAGTAGTCTAACATTTTACCCGTTCGACCTCCAATCGAGTTAGCGCGACTAACGCGGGTGGGATTTGTCAAACCCAGTAGTACTACTAAACATTACCTCGCTAAGTCCATATTAACGGTTCGATGTGTGTTGAGAACTTTCAGTGATAGCGTCTTACGCTTAGCTTTAACGGTGATAACATGTGAATTACAATTTTCTCAAAAATAGTTGTGACATGCTTTCTCCCTCAAGTTAAAACAGTGAAAATGGGTTGTGAAAACTCACCTGATTTGCGTAGGTAGATTCACACGAGGATGAGATTTGAACCACAAGTGTTAGCCCGAAACGGCTTACAAATACCCTAAAATTATAACATAATAATTAGGGGTATAATGAGATTTGTGACGATGATACGTAATGTTGAACGTCTTAAAAACGCTCTAAAGATTAAAGAGTAAACGAACGTGTCCACGGGAATACGGGTTTCTAATTTAAATAATTACGATAAATACGATTCACGACAAATGACAAATAATATATAATAAATATATTCGAGCGTTTTCGCCATTAAATAATAGCCTAAGAAAATAATATAATTTATATATTATTTTTAGATTTAATAAAGTATCACAATAAACAATTGTGTGACAAAAATAATAAATCTATTATTTTTATTCAAGGAGATAACCAGGGTAAATAATATAAATTATTTATTTATTAGTTTGAAATGTTACACGAAATTCATAAACGATATAATAATAATAATATATAAATATATATTATTTTTAATTGAGATCACGGGTTGAAAATAGCATAATTATACTATTTATTCGGGGTCACGGTTTATAAATATATTATTTTAAAAGTGGAAATAATATGAAAATGGATTATAAAATCAAACCGAGCCTACAGGTGGTTTTACGAGGCTTGAAACAATTGAATACATTATTATAATAACATAGGGTATTGATTTCATATTAAAATAGTAACTTGAAAAAGTTTAAAAAATAAAACTGTGTGGAGAGACTCGAACCCGGTTCTCTCCCACACAAGCATATTGACTTAACCAGCCCCTCCCGTTAGGGTATCGCTAAAGAATCCGAAGCAAAGCGGTTTTAAGTGGTTTTAGTTAACGGGGCTAACCTGATAAGTCCAGATTGTCATATCATCCCCTATTTGAAAGAATTTTTGTCCCGAAAATTAAATTAAAATAAAATAAAATTTCCAGATGTCACATCATCCCCTAGTTGAACGAATTTTTGTCCCGAAAATTAGAATAGTACCTTAAGAATTTGACGTGGAGTGCTTGAATAGATGAGGATATTTGTGCATCATCTGATCCTCACTCACCCACGTGAATTTCGGTCCGTGTTTCGAGTTCCAACGAACTTTGACAATAGAGATTTTACGACGTTTAAGCGTTTTGACTTCCCTATCCATGATTTCTACCGGTTCTTCAATGAAACACAACTGTTCATCGATGTGTAGTTCCTCAAGCGGAACCGCGAGTGCTCGTCTGCTAGACATTTCTTCAAGTTCGAGACATGAAAGACGTTGTGTATACCACAAGTCCTTCGGGCAGGTCCAGTTGATACGATACTGGGCCAATTCTCTTCACTATCTTGAACGTTCCAACATAACAAAGATTTAGTTTGCCTCGTTTCCCAAAACGAATGACACCTTTCCAATGTGAGACCTTTACCAAGACCATGTCGCCTACTTGAAACTCTAACGGTTTACGACGCTTATCGGCATAACTCTTTTGACGATCACAAGCTGCCGCCATACGATTTCTAATTTGAACTATCTTTTCAGAGGTTTCGAGTACAAGTTCTGGACCCGTAAGTTGACTATCCCCAACCTCGGCCCAACAAATAGGAGAGCGGCATTTTCGTCCATATAATGCGTCAAATGGAGCTGCTTTGATGCTGGTGTGATAACTGTTGTGTAGGAGAACTACACCAGAGGTAGGTGAGAATCCCAAGTGTTACCGAAATCAATCACACAAGCTCGTAACATATCCTCCAGAGTTTGAATAGTACGTTCCGTTTGACCATCTGTTTGAGGATGGTATGCCGTGCTCATATCTAAACGCGTGCCTAAAGCTTTATGTAACGATTGCCAGAAACGTGAGGTGAATCGTGCGCCATGATCCGAAATGATAGAAATTGGCACCCCGTACCGAAAGACTACTTCTTTCAAATAAATACGGGTAAGCTTCTCCATTTTGTCTGTTTCTTTGATTGCTAAGAAGTGAGCGGATTTTGTTAAACGATCGACGACTACCCAAATGGTGTCACATCTGCTAGGAGTTCGGGGAAATTTTGTGATAAAATCCATAGATATTTTCTCCCATCACATGGGAATCTCTGGTTGCTGAAGTAAACCGGAAGGATTTTGATATTCTACTTTGACCTTTGCGCAAGTCAGGCACTTGCTCACATAGGTCGCTATATCGGCGTTCATCTTTGGCCACCAATATAGCACCTTTAGGTCATGGTACATCTTGTCGGAACCTCCATGAACAGAGTATCGAGATTTGTGAGCTTCATCCATGACTAGTTCCCTTAGGTTTCCGTACACTAGAATCCATATTCGCTGAAGTAGTGAATGCCATCAGATTTGATATCAAGTTGTTCTTCCATACCGCGTGTGGCTTTCAGCGGTAGGTTTTTCTCTTTTAGGGCTTCGAGTTGAGCACTACGGATTTTGTCAGGTATTCCGGTGTGAATAGTAAGTTGCAATGCTCGAACTCGTTTGGGCTTGGTTTCCTTTCGACTTAGGGCATCGGCTACCACATTAGCCTTTCCCGGATGATATATGATCGCACAGTCATAATCATTCAAGAGCCCGACCTAACGACGTTGTCGCATGTTCAGCTCTTTCTGCTCAAAGATATGCTGAAGACTCTTGTGATCGGTGTAGATGGTGCACTTGGTACCGTACAAGTAAATGTCTCCATATCTTTAGTGTGAAAACTACGGCTCCCAACTCTAGATCGTGAGTGGTGTAGTTTTTCTCGTGAATCTTCAGTTGACGTGAAGCGTATGCGATCACTTTTTCTCGTTGCATTAACACACAACCAAGACCCTAAATGGATGCATCGCAATACACCACAAAATCATCTGTCCCCTCCGGAAGAGCTAGGATGGGTGCACTGCAAAGTTTCTGCTTAAGGAGTTGGAATGCTGACTCCTGGGGGTCCCCCCGGTTATAGATTTTACCCTTCTGGGTTAAGGAAGTGAGAGATTGGGCGATCTTGGAGAATCCCTCGATGAATCAAAGATAATAGCCAGCTAATCCCAGAAACTGTCGCACCTATGTCGAATTCATCGGTGCTGCCCAATTCTTGATGGCTTCTATTTCAGATGGATCGACATGTATTCCATTCTCGTTAACTACATGTCCTAAAAATTGAACTTCCCGAATCCAGAATTCGCACTTGGAAAGTTTAGCATACAGTTGTTCTTGCTTTAGCAATTCCAGAATCAAACGTAGGTGCTCCTCATCTTCTTCCTTGTTCTTGGAATAAATGAGGATGTCATCAATGAAAACGATGACAAACTGATCAAGGTAGGGTTTACACACGCGGTTCATGAGGTCCATGAACACCGCGGGTGCGTTGGTTAATCCGAAAGGCATGACCATAAACTCATAGTGGCCGTACCTAGTTCTGAAAGCAGTCTTAGAGATATCCTCATCTCAGACTCTCAATTGATGGTAACCAAATCTAAGATCTATCTTGAAATAGAAGCTTGATCCTGGGAGTTGATCAAAGAGATCATCTATGCGAGGTAGAGGATAACGATTTTTTATCGTCACTTTGTTCAACTCACGATAGTCGATGCACATGCGGAAAGTCCCGTCCTTCTTCTTGACAAACAGGACTGGAGCTCCCCATGGCGATGAGCTACGTCGGATGAAACCTTTATCCAACAACTCTTGTAGTTGAGTGGATAGTTCCTGTAATTCACTGGGTACAAGTCGGTAAGGTGCCCGAGCAATTGGCGCTGCTCCGGGTGCTAGATCGATTTGAAATTCTACTTGACGATGCGGTGGGAGACCAGGCAAATCCTCAGGAAATACTTCCAGATAGTTACAAACAATTGGGATATCATCAATCTTCTTCTCCCCATATGGCTACTCGATGAAGAGAGACAAAATAGAAGTATGACCTTTTCGAAGACATTTCTGTGCTTTCATGAAGGATATGATGTCCACGACTGCACCACTCCTTTCGCCCTGGACAGAAAGAGTTTCTCCAATCGAGAGAGGAATGCGAACGATTTTCTCATGACAGACGATTTCGTCTTGGTTCTTAGATAACCAATCCATGCCAACAATTATGTCGAAACTACCAAGTGTGACTGGCATAAGGTCGATATCAAGTTTATGACCAGCCAATTCAAGCTTATAGCCCTTAAGAATTAGGGTTGCTTCAATTATTTGGCCATCGGCTATTTCTATGATGTACTTAGCTTCTAGCAGAGTTGGAGTTTCTTTTATCAAATCACTAAGCTACTTAGATATAAAACTCCTATCAGCACCAGTGTCAAAAAGGACAGAAGCAAAGTAATTATTTACAAGGAACTTACCGGCAAGCACATTGTGATCATATCTGGCTTCTCCAGATCCAAGCACGAAGGCTCGTCCCTTCACACCGTTCCCTCCATTGTTGTTACCGTTGTTGTTGTTGTGGTTTGGGTTAGGGTTATTATTGTCATTACCCCCTTTCTTTAGCTGAGGATAATTCTTTCGATAGTGTCCTTCCTTTCCACACTCAAAACAACCCTTTGTAGATCCCGGCTGTTGAAAAGGCTGTTTGGCTTGCAATTCACCTCTACAGTCCTTGGTAGCATGGCCTATCTTGCCACACCGCTGACAACGATTACAAACTCCAAAATGATGAAAATTACACTTGTTGCACTTGGGGGATTTTTCCCACATATCCACCCTGATTTTGACCTAAAGAGGTCGTCTGGTTGAAATTTTTGGTAGGCTCAAACCTACGCTGCTGCTGCTGGAGTTGGTTAGACTCAGATCCCTTGGAGTAGGAGTTGTGGTCAAACTTGCGCTTATTGCTGTCGGTGGATTTGTAAGTTGAACCCCTCGGGGGTAGAGTTCCCTGAGTCACCGCTTGATCGGTCAACTTATGGGCAAGTCTGATTGTCTGCTGAATGGTGGTAGGGTTTGATGAGGTGACCATGCTTTGGATCTGAGGCACTAAACCGCCGATGTACATTTCAATCCTTTTATAGTCGAGGGTCACCATGTGAGGACACATAGTAGCAAGCTCATGGGAGCGAGTAGTGTACAGTTCAATCTCAGAACCCTCCATTTTTAGATTCCAGAATTATCCCTCTAGCTTCTGAATCTCATCTTGAGGACAGTACTCCTCCTTCATCATAGTCTTGAATTCTTCCCATGGCAGTGCATTAGTCATTTCCAGACCCAGTAACTGGACTTGGGCATTCCACCAGGTAAGAGCAGGCCCTTCAGAGTACCTGATGCAAACTTGACCTGGTTTGCTTGAGGATAGTTGCACATGGCAAACACGGATTCAACCTTCTCGAACCATCGGAGCAGTCCGATGGCTCCCTTAGCTCCACTAAAAGTATGGGGCTTGCAGTCCATGAAGGTCTTAAAACTACATGCCGGCTGATTATTCTGCTGACCTGGATTAGAAACACAATACATAATTGAGGTTATAAGGCTTGGGAAAGACACCTTTGAGGGTGAATTGACTTTACTAGTCAGTGGGTACTATATTTACCTGCAGCATTATGTGATGCTAGAGCTTCAGCCACACTATCATTGATCAGTGTCGCTAGTTCAGCTGCCGTCATATTGATGGTGCCTCGACCACCATTATGACCTCCCCGTCCACGTCCAAACATATTTCTTCACATTCACAAATACAAATAATGATAAATATATCGCATTTCAACATTATATATGTACAAGTAAAATAAGGATAACTAAACACAACATATAATGTTTCGTGATTACATAAATTGTAACGGCTACAAAATAAATAATTTCAAACATTAAACTTCTTATGATCTTTTATTGAATGGGGACAACCTTAACTATTTAGGTTTTGAAATAGAAAAGAAATAAACAAAGCATAAGATAATAAAAGGAAAGATAAGATGATATAAGATAGCATACGTCATCATCCTCTGAGGAAATACACGACAGAGCATCCTCCTCCTCAACTGGCTCCGCATCATCAGCTGGTATCTCCTCCTCTGACTCAGAAGCCGGTGCATCTCCTTACCACATGGCAGCCTCCATTTGTGCCTCTAGAAGTGTAACCCTGGTCAAGATTCCTTCAGCGGAATCATCTGAAGTGTCCATTCTTGCTTCCACATGTTGGACTCTGTCTACTAGAGCGTTATAAACCTGATCTGTTACTGCTAGCTCTGCAGTCAGAAGTTCCAACTCTTCATTATTCTCAACTATTTGAGATTCGCGCTGTAGGATGTCAGTTATCTCTCCAGCAGCATCCCTCATGTTACCTATCTCCCTAGTCATAATGGACACAAACGCTACAAAATCTTGCTCCATGGTGCATGGCAAGATGGGTAGGGTTGACGATGAAGATGTAGAACCAAAATACGGGGATGGAACCTTTTCCATCTCAATCCAACTCCGAATCATCTTAGGGTACCAATCCTAACCACGCAGGTCATCTCTTGACTGCACATGACTGGGCTCACCCTGCTCAGTGGAGTCATCATCAGAACTAGTCCGACGCCTTTTGGGCTCCGGTGAAGGCAAAATGGGTGCATCGTGTTTTGGTGCAACGAGCGATGAAAGTGGTGATGACATAGCCTGTAACGTAAGATATAAGTGCCAAACTGTAACATCCATGATTTTCTAACACTATTTTAATTTATTTTATACAAAAATGACACTTCATTTGAATCCTGTACTTGTCTCACACAATGTGACACATTAATTACTATTTCAATTCAAAATTTAAACTTTACATTTTCATATAATTTTCTATTTATATGTATAACACATGTATGTATATATATATATATATGCTCCGTTACGGAAATTAAATCAAAACATAAAAACTATGAGTTAATATCATGTAGTTACATCTTTTAGATACATATATATATGTATTTATAAACCATTATACAATTTGTAAATTTCTTTTTAAGGAAATATATCCCTTTATTTTATAAACTAATTATAACTAAACAAATAATAATCTTTAAACTTTTATAAATATTATAGAAAACCATTTTTTTATAAATAATTAAGATAAAATTTAAAACAAATGCAATTTAGCCTCAAACCCCCCCCCCCCCCAATTCAATAGTTTAAACCCCCTCTAATTGCTTTAGACCCCCACTTGAACCCCCCTCTCCTTTAAGTTGAACCCTGAAGAAACTTTGAAATCAGGTTTGACTCCCAAAAAGTCAAACCGTGTGAAAACTCATCTAATTCCTCTTAATCCGCATGTAAAACTTCCCATTTTTGGATCTAAATCATTCATTACTGATTAATAACCCCCTATCAAGCTTCAATTTGACGAGATTGGACCGAAATCAATGATTTTGAAAACCATCTTAAATACAATCGCAAAAATGGTAAATATTGAGACTAATCCCTGAAATCAAGCTCTAAATCCTTGAATCCGCGTCCCAGTCACAGCTGCAAACGCGTTCGAATCATCTTATGTACATCCCAAACCCATTACACTCGAAATCACCACAAAATTTCCACTCTTTCTCTCTCTCTCGGTTGAATCGACGCAAGGAAAGAGAACCCTTCTAACCTGAAATCGATCTAAGGCCAACATCAGGTAACCATTATTTGTTATTTTTCGTGTTTTCCACGTCTGATCCCATGCTTGGTCGATTTGAGGATTCAAGGGGTTTGAGGTCTGGGTTTGCGACATGATGTTTGGGGATGTAGAGTTCAGGTGACTGATTGTTTAAAAACTTAAAAGTTCCTTTTTCCCTCAAGGCTTGATGCCCAACTTAACCGGTTAAAACCCACCCCTGTTACAGCCTTGGTCGTAGGTTCTAAACTCGGCCATGCCAGTTTTGTTTATTTTTTTGAACTTTTCCTTGTTGTTGCTTTCAATTACTTCTAAATAACTCACACCCACACATTTATATAATTATCAACTACTATTATTATGTTATAGTTATAGAACCAATTCTTTTCAAAACTTTTAAGAGTTTTATAACTAATGTTTTTTTTTTAAATAATAAAAAGTATTCACATATATATATATGTTTAATTATTGTCTAAAAACATTTTGATTATCACAAACGGATAACTTATAGTGTATGGACATCATCATTTTAAGTACGCATTATCTCGTTTCCACTTTATATGTGACAAACATTATGGTATTTAAACACTATTGTTTTATATATAACTTTTAAAGTTATAAAATGGTCATGTTTCGTTAACACCTTAAGTTTTGTTAAACAAAAGGATTGTAAATATTTTAGCAACCTAAACACTTTAAAAACGGCATGATCTATAGCATATCATCAATTTCAATAATTGTTCTATTAGTATATTTGTCATATTAAAATTATTACTTTCACAAAGAATATGGTTGTACACAATAATTAGGTAATTAATCTTACTAATTTGGGTTCATAAATATTAAAATTCACATGACTAATTTATTTATCTATTTTAAATAATAGTTTTATAAATAACATTATATTATAATATTTCACTATTCTTATTTTGTCATTTTTGACTTTGTTTTAATTGTTGACACCTAAATCTTCTTTTTAAATAATAATGTATAAAACATTATTTCTTGTAACTTAATTTATACATTTGACTTGCTATCGTAATAAAACAAATCTATAATATTCTGTCGTCCGTTCTTTCATTCCAAATCCTTTGACCCGAATCATTTCATTCATATTCCTTTAATCGTTTCAATATACTAAGGCTATATAATTATTTATTTAGGGCATCGTTAAACCGGTTAGTTCGATCTAGTTCAAGTTTGAATTACAATATCAAGGTGAGTTTGCATAGCCCCTTTTTCGTATTTACATATTTGGGGTGAAACATGATTACATTCAAATACTATTTGCAATTACACACGTACAATTCTACAATATGATCATATGTGTTTATTTGTGCTTTATGCTTGAATGCTAATTGTTAAGGCTACATTTACATGAAATACACGTGCAAACACAAATACATTACTTCAGGCTAACATGTGTTGTTAGGCCCTACATTAGGATAACATGTGTTGTTATGCCCTACATTAGGATAACATGTGTTGTTATGCCCTACATTTACATCAGGATAACATGTGTTGTTATGCCCTTCAATTACAAAGTTTCATTTGTGCATTTAGCTTAACTTATATTCTCCATAAATGCTTTATAAACCATGCATCATATGAATTGTACACAAAACATTTGAACTTTACTTGTGGTGTCAAAACCTATGTATGCTCACCAACTATTTATAGTTGACCCTCTCATTTTATCATGTTTCAGGTACAGTGTTTGAGTTAAGATTTCAAGTCGCTTCACTTAGGATTGAGGACCTAGTTTTAAATTTAATAAAGTTATTCATGTATTTTTATTCTTGTAAGAGTTGTACTTGATTACTTGAGCTATGAAATGAAAGTTATTGTTTAATTATCACAACTTTAGTAAACCATGAGCTTATGAACAGTCTACATGTCCCGCCCCGACGTTTCCGCCGTCGATTGGGGTGTGACACAAACCCAAATGTCTATGCCATGTAACTAATGTGTGAGGTTATAGTCTAGTATGCAATCCTAGTTCTCTATAGCCAGAGGCTCTGACACCAATCTGTCACACCCCCAAATTTCACTAACGGAGTTTTACCGTGTGCGAAGTGACAAACCAGGATTTCAGTCATTAGTTACATCAAAAGACACTATATAGGACTCAAATGAAAATATCATAAACATTCAGAGTAAATGCGAAAGCGATAAATGAAAGTAAATGCGCAAAACAAACGCGCCCCAAAGTCCAGTCCAAAATAACATAAATGAAAACAGTTCAAACGTCTTTATAAATAAGAAATTAAATATAGGACTCCATGCATGTCCTAGTCGTGCACCTGTGCCTTAACTTAGCGTCTTGAGAAAACATGTATGAAAAGATGTCAACACGAGGTTGGTGAGTTCACAGGTTTCAATATATAAATAAAGCGTTTACCAGATTAATGTACATTCAATATGTATCTATAGGTAGCTAACCTATGTTCATGTCTTACTAAAGCGCTCGCAACCGAAGCTGACTGTTTATGTTTATTTGCCTCCTGCCAGGTCTATCAACTATGGCGATGTGAGTAGTCTAACATTTTACCCGTTCAACCTCCAATCGAGTTAGCGCGACTAACGCGGGTGGGATTTGTCAAACCCAGTAGTACTACTAAACATTATCTCGCTAAGTCCATATTAACGGTTCGATGTGTGTTGAGAACTTTCAGTGATAGCGTCTTACGCTTAGCTTTAACGGTGATAACATATGAATTACAATTTTCTCAAAAATAATTGTGACATGCTTTCTCCCTCAAGTTAAAACAGTGAAAAGGGGTTGTGAAAACTCACCTGATTTGCATAGGTAGATTCACACGAGGATGAGATTTGAACCACAAGTGTTAGCCCGAAACGGCTTACAAATACCCTAAAATTATAACATAATAATTAGGGGTATAATGAGATTTGTGACGATGATGCGGAATGTTGAACGTCTTAAAAACGCTCTAAAGATTAAAGAGTAAACGAACGTGTCCACGGGAATACGGGTTTCTAGTTTAAATAATTAGGATAAATACGATTCGCCACAAATGACAAATAATATATAATAAATATATTCGAGCGTTTTCGCCATTAAATAATGCCCTAAGAAAATAATATAATTTATATATTATTTTTAGATTTAACAAAGTATCACAATAAACAGTTGTGTGACAAAAATAATAAATCTATTATTTTTATTCGAGGATATAACCAGGGTAAATAATATAAATTATTTATTTATTAGTTTGAAATGTTACACGAAATTCATAAACGATATAATAATAATATATAAATATATATTATTTTTAATTGAGATCACGGGTTGAAAATAACATAATTATACTATTTATTCGGGGTCACGGTTTATAAATATATTATTTTAAAAGTGGAAATAATATGAAAATGGATTATAAAATCAAACCGAGCCTACAGGTGGTTTTACGAGGCTTGAAACAATTGAATACATTATTATAATAACATAGGGTATTGATTTCATATTAAAATAGTAACTAGAAAAAGTTTAAAAAATAAAATTGTGTGGAGAGACTCGAACCCGGGTCTCTCCCACACAAGCACACTGACTTAACCAGTCCCGCCCGCTAGGGTATCGCGACAGAATACGAAGCAAAGCGGTTTTAATCATACACTGTCCCTGTGGTTCTCCCCATACGAAGCCGAACCCAAACCAATCCCAATTCCCACAAATCTGATAACGATCGATGTAAAATACATAGGGGTCTTGTAATACAGGGTGTTGCGAGTCTGTGTATAGGATTAATTGTAAAATCGTTGAGTTTAAACCGTTAAATGCTCGTATCAAGTTCTGAAACCCTAGTTTAGAAACCACAAATCAAATCGATCGAATTCGATAGTATTAATAGTTGAATTCATGGGGCTTTTACAGAGTATTAGATTGGGAATCTACCCATATAGTTTAATTTTATTTAGGTTGTGTCTAGGTGTAACATCCCAAAAATAAAACGACGGTTAAAATGACGAAATAAACGAACGAGGCATGTCGGGTCGGGTCTGATGGGCTAGAAGGGGAGCCTCCCCTATAAATAGCCAAGGTCACAACCCATTTCTCTCATTTGCAACTTCTAGAGAGAGAAACCGTAGAGAGAGAAAGTTGTCGGATCGACCCGAGATTTGAGAAGTGTGTTGCTCCATAACTCGTGAGAAGAACCTCCGGATCAGAAGCTCGATTCAGGTAACGATCCGACCTAAATCTGAGTTTTTGTTCGTTTTTGGGTTTTTCGGGTTTTGGGTAAAAAAGTTATGTTTGAACGGGTGAAACTGGAAGATGAGTATAGATTTAAGTTCCTTAATGGAAAACGAACGTTTTGAATGCAACAGGTTCGGGATCTTGACATGATCAGACCCGAATGCGAAAGTTAGGGTTTTCGCGAAGAACAGGTCGTGCGCACTTGCTAAGTGCGCACGGAGCAGGTCCTGCGCACTTGCTAAGTGCGCACGGAGCAGGTCCTGCGCACTTGCTAAGTGCGCAGGAGGAGGGACCTGCGCACTTGCTAAGTGCGCAGGAGGAAGGACCTGCGCACTTGCTAAGTGCGCAGGAAGCATGGTCTGCGCACTTGCTAAGTGCGCAGGCAGCAGGGTCTGCGCACTTGCTAAGTGCGCAGACATCAGAACTGATTAAGTAAAGTCAGTATGTTAGAATGGTTAAACCGTTAGAGTCGGTATTGGTCTGATGTGCATTTAACTAATCAATTCAGATCGGAAGTGAAGTTGTTGGACCTTTGTTAGGACAACCGAGACTAGCTTATAAGGTGAGTTGTAGAAGCCCTCTTTTAAATGTTTTAGTAATGTTTTTGGGCTGGTGTGCACACGTGATGATTTTATAAAACGATGTTTATGAAACGATGTTTATGAAACGATATTTACGAAGGTTGTATGTAACGTTTTATAAAATGATGTTTACGAAGGTTGTATGTAACGTTTTATAAAATGATGTTTACGAAGGTTGTATGTAACGTTTTATAAAATGATGTTTACGAAGGTTGTATGTAACGTTTTATAAAATGATGTTTATGAAGGAAGTATGTAACGTTTTATAAAATGATGTTTATGAAGGAAGTATGTAACGTTTTATAAAATGATGTTTATGAAGGAAGTGTTTATGAAATATTTTGCCAAAAGAAGTTTACGAAGTGTTTTAACGAATGAGAATGTTTTTAATAAAACGTACGAATGCTTTAACTGAAGTTTTTGAAGTAAAAGAAGCGAAGGTTTACGAAAGTCACAAACGAACGAATCTGCCAATATTCCTTAGGGAATGAAGGTTAAGGGATGGGAAGGATGTTATGGGCCTTTACCTTTTAGGGGCCTCTGTGGCTGGCCAACTGTTGTACAACTGGGGCGATGACGGTCGCCAAGGGGATTATCGTGATCCTTGAAGTTGGTACGATTTACCTTACGGGGTAGTCGTGCTTGAAGTTAAGTACTTGTGTCCGACGGGATGCAGTGCTTGAAGTTTGGTACGCGCTATCCTTTGGGACGCCGTGCTTGAAGGGTTAAATGACCTAAGTATCGGGCCCTAGGAGTTCCTCACCCGAAGGACAGTACGGTGATGATGGGCCTAGTGGTGGTGATCCTTAAATTATTCAACCAGTATGTAACGTTTGGATTTGACGGTTACGAGAAGGCGCAGATTCTATATGTTCGTTGACTTATGAAGTGTTATGTTTGTTATTGCATTATTTACGTACGCTTTTTATTAAATGAAGTATGAAGTGATGTTTTTGGCAATTTATTTGAAGTTAAGGTTTTATGTTAAAACTAGAACTCACCAGCGTAGCTGACCTTTTTAGTGTGCACATTCAGGTTAAGACAGGTTATGAGGATGGACGGCGGTGCTTGGCAAGCGAAAAGAGTTACCCGGCTGATCATGAAGACTGACATCCCGTTATGTTTAGTTATGATGTAAATATGTTTTAAACTATGTTTACGCTTCCGCATGTATGAACAAGTTATTAATTATGATGAATGAATGAAGTGTTCCGCTGCGTTATTTGATATTCATGTTTAAGGACTGTTTGTGAATGAGTAAATCCAAAAAGTGGGGCCTCCCGGGTTTGGGGCCTTACAAGTTGGAATCAAAGCAATAGTTTGAGAGATTCGGACACTCCCAGTGTCTGAACTTAAACTTTGAATGGGACCGAAAGCGGATGCCAGTACGGGTAACTCGAGCCACAGCATCAGGTATGAAGGTAGTATATATATTTACGTATATAGTATGCCTTAGAAAGGGTTAGGTAAGGACTTGTGTTCTGATGGAATCACAAAGGTGGTCAAATAGAAATCGAAAGGTAGTGTAATGGTTAATTACAGATGGCCAGTGTATATTAACATCTTACAGTACTTATTGAATTTTATTTGTTAACTAGCGTGATGACATTGGATTTCTTGTCTTATAGAGCGTAATGGCAAGGAGAGGAAACGGAAGGCGTGGTGGCCGTACCGGTGGTCGTACCGGCGGTCGAAATGGTGGGCGTGGCAGGATCCCCGCGCGCCAAGAGTATAGTGAAGAGGGAAGTGTTCACACTGAACCGGCGGTTAGTGTGCATGAAGCCGAGCATACACAGGTTGAAGAACAACCCTTCACCTTTGAACCAGAAGTGAGAGCAGCTATAGCTCGAGAGTTTACGGAGTTGATGAAGACTTCTCTGCCAGGTCTTTTGGCAGAAGCATTGAAGCAGGTCAATGCGGTGGGTGGGTCTAGCGCGGCAGTTGGTGCTCAGAACAATGAGACCGACAATGCACCGCCTGCTCGCGGATGTGATTATAAGTCCTTTAAGGCATGTGACCCGCCGGTCCTGACTGGGAAGAAGGACGCGGTGGCTACTTTTGATTGGGTAATACGTATGGAAGCCGCCATCCGTCTGAGCGAGTGTCGAGCTAATCAAGTAGTGAAGTTTGCTGCTAACTCCTTGAGGGAGGAAGCATCCCACTGGTGGGAAGGTATACGTCAGGCAAAGGGGAGCGAGATTGTGGATGCGATGATGTGGGCTGACTTGAAAACTTTGGTGATCAAGAATTTCTGCCCAAGGAACGAGATTGAGAAGGTAGAGAGGAAATTTCTGGGTTTGAAGGCCGGGAACATGACGCACCGGCAGTACACAACCCGATTTAATGAACTGGCACGTCTGGTGCCACACCTTGTCACTACTGAAGAGAGAAAGATTGCCTGTTATATTCAAGGGTTGCCGGACCAGGTCCGCACCTATGTTAAGGCAAACGCCCCTACTACCTATGATTCGGCGGTAGAGCTAAGTGGCGTGGTATTCGAAGATCTGGCGCTGAATGTTGTTGCCATTGAAGAGCCTAAGAAGAAGTTGAGTTTTCCCGCTAAACGATCGGGTGGGAAGTTGTTTAGGGCTCGGGACAAGCAGGCCAGGGTAGGCGAGATGACAGTCTGTGGGAAATGTGGGGTAAGACACGCAGGCGAATGTCGATTAGGATCGAATCTGTGCTTTAAATGCGGCAAGACCGGACATTACTCCCGTGAATGCCCGCAAGGTTACAAATGCTACAATTGTGGGGAAAATGGTCACATGAGTCGACAATGCACCAAGCCCAGGATGGGGGAAACCGGGAAGGGAAAAGGCCCGGAAAAGAAGGGAGAGGGATCTCGTGCGAAGACGCGGGCGTACGCACTGACGCAGGAACAAGCCAGGGCGGATCCCGATGTGGCGTCAGGTACGTTCGTCCTTGACAACACTCTTGTTTCTGTGTTATTTGATTCGGGTGCCGGTAAGAGTTTTATATCTGCGTCTTTTTGTAAGAGAATGAAGTACGCTGCCAGTAAGTTAGAAAGGGCCTTTAGCGTAGAAACCGCTGAGGGTAGAACTACAAGAGTAACCGACGTAGTTAACAACTCCACGATAAAGATAGAAGGTCATAGATTTCCTGTCAAATTGTTCGTTATGGTTTTGGGAGGGTTCGATGTTGTGTTGGGTATGGATTGGCTAACTGCCAATGAAGCGCAAATTATTTGTAAACGAAAGATAATCCAACTCAAGGCTCCGGATGGTAGCAAAGTCGAAGTCTTTGGAGATCGTGACGCCCCGATGCCAAATGTCATCTCAATGATTAAGGCAACGAATTATTTGAGGCGCGGATGCGAGGCTTATCTGGTGTACGTGATTGACAAGTGTAAGGAAGTGAAGGAACTAGACGATGTACCCGTGGTACGCGAGTACCCGGAGGTGTTTCCAGAGGATTTGCCTGGGATACCACCCGATAGAGAAATTGAGTTCCGAATTGACTTAGTACCAGATGCCCAGCCCGTGGCTAAGGCTCCATATCGACTAGCACCAGTGGAGATGAAGGAACTTATGGTTCAACTAGACGAGTTACTTGAGAAAGGATTTATTCAACCGAGGGTCTCGCCGTGGGGTGCTCCGGTGTTGTTTGTAAAGAAGAAAGATGGTTCGATGAGAATGTGTATAGATTATCGCGAGTTGAATAAACGAACGGTGAAGAACAAGTACCCTTTACCAAGGATCGATGACCTGTTCGACCAGTTGCAAGGCGCAAGTTGGTTTTCGAAAATCGACCTTCGGTCCGGGTACCATCAGTTGAAGGTGAGGGAAGAAGACATACCGAAAACTGCATTTCGCACGCGTTATGGACATTTCGAGTTCCGCGTAATGTCTTTCGGATTGACGAACGCCCCTGCAGCATTCATGGATTTAATGAATAGGGTGTGTCGACCGATGCTGGATCGATCGGTAATCGTGTTCATCGATGATATCCTTATCTACTCCAAGAATGAGGGTGATCACGCGTGTCACTTGAAAGAAGTATTGGAAGCTCTGAAAAAGGAGAAGTTGTATGCTAAGTTCTCTAAATGCGCGTTCTGGCTTAGGGAAGTCCAATTCCTAGGTCACGTCATTGGCCCGAACGGCATTATGGTTGACCCAGCAAAGATAGTAACGGTAAGTGAATGGGACATTCCTAAGACGCCAACTGAAATCCGCAGTTTCTTGGGATTGGCGGGCTACTATCGGAGATTCATCCAGGATTTCTCGAAAATAGCTTCGCCATTGACAAAGTTGACTCGGAAAGAAGTAAAGTACGAATGGGGTTCGACCCAGGATGAGGCGTTTAAGGAATTGAAAGAGAAGCTAACACAAGCTCCAGTCTTGGCCCTTCCTGAGGGCAGTGAAGATTTGGTGGTATACTCTGACGCTTCGGGTCAGGGATTGGGGTGTGTGTTGATGCAGCGTGGTAGAGTGATTGCATATGCGTCGCGGCAGTTGAAAGTTCACGAAGTCAACTATCCGACTCACGATTTGGAACTTGCTGCTGTCGTATTTGCATTAAAAAATCTGGAGGCACTACCTGTACGGGGTAAAGTTTACTGTTTACTCCGACCACAAAAGTTTGAAGTACTTCTTCGAACAAAAGGAGCTTAATATGAGGCAGAGGAGATGGTTGGAACTCCTGCAGGACTATGACTGTGAAATAATGTACCATCCTGGAAAGGCAAACGTGGTGGCTGACGCTCTAAGCCGAAAGGATGTGCCTACTCCTATTAGAGTGAAAGCTTGCCAGTTGGTGGTAACATCGGATGTGATGAGCGAGATCGAAAAAGCTCAAGATGAGGCACTTAAAGAAGAAAACATAAAGAAGGAAAGGATGGTTGGCCAACAGGACAAGTTGGAATATAACACCCTTGGTGTTAGAACACGTTATGGACGGGTATGGATACCTATGGGTGGCGAGCTTAGAACCAAAATCTTGGATGAGGCTCATAAGTCTCGTTACTCTATCCATCCCGGTACCAACAAAATGTACCAACACCTGAAGAAGGACTACTGGTGGCCTGGAATGAAATGTGATGTAACGAAGTATGTAAGCAAGTGCTTGACTTGCTCGCAAGTAAAGGCTGAACACCAGAAACCGTATGGAAAGATTCAACCACTTGATATACCAGAATGGAAGTGGGAACACATTACCATGGACTTCATAACCAAGCTACCTCGCACAGCTAAAGGTCATGACACCATTTGGGTAATTGTGGACCGATTAACAAAGAGTGCTCATTTCCTACCTATTCGCGAGACGTTCTCGTCGGAAAGGTTAGCGGAAGTATTTATTAACGAAGTAGTAGCACGGCATGGGATGCCTTTGACGATAGTATCCGACCGGGACACACGATTCACATCGAGGTTCTGGAAAAGATTTCACGAAGCGATGGGCACGAGGCTTAATATCAGCACAGCATACCACCCGCAAACGGATGGTCAGTCCGAAAGGACCATTCAGACATTGGAAGATATGCTCCGTGCTTGTATTATCGACTTTGGTGGCAGTTGGGACAGTCATCTGCCGTTAGCCGAATTCTCCTACAACAATAGTCATCACACGACTATAGGCATGCCGCCTTACGAAATGTTGTATGGTAGAAGATGCAGGACCCCAGTTTGTTGGGGTGAGATTGGACAGAAGGAGTTAGGAAGTCTGGAAGTCATAAAAGAAACGTCGGAAAGGTTTGATCAAATCAAAGCTCGAATGAAGGCCGCACAAGATCGCCAGAAATCCTATGCGGATAGACGACGAAGGCCTATCGAGTTTGATGTTGGGGATAGAGTAATGTTGAAAGTGTCGCCCTGGAAGGGAATCATACGATTCAGGAAGAGAGGAAAGTTAAGTCCGAGGTTTGTCGGACCGTTCAAGATAATGGCACGGGTTGGGGAAGTCGCTTATCGGTTGGAGTTGCCTGATGAGTTAAGTGGGATTCATCCTACCTTCCATGTATCACACTTGCGAAAGTGTTTGGCGGATGAATCGGCTCACGTACCACTTACCGACATCGAGGTCGACAACAGCCTTAATTACATCGAAGAACCCGTGGCCATCTTAGACAGGAAGGAGAAGCGGTTGCGTAATAAGGTTATCCAATTGGTTAAAGTCCAATGGAAACATCGGAAGGGATCGGAAGCCACTTGGGAAACGGAGAAGGAAATGAGGGAGTCGTACCCTCATCTATTTGACTTATGATAGGTTTCGGGGACGAAACCTATTGTAAGGGGGGTAGACTTGTAACATCCCAAAAATAAAACGACGGTTAAAATGATGAAATAAACGAACGAGGCATGTCGGGTCGGGTCTGATGGGCTAGAAGGGGAGCCTCCCCTATAAATAGCCAAGGTCACAACCCATTTCTCTCATTTGCAACTTCTAGAGAGAGAAACCGTAGAAAGAGAAAGTTGTCGGATCGACCCGAGATTTGAGAAGTGTGTTACTCCATAACTCGTGAGAAGAACCTCCGGATCAGAAGCTCGATTCAGGTAACTATCCGACCTAAATCTGAGTTTTTGTTCGTTTTTGTGTTTTTCGGGTTTTGGGTAAAAAGGTTATGTTTGAACGGGTGAAACTTGAAGATGAGTATAGATTTAAGTTCCTTAATGGAAAACGAACGTTTTGAATGCAACAGGTTCGGGATCTTGACATGATCAGACCCGAATGCGAAAGTTAGGGTTTTCGCGAAGAACAGGTCGTGCGCACTTGCTAAGTGCGCACGGAGCAGGTCCTGCGCACTTGCTAAGTGCGCAGGAGGAGGGACCTGCGCACTTGCTAAGTGCGCAGGAGGAAGGACCTGCGCACTTGCTAAGTGCGCAGGAAGCATGGTCTGCGCACTTGCTAAGTGCGCAGACTTGCTAAGTGCGCAGACATCAGAACTGATTAAGTAAAGTCAGTATGTTAGAATGGTTAAACTGTTAGAGTCGGTATTGGTCTGATGTTCATTTAACTAATCAATTCAGATCGGAAGTGAAGTTGTTGGACCTTTGTTAGGACAACCGAGACTAGCTTATAAGGTGAGTTGTAGAAGCCCTCTTTTAAATGTTTTAGTAATGTTTTTGGGCTGGTGTGCACACGTGATGATTTTATAAAACGATGTTTATGAAACGATGTTTATGAAACGATATTTACGAAGGTTGTATGTAACGTTTTATAAAATGATGTTTACGAAGGTTGTATGTAACGTTTTATAAAATGATGTTTACGAAGGTTGTATGTAACGTTTTATAAAATGATGTTTACGAAGGTTGTATGTAACGTTTTATAAAATGATGTTTATGAAGGAAGTATGTAACGTTTTATAAAATGATGTTTATGAAGGAAGTATGTAACGTTTTATAAAATGATGTTTATGAAGGAAGTGTTTATGAAATATTTTGCCAAAAGAAGTTTACGAAGTGTTTTAACGAATGAGAATGTTTTTAATAAAACGTACGAATGCTTTAACTGAAGTTTTTGAAGTAAAAGAAGCGAAGGTTTACGAAAGTCACAAACGAACGAATCTGCCAATATTCCTTAGGGAATGAAGGTTAAGGGATGGGAAGGATGTTATGGGCCTTTACCTTTTAGGGGCCTCTGTGGCTGGCCAACTGTTGTACAACTGGGGCGATGACGGTCGCCAAGGGGATTATCGTGATCCTTGAAGTTGGTACGATTTACCTTACGGGGTAGTCGTGCTTGAAGTTAAGTACTTGTGTCCGACGGGATGCAGTGCTTGAAGTTTGGTACGCGCTATCCTTTGGGACGCCGTGCTTGAAGGGTTAAATGACCTAAGTATCGGGCCCTAGGAGTTCCTCACCCGAAGGACAGTACGGTGATGATGGGCCTAGTGGTGGTGATCCTTAAATTATTCAACCAGTATGTAACGTTTGGATTTGACGGTTACGAGAAGGCGCAGATTCTATATGTTCGTTGACTTATGAAGTGTTATGTTTGTTATTGCATTATTTACGTACGCTTTTTATTAAATGAAGTATGAAGTGATGTTTTTGGCAATTTATTTGAAGTTAAGGTTTTATGTTAAAACTAGAACTCACCAGCGTAGCTGACCTTTTTAGTGTGCACATTCAGGTTAAGACAGGTTATGAGGATGGACGGCGGTGCTTGGCAAGCGAAAAGAGTTACCCGGCTGATCATGAAGACTGACATCCCGTTATGTTTAGTTATGATGTAAATATGTTTTAAACTATGTTTACGCTTCCGCATGTATGAACAAGTTATTAATTATGATGAATGAATGAAGTGTTCCGCTGCGTTATTTGATATTCATGTTTAAGGACTGTTTGTGAATGAGTAAATCCAATAAGTGGGGCCTCCCGGGTTTGGGGCCTTACAATAGGATCAAAACTCCCAAATTAGATTAAGAACAAACCCTAGGTTAGAGATGGCAATGGGTCGGGTTCGGGCCGGGTATCGGTAATCCCAAACCCATACCCGGTTGTAAAATTGTGTCCCATACCCGGCCCATTACCCTTCGGGTTTGTGTCGGGTAATTACCCGTCGGATATCGGGTATACCCGCGGGTAACGGGTATACCCGTTGATATCGGGTATCGGGTATACTCGCGGGTATCGGCCAATAACCGTCGGGTATGTGTCTTGTACTTTTCTATGACTCTACTTTTTATATTTATAAATACATATTTTAAAAGAAAAAGTAATTTTTCACATAATAAACTTACTAAAATGAAGCATTAATAGCCATGGGTTAAGAGAAAATAAAATTATAAATTACAAATTTTCGGGTATATGATTCGGGTAAACGGGTAAGTGATTTCAGGTAATCGGGTCAGGTATCACCTAATCCCATACCCGTGAAATTTTTAAAAATTAATCCCATACCCGGCCCTGTACCCGTCGGGTTTCGGGTATACCCGCCCCGAACTCGTCGGGTTTCGGGTATACCCGTCGGGCTCGGGTTATTTTGCCATCCCCACCCTAGGTTGTAGATCTTGGTTAAATCGATGTTGTTTGATTCAATAAACACGGGGCTTTCAATAAGCAGAGTGTTGCGAAACTATCCAAGTGATTTAATTGAATTAAAATCGGGTTTCGGGTTAGGTTCGATTAAACCCGAATCGTATGAACCCTAGAATCGAATCGTGGTTACATCGATAATGTAAGCCCCAATTAGGTTAGGGTTTACAATCTGCATGTTGAAACGAAACTAAAGGTGTAAGATTTTACTAGAATTAAGTTCGGATTGGTGGTGATCGATCAAAACCCAGACTCACCGGCTTGTTCTTTCTTTCCGGTGGATCCCGCTGCAACTCCGGCCGAATTGATGCGATCAACAGCTTCCGTGGGAATTGTTTGAGGTGCACAAAGGATCGATTTGTGAGAATGATAACAGAAACGAATGAATTTGATGAGGATATGATAATGGTTGACGGTTTTGGACTTAACTCCCATAATTGAGTTTAATGTCGGATTAAATCTGCGATTAAGGTGTCAATGATGGTCGTTAATGGCGTGATCGTGCATATCAGTTACAGAATCGGATGAATTTCGGTTATGGAATTCAAATTTGATCAAAAACTTACGAGTTTGACTTTTAAAAGTCAAACAGAATAACCCCCCTTTGATTTTGACTTTGAGAGTTAAAATATTAAGTTTTGGAACTTGACAGAAACAGTCTTTATAGTTTCATGTATTCAAGTTTATAAATTTGGCAAAAATAGTCCTTGAGGTTAGAGTTAAGTTAATTAGGTTAACTTTAACTGGTTTTAATTAATGGGGTTAACCTGATAAGTCCAGATTGTCACAACAATTTACGTAAATGTGCTGACCTCTTTAATTTGTGCTACTTTTAGTCAATTATTATGTGAGTAATTTGGTAGCCTTCTTTAAAAATAAAAATTTAAAGCATCCATACACTAACAAAACGGTTTAGTGGTAGGCAACAAAAAGCTTATGCATCAAAATTTTGTTTTGTGCTGGTTTGATATACTACTTTTTGTTGTGCTGGTTTTGTTTGTGCTTGGTTAGCTAAGAAAAGCAAGTTATATAATTAATTGTGTTGTTTTTGAGTTGTTTTATAGTAAAACAGTAAAATTAATTGTTATATTTGGTGTTGTTTTATGATAAAGCAGCACAGTTAATTATGCTAGTTTACAATGCAGCACAGTTAATTGTGTTGTTTTACCAGAAACCAGTACATTTACGTAAACTAGCATAGTTTCATTAAGTATCGATTTTGTTTTTTTTTTAAATATAGCAATACTTCTAACGAACCAACTTTCGGGTTTGTAATATAATATGTTAAACATATTATAAACGTGTAAATAAACAAAATGGAAAGTTAGAGGTTGATTGCAAATATGGAGTTTTTTTACAAGTTTAGGTGAAAGGGTCAAAACTGGAAGTTCAAGGGCTGTTTTGTAACATTGAAAATTCAGATTTTTGGGCAAGAGGTTCACATAAACACACACTTATGTGTGTATGTGTGTGTTTGGATCATGAATAGCAAGGGAGCAAAAGGGGGAATAAGCCAAGATCGAAATCGATGATTTACATGAAGAATCTGGATGATTTGGGGTGTTCATATTCTTTCAATCATCAAGTAAGCTTCCTCTTCATCATCATCTAAATCACCATTGTATGTGTTCTTGGAGGTTTTTGGTGAAATCTGGGTTAGGGCTGAATTGGTTACATTAAGTGGTTGAATACTTGTTAAAAATGATAACCTAGCTTAATTGAAGTTAATGGAATGTAGATAACATCATCTAAACATTCAATTTATGGATTCAAGAATTAGGGTTCTTGAGGGAAATTTAGGGGTTTATAGTTTAATGATGTTCTAATGATAAATTGAAGGTTGGTAAGTGTTTATGGTGAAAATAGACACATTAATTGATAAGAAACTTCAATCAATTTGATGATTTCAAAAGTAAGGGTTCTTGAGGTGAAGAAGGGGGTTCTCTAATTGGGATGTTTGAATGTTGAATTGTTGTTGGGTGTCTACGAAGTTAATAGACACACGATTAACCATAAAGGTCAAACTTTTATGGTTATTTGTAAAATTGGATTGTTGGGTGAACTTGGGTGATTCATTAACGGGTTAAAATGGGTTAAAAGGTTGAATTGGGTGTTGGAGGTTTGGTTAAGATTGTGATAACCGAACTAAGTTAGGGTGTTGATCTTTAGATCATAGGTGTGTCTTGAATCTCAATTTAGTGTATGGATTGGGATCATAAGATTTCTAAATGAAAGTTGATTGCTAGGTGATCAAGGTGTTGAGCGAGCTAGCTTTAAAGACCAATTGGAATCGTCTTTAGCTAAAGGTAAGTGCTTTACACTTACTTAGTAATTATAGGTGCTATTAAATGCACGTACTTGATACACTTGTTGATATTGTTGATTAGCATATGTGCAAATGTGTGTGTGTTGATTCGGGAAACTGCATAATGTGTATGTATGCAAAGGGTAGGTGCTTGAGGTCTACGAACCTCACAATGTCGTATGGTGATTAGGGTTATAAAATTACTTATGAATTTTATGGCGTTATTGTATGTCTATGTTGAATGTAAGGTAGGGTGAAAATTATATTTTGAAGTCTTTGAACTTCACAAATTGAATGTGTGGGATTGGGGTCCTTGAACCCTACATGCTGGTAAATAAAGTATGGGGTATAAAGATGGTTTGGCATTGTGTGTGTGTATACTTGTTTGTATGTTTAAGGTTGGAATTTGAAGTCTAAGAACCTCACACGTGGTAATTGAGGACATGAACTTAATTTGTGTTGTTGTTGCTTGAAGTCTTGAACTTCACTATGGTCGTGGTGATTTGAGGTCTTTGAACCTCACATGGGAGTTGATATGATATCATATAGAGGAGTTTGAAGTCTAAGAACCTCACAAGGTAGTTATTTGAGGTCAAGAACTTCACAAGTTGTTTGTGGTATTTGAAGTCTAAGAACCTCACACGGAAGTTAAATGAGGTCAGGAACTTCACGTAGTCGTTTGTGGTGTCTTGAGGTCTTTAGAACCTCACGAAGAAGTATGGTAGGGATGCGAGGTGTTTAAAACAATCACAAAATGTTTTTGGTGGTTTAAAACGACTAGGGGTCGAGTCATGAGGGTCGAAAATGCCAAAACAGCAAACTGGGTGTGTTGGTGCAGGTCTAGGACGCCGATCTGGGCTGTCTGACGCCAGTTGGCTGAATTTTTGAGTTTTTCTTCCTAAGACACTTGAGAGTTCTTGGGACTTGTTGTATCATTACTAATGGTTATTTTGTGGTGTTTCCTTGTAGGTAAAGATCCGGTATGATGTCTCGGGTCAAGCTTCGCATTGGTTGGATTCTCAACTTTTTGGATGGTTGTATATGTTTGGAGTTATGACTCATTGTCGGGAGTCACCTAACTTGTTTTAAACTATTTATTGGATGTTAAAACTTGTTGTTATTTTGAGATGTCGATCGGTTGTTTTTTTAAAGAAAACCATAACATGTGGCGTTTGTCAAGGGAGTTTTTATGGGACCTAAATTCCGCGTATTTTGGAAGTTAAATTTGGTTGAAAAGTTTTGGATGTTACAATACTAATCGGTGTCGAAGGGACCGGTCAAAGATAGAGAGTTAGTGTGTCCTAATCACCTTAAACTAGTTAGGGTAAGAAGGGTGTCGAACCATGAAGAGTATGTGGTCGACGCTTAACTTCGATTGACAAAGTGATTTATGAAGTTGCAATGGGTCTTTCTAACCAAACACAAGCAATGACTGAGGTGAAATTAACAAATTTAACAAACAATGATTATCAAATAGAAAAACGATCACTAGTAATCAAGTAACAAACAAACGGTTTAAGTTGTAAACAACAATTAAATAGGAATCACACCATATGTAAACACTATGTGTCACGTATATGTAACATTATTTGGTACGTATACGTAAGACTCATAATTTCCGTATTTACGTTCAAAATATTTATTCAAGATACTTAAATACTATTTTAACAGTTAAAATAAAAAATAATTTATAAAGTATATGATTGTTTTATAGTGGTTAGCATGGTTATCACGTAAAAAATTGATAAGCATTTGAACCCTTCCCTCTATATATATATATATATATATATATATATATATATATATATGAAAATGATCATGTGTAAACCACATTTAATTGTGTAAAGTAAAAAACCAAATTTGAACCATTCATTTTGTTTATTAATATTATAATTAGTGGTCTAAATTAAATTTGAATCTTTTTTTACAAATGAGTGGTTACAAATAGTTTAACGGTGTAATGGTAAAAAATTGGTTAGCATTTGAACCTCACCCTATATATATATATATAGGGGAAGGTTCCGCTAAGAAGTGGTTTTTCGCTAAGAAACGCTAAGAAGTGGGTCAAACGAACTCCGATTGAGCTCATCCGAGCGGCGTTGGAACCGTCTCATCGAACTCTAATCCGGACCCAAAAACCTAAACCCCCCTCCACTCGCACCCCCAAAAACCTAAACCCCCCTCCAACCCCACCCTGAAAAGCCTAAAACCACCACCCCCCACCCCACCCCCCCAAAAACCTAAACCCTCACCCTCTAAAAAAAACCTAAACCCTAAAAGTTAAACCCTAAGGCTAAACCCTAAGGCTAAAATCTTAAAATTCAACGCTAAGATCTAAACCCTAAAAGCTAAGATGGTAGAGTTCGACGATACGGTTCCAACGCCACTGGAATGAGCTCAATCCGAGTTCGTTTGATATCGTTTCTTAATGTTTTTGTCACTTCTTAGAGTTCTTAGCCGAAAACAACTTCTTATTTGATCCTCCCCCTATATATATATATATATATATAGTGTGGTGTTTCACTAAAAATTTAAAAAAAAAGTGTAAAAAGTGTTTTAAAACGCTCATAACCGGCTCATACGAACTCCGATTTTACTCATTTTGGCGGCGTTGGAACCGTCTCGTCTAACTATACGATCTTAGCTTGTAGGGTTTAGCTTTTAGGGTCTAGATTTTATGTTTTAGTTTTTTCCTTAGGGTTTAACTTTTAGTATTTAGGCTTTTCAGGGGGTGGGGTTTTAGGGGTGGGATGTGGTGGGGTTTAGGTTTGGGGGGGTTGGGTTGGAGGTTTAGGCTTTTAGGGTAGTGGTGGGGTTTTTAGACGACTTTTTAGGGTTTTTTTTTGTTATGATTTAGGTTTTTGGGGTTTGGGGGTTTTAGGTTTTTCGGGGTGGGGTAGGGTGAGGGTTAGGTTTTGGGGGGGTTGGGGTGGGGGGTTTTAGACTTTTGGGGGTGGTGGTTGGGTTTTTAAAAGACTTTTTACACTTTTTAGTTTTCTTAGAATATCCCTCCTCTATATATATATAGGGGTGAGTTCCGAAGCAGTTTTTTAATTTTTGATTTATATATATATATATAGGGGTGAGTTTCGAAGCAGTTTTTTAATTTTTGATTTATTTTTTGAGTTATGATTTTTTTAATTTTTTAACTTAAATAAGTAGTTTTTTGTTATTCTCATGAACATTGAGTTTCCTTATGATTATTCTCCTATATATATAAACTATTATTTAAATACCCAAAAATCAACGCACTTGTTGAAAATTTAACTCTCATGAGTAAATATATATTACACACACACCCACTTGTGTATAATCACTTGCCTTTGAATTGCCTTACTTGAATAGAACCTTCCTGGTGGAACCGTTCTAATCCATATGGCCGGAAAAGTTCTCCACAGTACGCTACTTTACCAGAGAGCTATGTCCGTCCGGTCAATGATAGGCCTAACCTATCTCAAGTGTCAGACTGCAACGACGTTCCGGTTATCGACATCGGTGGCGGAGATAGACGCCTCATAAGCAAGCAAATAGGTGACGCTTGTCGTCACTATGGCTTTCTTCAGGTTCGTTATGATTTTCTTAATTTCGTAACGATTTGAAATGAATTATATGTCGTAAACATTGATCTTTATTTAGGTTACAAATCACGGTGTGCCTGATGATCCGGTGGAGAAAATGCAACAAGTAGCTAGAGAATTTAACGAGTTGCCGGTGGAGGAGAAGATGAAGTTGTACTCCGAGGATCCGGCGAAGACGATGAGGTTTGCTACGAGTTTCAATGTCCACAAAGAGCAAGTTCATAATTGGACGGATTATCTCCGGCTACACTGTTATTCTTTGGAGCAATACACTACTGAATGGCCTTTTAATCCTTCAAATTTCAAGTAACTACCCTTTCTCTCTCTCCATATTTAAAAAAAATTAAAATAATACCGTCGAACGACGGTGACATGACTATAAGACTGATGGGATCGTCGGAGAACGTCAGATCTTCCATTGTTTAAACATATATGGGTGTTTTTGACATTATTAAGACACGTGACGGGCTTTAACTGAATTACGGTGTTATACCGTCTATTCCACTAGGAGGATATTTTTTAAAGAAATTAGTTAAAGAGACATAATTGAGGAATTGATTGGTGAAAGTTTGTGAGGAATGGGATTTTCCCGTTATTAGATATGTTGAGGTTTGACTATCTTGTAAAGGTGAAGGGGGCACAACCCTCATAAAAAAGTACTCTAACAAAATCATTTAATAAGGGTGTACCACCTCACTTTTACCAAAACACTACCCTAATACCCTTAAATGTTGGGGACACAACCCTAATACCTTAAATATACCCGCAAAAGCTTCCAATCTTAAATATACTCGGGTACATATACCCGCAAAAGCCAACATTTTAACTCGGATAGGGGGTGGCGTCGGTGTACCCGCGTGGGTTCGCATACCCGAGGGGCTTACCCGAGGATGTCCCCTTCACCCTAAGTTGTTTATCTACACAAACTACACCAAAATTTGTTAATGATTGATGCATATCTTTTGTTCTAAAAATATTTATACATCAAACAAGTTCATACTTCTATATCCTTAAACTAGTTTAGATCCCGTGTTTACACACGGGGTGAAAAATATCAATATATAAAATTTTTAAATCTTTGTATATATTTTACACGTGTAAAAATATATTACATATACTAAAGATAAAAACAAACTCAAAATATGTAAAAGTTAATGTATAAGTAGATTTCGAAAATACGTTAATTACTTTTATTTAATTTTAATAAGTTAATCTTTATATATATTTGACTGAAATAAAAGTTACATAATTAAATTTCAAAGTTTCTTATAATAAGGGATAATTTAAAATAAATGTGTTTTATTAGTATAATTAATATTTTTTTAAATATATAATATTATTCAAATATAGAAATGCATTAAATAAGAGAGAGGCGAGAAAAAAATGATAAGAATAAACATGAAGGCGACATGTAACAGTAAAAACCTTTATTTATTATATAGTATAGATACGTGAAATCATCTCGCCTACCATTAAAATAAAGAAAACAAATCACAGAAATAGATCTTAAAAGTTATACGAAAATAGCTATTTTATTTTTTACCTTTTAGTTTTCCTTTAAAAAATAATAAAAAATTAATAAAAAAAAAGAAAAAAAGAAGGCAATAGAAGTCCTTGTAGTGTACGACCGTGCCAAACCACTTGATAACACATGTTTATTATTATTTTTTTTCTTTTTTCGTTTTGTGTTCTTTCTTCGTTATCTTTCTTGCTTCTTAAATAAAAAACTAGTAATTGTACCCGGTGCGTTGAGGCCGAAACATACTCTATAACAAACAATGAATCCATTCATTAAAGAATTTAAATTGAAGTAAACGCGCGTTGCGATGCGTTAAATCGTGGAATAAATTAACGTCCTCGAAACCCCGGACGAGAAGAGCGTATAAGATTTATGTCTATAAACTAAAACTAAAAAAAAAAAGAAAAAAAGCTTTAAAAAAAGGGCCATGGAAATCCTGTTGTTTTAAACCAACGTCGGGTGCTTAAAGCATGCGGACCACTACAACAAAGCAATGTTTTAGTTTCATTCCTACAACAATTTTTTTAATATTTACAGATTCTGAAAAAAGAAAAAGAAATAACAAGGCAATGCAATAAAGGCTTGTACATTATCCTTTCTTACTTGTACATTTTGAACAGTAAATTCCTCACACATGCAAAACTTACCTTTTAATATTATTTAAATTTTAATATATTTATAATACAAATGTATTATAAAAATTTTAATATCTATGTATTTCGTGTTGTGAACCTATTAAATGAAATAAACCTTTTTTTATAAATTTTTATAAAATTTCCACCAATCTCGTTCGTTTTGTTATTGGGAGGACAAGACACCCCACGTGATAAAGAAAAAAACAAACCCAATGAAATCCCATGTATTAATTAGGTTGGGAAGGGTAAGGAGAAAGCGAACATCATGACATAAAACACGTGTTTGGGATCACCCTGTTACATCACCACCGTCACCGACCGACGACCGGGAATACACCATCGCTAACCGCCACCTGCTCGCCTCTTCACCGGTAAGTTTATGGCCTTTCTTTCTGCCATCATCTCCACTTACTCTGTCTCTCCTCTCCATCGTCTACATAGACACATACCAAACCCCTCTCCCTCCCATCGCCAGTTGGCCGGAATAACCAAACCCCCTCTCCCTCCCTCTCTGTTCTCAGCCACCGCCAAACTGACGACCAATAACCCAAACCTACACCTACCTGACCGCTGGCCAAACACCCACATGATTCCAACCATAATTTGGTTTCCATTTGGCCGTTAGCAAACTTCGTGTTGCAAACTTATGTATTTCGATCGAAGCTTACAAACAAGGTTATTGGCCGTTAGCAAACTTCGTGTTGCATGTCCGTACAGGGCGGAGGGGTATAAACCTAGTATAAATTTGAAGGTCGGGGCTGTTTAATTGGTTTGAGAGTACGCCAGAGTGGCCATCGAAAACTGCTATGATGGGCTTTCGCAAAAACGGATAAAAGAGAAATAAGGGTTATGTGACAATAGTATAGAGGGCAGATGTAAAGATGAGATAAGAGCTAAGATATATAATTGAGACACTTTCTTCTTCATATATGAGATTTCATGAGTTTCAAAGTATTTTATATTTGGATTAGGGTTCTTGTAAAGATGGGTTGGAGAAGAAGATGATTAAGTATGGTTTTTTAACAAAGGGTAAATTAGTCATTTAACATGGGTTTAACGAAAATAATTAACGAAAGTTAGAGTAAAGGTCCTATTTGTTACAATGTACATTTATGGTGTCCAGTGTAATTATTGAAGATTAAGATCTGTAGATGCAAATACGTATAAAAATAAAGATTATTTTCTGTAAGAGTAAATTTTGGTTTTGGCCCCTGTGTTTTGGTCTGTTTAATCATTTTAGTCTAAAAAGGAATCTTTTAACATATCAGCCTCTGAGATTGTATTTTTGTATCCATTTCAGTCCATGCCACTAATCATGTTAACTTTTTCTGTTAAGTATAAGAGCATTTTAGTCATTTTGTTTCTAAATGAACTATTTTAACGTTTTCAGTCCAATAAAAACTTTTTTAGGCTTTTTCATAAAAAAAACATTTTTTGCTATTTTTTTAAAACGATTTTTTTTTTACTTTTTTAAAATCATTTTTTAGTTTTTTTTCTCTCGTAAAAACGTCTTTTTTGAAACTTTTCTAAAAATAATTTTTTAAATTAGTTTTTAAACGTTTTTTAGCTTTTCATAAAATTATTTTTTAACTATTTTAAAAACGCTTTTTATTTAAATAGTTCAGTATTTTAAAAAACTATTTTAAAAACTCACTTAAAAAAGTAAAAAAAAAAACGTTTTTAAAATAGTTAAAAAATATTTTACAAAAAAGCTAAAAACATTTTTATAAAAAAAACTAAAAAATGATTTTTTAAAACTTTTTTATGAAAAAAAATTAAAAAACTTATTTTTAGAAAAGTTAAAAAATGTTTTTAAAAAGGTCAAAAAAGACGTTTTTACGAGAAAAACTAAAAAAAATATATTTTAAAAAAGTAGAAAAAAACCTTTTAAAAATGTAGAAAAAAGTTTTTATGAATAAACTTATAAATTTTTTTATTGTATTGAAAATGTTAAACTATTTACATAGAAATAAAATGACTAAAATACCCATATATACTTAACAGAAAAAGTTAACAAGGTTAGTGTCATGAACTGAAATGGTTACAAAAATATAACCTTAAGGGCTGATTATGTTAAAAGAACCTTTTTTGGACTAAAATAGTTAAACAAGCCAAACCACAGGAGTCAAAAGCGAAATTTACTCTTTCTGTAATTTAGTCTTTTTCAAATCTAAACTCAAATCTTATTTGTATTGTCCGATTATACCTTTGAATTTGGTATTTGAATTCTTTGTTGGTTGGCAAATTTATCAAAATGATTTTACTTTTAAGGGAATATGCTACGAATTATAGTATAGCAGTAAGAGACTTGGGAATGAGAGTACTTGAACTCATATCAGAAAGTTTAGGTTTAAAAAAAGAACGAATAATCAACATATTAGGCGACCTAGGTCAACATATGGGCATCAACTACTATCCGTTGTGCCCTGAACCCGAGTTAACGTATGGGTTGCCTCCTCATACGGACCCTAATGCTATCACTGTCCTCCTTCAAGACACGCTCGTGACAGGACTTCAAGTTCTTAAAGACGGCAAATGGGTAGGCATTAAACCATGCCACAATGCATTCGTCATCAACATTGGCGACCAACTTGATGTACGTATATTTTCGTTAAGCTATATGCTCGTATTTTATCCACTTCTTAGCCTATATCCCATATGTGTATCATCATATTTTAACTTACAAAATAGAGTTAACTGCACAAATGACCCATGTGATTTTATCAAATTGTACGTTTGGCCTCTAGGTTTAAAATTTACAAAATTAGCCCAAACGTTTGTGACCTTGTTGCACCTTTAACTCCTAACGTTAATACTAGTTATTTTTTAATGAAAAATTAGCCCATGTGCCATACACGTGATTTACGATTGCAAACTTAACCCTAAATATGAGTTGAAATAAGTAAAAAATTATATAAAAATCAGTAAAAGTTCATAAAAACCATTAAAAATAACTGATTTTAACAGATTTACCGACTTTAACACACTTTTAGGGTTAAGTTTGCAATCTTAAGTCACGTGGATTACACATGTGATAATTCTCCGTTAAAAACTAACTGGTATATTAACGTCAGAGGCTAAAGACGCAACCATGTTACAAATGTTTGGCCTAAGTTTATAATTTTTAAAACCTAGGGACCAAACATGCAATTTAATTAAACCACAAAGGCCATTTATGTATATAACCCTAAAAAATATTACAACAAAGTTTCAATATATACACATATATTATGAATACCTTTATCTCCTTTCTAGATTTGCCTATGCTTGAGCAACTCGAAATGTTGGCTAGCTTATTATTTTTCTTAAATAGGTTGTCACTAATGGTGAATACAAAAGTGTGTGGCATCGAGTTGTGGCCAACTCGGAGAAACCAAGAATGTCAATAGCTACGTTTTTATGTCCTTGTAACGACTCCATGCTTAGCGCTCCTAATGAACTAATAAAAGATGGATCTACACACGTTTACAGAAACTTCACATACGCAAAGTACTACAAGAAATTTTGGAGCGGAACTCTTGACGAAAAACGTTGCATAGAATTCTTCAAGAACTAGCTATATTTTCTTCACATCATCCATCTCCCAATGTGCATGAATCGTATGTCGTAATTTGTTTACGTTAATTGAAGTTGTTATATTTTAAAATAACTTGATCATTTATGTTTGTGTTATTTATTAACCATAGTCATGTTTTAATATTTATGATATTTTGAAGGAAATAAAGGGATGGATTTAAGCTTGAAGTGAAAGAGATGCCGAAGTTAAATGATTTATATTTTTGTTTTGAAACTTACATGGTTAATACTAAAAGAATTTGAATCGGAAACCGATCTTGCATTATTCGAAATTCCGAATCTGAATTATCCGCTAATTCAGATATTTCCAAAATTTTGGATTCAGATTCGGATATTAATATTGGAAAATTTCGGATATCCGAATCAGAATTATTATTTTTTATTTTTTTAATTCTTTTTTAGCATATTTAAAAATATATATAACATTCAATGGAACTCCAAACCCTAAGCGTATGGGGTATACCCTCACGGATACCCCCAAGTGAGCAATATCACGGCGTGAAGAGGTATGGAACACCGCCCCTCTCGCATGAGGAAGGGTGAGGGAGGCATCGTGAACAGCTTCACGCGAAAAGGAGGAAGAACTATGGGAGTATTTTTACCAATTGAATAGGAAAGAGATCTTAACAAAAGCAAGTGTACTTTCTAAAAGTTGGAAGTGACACGTGTGAATCAATAAATATTTTATTATTAATAAAATGATGCATTAGTTACTTGTATATCATGCATAAACATTTTTTAATATGAGAATTATAAGTAATTGAATATGTAATAGAAGTACATATGAAACTTTAGCTGGAGTGTCCAACCCTTTGAATTCTAATAGACCATGTTAAATATATTTGTAGGATATAACTGTATTTATAAAACCTAACCTAATCCAAGATAATCCAGTTGTGGGTGTTGGGTGGGTCTCCCATGGTCAAATATTTGATATTTCACTCACTTGGGTATTTTCCTTGCCAATTGATACCCAAGTGAGGAACTTATCACGCTGATATGACGCCCACATGACAGAAAATATACTCTCACTTATCTCTCCCAAATGAGAGTATACCCCACTCTAAGAGCATGTGGTATACCCAAGTGAGTGAGACTCAAGTGAGGGAAAAAGTGGTTGCCACGTGGCGCCACGTCATTTTAATGAATTCTCACATCACACTCACTTGGCAAGGGAAATACCTAAGTGAGTGAGTGGAGTGTGAGCATTAAATGCATTTTAATAATAAATTTATAAATAAAAATTATAATAAAAAAGACATAAATATAAATTATAATAAAAAATACATAAATAAAAAAAAAGATATAAATAAAAATTAATAAAAAAGACATAAGAAAAAATTAAAATAAAAAAAGACATAAATAAAAAAGTACATAAATAAAAAATAAAAAACTACTCGATTTCATATTTTGCCTTGATTTCGTTTTTTTCCTCTCGATAAAGGCTCGTCGAGGGCTAGTGATTTGATTATGGTTGAGAGCGAGAATTTCCAACTCCTCTTTTTCTTCTTTCTAATTAAATTTCTCTTTTTCTCTCACGTTAAATTCTTCCATTTGATATATATAAATACCTATAATGGGATCCTCCGAGACGTCAACAAACGCCCTAGCCAAATATAGCTCTTCCTCCACATCCCACTTCTTTGTAACCCGTGAGGATGATTTTGAAGCGGTGGTTTTCTTTTTACCTTTACCTTTACCTTTACGCACGGTTTGCCCTTCCTCGTCGTCTTCTTCTTCATCCTCCAGAACGCGTTGCGTTTTCGGAACAAACTACGGATCTTGTGAGTATCCGACCGGCATATTGGGCATAGTACCCATGTTTGGGACATACCCCGGTGAACCGAACGAGTTTTGGTTAAAAGGTGGTAGTTGGGTGAACGCGTTTGGGTTTAACGGAGACCGTATATTGAACGCATTTTGTTGAGACACATAATGAAACAAAAATTGGGATCGTTAGGATTCATGACTTTGATATTTTTGTAGAGACGATATGATTTTTTGTAAAATAGATAGTGAAAAGAGGAGAGTTTTTTAGTGTGTTTTATAAAATGTTGTTTAGTGGTTATTTATATAGGGTAAAAAGGTTTTTTTTTTTTAATATTACCGTTTTTCAACGGTAAAATATTAAATTTTTAGCCGTTGAACGGCATTCTTCACCTCTTCACATACGTGAATATCTTCACGTGGATGTCTCACGCCACCCTTCATGCCATCAAGGGGGCGGTGTGCAAATGCCCCTCACGCCGTGATACCCTCTCACGCCCCCCTCTCATGTGGGTATACCGCTTGATCTAATTGCTTGTTCTACGATTCTACTGTACCACACCAAAACCCACCTCCAACAAAACCTCTTCTACACCCCGTCATTCTCCTCGCCACCACTCACCTCGCCGCCTCTGCCTCCATTTCTACGATATGGACTCCCAATCCATCCTCTCCCTCCAAACCCCTAATCTCGGACGGAATCAGCCGCATCGAGGAGTAGGAAGAGCCCCTTGACCCCTCTTTCGACAGTTCCTGCGTTGCAAAGCCATGGCGGTTCTTGGCTGTCTAGAATTCCAGGATTTTGAAGCGGGTGAAGGATGAGTTTGGGGTTGAATTGAATGAGCTGGTGTGTTAAAGGGGTTTTAGAAATGTGAGATATGTTCATGATTGGAACGATTTAAATTCGTTTCTTTTACATTCTTCTTTAAATTCCATAAATGACAAAGCATATAAATTGTCTGCACAAAACATTTATGTTCACCAAAAAGTATGGGATGTCTATTGTTTGTATATTATTATGTGTATGATTGAAAAGGATACGATGTGTGTTTATAGGCAGCTAAAGATTTTAAATTTGAAGTAATATTGTTCAAGTTCATGCTTAATTGTGTTCAAAAGTGCCCAGAATTTGGATATCCGATTTACTATCCGAATCTGTATCCGAAATTTTGGATATATCCGAAATTTCAGATACGGATAATGAAATCCATTATTCGAAATTTTTGGATATCCGAAATTCGAATATCCAAAATTTCGGATATCTGGTATTGAACATCCCTGGTTGAGATTGGGGATGATATTGACTTTTAGGTTTATGAATCATTTGAAATCCTTATTCTAATAAATAATTTCAAATAATGTCATGTGTAATTATCATATTTTTTCTCATTAAAATCTTCTAATTTTTTCTATTTTAAATAAGTTAGAATTTTGAAATTTAATTATCGTAATGTTTTTACTTTCTGGAAAATAATATAAAACTTGAATTCTAATTATTACTTAATTAAGGAAACAAAGAATTTTATTTTTTGTTTCACACATTATTTTAAATTTTTTTTAAACGTTATTGTACTTTTATTTTTTTATTAAACAAACTCATGTAATACATGAGTATATAAGATAATTATGATTATATGGCATTAACTTGTTAACTGTATCTAGAAATTATGGTTGGATTTGGACCACTTGGATGCAGAACCGAAGGAAAATCCTATCCTTTATTAACGAGGTTCTCTTTTGTAGGAAATCTATCCATCAAAATCCTCCATGTCAAAATATTCACGTTCTTGGGAAGAAACCTATTGTCACACCCCAACCGACGGCGGATTATACGTCGGGGCGGACGCGGTTGTTCAATAGCACAAGGTTAACTATTAAAGTTTCGATATTTCATTAATGAATAATTTAAGATTCAATACAAGGAAGAATAATACGAATACAACATTTAATTTAAGTAGTCTAGGTCCAAAGCATCCTATGTGATCACGAATAAGTCTCATGATGTAAACCTAAAACATGTGAAAGAATCTGTCAACTACAAAATAGTTGGTGAGATACAAAGGTTTTGACACAGTTTAACAAGTTTTTGAGAAGAATTACAATTCACTATGATTCATACATTCTATAATGAAAGTATGAGAAAACAAGCATGTTAGACATTGTGCATATCAACCATCCAACCAAGTTTAGGCATAACCCGCAGGTTACCCTTATAAGTCTCAAGTTTAAAGTTTAATTCAGTAACAATCACCAAGGGCTCCCCCCCGAAGGGGTCAATCAATCAAGGTGGATTGGTCAAATACAATAGATCTATCATTGTTACTATAGGCTTGATCAAAGTTAATGAATATGCTAGTTTTAAGTTTAATCTAAGCATACAAGTCTCAAGTTTAACATAAGAATAAACACGTAGTCATAGTTGTACAAGAATTGTATAAGTTTAAGAATTTTGAACATGTTTCACCCCAAAAGTATAGAAAGGAAAAAGGGGCTAAGTATACTCACATGGATTGATGAAGAGTATCCGATAAGAGTAAGTTTGCAAGACTTTGAGGGAGAATATCCTCACAATAAGCCTATGAATATAAGTCTAAAGTTTCAAGTATGATCTTATAAGTCTAGGACAAGAGTTCTAACATTTGCAGGATTTTGACTAGGATTCCAAATGGGATGCGGGAATGATTGTGTTTACGAAGTTTTAAATCAAAGCTTCAAATAAGGGTTTTGAACGAATGACACAAGACTTGAGTATCAAAGTTTAATAAGTTTAGAATAACAAAAAAAAAAGTCTCACAATTGTTAATTACACAAACTCGGTAGTAATCATCCAAGATAGTTTTTGAAGTATTTATAAATTAATAACTCAAGTGTAAGACTAAATAATTATTAAAGATAAATAATTATTAAGGTCAAATAATTATCTATAAACATAATTATTTTAATTAACCCATATAAATCATTTAAGATTTATTTAAGTATTTAAGCGTTTTAAACATTTATTTTATGATTTAACTTGTAAGTAAAAGCGTTTAGGATTTTAGTTGTAAGTTTAAATAAATAATATGCATTCATGAGTTTATAAAAAGTCAATTAAAATTTCTCATAGAGTTTACATCTTAATAAAAGATGTATAAATATTCTTAAAGTTTAAATGAGGCCATAAGTATTAAATTGTAAATTTATAACTATTTAAATAAAGCTTATCATAAGTTTATATGCATTCTACATTTATGGGGGTTTATAAATCATAAGTTTCTTTTAGCTTTAAGTTTTATAAGGTTTGTAAACATTCTATAAATAAATAAAGTATATTTATTTATTTTTTTTCAAAGTTTCCAAAACGGAAATAATTTAGGAATGTAATAAAAATTTACAGTTTCGAATTTTATAAAACATCTCATGTTTAGAATATAAGTTTTATAAAGTTTTAAAAATATATTTATAGTTTTTAAGCTTTTAAAACTATTTTAAAGAATTAGCTATTATAAGTTTTAACTAAGTTTAATTTAATTAAAATACTCCCGGAATATAAAAGTGTAAATAAAAATCGAATTCAGGTTTATAAAAGTATCACATAATTTATAAAAATTATTAAAAGTTTAAAAACTGTTTTAAAAAGGCAAATAAAAATGAAATGGCAAAACCGGTTTACCCAGGCTCGAACCCGGGTCACTGACCGGGTCGAGGCACACACACACACACTAACCGTCCCGACTACTGGTTCGTTAGTGTTTATACCCGGAAAAGAAATTTTTAAACATAATCTCAAATCACCCCTATTATCCTTATGAACCCTAGAATCAAACCCCTGAAATACGAACCGATTAACCCTCTGTTTATGCAAATTGACAGAGGGCTAATGGTATACGGATGGAAACGAAGGCTATGGTCATTCGAATTACCTGAATTGAGGTCGAGACGAGGGAGAACGGGTACCAACTCTTGAGCGACTGACCGGAGATCCAATCGAGCAGTGTAGGCGCGATTGATGGAAATAAGGGAAAGGGAAGATATAGTGTGTTGTCGTTTATGGGTTCCAACCGGTTTTTATAGTCAAATTCGTCATTTAATGGCGGTACCGTTGGGGAGTTTAGGGTTGTAAGAAAACGAGTTTGAATTCGAAATACGCGGGTTTAGCATTGAATTCGAGCATTGAAACTCGTTGGGCGTTGGTCGCACGCCAGAGTTGAGGATCGAGGAGCATTCAATTCGGCCTTATTACGCGTTTCCGATAAATGGAGCTCAAAATCGGCCCTGGGAGGAATCGAACTTGCGATCAGTTTCTGAATCTGAGAGTTTGGGTTTATTGCAAAACAGGCCCCTGAAGTTTCAGGGTTTTACTATTTTAGGTATAAGGAATGGATTTTAGTTTAAACAAGCTTCTGAAATGACAGATTTCATCCCTGAACTTTTATAAAATAGATATATTTCCATTTTTATAAATATCCAAATAAATTTTATTATTTTAAAGCTTTATGAGATATTTTATAAGATTATTAGTTTATAAGTTTAAATATTTAGGAAAAGTTAATTATAATTATAAACCGTAAAGTTTTAAGAGTTTAACATACCTCTATGTATATTTTACATATGCCTCATATATATATTTACATATATATATCTCAAGTATAAATGTTTTTCTTAAATATATTTAAATCAAATCAATATTTATTATTTAAGAAATAGTTTTTTTTTAATAAAATTTTCAGGTTCAGAATCAATAATACGTGCAAGGGTTCAGGGAAAAATATAGATCGGAAAAATCCTGAATATTACAGTCTCCCCTACTTTAGGAAATTTCGTCCCGCAATTAAAGTAGAAGAGTTTAGTTCAGGTTTATGGTGCGTACTAGGATAAAGAGAAAGATACTTTACGTTCCCAGGTAAATCTGGGTTACGTTTAGAATTATAAATGAAATGACAGGAATAAGATTACGCTCGAGTTTCTAAGTTTTCGAAGTATATGGTTGCCAAGAGTTTCCCTAAGAAGCATATAGTTTCATTGAAATATATGAAGATTTGTTTTCGAAAGCATTGGAGAGGATGAATGTTGAATTTCTATCCAAGATTTAAAGTGAGATGTATCACTCAGGATGGATTCAATGATAGTTCAAGAATTTGAGTTTGTAGACTAATACGTCTAAGGATTGCTACGGTACCTAAGTTCCGTGGCTCCCTTTTACGATAAGTCTTAGATCGTAGCACACGACAGAGTTTACTATGTCTTTCCATACGCTGATTTTCATACTTACGTGTGCACCCGCAAGCATTCAAATCGTCACATAGTCCGTATAGGTCCTTCCGTTTGTGTGTGGATCAAGAAAGAGTACCAGAATTTGTTTAACTCAGGACTAGAGTTTCCACATAAGAGTGATCATTGATTAACGAGTCCCTCAGAGAGAAGCGTCATTCAATGAGTAAAGAAAAGAATGTGACAAGATTTAGAGTTTCAAAGTTTCCTCGTGATTGATTAAGAATACTTCAATCATTGAGTAGTTTAAAGTCTTTACACTTTCCTCGGGTTTGATCAAGAATACATCAAACTTTGAGTAGTTTAAAAGTCTTATACGTCCGTCATGTTTGAACAAGCATACGTCAAACATGGAGTAGTTTAAAGTCTTATACGTCCATCGTGTTTGAACAAGTATACGTCAAACATGGAGTAGCTTAAAGTCTCGTACGTTCATCATGTTTGAACAAGAATGCGTCAAACATGGAGTAGTTTAAAGTCTTATACGTCCATCGTGTTTGAACAAGCATACGTCAAACATGGAGTAGCTTAAAGTCTCGTACGTTCATCATGTTTGAACAAGAATACGTCAAACATGGAGTAGTTTAAAGTCTCGTACGTTCATCATGTTTGAACAAGAATACGTCAAACATGGAGTAGTTTAAAGTCTCATACGTTCATCATGTTTGAACAAGAATACGTCAAACATAGAATAGTTTAAATTGTGTTTGAACAAGAATACGTCAAACATAGAATAGTTTAAATTGTGTTTGAACAAGAATACGTCAAAAATAGAATAGTTTAAATTGTGTTTGATCAAGAATATATCAAACATAGAATAGTTTAAATTGTGTTTGAACAAGAATACGTCAAACATATAATAGTTTAAATTATGTTTGAACAAGAATATGTCAAACACTGAATAGTTTAAATTGTGTTTGAACAAGAATACGTCAAACATAGAATAGTTTAAATTGTGTTTGATCAAGAATATATCAAACATAGAATAGTTTAAATTGTGTTTGAACAAGAATACGTCAAACATATAATAGTTTAAATTGTGTTTGAACAAGAATACGTCAAACATCGGATAGTTTAAAGTCTCTTAGTTCAGCCTCAGTGTATAGAAGTGTATGATTACGTTTTGAGTATAAAGCGGTTATCTAAATACTCTAGTACTTAAGAGAGGTATGGGACAGCGTTTGGAACAGGATTAACCGTTATACGCTTTCTCACAGAAGATTCGAGTTGTCCAGAAGATTAGTGGATCCCGATGTTTGGTTTAGATAGGAGTCAGGGGATGTACTCTGCTAAAGAGAGTAATGTCCTGTACGTTTATCGAGTCATATAGGGTTTGGTTAAGATGGACACACAAAGTTTTCAAGACTAAGAATCCAAGTATAAGTTTGAAAATAGGATAAGTCAGTTGAGTTTCAAGTTTCAGTATTAAGCTTCACATGATCCCTTATTGGACATGCTTCCTTTGGTGGTTTAGAAGGTGTTTAGTTTCAGGAATACGAGATTGAGTATTTGTACAAGTTTTACATGACTCAAAAGTCTCTGACCTCATAGTTGTGTATACGAAGTTTAATGTTTTTAGTAACGTGTATTTGAGCTTTTAGTTCCCGTTGTGATTTATAGTAAGTCTTTTACGTGACAAGAGTTGAATGAGGAAAGTCTCCAAGCATAGGGTAATGGGAAAAGTTTCGATAAGGTTTATGATAGTGTGTTTATAAATGATTTTATCTCGTTTCGTAACAGCAGATATAGTTTTCTTTTATATAGAGTGAAATTAGGATGTTCAAAATTGACGAGTTAGACATTGATAAATAGTATAAGTAAGACTTATGAAAAGGTATGTATGATTGTCAAACGAAATGTTGGTCAAGTTTAGAAGCGTTAAGTCTATATAAGGGGTAAGGATCATAGTTGATTACGACAGTGGTTCGTAAGTCGTGTTGTTTTAAAAGGGTGCTTACGAATCAGAAGGTTTATTCAAGGTTTATTCTTCAAGTATACGTGTCACTTAGGGTTTTTATAGTTTAATGCCACGTTGTTAATTATCTCTAGTACTAACGTGAGCTACTCTTGACGGAAGTGTTTGGGTAGAAGTGTTAAGTTTATAGTGCTAGAAGGAAAGTCAAGCTAGTAAGTGATAACAAGATAAATTTCATTAAATGTTTCAAAATTGGGACTTCTAGCCCTTACATAATGCAATTTAAACGGAAAAATTAAGGTGTGTAAGTAAGTTGATTTAATATGTTCAAAAAGGTTTTTTATTCATAATACTGAGTCATCACAGTAATATATACAAAAATGGCTTTTGGCTTGAAGTTGGTGGGCTAACGAAGAGATTCCCGGAAGAAGGGGTGGTCACAAGGACTCACTTAAGTACCCTATTTCCCTAGCCAGAACTTCCTCATGGGCCTACAACTTCTCTCAGTTGTTGTCACCGATGTTTGGGTTTATGGTACTATGTCGAGGTTCATTATGGGTTTAGAGTCTTAAACGTGGAGCTTGTTTATTCTATAGTAGGCTTCTTCTCTTGCAGGAAAACGATCAGGTTACTAATCACTTTGTTAATGTACTTTAGGTTTAAAAGACGTTAAGTTTTTTGTTTACAAGAAGCGGTGATGTGTAAGTTTTAAGGACGTATGAAGGTTTTGAGATTAAAAGTGTAACAAAGTTTTGAGTTAGTCATAAAATGAAGTTTGCTTGAGTGACGAAAAATGAAATGAGACACAAGGGTTTCCCCTTATGTGCCAAGTTTATAAAGTAATGAAGCTTGTAAAAAGACTTGTATGTCAATACATAGTTTTAAATGTGTTGGTATTACAATGATCATGAAGTTTAAAGATGTATAAACACTTTGAGATGTATAAAAGTGTAGCAAAAGTTTGAGTGAGTTATTTAGAGTAGTTTGGTTGGGTGATGAAAATAAGATGAAACACAAGGGTTTCCCCTTAAGTGTTATGTTCATAAAATAATGAAGTTTATAGGAGAGTAATACATAGTTTTAAGGGTTGTATTACAACGATCATGAAGTTTATTGGGTAGTATCTATAAATATAAGTTTATGTATGTAGTTTTTAAGTATAATCTCGTAAGAATTTCTCCGTGAAGGTAACTCCTTCAGGTCATGACGAGTAAGCATGCTGTCATGTGACAAGACGGGACTTAAGAATCATAGAATAAAGGTTATAGAGGAAAGTTTTTGAATCATGAATTTATGAAGTGTATAGTATTTGAGATGGTACTCTTTTAGTGCATATCACTAAGTAAGTACTTCGACATATCAAGAGAGATCTAAGCTCATTAATGTTTAGAGAAGTCATGCATTCCTATAAGTGGATACTCATCCCAAGAATTCCCAGGAAAGCATACGGGTCCAACGGTTGATTTGGATTTATACGAAATGCTTTCCTTGACAGAATTTCCCAGAATACAGGTATCCACCCTTCCGGTCCGCACAAGTTCTCATACATTGTCTAGAACTTAAATACTCTTGACAAGAGTTTAGTGGAGGATTAGGCTTGAAGCCTAAGAATGTGTCCTCGATGTGGTAGACTCTTGTAGTACGTAGGTAAGTAGAATCTCCAAGTGGTCACGTATAAGATTTAAGAATAGAATGAGGAGAGAATTCCTAGTAAAGGACATGAGATAACTCATGTTTGGGTCTCCTAAGTTATAGGCTAGGTCATGTGTCTAATAACCTAATTCCCTATAACCAAGGCTCTAATACCAATCTGTCACACCCCAACCGACGACGGATTATACGTCGGGGCGGACGCGGTTGTTCAATAGCACAAGGTTAACTATTAAAGTTTCGATATTTCATTAATGAATAATTTAAGATTCAATACAAGGAAGAATAATATGAATACAACATTTAATTTAAGTAGTCTAGGTCCAAAGCATCCTATGTGATCACGAATAAGTCTCATGATGTAAACCTGAAACATGTGAAAGAATCTGTCAACTACAAAATAGTTGGTGAGATACAAAGGTTTTGACACAGTTTAACAAGTATTTGAGAAAAATTACAATTCACTATGATTCATGCATTCTATAATGTAAGTATGAGAAAACAAGCATGTTAGACATTGTGCATATCAACCCTCCAACCAAGTTTAAGCATAACCCGCAGGTTACCCTTATAAGTCTCAAGTTTAAAGTTTAATCCAGTAACAATCACCAAGGGCTCCCCCCGAAGGGGTCAATCAATCAAGGTGGATTGGTCAAATACAATAGACCTATCATTGTTACTATAAGCTTGATCAAAGTTAATGAATATGCTAGTTTTAAGTTTAATCTAAGCATACAAGTCTCAAGTTTAACATAAGAATAAACACGTAGTCATAGTTGTACAAGAATTGTATAAGTTTAAGAATTTTGAACATGTTTCACCCCAAAAGTATAGAAAGGAAAAAGGGGCTAAGTATACTCACATGGATTGATGAAGAGTATCCGATAAGAGTAAGTTTGCAAGACTTTGAGGGAGAATATCCTCACAATAAGCCTATGAATATAAGTCTAAAGTTTCAAGTATGATCTTATAAGTCTAGGACAAGAGTTCTAAGATTTGCAGGATTTTGACTAGGGTTCCAAATAGGATGCGGGAATGATTGTGTTTACGAAGTTTTAAATCAAAGTTTCAAATAAGGGTTTTGAACGAATGACACAAGACTTGAGTTTCAAAGTTTAATAAGTTTAGAATAACAAAAAAAAAGTCTCACAATTGTTAATTACACAAACTCGGTAGTAATCATCCAAGATAGTTTTTGAAGTATTTATAAATTAATAACTCAAGTGTAAGACTAAATAATTATTAAAGATAAATAATTATTAAGGTCAAATAATTATCTATAAACATAATTATTTTAATTAACCCATATAAATCATTTAAGATTTATTTAAGTATTTAAGCGTTTTAAACATTTATTTTATGATTTAACTTGTAAGTAAAAGCGTTTAGGATTTTAGTTGTAAGTTTAAATAAATTATATGCATTCATGAGTTTATAAAAAGTCAATTAAAATTTCTCATAGAGTTTACATCTTAATAAAAGATGTATAAATATTCTTAAAGTTTAAATGAGGCCATAAGTATTAAATTGTAAGTTTATAACTATTTAAATAAAGCTTATCATAAGTTTATATGCATTCTACATTTATGAGGGTTTATAAATCATAAGTTTCTTTTAGCTTTAAGTTTTATAAGGTTTGTAAACATTCTATAAATAAATAAAGTATATTTATTTATTTTTTTTCAAAGTTTCCAAAACCGAAATAATTTAGGAATGTAATAAAAATTTACAGTTTCGAATTTTATAAAACATCTCCTGTTTAGAATATAAGTTTTATAAAGTTTTAAAAATATATTTATAGTTTTTAAGCTTTTAAAACTATTTTAAAGAATTAGCTATTATAAGTTTTAACTAAGTTTAATTTAATTAAAATACTCCCGGAATATAAAAGTGTAAATAAAAATCGAATTCAGGTTTATAAAAATATCACATAATTTATAAAAATTATTAAAAGTTTAAAAACTGTTTTAAAAAGGCAAAAAAAAAATGAAATGGGCAAAACCGGTTTACCCAGGCTCGAACCCGGGTCACTGACCGGGTCGAGGCACACACACACACACTAACCGTCCCGACTACTGGTTCGTTAGTGTTTATACTCGGAAAAGAAATTTTTAAACAGAATCTCAAATCACCCCTATTATCCTTATGAACCCTAGAATCAAACCCCTGAAATACGAACCGATTAACCCTCTGTTTATGCAAATTGACAGAGGGCTAATGGTATACGGATGGAAACGAAGGTTATGGTCATTCGAATTACCTGAATTGAGGTCGAGACGAGGGAGAACGGGTACCAACTCTTGAGCGACTGACCGGAGATCCAATCGAGCAGTGTAGGCGCGATTGATGGAAATAAGGGAATGGGAAGATAGAGTGTGTTGTCGTTTATGGGTTCCAACCGGTTTTTATAGTCAAATTCGTCATTTAATGGCGGTACCGTTGTGGAGTTTAGGGTTGTAAGAAAACGAGTTTGAATTCGAAATACACGGGTTTAGCATTGAATTCGAGCATTGAAACTCGTTGGGCTTTGGTCGCACGCCAGAGTTGAGGATCGAGGAGCATTCAATTCGGCCTTATTACGCGTTTCCGATAAATGGAGCTCAAAATCGGCCCTGGGAGGAATCGAACTTGCGATCAGTTTCTGAATCTGAGAGTTTGGATTTATTGCAAAACAGGCCCCTGAAGTTTCAGGGTTTTACTATTTTAGGTATAAAACATGGATTCTAGTTTAAACAAGTTTCTAAAATGACAGATTTCATCCCTGAACTTTTATAAAATAAATATATTTCCATTTTTATAAATATCCAAATAAATTTTATTATTTTAATGCTTTATGAGATATTTTATAAGATTATTAGTTTATAAGTTTAAATATTTAGGATAAGTTAATTATAATTATAAACCGTAAAGTTTTAAGAGTTTAACATACCTCTATGTATATTTTACATATGCCTCATATGTATATTTACATATATATATCTCAAGTATAAATGTTTTTCTTAAATATATTTAAATCAAATCAATATTTATTATTTAAGAAATAGTTTTTTTTTATAAAATTACAGGTTCAGAATCGATAATACGTGCAAGGGTTCAGGGAAAAATATAGATCAGAAAAATCTTGAATATTACACCTATTCCATCTTCCCATCCGAAAAATTAACCCGATCAATGAATTTTCTAACCACATTTACTGTGAAATTATCATGGTCATCCAACACCCACACCCATTTATTCACACACTCATTCCAACAAATCTGGTAAATGGAATGAACCAACGGCAGAACTATAAATTTTTGACCGGGGGTCACTGTAGAATTGTTTTACTTTCATAATTCATTAATGTACATCAATTACCTTTTTTACCAACAATTGGTAACCGCGACCTTCAAGGTCCCATATCTTGAAACCTTTGTAAAATTGCTTCATTTTCAATACTTTCTAACCAATGAATCTGTGTGAAAAAATATCACCCATTTAATGCGTAAATCGGTCTTGATAAACTTCATCGCGGATAAAGATCTTTCAAAAGTAGTTGTTACGACAGGCAAGACCAAAGCCCACTGAAGTAGTCGATAGACAAGTTCTTATGTAATGTGATATTTCATCTAACCGTTTTCTTTGCAAGTTCACTGATATCATTAAGACAAAAAAAAATTCATTGTTTATCAGATTTGAAATGTATCAGTGGAGTTGTATCTTTAGTTGGCCTAGATCAAAGCCACTAAAATCTCCTGCATATAACCCAACAAGTTGTAATAATTTTTCACAATCAAAATTTTGAAATTTATATATAGGATCAAGACACGCTTTACACGTAAGCAACTCCGAGATTGACATAGTAAAACGCTCATTCATCTCATTAGGAAGAAGATCAACAACCTAGAATCATATGAAGAAATTGTAAATTTTGCTTGGATAAAACATAATAAGTTGAACTTGGTTAAATAAAATAAATAAAAATAATTACCTGATAACATCACGGAAACGGTGAAGATATGTTTGTGGCTCATCATTAATTGACCTTCTAACTCATCCTGGAATGACGTCTTCCATATTATGCATATGAGTTTCACTTGAAGAACAAAATTGTAGTGACTTCTCTCATTAATTCTTCTTATCCATCGTCTCTGTATTTCTTTATATCATATTTCATATCTTTAATCAATCAAACAACGTGACCAATATATTGATTCGTAGGGTTTGTGATAAGTCATTTGTCATTCTTAATAAGTTCAACGTTAAATGAGCAACAAAAACAAATTCAAAACTTTCCATTTTCTCAGCCAAACTAAGCGATGTGCCCCGAGTTTTTCCATCAATTTCCTCTCTAGACAAAGCAATAAGCACTTCTCTCACTCGTTTCCACAAATCTAAAAGTCAATGTATAGTCTTAAGAAGGGAACCCCAACGAGTGTCACCGGCTCGGGCTAAGCTCATTTCTTGGTTTTGCCTTTTCCTATAAAAACTTCACCAATCTCTATACGTTTCACAAAATTGTCATGTTGTTATTGCCGAATCAAATCTTTCTTATTACATGAAGCTCCAACAATATTCATAATCTTCCCTGGGTAATAAAAAAAATTACTCACGGATGCATATTCAGATGACGTAGCCACGACGACTAACTGTAATTGGTGAGCAAAACAATGAATATAAAATGCATACTTATTTTCATCTATTTTTTTTGTTTTAATAAATTTAGCTCACCGCGTTTTGCAAAGAAAATTGTGGTAGCACTTTTTAAGATGATGCACAAGTGTTGATAACGTGCACTACCCCAATAAACCATTTTGCAAAACGCATGTTGGAAGCTCCATCATAACCTTTCCCTCTAACTCTAGACATTGTTAAACAATGTTTTGCAAATAAATTGTTAATAGCACTTTTTAAGATGATGTACAAGTGTAGGTAATGTGCACTACCCCAATAAACCGTTCAATCACTTCTCCACCATCATCGACATATCTCAAAACCATTGTCATTTGCTCTTTTATAGAACAATTAATAGAGAAAAAAACCTTCACTTTAATCTCATTCATAATAATGTTTCTTACATACGTAGCACAAGCACTAGCATTTTCCTTTTGGATAGCGAAGTAAACAGATTATTTCTAGAAGATTTTGAATTAAACACCTTATAAATCATCATTGCTCTCACAATACCATTTGACAAGATCAAGAAAATTACCTCGACTATTGGAACTTGTAGACTCATCATGCCGCGAAAAGTCAAACCTTGTTTTAAAAGGAATCAAACCACATCAACAACGGTTAACCGAATACAATAATTAGTCTCAACTTGGTTACATTGTTGTGACAATGTATAATTTAAATTATTCATTTGATCTTCAAATGACTCGCATTAAACTCTAGCATGATTATGAGGTTGATAAAGACACCATCCCATGTTTATTACAGGTAGGAAACAAATAAAACCACAAATAAAATGATGCATCTTTCGATACATTGTATTCTAACAAATAAAAGTGGTCAAACCATATTTCTTGAAGTTTTCTCGCCCATCGACACATTTCCGTTTTTGGGAAACTTTGACCTTTCGGTTGATAAATGCCTTTTGTTATGTATCGTTTCCTTACCTCCTCTCTAATATTGATCGAATAATCATTAATTGGTTTACGCAAAGTCAGGTTGTTAGGATTCATACAAGGGTTTCAAAAACAATTTTGATATAAAATGCAACGGAAGGAATATGAACGAACCAATCTAGGCCAAAACCATAGACTGCCCACCATACAACCGTAGTCAGAGTTAGATTTATGCCTCCCAAGAAGTAAACAACAAACCAAACTATAACATTACGTATCAACGAACTCAGTCGCTAGATCCGATAATATGAAAATACCCGGACATACCGAACTATTTCGATTTCCTCTAAGATCGACCCTCACACGAAACTGATTCAAAACCGGTTCACAAAACACTTGAACGGTGTCGGCCTTTGGACAATGGTGCTCGACGGACAACGCAAGGGGAGGAGGTGGCGGACGACGCAAGAGGGAGGGGAGAAATATTTTTATAATCGGATCAGACAGTCAACCGGATGCCTTCGAAGTTCAGTGGTTGGACCGGGTTTGAAAACCGGATAATATTAATAATAATTTAAATAAACAATAAATCAAAAGATATAAAGTATTAAAGCACATACATAATTAAAATTTACAAACTATTGTATTTAGTTCTACTTCACAATGCACGTAAACGTTTTTTCAAAAGCAAAATAAGAGCACCTCCAATGGGGCATTTACTTGGCATCTGGTGTGAGTGGATGGAGGGAGCGTTGGTGGAGACGTTTGGTTGGCGTCCAGTGAGGTTGCATAATTCAATTGAATTATTTTTTTAATTCAAATTTAATTTTTTTTTATTTAAATTGTATATTAAAATTTTAAATTAAATTAAATTTTAAACTTAAATTATACACATTTAAATTAAAATATATTAATTTATATAATTTGACGGTTAGTTTTTTTATCGGTATAAATACAAGTAATTTCTTCATATTCAACTCATCTTCAAAATTTCACATTCAACTCTCACACTAAATATGCGTTCTAGTGATGATGATATTTCTCAATCTCCGCCTCGGTTTCAACCACCATTTATGAATCCTTCTACTAATGTTGGTATGCACTTTATGCAAGTAGCCATGAAGCAGTATAAACAATTGGTTTCCTATGATTTTAAAAAATATGTATATGCATCTAAAAGAGCACTGTCACGCCCCCACCGATGGCGGAATTTATGCGAGGGGTGACGAATTGAAATCATCACAATGATTAAAAGAAATACTATTAAATGAATAATTGAGTTACATTGTTTTAAAAACACACAACCAAACAAAATAGATAAACAAATAGTCTTTATTAAACTTTATAAATAACTAAATCTCCTAGAGCCAAGTCTCGAAGTCCTAGCGTGATTGTAACAGCAACCTAGTTATTAGTACCTGAAAAACATGCTAAAATATGTCAGCTATAAAGCCGGTGAGAACATAGGTTTAAGTAATTACATAGTATAGATAATGAAGATTTTTGCAATTCATAAACAAGATTCAATAACAAGTAAACAAACTTTTATACATCGATTCAACCAAACCTAATGACAATATTGGGTTCCCATAGAATTGATATAGCATGAATAACAAGTTTTGCAGTTTCTGTATATCTAGTCTCAAGTTGATATCGTATCTCGTCAACTCAAGAACTAGATCGGCATGTCAGGCCCATAGATCTATGACTTACTCCCGTTGGCTTATCCCAAGTTAATGGTTGTAGAGTGTGTATAAAACCGTTTAAGTTTACAAGTATAGAAAGTTGTTATTGAAGATACAGAAGTAGTATTTGAGTTTGATATAGTTTGAACAACCTTTGATATACGAGCATGTTTTCCACCCCAAAGATAAAAAGTAAAAGGGGCTATGTATCTTACCTTGCAAATGAAAGGGTTGAACTTGAACTTGTAGTAACTTGGATCGAATGCCTTAACGACTCCCTAAGTTAAGTTTGTTACGTTAGAAACAAGTTTGACAATGTAATTAGTTGAAAGTGGTTGTTGTACACTAGAGTTGTTATCATTCCAGAGTAGTACATCCAACATAAAAGTTCCCAGGAAAGAGTTGGTTGGATCGAAACCCCGTCTTTTCCTAGCCAGAACTTTAATGTTTGTCAGATAACTACATACTGGTTTGAAAGTTACCCTATTTGTATACTTGACCAAGTTTAGGGTTTGTTTGGTAAGTTTGGAAAGTATAAGGGCTAAAGTGAAACTATAAGTTTAGTAAAGATAGAAATGAAATAAGTTAATTATTAGAGGGGTTTAATTTGAAGATAAGAAGTTTTAGTAAAAACATGATTTTTGAAATTGAAAGGAACAAGAAAGATCAAAACCAAGGTTTTAAATAAAAGTTTGAACAAGTTTAATTAAAATAGAGCATTTGATCTTCGATAGCTCTATGATTATAACATAAACATACTAGGGAATCATATATCTAGCTAGTTATGAGGAATTTTTGAAAAAAAAAGTATGAACAAGCAAGAACATAAGAAGAACTTACTTAGAATGGAAGGATTTAAGCTAGAATCTTCCAAAAGATGAGAAGAACAACCTTTAGTTGCTAGAGAGTCCTAGAGGATTATTGAGGTGTGAAGAATGAATGAGGTTTAAGGCTCTATTGATAGGGTGGGTTTGAGAGGAAAAAGAGGAAAAGTTGGTTAGGTTTTTTTGATAAGGATAACAAAGGTGATAAACATAGGTTTATAAATCTTAGAATTTTTTATAAAACTTTTGAATAATGGATATAGGGGTTAGTTCACGAAATTTTGAGGATATGGATGATAGGATTGAGTTCAAAATTAGTTAGTTAATGGATGGAATGGATTAGGATAGGATTTAAGAATAAAAATAATGGTTTTAATTCATTTTGGATAAGTTTAAAGGAATTAATTGATTTTATTAATTTAAATAATAAATAATAATATACAAACTTAAAATTTCGAAAATTATATTAATAATAATGATATATGATTGAATTTACAAAAATTAACCAGATTTCGAAGACGTTACAAAAGAAACCCTGAAATTTACGTATGTGTAACTTTTACCCTTGAAATTATATTTTAGTCAAACGAAGTTACAAACTTGAACTGTTTTTATTAGGTTAGAGTCTAAGGCATCCAAAGCTACTATAAGTAGCAAGATTAAGAATGAATACCAGAATCAGATATAGAATCAAAATATAATGTGCAAGCCGTTCTAAGCGCAATAGAATACTCGCTTTAGACTAGACTTGGAAATTTGAAATGAAATGATATCACAAGTGATATGAAGCATAAAAATGTTCATTGTATAATAAATCAATCAAGGTTACAAGGTAGGATTATAGGATCAGACATAAAAATCAGGGATGTCACAGTCTCCCCTAGTTAAGAGAATTTCTTCCCGAAATTCAACTAGTAGAGTTTGTGCCATCCTGAAATAGATGAGGGTATTTGAGTTTCATCTGGTCTTCACGTTCCCAGGTGAACTCAGGACCACGTTTAGAATTCCAACGAACTTTAACAATTGAAATATGGCTTCGCTTCAATTTCTTGATGTCACGATCCATAATCTCAGTAGGTTCTTCAACGAATTGCAGTTGGTTATCGATGCGGATCTCATCCAAAGGAATGTGCAAAGTGTCGTCAGCTAGACACTTAGTTGTTGCGGTAGCTGAAGTTTGTAGGCTACTGGACCAATCCTTTCCAAGATCTTGAATGGTCCAACATACCTAGGAGATAGTTTACCCTTTTTCCCGAATCGGACAATTCCTTTACAAGGGGAAACTTTAAGTAGAACACGATCACCAATCTGGAATTCAAGAGGCTTTCTTCTATTGTCCGCATAACTCTTCTGACGATCTCGTGCGGCTTTAAGTCTATCTTGAATTTGAAATACTTTATCTGAAGTCTCTTGAAAAAGTTCCGGACCAGTTATCTGACTGTCTCCGATTTCAGTCCAACAAACAGGGGTGCGACATTTTCTTCCGTATAAGGCCTCAAATGGTGAATGTTGGTGTGATAACTGTTATTGTACGAGAACTCTATCAGAGGTAAGTGATTATCCCAACTTCCACCAAAGTCGATGACACAGACTCGTAGCATGTCCTCAAGAGTTTGTATGGTTCGTTCGCTTTGGCCATCAGTCTGAGGGTGATAAGCCGTGCTAAGATCCACACGTGTTCCTAAGGATTTCTGTAAAGATTTCCAGAACCTGGACGTAAACCGACTGTCTCGGTCAGAGATGATGGATAGTGGAACACCATGACGAGCTACGATTTCATTGATATAGATCTTGGATAACCTCTCCATTTTATAGTCTTCTCGGATCGGTAGAAAGTGAGCGGATTTAGTCAGGCGATCGACTATGACCCAAATTGAGTCATGCCCACCGAAGGTTTTAGGAAGCTTGGTAATGAAATCCATGGAAATCTGATCCCATTTCCATTGAGGGATTTCGGGTTGCTGGAGTAGGCCTGATGGTTTTTGGTGCTCAACTTTGACTTTTTGACAGGTCAAACATCTTCCAACATACAACGCTATGTCTTTCTTCATTCCAGACCACCAATAACATTTTCTCAGATCTAAGTACATCTTATCGGAACCTGGATGAATAGAATAGTGAGACTTATGAGCTTCATTTAGGATAAGTTCTCGGAGATTATCAAAATTAGGAACCCACATTCGACCCATGAAGTAAAGAATTTCATCGGTCTTGGACTCCAATTGATGTTCAGCAATACTTGCCAATTCATCCTTTAGATCCGTCCTGACAAGTGCTTTCCTTTGGGCTAGAAGGATTTGGGCTTTGAGACTAGTATGTATAATCATTCCCATCGCACGAGTGCGTGAGGGTTTGATTCTTTCCTTTCTGCTGAGAGCGTCGGCTACTACGTTAGCTTTACCCGGGTGATAGCGAATCTCGCAATCATAGTCATTTAGTAGTTCCACCCAACGCCTCTGTCTCATATTTAACTCCTTCTGATCGAATATGTGTTGTAAGCTTTTATGATCGGTGTAGATAACACATTTCGTACCGTTTAAGTAATGTCTTCGGATCTTTAAAGCAAACACTACAGCACCTAGCTCAAGATCATGAGTAGTGTAGTTCTTTTCATGGATCTTAAGCTGTCTAGATGCGTATGCAATGACCTTTTCTCGTTGCATAAGGACACAACCTAGGCCTTGGTTGGATGCGTCATAGTACACAACAAAGTCCTCGTTGCCATCTGGTAAAGTCAGAATGGGTGCATCACATAACTTCTGCTTAAGCAACTGGAACGCATCTTCCTGTTTTGGTCCCCAGTCAAAAGTATGGTTTTTCTGAGTCAGAGTAGTGAGTGGCAGAGCAATTCTCGAAAAGTTTGAGATGAACCTTCGATAGTACCCCGCTAGACCCAGAAATGAGCGAACCTCTGAGGGAGTCTTTGGTGCATTCCAGTTCTTGACTGCTTCAATCTTGGCAGGGTCAACATGGATACCCTTGTCATTGATCACATGACCTAAGAATTGAACTTCACTAAGCCAAAACTCACACTTAGAGAACTTAGCATAGAGTTGCTCTTTCTTTAGAAGCTCAAGGATAAGTTTGAGGTGTTTCTCATGATCGGTCTTGGTTCGGGAATAGATCAAGATGTCATCTATGAAAACAATGACGAATTTATCTAGGTAAGGTCGACAAACACGGTTCATGAGGTCCATGAATATCGCGGGTGCATTGGTTAGTCCAAATGGCATAACTACGAACTCATAGTGTCCATATCGGGTTCGAAAGGCGGTTTTGGGTATGTCTTCTTCATTCACTCGAAGTTGATGATAACCAGAGCGTAGATCAATCTTTGAAAAACAGGCGTCTCCTTGTAATTGATCAAACAAATCATCAATCCGCGGTAGTGGATACCGATTTTTGACGGTTAGTTTGTTGAGCTCTCTATAGTCAATGCACATCCGAAAGGATCCGTCTTTCTTCTTGACAAATAAAACCGGCGCTCCCCAAGGTGAGAAACTTGGTCGGATAAATCCCTTGTCTAATAATTCTTGAAGCTGACCGGATAGCTCCTTCATTTCTGATGGGGCTAAGCGGTAAGGGGATTTGGCAACAGGCGTTGCACCAGGTACAAGGTCAATCCGGAACTCGACTTGTCGGATAGGAGGTAGTCCGAGAAAATCATCAGGAAAGACCTCCGGGTAGTCTTTAATGATAGGGACATCTTGCAGTTTCTTTCCTTGAGTCTTCTTTTCCATAACGTGGGCCAAGAATGCCATAGTAGTGGGTTTTCTCAGCAAGCTACGGGCTTTCATAGATGAAATGATCTTTAAGTTTTTCCCAGACCTCTCTCCATGGATAGTCAAAGTATCTCCAGATTTAAGGGGAATACAGACTAGTTTCTCAGCACAAATGATCTCATCATGGTTGGTGGATAGCCAATCCACTCCTACCACTATGTCAAAGCTTCCAAGTTGGATAGGGATAAGATCGATTGAGAACGGATGATCGTCAAGTGTTAAAGTACAACCTCGGAAAATAGTATTGGCATGTATTAGATCTCCATTAGCTAACTCAACAGAATAAGTAGTATCTAGTTTAACAAAGTTAGGGCTAAGCAAAGATTCAAACTCGGTTGAGACAAAACTTTTGTCCGCTCCGGAGTCGAATAGGATAGAAGCATAGTGTTGATTGATGAGAAACATTAGATAGAGTCGCAAGATAATCAAAATAGGAATTTTATTCATAATCAAGTTGTTTAATTACAAATAAGGAAAGATAAAGACATAAGCACATATAACCACTTAATGTCCTGAATTGAAAATAAAAAGGATTAATTGACTAATCAAAACTCTAGATCTGCATGGTAGATGGTAGGAGAGTGTGTTTTAACCTATAAGCGATACTCACACCAAGATTTCCCAGGAAAGAGTGACATGTCCAAAGGGATTTATGCGCCACGACTTTCCTAGACAGAGCCCTTTGTGTACAGGTACCCACTCTTCCAGATTACACACTGTCCTTCGATCCACCAATTAGATCCTTGGTCTTGAAGAGAGTGATTTAGGAATCGTCTCAGCTCCGTCTTCTATGTCTCGGATGATCGAAGACTTGGTAGTTCTAGCTCTACTCTCCTTAGGTTCCACCGGTCGTGTAAAGCGTACGTTCTCCGGGCGGTAACGACTAGTTGCGTCAGACCGCAGCTCCGGGTTGTTCATGTCTCGAGCTTCTTGTGTCCACTTGATTGAGCTTGGGGTTGCTATACTTTTCCTTGTTAGGTCGATGAAGTTATCCATGGCTAGAAGAAGGGAGGTTGGAGATAAGTTAAATACATAAGGTTAGACACAAAGAAAAAGTAACTTCTAAATAGGGAAATTCTAGGGTTATAGACTAGGTTTATTCTAAAGCAACCTATTTCTCTATAACCTGTCTCTGATACCAATCTGTCACACCCCAACCGATGGCGGAATGTATGCGAGGGGTGACAAATTGAAATCATCACAATGATTAAAATAAATACTATTAAATTAACCGAATAATTGAGTTACATTGTTTTAAAAACACACAACCAAACAAAATAGATAAACAAATAGTCTTTATTAAACTTTATAAATAACTAAATCTCCTAGAGCCAAGTCTCGAAGTCCTAGCGTGATTGTAACAGCAATCTAGTTATTAGTACCTGAAAAACATGCTAAAATATGTCAGCTATAAAGCCGGTGAGAACATAGGTTTAAGTAATTACATAGTATAGATAATGAAGATTTTTGCAATTCATAAACAAGATTCAATAACAAGTAAACAAACTTTTATACATCGATTCAACCAAACCTAATGACAAGATTGGGTTCCCATAGAATTGATATAGCATGAATAACAAGTTTTGCAGTTTCTGTATATCTAGTCTCAAGTTGATATCGTATCTCGTCAACTCAAGAACTAGATCAGCATGTCAGGCCCATAGATCCATGACTTACTCCTGTTGGCTTATCCCAAGTTAATGGTTGTAGAGTGTGTATAAAACCGTTTAAGTTTACAAGTATAGAAAGTTGTTATTGAAAATACAGAAGTAGTATTTGAGTTTGATATAGTTTGAACAACCTTTGATATACGAGCATGTTTTCCACCCCAAAGATAAAAAGTAAAAGGGGCTATGTATCTCACCTTGCAAATGAAAGGGTTGAACTTGAACTTGTAGTAACTTGGATCGAATGCCTTAACGACTCCCTAAGTTAAGTTTGTTACGTTAGAAACAAGTTAAGGATAGTCGAGGGGTTGACAATGTAATTAGTTGAAAGTGGTTGTTGTACACTAGAGTGGTTATCATTCCAGAGTAGTACATCCAACATAAAAGTTCCCAGGAAAGAGTTGGTTGGATCGGAACCCCGTCTTTTCCTAGCCAGAACTTTAATGTTTGTCAGATAACTACATACTGGTTTGAAAGTTACCCTATTTGTATACTTGACCAAGTTTAGGGTTTGTTTGGTAAGTTTGGAAAGTAGAAGGGCTAAAGTGAAACTATAAGTTTAGTAAAGATAGAAATGAAATAAGTTAATTATTAGAGGGGTTTAATTTGAAGATAAGGAGTTTTAGTAAAAACATGATTTTTGAAATTGAAAGGAACAAGAAAGATCAAAACCAAGTTTTTAAATAAAAGTTTGAACAAGTTTAATTAAAATAGGGCATTTGATCTTCGATAGCTCTATGATTATAACATAAACATACTAGGGAATCATATATCTAGCTAGTTATGAGGAATTTTCGAAAAGAAAAGTATGAACAAGCAAGAACATAAGAAGAACTTACTTAGAATGGAATGATTTAAGCTATAATCTTCCAAAAGATAAGAAGAACAACCTTTAGTTGCTAGAGAGCCCTAGAGGATTGTTGAGGTGTGAATAATGAATGAGGTTTAAGGCTCTATTTATAGGGTGGGTTTGAGAGGAAAAAGAGGAAAAGTTGGTTAGGTTTTTTTTATTAGGATAACAAAGGTGATAAACATAGGTTTATAAATCTTAGTATTTTTTATAAAACTTTTGAATAATGGATATATGGGTTAGTGTAACATCCCGAGTTTTAGAGCACGAGAGAATTCACGAGGAATTAAAACTTAAATAAAAAGAAATGAAGCGGGCTTGGGCCGGGGTGTATGGGCCGAAAGGGGCAAGGGTCGGGCCCTTATAAGCCTCAAGATCAGCCAAAAGCTCTCATTTCTATCCTCATTTCCGGATTTTAGAGAGAGAAAGTGAGAGAGATTCTAGAGAGAGAAAGTCCCGGTTTTCGGATTAGAGCTTCAAGGATCGTTAGCAAGAGTCTCGTGAGTGTTTAGCAACAAAAAGGAAGTGATTACAGGTAACCGATTCTCCTAGATCTGAGTTTTAGTTCGTTTTTGGGTTTTTCGGGTTTTGGGTGAAAAGGTTATGTTTAATCAGATGAAACGGAAAGATAAGCATAGATTTGAGTTCCTTAATGGAAAACGAGCGTTTTGAATGCAAACAGGTTCGGGATCTTGAAGTGATCAGACCCGAATGCGAAAGTTAGGGTTTTTCGCCAAGAACAGGTCGTGCGCACTTGCTAAGTGCGCACAGAGCAGGTCCTGCGCACTTGCTAAGTGCGCAGGAAGAGGGACCTGCGCACTTGTTAAGTGCGCAGGAAGGAAAGCCTGCGCACTTGCTAAGTGCGCAGGAAGGGAAGACTGCGCACTTGCTAAGTGCGCGGGAGGCAGAGTCTGCGCACTTGCTAAGTGCGCAGGCATCAGGTCTGATTAAGTGAAGTCAGTATGTTAGAGTAGTTAAACCGTTTAGCGTCGAGTTAAGTCTGATAAGTGTCAAATTGTTATGATTGTTTAGATTGTGCGAGATCCAGTAGATCGTTGCAGCTTAGATACCAGGTGAGTTCTAATCCCCTTTTTGCCTTCTTTAGGGGTGGTATGCATACTTAGTGTAAAGTGTTTATTATATTTTATATATTGTAAACTGAAGAGAAAAGCTATGTTTTAGTGAAAGGTTTAAAAGAGGCAAAAGTATGTTTTCAGTAAAGTAAGATATATCATTTGGCAAGCGTTTACTATATTTTCATATACATAAACAAAGACATGATATATATGATAAGCTATGTTTTAGAAAGAAAGATATATCATTTGGCAAGCGTTTACTATATTTTCATATATACATAAACAAAGGCATGATATATATGATAAGCTATGTTTTAGAAAGAAAGATATATCATTGGGCAAGCGTTTACTATATTTTCATATACATAAACAAAGGCATGATATATGTGCTAGCATGTTTTCAGTAAAGTAAGATATATCATTTGGCAAGCGTTTACTATATTTTCATATACATAAACAATGGCATGATATATATGATAAGCTATGTACAAGATTTACAGAAAGTTTTATGAACAGTAAAGTGAACAGCTTTCCTTCGGGAATGAGTACCAGTTTGTAAAGGTCCTTGGGACAGATGTTACTTGTACAAGATGTCAGATATGGGTTCTACCCATTAGTAAGAACCTTAGGGTTCGTTAACAGTTGTACAACTGGGATGAGTGACGGCGGTTGCTCGGGAGGTCCACGCAACCTCCCCTTAGCGGTATTGTCGGTTCATGGATGTAAGCCATGGGGGCATTGACCAGGTACTCGTCGGTTCATGGTCGTTGACCATGGGGGCGGTACAGTAGTGACAAGGAATTGACGGTTAAGCGGTAGTGTCGGTTCATGGACGTTAGCCATGGGGACATTGACCAGGTACTTGTCGGTTCATGGATGTAAGCCATGAGGGCAGTACAGTAAAGAGGAATTGACGGTTTATTATACGTTTTAAACTGTTTGAAAAGTAAAGTGAGTTAAGTTTAGCCTTAATGGCAGTATATATGTTTGAAAAGTAAAGTATGATAAGTTTTGCCTTAAGGGCAGTATGTATGTATTAGTAAATCTTTTGTATAAATGATTTAAAGTAAACGTTAGAACTCACTCAGCGTTGCTGATTTTTAGTATGCATATCAGTTAAGTGCAGGTTTAGTTGATGGATGTGGATGCTTGGGCTTAGAGAGAAGAGTTACCCGAAGATCAGAGTCTAGCATCCCGATTATGTTTATGTCATGTTTAGCTTGATATTGTTAGAGACAAGTTGTATTAGATATTTATGTTTCCGCTGTGTATGTAGAGAAGTTAAATCGTTTCCGCTGTATTAATGAATGCCTTATGTATAAAGTGCTATGTGTTGATGAGTAAATCCAATAAGTGAGGCCTCCCGGGATCGGGGCCTCACAAGTTGGTATCAGAGCCATAGTTTAAGAGATTTGGACATCCCCGATGTCTAGACTTAAACTGAGAATGGGACAAGAAGCTGATGCCAGTACGGGTAACTCAAGCCAAAGCATCAGAAGCGTATAGTAAGTAAAGTTTACCTTTAGAGTGTCAAGATAAGAATAGAGGCTTTAGTGGAACCATGAAAGCGAATAAATAGAAAACAAGATGTGATGTAATGGTTAATTACAGATGGCCAGTGTATATTAACATCTTACCTTACTTATTGTGTTCTACATATTCCCTAGCATGATGAAATTAAATCTTTTGTTCTCTATCTTTCAGTTAGAAATGGCTAGACGTGGAGGAACTAGAGGAGGTGGAGGAGGAAGACGTGGTGGGCGTACAGGCCGCCACGGTGGAGCTAGCACAAACCAAGTGATTGAAGGGAGTGTTCACACTACCCATACTGATACGGTAGTCAGTCAGCACAATGTTGAACATGCGGCAGAAGATGATCAGACATTCGAGTTCGAGCCGGCCGTGCAAGCAGCTATTGGCCGTGAGTTTACCCGACTGTTGAAGGAAACCTTACCGGCCATACTAGACGAAGCCTTGAGGAAGGCCAAGGAGAGCCCTAACACAACTGAAGAGCCTGTGGTGCTTCCAGCAATGGGAGGACCAAATCTAGTAGAAAATGTTGCACCGCCTGCTCGCGGCTGTGACTATAAGGCATTTCGGGGTTATGATCCACCCGTGCTTACTGGGGAGAAGGAAGCATCAGATACCTTAGATTGGATTAACGGCATGGAGTCGACCATTCGTCTTAGTGAATGTCGACCGGAACAAGCAGTCATGTTCGCTGCAAAGTCATTGAAAGGAGAAGCAGCGCACTGGTGGGAAACTGTGAAACAGGCTAAGGGTGACCAAGCGGTCGGATTGATGAGGTGGAGCGACCTGAAAGCGTTGGTAATTGAAAAGTTTTGTCCTAAAAATGAGGTCCACAAGGTGGAAAGGGAATTCTTGACTCTACAAGCCGGACTCATGACTCACCGGCAATATACTTCAAAGTACAACGAGTTGGCACGCCTGGTGCCTCATCTTGTAACGACTGAGGAAAGGAGAATTCACTACTATGTTCAAGGGTTGCCTCCAAAGATACGTACCTTTGTAAAGGCCAACACACCGAGTACCTTTGAGTCGGTGGTTGTTCTGAGCGGAGTTGTCTATGATGACATTGCCTCTGAAGTCATTGCTGAAGCACCCAAGAAACAAGCAGCTAAGCGCACTGCTGAGGAACTCCAGGGTCCTAACGATAGGAGGGCAAGGGTAGAAGCAGAGGGTCTATGCGGTAAATGTGGAAGGAGACATGGAGGTGAGTGTAAGGCAGGTCAGGTGGGATGTTTCAGGTGTGGCAAGTTTGGACACCAATCACGAGACTGTCCGGAAAGGCCAAGATGCCACAATTGTGGGGGACAAGGACACGTGAGCAGAGATTGTAGGAAGCGCAAAGAGCCGGAAGCGGGAGGATCCGGAAAGGGTAAGGGTGCAGAGAAAGAACCTTACATCAACAAAGCCACAGCAAGGGCTTACCAGATAACTCAGTAAGGTACGTTGCAACTCCTATTTATTTATCTTTTTACTATGGCGTGATCATGTTACTGAATCCTTAAGTGATTAGTTAGCCACATCAGCTTAGAAGCCTTAGAACTAGATATATCCCTGAATAGATCCTCACCGGTAGTTAATCACAATGGCTTTCATGACTAAGCTGCCTTGCATAGCTACGGTTTATGCCACCCATTCTGTGATTTGCTATCAGTGTAGCTTATGGCAGGTTTCGAGGACGAAACCTATTGTAAGGAGGGTAGACTTGTAACATCCCGAGTTTTAGAGCACGAGAGAATTCACGAGGAATTAAAACTTAAATAAAAAGAAAGGAAGCGGGCTTGGGCCGGGGTGTATGGGCCGAAAGGGGCAAGGGTCGGGCCCTTATAAGCCTCAAGATCAGCCAAAAGCTCTCATTTCCATCCTCATTTCTGGATTTTAGAGAGAGAAAGTGAGAGAGATTCTAGAGAGAGAAAGTCCCGGTTTTCGGATTAGAGCTTCAAGGATCGTTAGCAAGAGTCTCGTGAGTGTTTAGCAACAAAAAGGAAGTGATTACAGGTAACCGATTCTCCTAGATCTGAGTTTTAGTTCGTTTTTGGGTTTTTCGGGTTTTGGGTGAAAAGGTTATGTTTAATCAGATGAAACGGAAAGATAAGCATAGATTTGAGTTCCTTAATGGAAAACGAGCGTTTTGAATGCAAACAGGTTCGGGATCTTGAAGTGATCAGACCCGAATGCGAAAGTTAGGGTTTTTCGCCAAGAACAGGTCGTGCGCACTTGCTAAGTGCACACAGAGCAGGTCATGCGCACTTGCTAAGTGCGCAGGAAGAGGGACCTGCGCACTTGTTAAGTGCGCAGGAAGGAAAGCCTGCGCACTTTCTAAGTGCGCAGGAAGGGAAGACTGCGCACTTGCTAAGTGCGCGGGAGGCAGAGTCTGCGCACTTGCTAAGTGCGCAGGCATCAGGTCTGATTAAGTGAAGTCAGTATGTTAGAGTAGTTAAACCGTTTAGCGTCGAGTTAAGTCTGATAAGTGTCAAATTGTTATGATTGTTTAGATTGTGCGAGATCCAGTAGATCGTTGCAGCTTAGATACCAGGTGAGTTCTAATCCCCTTTTTGCCTTCTTTAGGGGTGGTATGCATACTTAGTGTAAAGTGTTTATTATATTTTATATATTGTAAACTGAAGAGAAAAGCTATGTTTTAGTGAAAGGTTTAAAAGAGGCAAAAGTATGTTTTCAGTAAAGTAAGATATATCATTTGGCAAGCGTTTACTATATTTTCATATACATAAACAAAGGCATGATATATATGATAAGCTATGTTTTAGAAAGAAAGATATATCATTTGGCAAGCGTTTACTATATTTTCATATATACATAAACAAAGGCATGATATATATGATAAGCTATGTTTTAGAAAGAAAGATATATCATTGGGCAAGCGTTTACTATATTTTCATATACATAAACAAAGGCATGATATATGTGCTAGCATGTTTTCAGTAAAGTAAGATATATCATTTGGCAAGCGTTTACTATATTTTCATATACATAAACAAAGGCATGATATATATGATAAGCTATGTACAAGATTTACAGAAAGTTTTATGAACAGTAAAGTGAACAGCTTTCCTTCGGGAATGAGTACCAGTTTGTAAAGGTCCTTGGGACAGATGTTACTTGTACAAGATGTCAGATATGGGTTCTACCCATTAGTAAGAACCTTAGGGTTCGTTAACAGTTGTACAACTGGGATGAGTGACGGCGGTTGCTCGGGAGGTCCACGCAACCTCCCCTTAGCGGTATTGTCGGTTCATGGATGTAAGCCATGGGGGCATTGACCAGGTACTCGTCGGTTCATGGTCGTTGACCATGGGGGCGGTACAGTAGTGACAAGGAATTGACGGTTAAGCGGTAGTGTCGGTTCATGGACGTTAGCCATGGGGGCATTGACCAGGTACTTGTCGGTTCATGGATGTAAGCCATGAGGGCAGTACAGTAAAGAGGAATTGACGGTTTATTATACGTTTTAAACTGTTTGAAAAGAAAAGTGAGTTAAGTTTAGCCTTAATGGCAGTATATATGTTTGAAAAGTAAAGTATGATAAGTTTTGCCTTAAGGGCAGTATGTATGTATTAGTAAATCTTTTGTATAAATGATTTAAAGTAAACGTTAGAACTCACTCAGCGTTGCTGATTTTTAGTATGCATATCAGTTAAGTGCAGGTTTAGTTGATGGATGTGGATGCTTGGGCTTAGAGAGAAGAGTTACCCGAAGATCAGAGTCTGGCATCCCGATTATGTTTATGTCATGTTTAGCTTGATATTGTTAGAGACAAGTTGTATTAGATATTTATGTTTCCGCTGTGTATGTAGAGAAGTTAAATCGTTTCCGCTGTATTAATGAATGCCTTATGTATAAAGTGCTATGTGTTGATGAGTAAATCCAATAAGTGAGGCCTCCCGGGATCGGGGCCTCACAAGTTGGTATCAGAGCCATAGTTTGAGAGATTTGGACATCCCCGATGTCCAGACTTAAACTGAGAATGGGACAAGAAGCGGATGCCAGTACGGGTAACTCAAGCCAAAGCATCAGAAGCGTATAGTAAGTAAAGTTTACCTTTAGAGTGTCAAGATAAGAATAGAGGCTTTAGTGGAACCATGAAAGCGAATAAATAGAAAACAAGATGTGATGTAATGGTTAATTACAGATGGCCAGTGTATATTAACATCTTACCTTACTTATTGTGTTCTACATATTCCCTAGCATGATGAAATTAAATCTTTTGTTCTCTATCTTTCAGTTAGAAATGGCTAGACGTGGAGGAACTAGAGGAGGTGGAGGAGGAAGACGTGGTGGGCGTACAGGCCGCCACGGTGGAGCTAGCACAAACCAAGTGATTGAAGGGAGTGTTCACACTACCCATACTGATACGGTAGTCAGTCAGCACAATGTTGAACATGCGGCAGAAGATGATCAGACATTCGAGTTCGAGCCGGCCGTGCAAGCAGCTATTGGCCGTGAGTTTACCCGACTGTTGAAGGAAACCTTACCGGCCATACTAGACGAAGCCTTGAGGAAGGCCAAGGAGAGCCCTAACACAACTGAAGAGCCTGTGGTGCTTCCAGCAATGGGAGGACCAAATCTAGTAGAAAATGTTGCACCGCCTGCTCGCGGCTGTGACTATAAGGCATTTCGGGGTTGTGATCCACCCGTGCTTACTGGGGAGAAGGAAGCATCAGATACCTTAGATTGGATTAACGGCATGGAGTCGACCATTCGTCTTAGTGAATGTCGACCGGAACAAGCAGTCATGTTCGCTGCAAAGTCATTGAAAGGAGAAGCAGCGCACTGGTGGGAAACTGTGAAACAGGCTAAGGGTGACCAAGCGGTCGGATTGATGAGGTGGAGCGACCTGAAAGCGTTGGTAATTGAAAAGTTTTGTCCTAAAAATGAGGTCCACAAGGTGGAAAGGGAATTCTTGACTCTACAAGCCGGACTCATGACTCACCGGCAATATACTTCAAAGTACAACGAGTTGGCACGCCTGGTGCCTCATCTTGTAACGACTGAGGAAAGGAGAATTCACTACTATGTTCAAGGGTTGCCTCCAAAGATACGTACCTTTGTAAAGGCCAACACACCGAGTACCTTTGAGTCGGTGGTTGTTCTGAGCGGAGTTGTCTATGATGACATTGCCTCTGAAGTCATTGCTGAAGCACCCAAGAAACAAGCAGCTAAGCGCACTGCTGAGGAACTCCAGGGTCCTAACGATAGGAGGGCAAGGGTAGAAGCAGAGGGTCTATGCGGCAAATGTGGAAGGAGACATGGAGGTGAGTGTAAGGCAGGTCAGGTGGGATGTTTCAGGTGTGGCAAGTTTGGACACCAATCACGAGACTGTTCGGAAAGGCCAAGATGCCACAATTGTGGGGGACAAGGACACGTGAGCAGAGATTGTAGGAAGCGCAAAGAGCCGGAAGCGGGAGGATCCGGAAAGGGTAAGGGTGCAGAGAAAGAACCTTACATCAACAAAGCCACAGCAAGGGCTTACCAGATAACTCAGTAAGGTACGTTGCAACTCCTATTTATTTATCTTTTTACTATGGCGTGATCATGTTACTGAATCCTTAAGTGATTAGTTAGCCACATCAGCTTAGAAGCCTTAGAACTAGATATATCCCTGAATAGATCCTCACCGGTAGTTAATCACAATGGCTTTCATGACTAAGCTGCCTTGCATAGCTACGGTTTATGCCACCCATTCTGTGATTTGCTATCAGTGTAGCTTATGGCAGGTTTCGAGGACGAAACCTATTGTAAGGAGGGTAGACTTGTAACATCCCGAGTTTTAGAGCACGAGAGAATTCACGAGGAATTAAAACTTAAATAAAAAGAAAGGAAGCGGGCTTGGGCCGGGGTGTATGGGCCGAAAGGGGCAAGGGTCGGGCCCTTATAAGCCTCAAGATCAGCCAAAAGCTCTCATTTCCATCCTCATTTCTGGATTTTAGAGAGAGAAAGTGAGAGAGATTCTAGAGAGAGAAAGTCCCGGTTTTCAGATTAGAGCTTCAAGGATCGTTAGCAAGAGTCTCGTGAGTGTTTAGCAACAAAAAGGAAGTGATTACAGGTAACCGATTCTCCTAGATCTGAGTTTTAGTTCGTTTTTGGGTTTTTCGGGTTTTGGGTGAAAAGGTTATGTTTAATCAGATGAAACGGAAAGATAAGCATAGATTTGAGTTCCTTAATGGAAAACGAGCGTTTTGAATGCAAACAGGTTCGGGATCTTGAAGTGATCAGACCCGAATGCGAAAGTTAGGGTTTTTCGCCAAGAACAGGTCGTGCGCACTTGCTAAGTGCACACAGAGCAGGTCATGCGCACTTGCTAAGTGCGCAGGAAGAGGGACCTGCGCACTTGTTAAGTGCGCAGGAAGGAAAGCCTGCGCACTTTCTAAGTGCGCAGGAAGGGAAGACTGCGCACTTGCTAAGTGCGCGGGAGGCAGAGTCTGCGCACTTGCTAAGTGCGCAGGCATCAGGTCTGATTAAGTGAAGTCAGTATGTTAGAGTAGTTAAACCGTTTAGCGTCGAGTTAAGTCTGATAAGTGTCAAATTGTTATGATTGTTTAGATTGTGCGAGATCCAGTAGATCGTTGCAGCTTAGATACCAGGTGAGTTCTAATCCCCTTTTTGCCTTCTTTAGGGGTGGTATGCATACTTAGTGTAAAGTGTTTATTATATTTTATATATTGTAAACTGAAGAGAAAAGCTATGTTTTAGTGAAAGGTTTAAAAGAGGCAAAAGTATGTTTTCAGTAAAGTAAGATATATCATTTGGCAAGCGTTTACTATATTTTCATATACATAAACAAAGGCATGATATATATGATAAGCTATGTTTTAGAAAGAAAGATATATCATTTGGCAAGCGTTTACTATATTTTCATATATACATAAACAAAGGCATGATATATATGATAAGCTATGTTTTAGAAAGAAAGATATATCATTGGGCAAGCGTTTACTATATTTTCATATACATAAACAAAGGCATGATATATGTGCTAGCATGTTTTCAGTAAAGTAAGATATATCATTTGGCAAGCGTTTACTATATTTTCATATACATAAACAAAGGCATGATATATATGATAAGCTATGTACAAGATTTACAGAAAGTTTTATGAACAGTAAAGTGAACAGCTTTCCTTCGGGAATGAGTACCAGTTTGTAAAGGTCCTTGGGACAGATGTTACTTGTACAAGATGTCAGATATGGGTTCTACCCATTAGTAAGAACCTTAGGGTTCGTTAACAGTTGTACAACTGGGATGAGTGACGGCGGTTGCTCGGGAGGTCCACGCAACCTCCCCTTAGCGGTATTGTCGGTTCATGGATGTAAGCCATGGGGGCATTGACCAGGTACTCGTCGGTTCATGGTCGTTGACCATGGGGGCGGTACAGTAGTGACAAGGAATTGACGGTTAAGCGGTAGTGTCGGTTCATGGACGTTAGCCATGGGGGCATTGACCAGGTACTTGTCGGTTCATGGATGTAAGCCATGAGGGCAGTACAGTAAAGAGGAATTGACGGTTTATTATACGTTTTAAACTGTTTGAAAAGAAAAGTGAGTTAAGTTTAGCCTTAATGGCAGTATATATGTTTGAAAAGTAAAGTATGATAAGTTTTGCCTTAAGGGCAGTATGTATGTATTAGTAAATCTTTTGTATAAATGATTTAAAGTAAACGTTAGAACTCACTCAGCGTTGCTGATTTTTAGTATGCATATCAGTTAAGTGCAGGTTTAGTTGATGGATGTGGATGCTTGGGCTTAGAGAGAAGAGTTACCCGAAGATCAGAGTCTGGCATCCCGATTATGTTTATGTCATGTTTAGCTTGATATTGTTAGAGACAAGTTGTATTAGATATTTATGTTTCCGCTGTGTATGTAGAGAAGTTAAATCGTTTCCGCTGTATTAATGAATGCCTTATGTATAAAGTGCTATGTGTTGATGAGTAAATCCAATAAGTGAGGCCTCCCGGGATCGGGGCCTCACAAGTTGGTATCAGAGCCATAGTTTGAGAGATTTGGACATCCCCGATGTCCAGACTTAAACTGAGAATGGGACAAGAAGCGGATGCCAGTACGGGTAACTCAAGCCAAAGCATCAGAAGCGTATAGTAAGTAAAGTTTACCTTTAGAGTGTCAAGATAAGAATAGAGGCTTTAGTGGAACCATGAAAGCGAATAAATAGAAAACAAGATGTGATGTAATGGTTAATTACAGATGGCCAGTGTATATTAACATCTTACCTTACTTATTGTGTTCTACATATTCCCTAGCATGATGAAATTAAATCTTTTGTTCTCTATCTTTCAGTTAGAAATGGCTAGACGTGGAGGAACTAGAGGAGGTGGAGGAGGAAGACGTGGTGGGCGTACAGGCCGCCACGGTGGAGCTAGCACAAACCAAGTGATTGAAGGGAGTGTTCACACTACCCATACTGATACGGTAGTCAGTCAGCACAATGTTGAACATGCGGCAGAAGATGATCAGACATTCGAGTTCGAGCCGGCCGTGCAAGCAGCTATTGGCCGTGAGTTTACCCGACTGTTGAAGGAAACCTTACCGGCCATACTAGACGAAGCCTTGAGGAAGGCCAAGGAGAGCCCTAACACAACTGAAGAGCCTGTGGTGCTTCCAGCAATGGGAGGACCAAATCTAGTAGAAAATGTTGCACCGCCTGCTCGCGGCTGTGACTATAAGGCATTTCGGGGTTGTGATCCACCCGTGCTTACTGGGGAGAAGGAAGCATCAGATACCTTAGATTGGATTAACGGCATGGAGTCGACCATTCGTCTTAGTGAATGTCGACCGGAACAAGCAGTCATGTTCGCTGCAAAGTCATTGAAAGGAGAAGCAGCGCACTGGTGGGAAACTGTGAAACAGGCTAAGGGTGACCAAGCGGTCGGATTGATGAGGTGGAGCGACCTGAAAGCGTTGGTAATTGAAAAGTTTTGTCCTAAAAATGAGGTCCACAAGGTGGAAAGGGAATTCTTGACTCTACAAGCCGGACTCATGACTCACCGGCAATATACTTCAAAGTACAACGAGTTGGCACGCCTGGTGCCTCATCTTGTAACGACTGAGGAAAGGAGAATTCACTACTATGTTCAAGGGTTGCCTCCAAAGATACGTACCTTTGTAAAGGCCAACACACCGAGTACCTTTGAGTCGGTGGTTGTTCTGAGCGGAGTTGTCTATGATGACATTGCCTCTGAAGTCATTGCTGAAGCACCCAAGAAACAAGCAGCTAAGCGCACTGCTGAGGAACTCCAGGGTCCTAACGATAGGAGGGCAAGGGTAGAAGCAGAGGGTCTATGCGGCAAATGTGGAAGGAGACATGGAGGTGAGTGTAAGGCAAGTCAGGTGGGATGTTTCAGGTGTGGCAAGTTTGGACACCAATCACGAGACTGTTCGGAAAGGCCAAGATGCCACAATTGTGGGGGACAAGGACACGTGAGCAGAGATTGTAGGAAGCGCAAAGAGCCGGAAGCGGGAGGATCCGGAAAGGGTAAGGGTGCAGAGAAAGAACCTTACATCAACAAAGCCACAGCAAGGGCTCACCAGATAACTCAGTAAGGTACGTTGCAACTCCTATTTATTTATCTTTTTACTATGGCGTGATCATGTTACTGAATCCTTAAGTGATTAGTTAGCCCCATCAGCTTAGAAGCCTTAGAACTAGATATATCCCTGAATAGATCCTCACCGGTAGTTAATCACAATGGCTTTCATGACTAAGCTGCCTTGCATAGCTACGGTTTATGCCACCCATTCTGTGATTTGCTATCAGTGTAGCTTATGGCAGGTTTCGAGGACGAAACCTATTGTAAGGAGGGTAGACTTGTAACATCCCGAGTTTTAGAGCACGAGAGAATTCACGAGGAATTAAAACTTAAATAAAAAGAAAGGAAGCGGGCTTGGGCCGGGGTGTATGGGCCGAAAGGGGCAAGGGTCGGGCCCTTATAAGCCTCAAGATCAGCCAAAAGCTCTCATTTCCATCCTCATTTCCGGATTTTAGAGAGAGAAAGTGAGAGAGATTCTAGAGAGAGAAAGTCCCGGTTTTCGGATTAGAGCTTCAAGGATCGTTAGCAAGAGTCTCGTGAGTGTTTAGCAACAAAAAGGAAGTGATTACAGGTAACCGATTCTCCTAGATCTGAGTTTTAGTTCGTTTTTGGGTTTTTCGGGTTTTGGGTGAAAAGGTTATGTTTAATCAGATGAAACGGAAAGATAAGCATAGATTTGAGTTCCTTAATGGAAAACGAGCGTTTTGAATGCAAACAGGTTCGGGATCTTGAAGTGATCAGACCCGAATGCGAAAGTTAGGGTTTTTCGCCAAGAACAGGTCGTGCGCACTTGCTAAGTGCGCACAGAGCAGGTCCTGCGCACTTGCTAAGTGCGCAGGAAGAGGGACCTGCGCACTTGTTAAGTGCGCAGGAAGGAAAGCCTGCGCACTTGCTAAGTGCGCAGGAGGCAGAGTCTGCGCACTTGCTAAGTGCGCAGGCATCAGGTCTGATTAAGTGAAGTCAGTATGTTAGAGTAGTTAAACCGTTTAGCGTCGAGTTAAGTCTGATAAGTGTCAAATTGTTATGATTGTTTAGATTGTGCGAGATCCAGTAGATCGTTGCAGCTTAGATACCAGGTGAGTTCTAATCCCCTTTTTGCCTTCTTTAGGGGTGGTATGCATACTTAGTGTAACGTGTTTATTATATTTTATATATTGTAAACTGAAGAGAAAAGCTATGTTTTAGTGAAAGGTTTAAAAGAGGCAAAAGTATGTTTTCAGTAAAATAAGATATATCATTTGGCAAGCGTTTACTATATTTTCATATACATAAACAAAGGCATGATATATATGATAAGCTATGTTTTAGAAAGAAAGATATATCATTTCGCAAGCGTTTACTATATTTTCATATATACATAAACAAAGGCATGATATATATGATAAGCTATGTTTTAGAAAGAAAGATATATCATTGGGCAAGCGTTTACTATATTTTCATATACATAAACAAAGGCATGATATATGTGCTAGCATGTTTTCAGTAAAGTAAGATATATCATTTGGCAAGCGTTTACTATATTTTCATATACATAAACAAAGGCATGATATATATGATAAGCTATGTACAAGATTTACAGAAAGTTTTATGAACAGTAAAGTGAACAGCTTTCCTTCGGGAATGAGTACCAGTTTGTAAAGGTCCTTGGGACAGATGTTACTTGTACAAGATGTCAGATATGGGTTCTACCCATTAGTAAGAACCTTAGGGTTCGTTAACAGTTGTACAACTGGGATGAGTGACGGCGGTTGCTCGGGAGGTCCACGCAACCTCCCCTTAGCGGTATTGTCGGTTCATGGATGTAAGCCATGGGGGCATTGACCAGGTACTCGTCGGTTCATGGTCGTTGACCATGGGGGCGGTACAGTAGTGACAAGGAATTGACGGTTAAGCGGTAGTGTCGGTTCATGGACGTTAGCCATGGGGGCATTGACCAGGTACTTGTCGGTTCATGGATGTAAGCCATGAGGGCAGTACAGTAAAGAGGAATTGACGGTTTATTATACGTTTTAAACTGTTTGAAAAGTAAAGTGAGTTAAGTTTAGCCTTAATGGCAGTATATATGTTTGAAAAGTAAAGTATGATAAGTTTTGCCTTAAGGGCAGTATGTATGTATTAGTAAATCTTTTGTATAAATGATTTAAAGTAAACGTTAGAACTCACTCAGCGTTGCTGATTTTTAGTATGCATATCAGTTAAGTGCAGGTTTAGTTGATGGATGTGGATGCTTGGGCTTAGAGAGAAAAGTTACCCGAAGATCAGAGTCTGGCATCCCGATTATGTTTATGTCATGTTTAGCTTGATATTGTTAGAGACAAGTTGTATTAGATATTTATGTTTCCGCTGTGTATGTAGAGAAGTTAAATCGTTTCCGCTGTATTAATGAATGCCTTATGTATAAAGTGCTATGTGTTGATGAGTAAATCCAATAAGTGAGGCCTCCCGGGATCGGGGCCTCACAGTTAGTTCACGAAATTTTGAGGATATGGATGATAGGATTGAGTTCAAAATTAGTTAGTTAATGGATGGAATGGATTAGGATAGGATTTAAGAATAAAAATAATGGTTTTAATTCATTTTGGATAAGTTTAAAGGAATTAATTGATTTTATTAATTTAAATAATAAATAATAATATACAAACTTAAAATTTTGAAAATTATATTAATAATAATGATATATGATTGAATTTACAAAAATTAACCAGATTTCGAAGACGTTACAAAAGAAACCCTGAAATTTACGTATGTGTAACTTTTACCCTTGAAATTATATTTTAGTCAAACGAAGTTACAAACTTGAACTGTTTTTATTAGGTTAGAGTCTAAGGCATCCAAAGCTACTATAAGTAGCAAGATTAAGAATGAATACCAGAATCAGATATAGAATCAAAATATAATGCGCAAGCCGTTCTATGCGCAATAGAATACTCGCTTTAGACTAGACTTGGAAATTTGAAATGAAATGATATCACAAGTGATATGAAGCATAAAAATGTTCATTGTATAATAAATCAATCAAGGTTACAAGGTAGGATTATAGGATCAGACATAAAAATCAGGGATGTCACAAGCACAATACCGAAGAAGGGTCTAGTTCCAGTCGTCCGAATGGGAAGCGCAAAGTAATATGTAGGGGTCGTGAAGATGCGGGTAGTCGCCTTTGGAATAACTGCTTTGCTCCGACACCGGTTTACCATGAAAGATTATTTAGACAATGGTTCCGAATGCATCATGATCTATTTAATCGAATTTGTCGACGATATGAAAAACAATTATCTCTACTTTACACAAAGAGTGGATTCGGTTGGTAGAATTGGTTTATCCACCATCCAAAAATTCACATGTGCAATACGTCAGTTGGCATATGGCATGCCAGCTGACCTAACCGATGAATACATACACACTAGCGAAAGTACTGCCCTCGAGTGTCTTCGATTATTTTGCCGTGGTGTTATTGAAATGTATTTTAAAGAATATCTAAGAAGGCCAACTAAAAATGATATCCAACAGTTACTAGCTACGCATTCAACCAGGCATGGGTTCCCCGGAATACTAGGAAGCATTGACTGTATGCACCGTGCATGGAAAAATTGTCCGGTTACGTGGAAAGAGCAATATACGCGAGGTAACCATCGACATCCCACCATCTTGCTTGAGGCGGTTGCATCACATGATCTCTAGATTTGGCATGCATATTTTGGAGTGGCAGGGTCGAACAATGATATAAACATCATAAACCAATCACAGGTATTCAATGAAGTTATAGAAGGCAATGCACCTCCATGAAATTTTACAGTGAATGAAACACAATACGATATGGGATACTATCTTGCAGATGGTATATATCCGAAATGGGCGACACTTGTAAAAAGCTTCATATGTCCACAAAATCCAAAAATGTTGGAATTTAAAAAAACATCATGAGTCAGCAAGAAAGGATGCCGAGAGGGCATTTAGTGTCCTTCAAGCTCGATGGCACATTATACAAGGGCCAATAAAAACTTGGAGCGCAAAAGTAATCAATGATATAATGTATGCATGCATTATATTGCATAATATGATTATGGAAGATGAAGGGGACGAAATAACCGATTCGTCAGATGATGAAGGTGAAGAACCTGAATCACCAAACCAAGGATCGACAACAGATTTCGAAGAACACTTGGCAACAAGAAGCTACGTAACAATGAAGCTTATCATGCCCTTCAAGACGATTTAGTGGATCATATATGGTCTATTACGCATGTCATTTTAGAGCTAAATCAGACTCTTACTTTGAACCATTTATAGTAAACATTAGTCTAGAGGTGTACAAATCGATTTTTGGGTCAAACCGGTTAAGTTTCAGTCAAATAAAGTCAATATCGGTTTTGGACTGGGAAAAAATCATATCGGTTTAAAACTGATTTTGGACCGGATCTGATCGATTTTAAATGGTTTCAACGGAAATATCTCAAAACTAACAAATTAGATCCGCTTTCAACCAATTTCACCCAAACCGGTTTCAAAAGCAGTTTTAGATCATGAGCCGATTTGGGCATCCTAACAGACCGGTAGACTGTGGATCTAATGCAACCACTATCGGATCCCTTTATTTTAAGCAAACTCCTCTTAAATTCCATAATGTATCTCCTCTAGGATAGTATCTCCCTCAAAATTTTTTGATATTCTCATTAATGTGAAATTTCGATACCTCAGGGGACGGCTGTTCGCTTAATGGCTTTGGCTACTATAACCTTTCCAACCATGACTTTCATTTTCTCTAGGCATTTCACCTCGAAATATGAAATTATATATTCCATCTTTTGAAGTTGGGCTGGTCCTAACTGGTATCCAACGAATGTCTTAAAACAAGTTGATTGCTGAGTTGGGCCAGGCCCTACAAGATAGCCCAATAACAAAAAAGCCCAACAAGAAAGGAACCCTAAAATAGTAAAATCCGCACCTCTCTGCAACCATACACCATTTCTTTCAAAGATTATCCATACACACCGGCGCTCCAATTCAACACCACCGCTATCCGCTAAAGATGCCGGGACCCGTCGTCGAAGAAATTGAATCCGAGAAGAAGACCGAGGTACTGTTACTGTGTATCTATCTGTTCAATTACAATCTAGATTCGTTATTTCATACTTGTTATTAATATGTACAGGAAGAGATTCCGGTGGTTGAGGGAGTAGTTGAGGATGTTAAGGAGGAAGACGACCACAACGAAGAAGACGATTCCGACGATGATGAGGATGACAAGGAAGACGGTGTTCAAGGTAGTTATTTTTAGGGTTTTATGATATAACCTTTTTTAGGGTTTATGTTGTTTTTTATTTGGGAATGAAATTTCAGGTGGGAGTGAAAGTTCAAAGCAAAGCAGGAGTGAGAAGAAGAGTAGAAAGGCAATGTTGAAGCTGGGAATGAAACCTGTTATTGGTGTTAGCAGAGTCTCCATTAAAAGAGCTAAAAATGTAAGTCACTTTTATGCAAGAATCACCTTTTTAGTGTTTGGATTAATGACTCTGATTATCTAGACAGTATTGGATGAGAAGTTTCATCAGTGTTGTAAAAAGCGCTTGGCCATCTAGCGATTAATCGGGATTAGTCAGGGTTAATCAGGATTAATTGGATTGGAATTTTTATATGTTTTAGAATTATTTACCAAAAAATTAGCTATAATCAAGCTTAATATACTTTTTAATATATAAAAAGTATATATGTACAACCTAAAAACCTTTATGTACAACATCTTGATGCACAAGCATGTAAAAGTGTTGGTTAATTTTGTTAAAATTATCATTTTGAGGATGTAAACTTGTAATTTTATTAAAAAATAAGTGATAAATGAAAAAAAAATCTTTGGGCCCATTAGGGCCAATTAGGACCTAGCACCGACTAGGAACTAGCACCGACTAGGAACTATTACTGATTAACTGTCCGACCAGCCCAAAATTACAAGGAATTCCACCGTTTTTTTATTAATCTACCGATTAATCCCGGTTTCATAACACATTTGTTATTTTAGTAAGTTTGTCTTGATAAAAAGATAATTTTTGGAATTGATATGATTTCTTTTATCAAGAATTAAGAATTCATGAAAATTATTATTGTACTTCGATCAACACTAAAGTATTATTATAGTTGATAAAAATTCTACATGATGTATTTTGAGGGCACCCAAGTATTCAACCTTTTTCATTAAGGATGCCTATTCAATTTGGCAGTGGATGCTCTAATAAGGTGGTTTCCATGTACATTATCCTTAAAATTGGGTATTATATGTTGAGAATGCCATTTTTGGTCATTTTATCATTAAATACTAAAAGTTGAATTTTTTTATATTCTAAATGCCATTTTCATCATTAATTTATATTTTAACAATATTAATGAATGCCCATTTTTGTCATTTTATCTTTAGTTACATAAAAATCATATTTGCTAGTTATTGAATCATTCCTTTTTCAAATAGCATGTGCACATCCAAACATCATCTTCTACGCTCTTTATGTTAAAACTAATGTTTAAATATCACATCTTATACTGGGGATAATTATTCAAAATCACATAAAACAGTTTCAAAGCGCACATCCAAACAATCGTTATCTTTTTGTGATTATGCAGATCATGTTTTTCATCTCAAAGCCGGATGTATTCAAAAGCCCAAACTCTGAAACCTATGTCATATTTGGCGAAGCAAAGATTGAGGATCTGAGCTCACAGTTGCAAACTCAAGCAGCCCAGCAATTCAGAATGCCTGACATGGGTGCAGTGATGGGCAAGTCGGACATTTCAGCTGCTGCAGCAGCTGCTCAGGCCGACGAAGAAGAAGAGGAAGTTGATGAGACAGGCGTCGAGCCACGCGACATTGATCTGGTGATGACCCAAGCCAGTGTGTCAAGGACCAAGGCGGTGAAGGCTCTCAAGACTCACAGTGGAGACATAGTGAGTGCCATCATGGAGCTCACCACTTAGGTAGAGAATGTTTTAGTTTGTGGTTTTGGAAATGAGTTTTGGAATTTGTTCTCTCATTTTACTATTGCACTCCCATTGGAAGAATATATTATTAAAACTTCTAGCTGTTTGTCTGGTATTAGTTTTTATGAGGATTATGATTTATGCTTTGATTTTTGTAATAATAGTAAGTAATCAATTTTGGATGATTAGTTTTGTAACAATTACAACAAAATTGATTATCAAAGAAAAAAATTATTATTATTATTTCAAATTTTGGAAGAGGGTTTTGCTTTTCCATGTTAAGAGGGTTTGTTGTCTGTTGAAAATTCTAAAACAAATTGCCAACTATGGTTCAAAAAATGACAAGCCAAACTGGTTAGTCTTGATGGTTTACAGCTTAGATTTGGTGTTTGACAATTTGAACTGAACTCTTTTAAAAAACTGTAGTTTATACCCAAAATTATAAAACAATAAAGGTGATTAATAATTGGAATTAATAGTTTTGGAACTCAAACGGATAAGTTTCTTCGATTTGTGCGATTCAATCGGTTTCAATGATTATGAACGCACCTGCTTTTTAGGGAGAGTTCTTACTCAGAAGTCATCTTTAATACGTTATTGTATCTTAGTGTATTATGAGGTCACGAGTTTGAGCCGTAGAAACAGGCTCTTACACAAAGTGTAGTGTAAGACTGTATACATTCAATCGTGAAGCGATCCGGCTCCTCTCCGGACACTATTATTACATTATTATTGTTATCTAGTTATTATTAAGATGAAAGCGAGCTATTATGTTGAAGATAATACAAGACAAGATGCAAAGATTGAATGTAAAACCCTAGTCGAATTCTAAATTGAGATAACGTTGATAATTGTTTGTTGGTTCGAATGCCCATTAAATTAAAGTTTACTCAAGGTTTATTTTGGGGACTGCAATTTCAACCTAACGACATGAGGTATATCGGATGTGAGTGCCTATGTAGCATGGGTTGAGTGTGGGAACACTGCCTCCCTGCACTCACGACATGAGTGGGCCCACAGGTGTGAGTGAAAGAATTTTGACATTTGATTGGATGTGAGTGGTGTGAGGGTGTAAAAACACCACCCCACCTTGTATGAGAGGCATGAGTGACCTCACATGACGGGGAGTATACCTCATGCATTAAGGGTTTTTCCAACCCTAGATTAACTTAATTATTTATGCAAGATGAACACATATGCATAACTTAATTATCATTGATATTTCACAAATTCAATTAACATCCCAATTAACAAAAATACAGCTCAATTATTTTGGGGCCAATGCAAAGAAAACTTTGAAACGTTTTTCAACTTTTTTATAGTTTATACTTTCGATATCTATTTGACATGGATATTTTTTTTGTCGTATAAATAAATGTAGAGGTATTACTGGACTTTATAATCATTCAGAATTTAAACAAATAATTTTAGTTAATATTACTATTTATAAAATAACCAATCAGTTGCGAATCTGGAATTGTTTTAATAAGTCATATGTTTCGGTGTTCAGGACTTGTTTATTAGTGAGCCAGTTAATCAAAGTTGGCTATTGTTTTATCGCTCTATTTCTCTGCTTATTTTACATAATTGGAAGGAAGGATCTATTTTCTAAAACAAATAATTAAACAAGAAAAAATTAATTAAAATCTAAAATAAACATTATAACCTAGATAAAACACTCATTTAACATTATTACCGGTTCTCATTTGAATTAAGTGAAGAATTGGCCTATTCCCTCATCTTCTTCACAAGCTTGTTCTTGATCATGAAAGTCTCGTGGGATTGCTGTTTTAAAAATAAACACATGAAGAAAAAACATCACAACTTAAGACTTAAACATTTTTGGATTGCAATTTCTCCCAAATCAAGATTATAACAGTAAATTAATCCTATCAAATAGTGTACTTTCATGGCTTCAACAATCAACATAAGAACCTCTCACTCTTCAAGAAGAGGGCAGAGGGCGACGATTCGATTTTTGATGTGTTCTTCCATAAATCCATGCATAATTTTCAGTCGGTCAACTAAATTTCTCCTCAATCATAGCAAATAACAATAAAGATGATTTACGTCAAATTACAGGTATATAAATAAAGAGAAGATAAAAATTGAGGGCCCTATAAAACTTGGTATATACATAAAGAGAGGATAAAAATTAAGGGCCTAGAAAAGTGGAGGCTGCTTGGGTTAACACTTCCCTTAGGCCGGCTCTGCTTCAACCTAGAGGTGCACAAAAAAACCCGTTTTTTTGTTACCCGGTCTAAACCGGCAAACCGGTTTAGAGCAAACCAGTTCGGGTTAACCTAAAACCGTCGGTTTGAAACCGGTTTGAAGCTTTCTGGGTGTAATCGGGTAGGGGACCGGTTTGTGAACCGGTTCGATAAACCGGTTTCTAAACCGGTTTTTTCGATTTTGGGTGTATTTTGGGTATATGTTACTATATTTTGGCTTGGTGAAAAAAAACGAAGCTTCGTTTCCGATTCTTTCCGCCATGGCCCGTGATGTACTAACCGTCCAAGCTTCCACGGTAGCTTCGGAATCTGCGTTTTCTTTTAGTGGCAGGGTCTTATCGATACGAAGGACTAGACTCACCCCCCTAGCAATGGAAATATGCATTTGCTTGAAGGACCATTTGGATGCGATGGATCAAGATCAAACTTCTCTCGAAGACGAAATTCAAGCCGAAGAAATCATACACAACGAGGTTGATCTTGGAATATCCGAACCAGTCACCGATGAAGAACTAGCCGAAGATGCAAGGCTACGAAGCTCCAGTTCCGAAGACAACGCACAAGAATAATCAATCAATATTCCAAAAAATAAAAATATATATATTTTATAATTTTATCTTGTCATGTTTTTTAATTTTCGAACTTTCTAAATATTAATAAACGTTGAACTTTATGTTTTATATTTGTTATATTTTTTTTTTGATTTTATATTAAAAATATAAAATTTATTTGAATTTTTTTTTTAATAAAAACCGGTTTAAAGCGGTTTTTAGGGCAAACCGGTTTGTAACCAACCCTAACCGGTTTGACCAGTTAGACATTTTCCACCTCCGAAACCGGTTTAACCCGAACCGGTTTAGGGCCAAACCGGTTTTGACTTTTCGTTGACCAAACCGGTTCGGTTTGAACCGGTTTAGGTTAAAAAACCGATTTGTGCACCACTACTTCAACCTGAAGTTTATGGGGTTGTTTGATAGACTCTTAATGATTCCATTAAGAGGCTACCTCTGAATCGGTTATAGGTAAGGGCTGTTTGTTTCAGATTTTGCCAACCTCTTACTTTGTTCATCCAACCTCTTTATGGTTTAACACAGAAACCATGCTTAACCATTCAGAGCTCTTAATGTTTCATCTCTTAATGAACCAAACAGCCCCTAAGGTTTTCTCAACTCACACGATAACGGTTAACTTTAGACAATACATGCCAACACATCTAGCTGCGCGACAGCATACAAAGGAGCATCCACAGTAATCTAACAAGTCTTACATTTAAACACATACTAAAGTAACAAAAAAAAACAAAAGATTAATACATCATATGAACATAATAAGCCTACCAAGTCGCAATAATAAGTCAACTCTTCCCTAAACTCCTCATTAAGTTAAACATCTCCATAAACTAGCAATTCCTACACACAAGCCCACAACCACAAGCACCTTACCTATATGCACACGAATTCCGACAAGAAAATCGGCTTTCGGCTTCAAATTTGAACTTAAATCATGATCAAATCCTCCATCATTGCCACCCGGGTTTCCTTTCTCCTGTAAATCCCAGGTTTTAGTTTCAACAATTTTCAAACTTTTTCATGGGAAATTAGAAATTGAATGAGAAACTACCTTATGGGTGACAGCGCCCGCTTGAGGTCTCATTTGCAAACGGCATCTTCTTGCTGCAGTTCCTTGATCACTAAACTTTGCAACATTAGGGACGCTTTGTGCAGGGCGACACCTTATTTTAATTCCTGTATCAGAAGTATTCTCAGTGTTGGCTGCCAATGCAATGTTGCTATGGCTGCTGTTGCAAGCATCTTCTCTGACCATGCCACTTTTACCACTCCCAGTTTCAAAAGCTCTGGGCTGGAAAGAGAAATCCCTACCCAAAAGCTATACAAAATACAAGACGCCACAAGGTTAGTATGGTAATTTATAAATATTGTTTTAATATGTGTTCTGAAAAAAAATATATGGTAGCTTGCCATAATTTTGTCATTGTACGTAAGAAAAAAAATATTCTTTTTTTCATTTCAGTTTTTAACCGTTGTATGTAAGTAGCTTTCTATAGCTGGTAAAATGGTGGTATATAGAAGATTACTTTCATACAATGGGAAAAAGAACATGTTTTTCTCGGACAGTGACAAAAAAATGTAACTTGCTTTAAAAAGTGGCCTCACTGTCACGACCCACTGAGATTCAACCACTTAGATTCGTCATAAAAGAAAAAACCAAAAAAAAAAAAAGATGAATGAGTCTTTTTACGACGTATACAAGTGGTCTTCTACTGTTCTACAGCTGTTAAAATGGTAACATGCATAAAAGTTTCTTACATACAAAGAGAAAAAGAACATGTTTTCCTTACAGACAGTGACAAAAAGATGAAAGTTACATTTTTTTTTATCATTTTATGTAAGTAACCTTCTATAGCTGGTAAAATGGTGACATGCTATAGAAGGCTATTTAAGTAAAATGGGAAAAAGAACATGTTCTTACACAGTCACAAAACGATGGAAGTTACATTTTGAATAAAGGCGCACTCAAGGCGCATAGGCCTCGCCTGGGGCCTATGCGCAAGGCGAGGGCCTGAGAAAAAAAAAGCGCTCTTAAATGGAAAAAAATCAAAGCATATTTTGTATTGAAAAATAATACTATTCTTCAAATAAAATAAAGAAGAGCTATTATATTACATTTAATATCAACTAATTAGTACCAAAAGTTTTAAAATAGTCAAGATTCGAATGTAATTCCAAAACTTGAATAACAAAATGTTCAAATTAAAGTACCAAAAGTTCAAATACCAAAATGTTCAAAACTTGAAAACCAAGAGTTCAAAAAGAAATCCGGATAATTGAACCTTCAATCGGTATTGTGGAAGCTTATATAAGTTGAACCATCACCTAGGAAATCATAACAAATCATTGAATAAAATAAAAAAAACTGAACCAACGCCTAGGAAAACAAATCGCATTGTGCCTACACGCACCAGGAGCTCGCTTTTGATAACTATGATTTTGATGTATTAACCAGTACCTGTATTTGGATGACTTCCCCATCCGACTCGCTGCTATACTCATTTTCTTTAATAGGAACTTCAGGAATTGAAGTTTGAGCAAATGAGTCCCCATTAAAACCAGAATCATTGAAAGAATGTTGTTCTGATCCAACTATCATGTTATTCCAGAAGTCAAAATCATTTTGATTGTTTCCAGAGTTCACAATTCCATAGTCACCATCATATGCAGGTCCAAGTTCCAATGGCATCTCAGAAAACAACGGGGAAAATATTTTTGAATCAAAATTTTCTGACGATACATCCCATATACCTTGTAAAGCTTCTTGAAGGTCCAAATCCGGCTGCGGAATAAGAACAAAATAATCAGCTGTCATAAAACCGGCTTCAAATTCTGATTATTTAAAGGATGGGGTCTGCTAAACGCACCCTCTGTTACGGAACATACCCCCCCCCCCCTTTCTTATTGATTTGACTAATATGTGATTTAAGACCGTATTTGACCACTTTAGACCGCGCATAACCTTTTTCGCCCTATTATATGCCCATATAAGACCACATACGGAATGACTGATTTGACAAAGGGGTACGTTGAGTAAAAAGGGAGAGGGGGTACGTTTAGCAACACCCTTCAAGGATTTAAACAAATATAGGCACATACCATTGGATATTTTGATTGATCAATGCCAATGTTCAGACAATCAAAAAACAACTGGGTGTCATTTTTTCTGTCAAGATCTTCGATTTTCAAAATCCCATTGCTTGTAGGCTGGACATTTGGTTGGCTGGTCATAATCGGAGTCACTGGCTCAGATTGAACATCTTCTGTTGAAGATTTTACAACTGAAGGAGGAGATACATCACTCTGGTCAACATCAGCACAGTCTAAACCTTCACCATTTTCATCCTTCCCATCATGCTTCTTAAACAATCGACAAAGCACATATGGACTCTGCAAAATTGTAACAAATTAACATGTGAATGTGATCCTATAAAATGAGATATTTCTTTCTATTTTGGTGCATAAACCCTAAATTTTAGGCATCAAGCACCCAATTCACAATGGGTTTCTATCTAATACCGGTACACCACCCCCTAATCAGACACCACTATGCCTATCATGTCATAGGTTATGGGCCGTATAATGCTTAGTCAAGCCGACGGCATTCCAGACATGTCATATCAGTCACGTCGAGACATCCATACGGCCTGTATTGTAGGTGATAAAAGGTAATACGGCCCATATTAAAGCTGACATACCCATAAGATGTGCTGGTGTGGGATCCGATATCGGTACACCACCCCTCAATCAGTATCACGCTTAGTTAAGCAGACAACATTCCAGACTTATCACATCACTCACGTCGAGACATCCATATAGCCCGTATTGTATGCAAAAAAAGATAATACGACCCGTATTGTATCATACAACCGGTATGCGTGAAAAACACACCCCATACGTGTTGTGATAGTGAAATGAGAGTGAAAAACAGTGTTGTAAAAATCGCTAGGCGCTAGTCGGGTGGTGGGGTAGGGCCTAGGCCTAGGCGGGATTAATCGGATTGAAATTTATATATATATATATATAGATATATACACATAAATACTTCAAACATAAACAATTAAAGATTAAATACTTCAAAATTCAAAGATTAAATAGTTCAAAACACAAACATTAACATGCTACTAGATAAGTTCAAACACCACAAAGATCAAATGGTTCAAAATTCATCATCTTCTTGGACCGCCTAGCCCGACTAGACCCGATTTGGGCTAAAAATTAAAAAAAAAAAGCCCAAAAAAGTGGGCCGACTAGACCCGATTAGGACCGCCTAGCCCGACTAGACCCGATTTGGACCGCCCAACAATTTTTAGACCGACTAGGTCAAAATTCCACCTTTACTGTCCGCCTAGCGATTAATCGGAGCATAGGCACCGCCTAGGCGCGATTTTTACGACACTGGTGAAAAATGAGAGATAAATAATTGGGCGAAATTTTGATTTTGATTGATAACTCAAATAATTATTACAAAAATTCTAATATACTTAAAGCTAACAAAAGCGAAACTAACTAACTAGTTTTGCTGGACCAACAGAAGTGAAACTAACAAGTTTCTCCCAACAATACGAGCCCGTATTGCAGGCGGAAAGGTAATATAGCCAATATTGAAGCTAGTGCAACGATAACATGGTGTACCGATAAGATGAGGCTGGTGTACTGATAAGACTGTCCAGTACCATCAAATCTAATTAACAAGTACATGTTCATAAATAGAAACATCAAATCTAATAAATAAATAAATGATTCGAATTTGAAAAGATTTACACACCTGTCCAGGACCCGTACCATCAAGTTCCTTTTGAGTAGTAGTATACTCATGAATAACCCAATGAGTCCTTTCCCCTTTCGGGGCCCGACCCGTATAGAAAACAAGCGTCTTCTTCTTCCCAATCAAACTACTCCCCCTACTCGTCTTAATCGTCCTATCTTTTCCGGTCGCCTTCCAGTACCCCGCCACCGTTGCCCGATTAGACCTCTGCCCGTTCTGATACTTCCGATCTTTCGGGCAGAAAAAGAACCACTCGTTGTCAATCGACTCAATCACCGATAACCCTGCAATCAATTCAATTCAATTCAATTAGTTAGGTTAGGTTAGGTTTTCCCCAAATTATCAAATCTGAACATGATCGAGAATAACCGGGTAAGTCCCATGGCTCTTTCTTGCAAACGTCGATTTCACGGATACAACTCACTTCTTTATCGAAGCCGTTGATCTTTAATTTTAAGTAGTGATTGACGAGTTCTTCGTCGGTCGGACGGAATCGGTACCCCACCGGAAGAGATCTTGCCGGTAAAACGTCCATTTTGTTCGAATTGAAACCAGGAAGGTAATCAAATCGGTTGGAATTTTGCAAATTAGTGATTTTTTTTTGTTTGATTGGAAGAAATTGATAAAATTTTAGTGGGTTTTTGGCTGAGAAATTGAGGAGTGCAGAGTGAGAAAGAGGAAAGTAGAGGTGGGGTTCTTTGAAAGATCACCATTGATTTAATTCTGTGTATATACCGCGTATATTAATTAGACGATGATGGAGTCTTAATTACAATAATACCACGCGCCTTTACAAACTCTGGTCTTGTGTTTATAGGAGTGGTCTTGTTTGGGATGGTAAAGGGTAAAATGGGAATAATAAGGTATAATAAAGGGAAAAGTCATACCACCAATCAAATGAAGACAAGTAGACAAAGTTTTCTAGAACCGGTCCAAAGTAGGGGTGAGACTCTTTCTTATCGGTATGATTTCGTTATCGGTGCTTTCAGTTTTGGTAATTTGGGGGTACATACTTATACCGGAACCGACCATTATTAATACGGTATACGAAGTGAGCTTGGTTTTGGTTTCGGTTTAGTCTGGTCCCTAGTTCAAACGACCTGACTAGTTAAACCGAAAGATCTATTTACATCCTACTGGTTAGACCGCGGTCCGGTTTTCAAAATATTTGAACGACATTTTATAGTTAGCATGCATCCTTGTATCATTGATCCTTTTGGGGGGTTTTGTTAAATATATCTATACAATAGTGATACAAATACAGATACTGAATAACCGGAATCTATAACCATATCCTATAGATTCTATTTTCTTCAATTTTCCCGGTATACCCACACCATCAAAGATTTTGATGACCACTTCAACATTCTCATGCCGAGAGCGATCGATATCGTCATTTGAGTCGTTTCTTCGAAAATACGACAAGACTGTTAAGAATTCAACCGGGAGCTCGTCATTTTAATAGGCGAAAACACGACGGTGAGGCTGGCATGATCTGATAAAGAGTAGTCTTCTGGCCAACATCCATTTTCGGTTTCTGTTGGGAATAATTCTGCGGTTTTCACATCCAATCCTATCGTTACACGCGTACTGTTCATATTGTCTTCTTGATCGCGGGTCGGGTTTTCAATGTGGTAACTCCACATCGGATTCCATATCCGCTGTTGAAATTCTTTATAGTCAAGAACGCCATCGTCGGCTTGAAGCCACAAGTCTGCTATTTCCTCCTCATTAAGGCCATACACATTACCTATAAGATTAAGCTGCATTTGAACAAAACAGATTCAAATTCATGAATTTGACAAAAAAGGGTATATGAATATTTCATTATTTTGTGATTATGTGATTATGTTACCTGGCGCAAGGCTTCACAGAATCCTGTGTAAGTAATATGATCACCATTGCTCACTGCCTTCAAAAACGCAAATGCATCTTCATCGGCGAGGGAGGCCCGGCTCACTTGATACTGAAAAGAGAAAATCCTAGTTAAAGCCGAAGGAAAATAACAAGGTTTTGGGTTGTAATATCTCACCTGTTTAAATAAATAGGACGAGATTGGGTTGTGACCCGTTTAACACGTTCAACTAAACAGGTCATGTTTTGTTTGATATATTTAAATTGTTTAATTAAATATGTTGACCCGTCAACCTGCTTATGACTTGTTTAACCCATTTATATAAACATGTCGGGATTGGGTTGACCAGTTTAACCCATATAACTAAGCATGTCATATTTTGTTTGATTTGTTTAACCTGTTTAGTTATATTGGTTGACCCGTCAACCCGCGTACAACTTGTTTCACCCATTTATATAAACCAGTCGGGATTGGGTTGACCTGTTTAACCCATTTAACTAAACAAGTCATATTTTGTTTGATCTATTTAACCCGTTTAGTTAAATATATTGATCCGTCAACCCACTTACAACCTGTTTAACCCATTTATGACTCGTTTGACTTGTTTAGATAAATGGGCTAAACGGGTCGTGTTCATTTACTTGGTTTTAGGTGTGTCTGGGTTAGGCTTGATGTCTTTGACATGATTAAATATATGGGTCATGTACATTTCAACGATTCAACCAGCCAACTCGGCACGATTGCCACACCTACCTCCTCCTAGCATAAGAAAGCAATTACATTTTTTTAGAACAGGTAATGACAAGGTGAAATTAGATCATAATACCTTGAACAACCCAAAGACTGCATCACTCCAACTTGTTTTTAGTAATTTTCGATACTTATTCGGATTAAGAAACCATATAAAATCCTCACCACATATGTTTCCACGATGATTTCTATGACTAATCCACTACATATATACAGATAAACAAATTAGATCGACAAAAGCAAGGCACGCGTTGTATAAATGATCAAAAAAGTTGTACAGATACCGACCTTATGTGAATCAGCATCGGTATACTGATGAGCTATATCATATGATGATTCAAATCCTTGTGATCTCAAGAACTTGTAAACATGACCTCGCTTGCTCCCGTTCCAGTCACTGAAAATATGACCCGACATTAACACAATACGCTTAAACTTGGAAGATAAACTAATCATCCTGTTTACGATTTACCCGCATAGTATAATTGGCAAAGGATCAAGATTGTTCTCTTTTTGATAATCATCAATAGACTGCAAGATTTTGTAGACCTAAAGATAATGCACACAACAAATTTATATGAGAAAAGATATAAAGATCCATTAGCCTATAAACACTTCTAATGATCTTTATAAAGAAAACTATATTTTATAAAATAAATAAATTGATTATTTTAGATAAGTTTATAAAATAAAAGTGATGAAAATAATAAAAGAAAAAGAATTTTAAAAATTGCATATTTCGTCCTTAAATAATAAGGGCAAATTGGTCATTTTAAAGAAAGTTAACCAAAAACCTAACTTCAAATAGTGGAAAAGATGAAACCTGTGAGAAACCCTTAACATAAAGGACGAAAAGTGTAATTAATGAAGATTAAGGACGAAAAACAAAAAAAATGTTAGTTTTACCTGTCTCAGTCTTTCCAAAGACAGACTTGAATCATGTGGAAATAACAAATGAGTGTTAACTATAAGCATTTCACGACCAATATTCTTGGACCGACATTGTGCAAAGGGTACGGTTACTTCAACATGCAAAAGCTGAGCAACCCGATCTCCAAAATCATTAAACAGGAACTCTCTATGGTCGATAACACGAAAGTAGTCTTTATGCACAGCAGTATACAAGCCTGTAATTTTCCAAAACCCTCAAAATATGAAGTAAAATATATGACTTTATGAAGAAATGCTAATCATACCGTCACCACGATTATTGGTTCTTGGAAGCTTGAAACTGATGTAACCTGCATCCCAAAGCTTTTCATCATACATATCAACAAGTTCTTGATTGTCTACCCAAAATTCCTAACAGAAATCGACAACAGTTTTCAGTTTTAATAATGTCAATAGTTGGCATTCATTATAAAGGTTGTTTGGCATTGCATTTGAAAGCGATCATGTTTGGATGCATTTCTACTCTATGTATGGAGAATGCTATATAGACACCAGCCCCTTGTTATTCATACACCAGATGCTATACAAGTCATATGGGGTCGTATGAGTTGTGTTTTTCTCTTATACAAGCAGTATAGCTTTTTCTGACCGACACATAAGCAATGGCTGTGACATCATACACCACTGCCACTTTCAAAACACAACAACACGAAGATTCAAAAAACGATCAAAACCTGCAAACAGATAATCGATGACCGTTGAGACAACAACAAGTACAAGATCTTTTCATTCCTGTTCAACCAATACGCCTTGATCGCACTCTCTCTGCAAGCCCGACCCTATTCTTTCAAACCCATAATCTCAAATTAGTCAATCAAATTGGAATCAAATTCGAAAAATGAATCCGGGTTTTACCTCATAAGAAAGACGCTTGTAAATCGGAGCAAGGATATTGAAAGTTGTACATGAAAAACAAGTCGGGTCTGCATTTCTCGACGGGCTTCTTTTAGGCATTCCCCTGTTTTTCTGGCCCATGATTCCTAAATTGTACGATTAATAACTTCAAAAGAATTGAAGAAATTTGATGATGAATGGAATGGGTTACCTTTTATGTACATGTACATGATGGAAATGGCTAATGAATGGAGAAACAGAATCAAATGGTGTTGGGGCATCCTGGGTTTATTATTATTATACTTATAATGGAAGCCAAAAGACGGAGATGATCATCGGAAGACTGAATATGGTTCTTTTTGCGGTGTGTATGGCGCATAAATCGCTTTCGAATCGATCAAAATGAGTGGTTAAATGTGTAAGAAGATGTTTTTTCGTTTTATTTTTTATTTTTTGGTTTAATAGACTCATGGCTGAAGAGACAGTTTGTTGATGAAAGAAAGGTTGAGATACGACGACCCACAAAGATAATGAAAAGACTAAAGTATTACGAATTTTAAAAAAGATTTAATCGTATAAATGGTTTATCTGGTTTGATTAAATTGTATGTTTGGTTTTCAGGATTAAAAAATTGTAAACTTTGCTCAAACATTTATAAGATGGTTGCACCTTTAGTTTCTGAAGTTAAATGCCAGTTAGTTTTTAATAGAAAAATAAATCATTTGTCATTCATGTGAGGGTAATTTAGACTTATTAAATGTAAAAATCGAATAAACAAAACTGCATAAAAAAAACAAGCACGAAACAACATAAAAAACATGGTTGTAAAAATCGTTAGGCGCTAGTCGGGCGGTGAGGTAGGGCCTAGGCCTAGGCAGGATTAATCGGGGCCTAGGCGAGATTAATCGGGGCTTAGGCGGGATTAATCGGATTGGAATTTTTATATGTAATTTTCAGTTTTTTATATATATACACACATTTTTTAAATGTAATTTTTATAAAAATGTTCATTTTTAAACCACACCAAAGGTTTTTGCCGGAATTTGGCCGGATATTTCAGGTTTTCACCGGAATGTTCGCCGGAATTTGGCCGCCTAGGCGCGATTTGGACCGCCTAGTGATTTTTGGACCGACTAGGCCAAAATTAGTCGTTAACGAGCTGCCTAGCGACTAATCGGCACCTAGGAGCGATTTTTACAACATTGTAAAAAAGTACCCTTACTACAAAAAATAATAATAATAAACCCAAAAAAACTACATAAAAAGAACAATTTTTGTGTTGTTTCGTGTTTATTTTTTATGCATTTTTGTTTACGAGGGTTTAACATTTGAAAAGTTTAAATTACCCTCACGTGAATTGTACATGGGGTAATTTTTCGTTAAAAGCTAATTGGAATTTAACGTCATGGGCTAAAGGCGTAACCAATTCACAAATGTTTGGGTTAAGTTTGCAATTTTTTTATCATGGGATCCGAACGTGCATTTTGATCAAACTACAGAGACCATTTATGCAATCAACTATTTTAAAAATAAATATAATAAAATGAATTTGTTTCTAAATTTTTATTAATCAATTTATTATTTTTTAGGAAATCTTTTGATGGGTATTTTCACATAAACTAACTACCATACTCGATCCAAAAGATACGTATCTGATTTCATATATTAGCAAATCACATAGACTTCATGGTCGTTTGTTAGAGCTTAACTAAGTTTAGTTTAATGTGATTTACATCTTATATGAAAAAAGGTATATGTGGCTTGTAACAAGCTAAAAAGGGTTTGAGCCATTGTTGGCGTAGCATGGTTGCTAAGTTTAAACGTACTAGTTGAAGATTCGTCTGAGCTCGATGACGAAAATTCTAAAGTTGTTGATGATGAATCTATTGAGTAAAAGATTGTAATTGACAAAAAATTCTAAAATCGAGGGAAGAAGATTGATGTGAAATTAGTTTAGAATTAATGGGTATTTATAGATTGAATTAATTTTTTTATTTTATAAGAATATAGTCGTTGGATGGTATGATCAGCACGATGATACTGATTATCCCCACCACACACCGATACCCCATATGCCACCTCAGGCATGCTGCAATCACATTCACCTCCCTAATTGTGCACCAATAACTTAGAAGGATTTAATAACGAAATTAGGTTATTAGAGATTGTTAAAAAGATAAAATCTTTTTTCTTCAATTTGATAATTATTTATTCTAATGTTTCTTTCTTTTTTTCATATTGGGCTACGGTTTTCCCTGCACAAATAGGCTCTGATTTGCTTCTTGGGTTGTTGTTGGGCCCTGTCCAAGTCTCCTCCTCAATAATCCCCTCCTAGCCGTTGTTGGGCTTGGGAAGCCCACGTCCCTGATTTGTTTCATGCCAGGCTTCCCTCTCGTCATTGCTTCTCTAGGGCAAAATTCTCTTACTATGTCTAATGAAGGAAGAAGCGCAGATCAAGGAAGAAAATTACCCTTATTCTTCGGTCATCAAAGGCTCCAGCTATAGATTGATTAATCTTCATTATCCATCCATATTCTGCTCTCATTTTCTGGGTTTGTGATTGGCTTTCTAGCCGTTGTTCGCTGCTATATAAAAGGGCGCTGCCCTCTTGCTTCAAAGTCACGAAGAACATTTCTTTATTTTATGCTTCTTGTTGATGTTATCTATTTAGGGTTTTAAAACCTTTTATCTTCGTCTTTATTTTTTTGTATTTTGTATTGATTATCAGTAATAAAATTGTTTGATTATCAGTTTTTGACAGAGATATAAAATTTAGGTTGTTAGATGATTACAGAAAAAAAAACTATGAAATTTATTTATCAAGTTAACTCGTTTACGGTTTTCTAATTAACTAATCAGATCGATATCTTACGATCTTAGGGTGTAGGGTATCCTTCCCTCCCATCTGTAAGTCACGTCAGTGTCATGTCAAATTTTCCAACACTTCCCGGTCCACACCTAAAGAGGGGAATCATTTCCTCCCATTCCTAAACCATTTTTAATAAATTAATGAAAAAAATAATAAATTGATTAATAAAAACTAATATTAAATTTTAATTAATCAATTAAGATTTAAATTGATAATGAAGGTAGGGCCAAGTCCATTTCCTCCCCTCTCCTATTGAATACATAATAAGTAGGCGTGCTCATCGGTTCGGTTTTGAGATTTTTTTTTGTCTAACCAAAAACCTAATCTAACTGAATTGAAAATGTGTCTAATCTAACTCAATTCGATCTGATTCAGTTTATTTAATTTGGTTATTCGGTTTCCTGTTTGTTTTCTAGACAACAACACAAATTCAAACAAAACATATTTTTAATATATCCTAAAACAAAGAGTTTATAACCATAACAAAAAGTAACGAACCGAAAAATAATCTTAAACATAAATACAAACTTCAAAGCTCAAACATAAATAAATAAACTTGAGTTTTTTTCCAACTAATCTCAGCCAATGCCACCACAAATAAACTTGGGTTTTGTCAACTCGTCTTTCACTCAATCAGTGCATTTCTCATCTCTACAAGAAATAAGAACAAATAAAAAAGCAATGGGTTATTGGGCTTAAGAGTTGAGCTAAAAGTATTAGGCTAAAGTATAAATTTACATTTAATTATTTATATTTATTCGGTTAAACCGGTTAACCGAACAAACCGAATTAAAAAAAATTGTCTAACCGTTAATCTAACCGTAAACCGAATTTCTAATTTGGTTTTATTGGTTAGGAACCTAACCGAAACCGAATTGTGAGTTCAATTCGGTTTTTTTCAGATACGGATAAGATTTGATTTTCGGTTTTTTACACACTAATAATAAGAAGCTAAGGAAAGGATCTGCCACCTCTCCTCATCTTGGATTTAGGAACGAGACACAATAACCAAGAAAGTTTAACAAAAGCTAGCTTAAACTCTATGGAAAAAATAAAAGTAACAAGGCATGTGGAAAGAGTAGATGGACTAGTCACTTTTTGCCTTGAAAAATGAAGTCAAACAATTGCTAGTTTGGAGTATAGAGGGATTACCAAATAAAAATAAAGGGAAAGCATAGCTACAGACTTACCCCATTAGGTGGGACTCCAGTTTTTATAACATTTTTATCATTATTATTAGTTAATTATTTCGTTTAACATTTATTAGAGAAAAACAAATTAAATGTTAAACGAAATAATAAACTATGTTTGGGATTATTTTTTGAGCTCCTTATTAACTTATTAACCTTTTTAATAAGTTAAAAGTTTGTTTTGGTAAACCAAAATGAGATAGAAAAATAGAAAGAAATAAGGAGTTTTCAATAAGTAAGTCACATTTACTTTTCAAAACTACTTATTAACTTTTTACAAAAGTTAATAAGGAGTTTTCAAAAGTAATCACAAACACCCCTTAGACATAAAATAAACAGTATCGAAATGTGACGGTGTTCCCGCTCGTACAAATCAACACATCTCTTCCCAAACTCATACCATCCACCCTTCTATGCTACCATGAATCTACACGTTTTGGATAACACACATTTGTCAAATCATAACATGTTAAATATCATGATATTTTGAAAAGGTGGGTCCATAAACGTGGGTTGTTTGTTGAATCTTCTAGGATTTTTCCATCGAATTTACGAAACAATGTATGGTTTAAAATTTAGGGTTTAGACAACAATAGATTTACAAACAACTCAAAAACATGGTTAAAAAGAAACTTTAACTCATGAGTGTCAATTCCTCTCCGATGGTTTGATCATCACCAATCAAACTGATCTCCCAATACATACATGGTTTTATAAACCATACAACGGGTTAGCTATACTATGTAATTTATCATAATCACAATAGAAAATAAAATAAGATATTGTTATAATATAACAAGTTTAAATTGAACTTATGTATGGATAGTACTACCATTCCACACGACTAATATTTCTTTCTAAAGTAGATATATAACATACCTCGTTGTCATTTCCAAAAGTTGTAATTAGTCAAAAATCTATTAAATATTCTATATCTCAAATAGAAAAATACTTAACACATGTTCTCAATATTTTAGTTACTTACAACACAACCTAGTATGTTCTTCATAGCTATACAACCACAATGACCTAATCTCCATTATTCTTGAATAAAACATCATATACAACCCCTGCCCCTAGGAGTTTCTTGATTGTATCCTCATGTGTCTTGCCAAGTATTTGTATATGGGGTATTGTCGTAATTTCCCCTTCCATGGCCATAGAAGCTACGACCTCTTCCTACACCCCTTCCTCATAGATAACCGACAGGTCCATCCCAACCACCATCATCCACTACTAGAAAACATGTATATTTTGTATAAAAGTTTCAGACAAATTATTAACAAAAGAAATTTTTCACAAGTTTGCGACAACTTTTAAAAAAAACAAAAACAAAAAATAACCACAAGATTTCCTACAATTTTTTGACAAATTTATTAAGTAAGTTAACTTATTTATTTAATATAATCGTCGTAATATTGTCGAAAATTACCGACGAAAAGCTTTTGTCGCTAATTAGTTGGGAATTTATCGGAAAATACATTTCCTACAGGGTTTTTTCCGACAAACACTGTTTGTCGAAAACTTGTCGCTAACAACCAATTCCGACAAATTTCTCACGAAAATGCTGTCGCAAATTTTTTATTTTTTTAGTAGTGATCGTACCCATCTTGTGCATAACCGTTTCCTTTTTTATAACCACTTTATGTTGGTAATATTTATAAATGATTATAAAGATGAAACTTAAAAAAAAACTAAAAATGATACTTGGGCAGGCCTAGACCTCCCTTAAGGTTATCCGGTATACTCGATCAAACCACGGCGTGATCCTATGTGGCATAGGAATCACGACGTGATTAGCAAACCAACACCGCCCCCTCATCGAATTTATCACGACGTGATATGTGAGCGTGATTTTTTTCAAGCGAGAAAACTATCGAATGCAATTGATTTTACCGTTGAACGGTAATAAAAAGAGCCGTTGGAAAATAATAAATTTAAAATAAATAATAATATTTATTTTTACTCATGTTAAATATTTATTTTTACTCCATAATATTTACACTCATTTTCTACCCAAACTCACTAATCTTCTATACTCATTTCTAATATTCCCAACCCATAACAAAAAATGAGTAACGATCCGAACCCAAACTTTTGGGCTTAATATGCGGCTCGTGATAACGCGTTTATGGCCAACCCGAATTTTCAACCCAACCAAAACTTTCAACCAAACCCGAATTTTTAAATGTTTAACTACCAATCCCCAATGTCCCAACCGGGTACATCACTTGACTTTATACCCGAAACTCAAGAAATGCCACAAGAAACCGTGGTATAGAATCAAAATGTCTCACAAAAAAGGAAAGAAAAAGGTTTCGCAAGAGACTTCAAGCCGACCGAATACAAAAAAGAAGTGGGAAAGAGACGAACCACTATATTTGGTTAAGGCGTATATAGACGTCTCGGAGAATCCAATAATCGGTAACAATAATTTTGTTTTTTGTATTTTTTAATTTTTTCTTATTTTATTTTTGTGTTTATTAATTTGAACATATTTTTTTTGTAGGCAACGCTCAAAACAAAAAGATGTTATGGACTCGGATTCATGAAATATATGAATCTTTTATGAGTGTACCGCCCGGTTAACGAACTTTAGACCAATTGAGTTCAAAATGGACTCATATAAATGGTAAGGTGGTAAAGTTCCACGGGATCTACCAAGAATGTTTGCGAGATCGAAGAAGCGATGAGAGCGATGCCGATATTTTGAGGAGAACAACGGTCCGGTTTAAAGACGACCATGGTTGCGAAACACCAATTCAGTATTGGGAGGTTGTAGGAATTCGCCTAAGTGGCAAACACTATACATTGCCCCCACCCGAACCGGCTCGTCCAAAAAAAGAACATCAACCGACGCTAGTTCGGGCGCTTTCGATGGTAGATCTAAGTACGACCTCAACATAGATGCACCGGAAGACGTGGAAGAAATACCCCGTCTGATAGGGAAGAAAAAAACAAAAGCCCAAGCAACGGGCTCATGCACCGCAAGTCACGACGAAATCGGCGAGAAAATGATCGAACAAATGACAAGATTTAACAACGCCCAAGACGAGAGGATGGATTGGAAATGAACAAAACAAGATATCGAAATTCTTGGCATGGATCTTGATTCACTCTCCACCGCGCAACGTTTTTTAATTGAAAAAAAACAAAAGGAGATCAAATAACGTCATGGTATCCCGTAGGTTTTGGTTATGTATTTTTTTTAATTGATGTTTTTTTAGTTATTTTAATTAATGTATTTTTTTATTATTAATGAATATTATTTATTATGTTTTATTTTATTTAAATAAAAGTTAAAAAATAAACATTAAATTATCACACCATCACAATCACATGGGTATACCCCTTGCCTAGTGATGGATGATGTGATTTTCCGGAATCTGACGTGGCACCACGCGACTTGCACTTTATTATCAAATCACAGCATAATCACATGGGTATACATCATGCTCTAAGAGAGTTATAATGATAATTGAAAGAGGCTCTAATCATTTAAAGTTTCATGTTTTTTACAATTTAATATATTGTTGTAACCCAATTCGTATTTTACCGGACTCGTTTTCGGCATCCAATGACGTAAATTTAACAGACTCTAACTATATAATAAATAAAGGTTTTCGTCTGTCACGTGTCGCCACCATATTCAATATCGTCATTTTTTTCCCGTCTCTCTCTTATTAAATGCACCCATGTTTTTTAATAAATTACTAATTATACTAATAAACCACATTTATTTTAAATTATCCTTTATTATAAAAATCTTTGAAACCTAACTATCTAATTTTTATTTTCAATAAAATAGTAAATGAAAGTCAACTTACATTAAATAGTAATTGACGTATTTTCGAAACATAGTTATATATTATTTTTTACATATTTTGAATTTTGTTTTCTATCTTTAATATATGTATAGTAATACATTTTTACATATGTAAAATATATAAATAAAATTTAAGAAATTTATGTATTGATATTTTCCACCCCGTATGTATTACACGGGGTCTAGTCATTTAATATTTGCACGTTGTTTGTTACATTACCAAAAGTAAGAAAATAACTTCTTAAAGATGTTTGAACAGTTGGTTTGGAAATAAAGAAATGACAGATAAGGGGTGGCTCAACCTTTCGTTTATGGTTAAAGCGAACTATAAAATTGAATTTTTGTTTATGTTTAAAGCAAACTATAATTGAAGTTGTCTCTGAATTTTATTGCTTCTAACTTATATGTTTGTGTGTATATTATTGATGCCCGACTAATTACCTGGTCTCAAGGAATAAAAACTAACATGTAAAAAAGTAACTAACCGTCAACTAATATTTTGGTCATTCGACATACACTTAACATCCAGTTTTAACGCCCATCCATTTTGATGGCCCAATGATAAAACAAAATGAAAAGCTATGTTGTAATTTCTTAAAGTTATGGGTCAAAAATACAATCAGGATATACCACAGGGCCATCCGTGTAATTAACTCTATCCCTTGTATTATTAGTTTGATTCCAGGAGTGAAGTTTCAATTTCGTGTATTTATCACTTTAATTAGTTTAGTCTTCACTTTCTACGCTTAATTTATTAGTGTTTACAATAAGTAATAGAAGTGTATTAAAATAATTAACATTTCAAATATGATTTCTTTGCATTTTGAATCTTCATACAAAATAGTCTGTATTGAATATGACCAGGCACTTGCAAGAATTTCGATCAGCTTCTCAAACATCTTGAAATAATCAATCATTGAGTCAGCGACGGCTCTGTGTGTCAAATGACGAATTTTAGCGGTACACTTTTGCAAAGAACTAAAACCTCGTCTACCTCTAGCATCCACCCTAATGTGAAATAACTCATCTTGCGTTCCAAATCGTTAGCAATACGTAGGAATAACCGTTTGCTCATATGGAACCGTTCTTTAAATGTGTACGCGTGATAAAGGGGTGCTCGTCAAAGTACTCACGGACCAAACAATCGTGGACAGCTTCATGATCTCTATTTAAAACAACTCTTCTTGGTGACATCCTTGAATCTGAACGTCTGACATCATCACGAATGATTTCGACTACCGTGGAAACAAACGGGTTGATGAATAATGGTGATATATCACAAGCTGATGATGATCGTGATGAAGAGAAGGAATCCATTTCAAGTAGGATTGGATTTAATTTGTAAGTATGAAATTTTGGGTTTGGAATGATTTTTGTAGTGTTTGATTATGGATTGCTTTGAATTGGTGTTATATATATATATATATATATATATATATATATATAGGGGAGGGTTCCAGAGAAAACCACAAGTTAGGCGAAAACCGAGAAAACCACTAAAAAAACCAATTTTACCCAATCATATAAAAATATTTATTTTTTGTTTATTTATAAGTGTATCAATGTAATATTAAACATTTTTACCAAAAAACATTTTTACACATAGTGTTACGTATACGTAAACATAAAACAAAAAAATCGTGGTTACGTATACGTAAATCAAAAAAATTATTTTTGGATACATATACGTAAATAAAAAAATTGCGTGAAATGATGTGTTTTCTCGGTTTTCGCCTAACTTTGTGGTTTTCTCTTGATCCCTCCCCTATATATATATAATGTAGTGAATTAAATAATCTCATGTGCGTTAAATAATGTTAATTATTGAGTGTTGGACTTTAATTGTGGGGTTAAATTAATCTCATGTGCATAAAATTAATCACATACCCGTTTACCCGAACCATATACCCGAAAATTTATAATTTTCTTTTCTCTTTACCAATGCCTATTAATGCTTCATTTTAGTAGGTTTATTATATGAAACTTTAATTTTTCTTTTGAAATATGTACTTATAAATATAAAAAATAGAGTCATAGAAAAGTATATGACATATACCCTACGGTTATTGGCCGATACCCGTGAGTATGTCTGATACCCAATACTAACGGGTATGCCCGATACCCGACGGGTAATTGCCCGACACAAACCCGACGGATAATGGACCAGGTATGGGACACGATTTTACATCCAGGTATGAGTTTGAAATTACCGATACCCGAACCCGACCCATTGTCATCCCTACTCCTAAGTTTCAATTTGAATTACTTCTTCCTAAGGGGAAGTCTCCCTTTCCACCTATTTAACTAGCAATGATTTTTAATGTTAATAACATCTTAGACTAGTTAAAAATTTATAAATTCTATTTTATTTTTGATACATTTTTGTTTTACAAAAATGTTTTTATGAATATTTGTTTCAAAAGATTTCAATTAAGTTTGTAACACCTTTTAATGCAAAGTATATTTCTAGAGATATTCAAAAAGAAATTATTAGTATTATTGCAAATAAAGTTCGAAAGCATATTCGTAGTGAAGTGGGGGATTCAAGCTTTTGTGTCATGGTTGATGAGTCACGAGATGAGTCAAAAAAAGAGCAAATGGCCATAGTTTTGAGATTTGTTGATGCAAAAGGGATGATAAAAGAAAGGTTCGATAAAAGAAAGGTTCTTGGATTTGGTTCATGTTAGGGATACTTTATCAGCAACACTTAAAACAAGTTTGTGGAAACAACTTTTGCAGTACCAGTTTGATGTTAGTAAAATCCGTGGTCAAGGTTATGATGGTGCTAGCAATATGAGAGGGGAATGGAACGGATTACAGGCACTTGTTCGTAAGGATTGTCCTTATGCGTATTACGTTCACTACTTTGCTCACATGTACTTGTTTATTTTTATTTTTCTTTGTTAGGTTTAACTAAAATGCTCTTATGCTTATTAGTTATTACGTTTGCGCTTTTGCTCACAGGTTACAACTTGCCTTGGTTTGTGCTTCAAAGGAAATTATTCAAGTTGACCAATTCTTTAACAACTTGGTTTATGTGATTAATGTGGTTTGTGCTTCTAGTAAGCGCCATGATGAGTTACAAAAAGCAAAGTCAGAAGAAGTTGCAAACTTATTAGAACTGGGTGAAATAGTATCGGAAAAAGGGCAAAATCAAGTTGGGACATTAAGAAGAGCTGGTTATACATGTTGGGGATCTCATTTTAACTCAGTTTGTAGTTTGATTAAGATGTTTTCTGTCACTCGTGTTGTTCTCATGGGAATAATTGAAGATTTATCTCATACTACTCCATCATAACGTTCAGATGCTGATGCAGGTTGGAGTAAGTTGCAATCATTTGAGTTTGTCTTTGTTCTTCACTTGATGAAGGAAGTAATGGGAAAAACTGATACACTTTCTCAAACATTACAAAGGAAAACCCAAAATATTTTTAATGCCATGGACTTAGTTTCATCAACAAAGGTTAGTCTAAATGATTTTAGAAACAATGGATGGGATTCTTTGCTTGAACAAGTTACTTATTTTTGTGACAAGCATCAAATAGAAATTCCGGATTTCAATGATTTATATACTTCTACTCGGTATCGGCCTCGTAAAAAAGATCTTCATGTTACATTTGGACATTATTACCGAGTAGATTTGTTTACATCCACATTGGACAAACAGATAGATGAGTTGAATAGTAGATTCAATGAGCAAGCGATGGAGTTGTTATCTCTTAGTTCTAGTTTAGTTTCAAAAGAGATTAATGTTGATCAGATTTGTCTTCTAGTTGAGAAGTATTATCCTGAGGATTTTATAGAGCATGAGAGGAATCAATTACCATATCAGTTAGAAGATTTTAATATTGAGATGAAAATGAATACCAAGCTAACTGGTATATCAAATATTTCTGATTTATGCAAAAGTCTGGTGAAAACTCAGAAACGTGAAAATTATTATTTGGTTGATAGAGTGGTTCGGCTTATCTTGACACTTCCAGTTTCTACTGCAACAACAGAAAGAAGATTTTCAGCAATGAAAATATTCAAGAATCGGCTTCGCAATAAGATGACAGACGAGTATCTCGCGAATAGCTTGGTGATTTACATAGAAAAAGATATTGCTAATAAGTTTGATTCGGAATCCATAATCGATGAATTCAAAAATATAAAAGATCGTCGGGCTGAGTTGTAATTTTCTTCCAGGTATTACAATTTTTCTCTCGCATTATAATAGATTATTTTATATTTAAATTTATTTATTATTGATTTGTTTGGCCCGACCCGAACATATAACTCGAAACGTAGCGATAGGAAAAAAAATTTGGTCTTCTTACTTTTGGCCCTCGCTTTTTAGTTTTTCAAGCTCCGCCACTGATAACATGATCCATGCAATTTACATAAAAACAATAGGTGAAATTTTATGAACTCATAATAAGGACACGATCCATGTAATATACTCTTTGTATAATTGTTAATTCTGTTCGTTCCAAACTAAAGCCGGCAATGGCCAGCTTCCGGATTACGTCTTCTTCAAAGCAACAATGGGTGCAAGAAAGCAAGCCAATTCGAGGTTCATAGATTCGATGCACAATCCAATCACATACTTAGACACCAAATTCGACGAATTAGAGAATGGCTTCAAGGGTTGGCTTGCCAAACAGTCTTTACCGGTTGAGGCCGCCATCGTGACCCTCACCAGCGCCGCCCAGGGTGCAGTCATCGGCGGTTTCATGGGTACATTCACCAAAGACCGTTCCTCCACTTTTCCGGCTGCAACACCTCCCGGCGCCTCCTCTGATCCACAGACTCCGGCTTCCTTTCAACAATCCCAGGTTACTGTTTTACCCCAATTTAACTTGAAGGTTTTCACGAGCGTTGCGGCTGCTCAGTTTTGATTAAATTTTATATCGACACGTAGGTACAAGTAAGGACGTGACAATGGTATATTTAGAATTTAAAAAAAACAATAAGTTGCTGTGAAAAAAGACAATAATATATTATATATCTGATCCGTGGGTTTTGGCCGTGCATTGCGGGGGAGTGGGGAAATGTAAGTAGAAAGAATAAGATCGCATCGGTATATTTAGTATCTAAACGTTTGAAATATATAATATTTTAATTGTGTGGGTTTCGAAAATAATGGTAGAAATAATCACGGAGCAACGATATACTCGGCATTCAAAAGTTAAAAGAACAATATATTTAACCTAGGTCGGTTTTGAATAAAACGTGTATCGAAACATAAATAAAAATAAGCATGTTACAAGTGTGTAAACAAAAGAGAATTTAGTATAAGAAAAAATATATATTATATTCAACCTGTCTCAGTTTTGAACGAAACTTATGTTAAAACGTAGATAAAAATAAATACGCCGCAACAATATATTCGAAATTTGAGGAAACATTATATTTTAAAAAATTAATTATAAATATTAAATAATATAAAAAGTGAAAACTTAAAACAAAAGAAATCGAAGTTGAGTGGCACGTGTGGCAGGATGTTTTTTCGTATATAATGAATTAAGCATTAGGCATTTGTAACATGCATTTGAAAAGGTGGGTCTATAACTTTAAATGATTATATGAATAGGCTAGTTTAGGTTCCGAGCCTAATTGAAAGGGGATCGATAACTCGAATGAGGAACTTGTTTTTGGACCGGTGGGAATGTGAAAAAAGAGTAAGAAAACATTCCATAAGTTACAAAATTAATAATCATAATAATTTTGTAATAATTTATTTTTTTATTTAGATTGTTGGTTTTATTATTTTTTTTTATTAAATCTAGAGTATTAGTTGTTTTGAGCAAAATCACTATTTTGGTTATGTTTTTTAAGATGTCAGTTACTTTTACCGAACTTAATGAGTTGGTTGTATTTGTAATACTGAAAACAACTTTTGATATCATAATAAACTTTCTCCCATGAGTTTTCTCTAAACGTTTGCTAGATTCCGTCCTGCATCACTGATCAAGCTCAGTTATAAAGTTTAAAATTTAGGCTTGGGCTCAAGTTTGTTTAAGATTCGAGTTTTTGGGGAGTCTACACCGGGTAGTTGACGATCAACTCAGCTTGTTTACACCTAACCAAATATAGTAGCTCTTTTTCATTTGAATCCAAGTTCAATTCAAATGTAGTATTTCCCTTGGTAAAGTTTTTGAACTAAGATAGGTTTACATGTTCAATATCTATTCATTTTGCATCAAGTACAAGTGTATGTATTTTCTTGCAAATGATGGAGTATGTTTTATCTTGTTTGAGAACTCATAACTATAGCTAGGTAAGATGACTTGCTCCGAAATCATGTGATTTCTTTCATATCGGTCTTCTTAAAACCGATTGTTGTATTATAGACTCCTGCAGGTGGGCCTTTAATACACGCCCGTAATTATGCTGTTATGACGGGTGTTAATGCTTACATATCTAGTGTCATGACAAGATTAAGAGTCAAGGAAGATGTCCAAACAAGGTAACTGTATATTAAGCTGTCAGGCTTGGTTTTAAAAAGCGTGAGACGTTGCCCTATGTACAACCAATATATGCATATGTCTCTTCTCTTTTACATACTAATCTTTTTATCAAGTATAATATTTATGACCTCTTCATTCCTTTTGTTATTTTTATATATCAATCTCCCAAAGACCCTAATGTTGTCAAATTGTGAACTAGATTTACATGAGGCGCCGCTTCAAGTAGAGGTGAAAAAATAATGAACTGTGAACCGGAACCGGTTTACAAACGACTCGAACCCAAAACAAAACTGGTTTGAAACCGGTTTGGGTTCCTATAAGCTGGAACCGTGTTTGGTATTCCAGAAAATCAAATAAAATAAAATAAAACAAGATAAGATAAAAGATGCAACTTAACAACTGGTTGGAGACAAGTGGATTGAGATTTTCAATGTTTGGATAATATATTAAAAATCAGATTGCTTATTATTTTCTCTATTAAAATAGAGAACTTATATTACTGTAGATTGTATCCTTTCAAGTAATAAAAAGAATAGAAAGAGTTGTGGGTTTTTGTCCACCCCACAAAATACCTATGTGCATTCTTTCCCATCTGTGATAACCGATTGTAAACTAATAATTGGTATTAGAGCCTCGATCAAAGAAGGACCGGCCGCTCAAGAAGGAGCAGCCAACTTCTAAGACCCTGCTTGATCAAAGAAGGACCGTCCACCCCACAAAATACTTGTGTTCGTTATTTCCCAGCTACGATAACTGACTGTAAACTAACAAACCGGTTAAACCCGACCTGAACCGGTCAAAACCCCCTCAAGAACGGGTTTCAACCCATTTTTAAATCGGTCAAACCCCCTCAAGAACCGGTTTTAACCCTAACCTCTTTGACCAAAAGCCGATTTTAACTTTTGTTGACCAAACTCGAACCGGTTTAGGGTTTGAAACCGATTTCTGCATCTCCAGCCTCAAGGCCCCGGGGCGTTTTCCAAATTTCCTCACGCGCTTTTTAAAACCAAGTTCTTAGGTTTGATTTGCGTAACACACCACCTTTTATGTTGTTATTAATGTATGATTTGATTTCAGTATGATAGCGGCTTTTGGTTCAGGAGTAATGTTTTCTTTGGTTAGTGGCATGGGGAGTCCTAATCAGCCTACGAATGTAATCACAACTGGTGTTTTCTTTGCATTTTTTCAGGGTGGAATCTTTAAGGTAATCATGTCACTAAGTAGCTATTTGGATTTACATTTTGGAACTGACGATCTGCTTCTGGTTATCTGCTTTATCATTGAAGTCAAAAGAATCACTTTCAAAACAAGCATCCAAACACCACCTATCTTTAAGTAGGGGTGTTCAAAAAAATCTGAATCCAAATCCGAATCCGAATCCGAATTATCCGAAAATTTGGATATCCGAATTTTCGGATTCGGATAGTGATTTTCGGATAATTCGGATATCCGAATATCCGAAATATTATATTTATATATATTTTTTAATTGTTTTTATTATTTAGTAATAAGAAAATTTAAATCAAAACCCGATATATTATATTTATATATTTTTACATGTATATTTTTAATGTTTTTTTAAGGTTTTTAATTGTTTTTATAATTTAAAAATATTATATTTATATATATATTTTTTTCGGATATCCGTTTCACTATCCGAATCCGTATCCGAAATTTCGGATTCGGATAATAAAATCCACTATCCGAATATTTCGGATATCCGACTCTGAACACCCCTATCTTTAAGCCGGTAGTTGAGTTCTTTATTGATACTACACTAGAATTTTTTGTGCAGGTAGCTAAGATATTCTCACAGCCATTAGTTGAAGAAGTAATGTACATTGAAACTAAAGCCATGTTGTCTAGCCTTGGCCTTGAGAATTATGAAAAGAACTTAAAAAAAGGCTCGTTAACGGACCGCGCTTTGCCCATGCTTACCGATAGGTATGTTTGAACTCTTAGAAAGCTAAAATTCTTGCATTTATTTTATCTCAACTTATGCTTATTTTCTCGCGACATGTCAAATTATCAATCAGAGCTCTGCAAGACGTCGGGATCCCACCTGCATCTCGACTTGTGATTCTTGATCATGTCCAAAGGTATGATTCAAATGTATTAAACAATCATAATCAGATAATCAATCGGCTATAGTGAAACGAACGGATTGTAGGTGATAGTGTTTGGATGCGTTTATGTTGTTTGAAGACGATGTATCCGTTTTAATAATTTTATTATGCAGGAACAAGGAGGCGAAGAAAGATAATAAAAGGGCCTAGAAGTGATTCAAATGTAGGATGCTTATGCATAACAAGAAGTTGACAAGAAACTTATGGATTGGTAGCATGATTATTTGTTATAACTTGATAATTTAAAACCTAGAATTTGCAAATTCATTTGATATGTGATATCATTATTATCAAAGATTAAAGAAATAGGGCATGTATGGATTCTGGAGCTCATTCTAAGGATGAAATCTTATAAAAAAAAATTCAGTATTTTTGTGATTTACAAAGTTCATCCAAAAGAATTTTGAAGTGCGGGCTCGACTCGTTTAACTTAAGAGAGCATAATCTTGAGTTCAGCTTGTTTTGAGCAATATGTCTTAAGCTCGAACTCTGCTTGTGAGTTATTTTGCAAGCTCTACTCGTTTACTATTTGTTTATATATATATATATATATATATATATATATATATATATATATATATATATATATATATATATATATATATATATATATATATATATATATATATATTGGGGAGAGATCAAGAGAAAATCACAAAGTTAGGCAAAAACCAAGAAAACCACATCATTTCAGACAAATTTTTTATTTATGTATACGTATTCAAAAACAATTTTTTTGATTTACGTATACGTAACCATAATTTTTTTGTTTTATGTTTACGTATACGTAACACTATGTGTAAAAATGTTTTTTGGTAAAAATGTTTAATATTACATTGATACTCTTATAAATAAATACAAATAAAATAAAACAAAAAATAAATATTATTATATGATTGGGTAAAATTGGTTTTTTTAGTGGTTTTCGCCTAACTTGTGGTTTTCTCTGGAACCCTCCCCTATATATATATATATATATATATATATATATATGGAAGGGTTCAAATACTAACACTATGTTTGAGAGTGGTTATCATGGTTATCACATAAATATTGGTTAGCATTTGAACCTCACCCATATATATATATATATATATATATATATATATATATATATATAGGGGGAGGTTCAAATAAGAAGTAGTTTTTCGCTAAAAAATCTAAAAAATGACCAAAACGTTAAGAAACGATATCAAACGAACTCCGATTGAGCTCATTTCTACGACGTTGGAACCGTCTCGTCGAACCCTCCAACCCCAAAAGCCTAAACCCTCCAACCCCAAAAGCCTAAACCCTCCAACCCCAAAAGCCTGAACCCCCCCTAAAACAACCCCTAAAAACGAAACCATCTTTAAAGATATTGTGGTTATCGTGGTTATCATGGTTATCACATATATGTGACACATAATGTTTATATATATGTAATATTAACATAATGATAATTGTTACATATACGTAACACTATGTTTGAGAGTGGTTATCATGGTTGATCGGTGTCGAAGGGACCGGTCAAAGATAAAGAAATAGAGTGTCCTAATCACCTTAAACTAGTTAGGGTAAGAAGGGTGTCGAACCACGAAGAGTTTGTGGTCGGTGCTCAACTTCAATTAACAATGCAAATTATGAAGTTACAACGGGTCTTTCTGACCAAACACAATCAATGATTTAAGTGAAAACTTTATAAACTCAACAAACAAATCAAGTACCAAACAAAACGGTTTAAGTTGTAAACAATAATTAAAAAGGGTATCACACCCGGGTTTCAAGTTCACAAGTAATTAGGGATTATCACACCAACATTTGAGTTCAAACAATCGAATGGTTATCCAAATCTAATTAACCAAATCTAACCAAGAACATCAACATTCATACATCATCGGCAAATAGTGTAAAACAATATTCACAAATGAAATCGAGACAAATGTATGCAATATAGAATTAGATTAATCAATAGATTCAACATAAATCAAAGTTCATAGCAATTATCATCTAACGGGGTCAATGGTGCAAGAATTTATCGACTCCCGTGAGTTCATAACCATACTAAACACAAAGATTCAAGTGTTTCAAACCAAACGATTACAAGAATTGTTTCTCAAAGCTAGCACATGATAAAACCCTAAAACTTACAAACAATCCACCCGGGAATGATTACCGGTGGATTAGCCGCTCATGGTGGTGGAAATCATCTTCAATCGGATGTTAGAATCGTGTTCTTTAGCCTCCAAGAACTCCAAAATTGCCCAAGAACTATGGTGTAAAAGATTGGATTCGAATTTGGGGAAGAAAAACCTAATTAAACATTGAAAACCGGCTGTTTCGCCCAAAACCCGCGTCTGAAACGCACCAGCGTAGGCTTACGCTGGGAGGGCGTAGTCCTACGCCGGTCCACTGGAAGCCGCTGTGAAGAAAATACTTAGGCGTAGGCCTACGCCGATATGGCGTAGCCTTACGCTGACCCTCTGATGCTTCTGTTTGCAATTTGCCTTCGGCGTAGGCTTACGCTGTAGCAGCGTAGCTTTACGCTGACCCTGCATTTTGCCCCGTTTTCTCCGAGTCTCTTCCGACTCTTGCATATCTCGCCTAATATCTTCCAAAATCATACTTTAAGCTTCCAACACCTGCACATGCATGGCTACACAAAACCTTTGTATTCCACATATCAAAATGCATAAATATAACACATTGCACCTCTTAATACATGAAACTTTGGTCACTCATCATATCCCCACACTTACTCTTTTGCGTCCCGAAAAAGAATTATGCAATGGAATCATAATTGAAACCTGCTCTCATAATCTCATACAATTAAAACATAATCACGCATTGACTGTAACAATTGGTATTTCTATCCGACTAAACCCAACCACCGAACCTCGAGCACCCGATTATGTGATCTATTAATCTATCTATTACCAAGCCAACGGTCTATCTATGGGTCTCATACTCAGAAAGCTACGACTTAGCCTAATTCAATCTCAAAGTCATGTTTAGGCCCGGGTTAAACCATATAGATTTCCCACCATTATAAACACCAATTTATATGTTTTTGAAAATTATGGAATTATGGATCGATGGGTGCATGTTTTTAGCTTTTATTCTTATTTTATGAACGAACCTAACCCAGTGGTGTTTCAATCACGCTGGAACACGATATATGACACGTAGGCTGCAGTTGTTAAGCAATGAAATTCATAAGCTTCGGAATAGGGTGTATCCTTCAAGTCGCCATCCCGAAGGGAAACACATAAACCTAACTTAGTCATCCAAACTTATTGATCACCTAAGTCCCGCCCATGGGTGTATCCTCCAAGTCACCATCCCGAAGGGAAACACGTAGGCGAAACTCAAGCTTTCAATTGATTTAATTAATCTCATGCAAGATGGATTATAGAATGCGGGCGCCACTAACTTTTGAATTTATTTTCATAAAAATAAAGCGGTGTGCCAAATAATTTAAAAAACTTATAATTTTTTGTTTATAAAGGTACCTATCACCCTATGTTGACAGTTTCGACCTTACCGACACCCCTAAGATGAGAACCCACAAGATATTTTGAATTAATTATTCATTTAAACATAGATACATTATCAGGATGTTTAAGCTCTTAAGTCGGTTGGGCCTACCAAAACATTACAAATCAAACGCGTTTTCTATTTATTATTGTTTTTAATCACAAAAGCATAGTTTCCAATTATATCTATCATTTTCCATTTAGTTACAAAAATTCTGATCCAAGGACATTTTTGAAAATCAAAAAAAAATTTGTATGGTTTCCAGGATTTTCAATATCCCCACACTTGAACCTTACATTGTCTCAATGTAAAAAGTTATGAAATGTAAAAGTGCGGTTAGTTGGTGCAAAAAAATTAACCAATACCCAATAACTCTCAATATCCGACTCAAAGATTCCCATAACCATAAGCACCAACCCAATCACAATCAACCAAGTTTCAAACATAAACACACCAAAACAAACAAAAACAAATTCGTTCAATCAAAGCAACATAAATATGAGAAAGAGTACGTGGACCTGATTAGAGGTGATCATAGAGTGCTTGAACCATCACCAAAAATGGACTCGTAAGTCTTCCATGAGTCTTCCCCACACTTGAGTGTTGCTATGGTGACGAAAACTAAAACACACAAAACAAAACAAAGCAAAGACAAAATACAAGCAATCACAAGCCGGGTTGCCTCCCGGTTAGCGCTAAGTTTATTGTCCTCAGCCCGACATTACCTCCTTATGGAGGTTGAAACACAAAATTGCTTCCACTAGCTCCCTCACCACTTCGGTTCTTATCACTCCAACTCCAAGATTCATCTCTCGTAAATTTCACATCACACAAATCTTCTTTCTCGTTCGGATGTTGGACATGGTCGGGTGGTTTCTTTTCATCTTTCAGCCTCTCAGTTTTCTTCTCGATTGCCTTCGACTCGTCTTTCACATTAAACCTGTCAAACATGATACCTTTGTTTTTGGTGTCACCCTCATTTGCCTTGGCGCGAGGATGACCCACGTTAGTAGTGACTGCTTTTGAACACTTATTTTTAACCGAATATGTAAATGAATTTGAAAAAATATTAATGTTCAACTTACGCTTCCCAAAGGTCATGTCAACAGTGCCGGTTCGGCAATTGATTTGTGCATTTGCGGTTGCCAAAAACGGTCTTCCCAAAATCACTCGTGGCTCCTCCTTAGCAAGTGGTGCATAATCAAGCACTAAGAAATCTCCAGGATAGTAGAATTCTCCAATCTGCACAGCCACTCCCACTAATTTCCCCCGAGGACGTGTGCATGTAGCATTTGCTAACACCAACGTGGTGTTGTATTCTTCTAATGGACCAAAATTGTATTGATCATACACGCTCCCTGGTAGAATGCTCACCCCCGCTCCATAATCTAGCAGTGCCAACTTAGTTTTGAATTCCCCAATTTGAATAGGAACTAAGGTTTCTCCACACTCGATTTCCTCCTCTTCTCCTTCTTCACCTTCTTCATTACCATGAGCCACATCAATTGCACTAACATGATGTTGTGGCTTCAATGTGTTGTCAATTGGCAGTTTACCTTCATTTTGTTTTAGCAAAGATATTTCTTCGGCCATTTGCCCCACTTGTCTTTCCAACGCCACAAAAGACTTGTCTCTCATTTCATTCTCCCTTTTTGACTCTTTCATCATCTCCAACAGTGCATCCAGTTTTGAATTAACCGCGTCATCAACCCCCGATGATCCACCTTGTTGTTGATGATCTTGATTGTAATTCCTTGGGGGGTAATTTGTGTTCCGGTTATTGTTATATGCACTCCTTTGGTAACCGCCCGAATTGTAGTTCCCTTGTTGACGAGGTTGGTATGACGAAGTACCTTGATTTGAACCTTGGAAATTTGGGTCCAATTGGTTTGATGCATCCCCGTATTTGAAGTTGGGATGATTCCTCGAGCTCGGGTGATAGGAGTTTGAGTTTGCATCATATGGTTTCCTATCACCAAAGACTTGGTTCACTTCTTCTTGTCTACCATCTTGTAATGGGCAACTTATGGCCTTGTGTCCCAAATCCCCACAACTCTCACAAACATCAAAACGGGTTTTCACTCCCGCTACTTCCTTTTTCTCTCCTCTTCTCAAATTGGCCAATTCTTTCTCCATAGAGGCTAACCTCTCCTTCGTCTCATAGTCCGGGGCAGATTTTGAAATTGGGTGTTTGGCTCTTCGGCTAGCCGATGCCTCGGATTTTGAACTTTGGCTCATTCTTTCTAAGAAATCCCAATCATCTTCTTCGGGATTAGACAACAATGTCCCATTACTGGTGGACTTCAAGTACTTCCTCTCCTCTTGAGTCAAACCATCAACAAAACACTTTACTAGTTCCCACAACTCAATTTGATGGTGGGGGCATTTCCTCAACAACTCCTTGAAACGGGTAAAAGCTTCATGTAAAGGTTCACCTGTTTGTTGTTGAAAAGTCCGAATCTCAATTCGGGAGTCATCTGTCTTCGCAACCGAGTAATATTCGTCCAAGAAAACTTGTTGCATTTCATCTCATGTGTAGATGCTATTAGCCGGCAATGTGATGAACCATTGCTTTGCTCGATCTTTGAGGGAAAACTGAAAAAGTCGGAGTTTGACCTCATTTTGGTCAAAGTTTTCATCCCCAATTGTGCTACAGATGGTAGCAAACTCGGCTAAATGGGTGTATGGTTCTTCGGTGACCATACCATGAAAATGTGGAAGGACATTGATGTAATTCGGTCTTGACTTAAACCTCCTCTTTCCTGGAATTGGTGGAACAATTGGAGAAGCATTCTCCGAAATAGCCGGTCTAAAACGACTATTAACTCCACCCATAGGGGCTACCGGTTGTCTTCGGTTTTCATTATTGTAGCCCCCAGTAGCTCTCCTCCCTTCCTGTCTAGGAGGATACCCAAATCTCTCTGGTCGAACTGTTCGACCCATTGGTTGTCTCGCCCTTTGGTGAACATAATTCACCTCTTCTTCCTCTTCAAATCCTTGCCCCTCATTGTACTTTCCATAGATGCTTCTTTCACCATCCTCATACTCGTAATCGCCAAACCCTTCACCATTCCCAACATCTTCATTATCAGCATACCCAAAATATTCACCATCTTCATCCTCCCAACCCTCGTTCTCATTGTTTCCGGGAGGGGTTTGATTTTGTTGTGGTCCCCTTCTTCCTTGGTATATGGGATTGGTACGAATGTTAACGGGTCGGTTTTGTTGAACTGGACCCGACCCACGGGGTTGGTTGTTATTGATAGGTATAGGTGGGGTTTGGGTTGCGGTTCGGTGAGGTGGAGTTGGTGGGCGGTTAGGGATAGGGCCTCTGTTTGGAGTTGGGCCACGGTTTCTCATGCTAGATCCAGAATGACTGCTTCGACCATCCATTGATGATGGTTCCGATGAAATAGGTTGTAAATTTTGTTGTTGGGTTCGGTTTTGCCTTGCTATCCTCTCAATTTCTGGTTCAAACACGAGCGGTGAAGTTCTCCCGGATGAACGGGTACGCATGCACTAGTTTGTCACCTGCACACACAAACAACACCACGCGTAACACAAAAATAGAAGAAGATTAACTAAACAAAACAAGTAACAAATAGTCACAAGAGTCAACTAAAAAAAAACCCAAGCGCACACACTCCCCGGGAATGATTAACTAAAAAAACCCTAAAACTTACAAACAATCCACCCGGGAATGATTACCGGTGGATTAGCCGCTCATGGTGGTGGAAATCATCTTCAATCGGATGTTAGAATCGTGTTCTTTAGCCTCCAAGAACTCCAAAATCGCCCAAGAACTATGGTGTAAAAGATTGGATTCGAATTTGGGGAAGAAAAACCTAATTAAACATTGAAAACCAGCTGTTTCGCCCAAAACCCGCGTCTGAAACGCACCCAGCGTAGGCTTACGCTGGGAGGGCGTAGGCCTACGCCGGTCCACTGGAAGCCGCTGTGAAGAAAATACTTAGGCGTAGGCCTATGCCGATATGGCGTAGCCTTACGCTGACCCTCTGATGCTTCTGTTTGCAATTTGCCTTCGGCGTAGGCTTACGTTGTAGCAGCGTAGCTTTACGCTGACCCTGCATTTTGCCCCGTTTTCTCCGAGTCTCTTCCGACTCTTGCATCTCTCGCCTAATATCTTCCAAAATCATACTTTAAGCTTCCAACACCTGCACATGCATGGCTACACAAAACCTTTGTATTCCACATATCAAAATGCATAAATATAACACATTGCACCTCTTAATACATGAAACTTTGGTCACTCATCAATGGTTATCACATAAATATTGGTTAGCATTTGAACCTCATCCATATATATATATATATATATGTAGGGGGAGGTTCAAATAAGAAGTAGTTTTTCGCTAAGAAATCTAAAAAATGACCAAAACGTTAAGAAACGATATCAAACGAACTCCGATTGAGCTCATTTCAGCGGCGTTGGAACCGTCTCGCAAGAAACACATACGCATACGGATCTTGAATATTTTTATCCATTAAAAGTTAGACTCCATAAAATCACAATATCTTTAAAGATGGTTTCGTTTTTAGGGTGAACGTCGAGCTTAAAACAAGAATATAGATGAAACTTAGAGTTTTTGAGTCGGTTTCATACCACTAGACAAAGCTAGGAGAAGAATCACGAGTAGAAGATGATAAAAGCTTGTGTTGCTAATAAAACCGACTCCTAAACTTCCAAGACTTCCTTGAATCTCCAAACTCCTAGTTAAACCTCTAGAGAACTTGTTCTTGATTTCAAAATTGTAAAGTGTGGGTGTGTGCATGTATGTGTCGATATATATAGAGAGAAAGAGAGGGATTGAGTGTTGGACTCAATCACATCATTACAAAGGATGGATTGAAAAGATGGACTAGACCTTAGTTTGATTCACACTTGAATGGGTATGGCTCAATATGACATGATCATGAAAGGGTTAGTGATTTGGTAAGGTGGGTGGCCCCCACCTAGGACTTTCGGCCGAGAATGGGTAAGTGGGTGGGGGTTGGGTGTTGTACTAGCTCTAGTCCCATTCAAATGGTAGTTATTAGTTACCCCTTAGGTGGTGTAATCCCGGTAGGTGCTCCTGTGATGTAATACGCGGTTTAAGATCTTTTTAAATTATTCGCTTTGCAAAATATATTGCACATATATTTTGAATTCTTAAACGACGTAATAGTTATATTTGAACTTGTCCCCATCGTCCGGGTTATGCGGGACAATTATATATTCATATACATATATATATATATATATAAACATTAGATGGTGTGGAGTGTTGGTTCTTCTATAATTATTGCAAGATATGGGTGTATTTGATGTTTAGAGTTTTCTTGTACTACTTGTCATAATCATGATGATTATGATGTTGAGTGAGGTGTAAGCAAATGCATCATGGTGATGATGTGATTGATTTAGACGCGGTATATTACCCGAAATTAATACCTGTTTTAATATCTATAATTACTAAGACGTCCTACATTTTGTGTAGTTTGACTAGCTTTAATAATCTGCTAGTGAATCCCGACATAGTTATTACTTTAACTATATTATACATATATACACATAAAATAACTCAAGGTCATGCAACCAACATTTTTATGTCCATGTTTTAAGGTTTAGTCACCAATATATACATTTTTATATTAAAACGTGTCCCTAGACTTTTACTGGAATAAAATCCCGTTAATCAACAACAACCGTACCTTGCGGGTTATCATTGTTTACTTCCTAGTAATTCTTAAAATTACTAAAATATAAATGTGAGTTCCTTTCCTAGACTCCTTGTCAATACTTTGTCAAACAATAAACCAGGTAATATAAATTATGAGCGTGCTAAGATGAACATGGCTTTTGACCTGAATTACTGGGTGTCACAACCTGAACCTAATTATATATATATATATATATATATATATATATATATATATATATATATATGGTGTGGTTTCTATCAAAACCCACTCCCCATGTGAAAACCCTAAAACCTTATCTCAATGGTGGATGATTATTTTGATGTAATAAGATGGTGACAAGTGTCACCTATATTTTTTTAATTAAAAAAAGACTAGAAGGGACCAAAAAGTCAGATTTAATATGAAGCTGACAAGTGTCACCTTTAAAATACAATTCATTTACCTTTTTTTTAAGATTCTTCCCATTTTTTCAAAAACCTTCATAACTTTTTTGTACTTTGTTATTTTTTTATAAAAATTATACCATTAAACTCATCACATTTTTCTCTGTAATTCCATTATAAGTCTTGAATTTTTTTCGGACGTCGTTTATTACATTAATGTAACAAACATTTACATTGGTGTTACGAACATGGTATAACATCACTATAACTACTAGATACACTGGTGTAAATCAGACTTCTTTGAATTACATCAATATAGCTAGCAGTTACACTGGTGTAAGGAACATGAATTAAATCAGACGCCATTTATCACCACAACATTGCTTTAATACTCTAATTACATTTAAAAAACTTAAGGTCTTCGTAATTACATCATTGTAAACAAATGATTACATTATTGTAATAACCTAGTTACATTAGTGTCACGAACAAAAAAAAAAAAAATTGCATTCGCATAATAACATATTTGTGTTATAACATATGAGATGAGGAAGAAAGAGTAAAAATGTCACAAAATGGTCAAATTTTCAGGGATTTAAAATTTATAAAAAAATAAAACCTACCAATAGCAGCCATTGGATATGATTAGAATAATCACATTTTGTGAGGATTTCAATTTTCATATGGGTCAGTAAAGCATTTACCACCTGATACCCACTTCTCCAAGTTGGTATAGCAGTAATCAGAGAAGGATCAACATATCATATTACCCTGTTGCTTAAAGAATTAGTATTTACTTTTCAAAGAAGTGGTGGGAAAATATTTCAATCATTTGTACTTAAAAAGAGTTGTAAGCTAATCACAATGCAAATAATACAAAAAAAAAATAGGTCTCCTGGGACGTCGAAAAGAAAAATCACAAATCAAAATTGAATCACCAAATCACAACAACTAAATTCACAATTTGAGACACCAAATCATTGCAACATAAATCCAATTCAAGAATTCAAACATTAATTAAGAAACACTACAAAAAGAGAGTAACTTTACCAAACTAGAAAATAGAAACCTTAACACATACCCGGTCCTTCATCACTGCCACCAAGATCTACCAACAGAAAAACATCCAAGTCTTGTTGATGGTTTATTTCCACCTGAATCATTAGAGATCTAAAAGTATGTGATTTGGGTTTGCAAAAGGGGGTGGGGCTTTTCTGATGAAGATGAAGGGTGAAGGAATACAGATGAGTAAGTCTCGGCTTCCTCTCTCCCTGGTCAATTAGACCGTCACCACCAAACACCGCTAGCCACCACCACTGCTCGCACCACCAAGACATCACCCACCATCACCAATCAGTCTCTCGGCTTCCTCTCTCACTTCGACCTCTCGTTGCCTTCATCATTATTCACATCGATGACGAGATTTGAAAAGAACCATGGATTTACAGAATTCGTTGGTGGGTTACGAGATTTGAAAACAAGAGATTAATGCTTTGTTTTTATGAGAAAATGGTTTTTATGAGCACATGCTTTGGGAAAAGGGAAAGTACTAGAGTATAAGGGTTTTATGGGGAAAAGGAAGTCAAGACAAAAGGATCAGACTTTTCGTTTACTTTTAGGAATATATTTTGACTATAATACCCTTTTGCACAAGGTTAAATTTCTAGCATTTATTTTAATTAGCTTATTTATTCAAGACCATAGGATCATGAATGGTAAATATCATCAACCATTGAGATTGAGTTTTAAGGTTTTTAAATGAAAAGTGGATTTTGATATGAACCTCTCCCTCTATATATATATATATATATATATATATTGTTATAACTATACTTATACTTAATAGTTGTTGGACTAATATGCCCAAGATACAATGTATATCATTGTTACCTTTGATATATAATCTTAAAAGATCATACACCAAGCAAATAACTCGTTGCATGTTAAACTAGGTTTTAAGGTGTACAACATGTTTTATGTCAAGAAAATTATCATCGAGTGAGATGATAGTTTATGAATCGTAACTTGTTAATAAAGTTATATTTTATAAAGTTATATAAAATATGAATAACTAGAAATGAAGCCCGTGCGTTGCGGTGTTGACATTAAGTTAACGTGACTAAGTATATAAAAGAAACATATGAAGTTATGACTCGGTCCTGGAGAGCGAAATAGATAAAAAAATATATATTATGCCTCGCACTTTGCGGCACGGATAGGAATTAACATTGAAACGACAAATTCACTAAATAAGTTAGCAACAAAGAAAAATAAACTAAAAAAACAAATACAAAAAGGTAATTTAAAAAAAATATATATAAAATAAGTAAAAGAAAAAAAACTAAAAAACACGGTTTTTCAGACCCTGAAATCGAACCCGCGCCAAAGGGTTTAGTAGAAGCATCGCCTTACCAGTGAGCTAAGGGACATATTGTAATTTTAATTTGAAAAGAATTGTATTTGACTAAAATCGATAACGAAAAAAAATTGAGTTATAGTTAGTGTAAAGACCCACGCATTCCGGCAACTTTGTTAAACCTTAAAAAAGTTTACTTCAAAACATTAATAAAAATAAGTATGTCGATTCCCCACGTGTTACAACTTGCCCCACACGTTACGTCATATACAAAACTCTGTTATCGCACGTTACTGTTATGTTGATATTTTCTAAATTAATGAAATAAATTAGATTAAAGTAAAAAAACATTTAGATGTTATCAATTAATGTCTTCGAAACTTTATATAAAAAAAATCAAAACCTTTATGTAAACTCACACGTTACAGTGAGAGCATTGATAATATCGAAGACCTTATAAAAAAACCTCTTAAAAGTTATCGCACGTGTTGCAGAACCACGAAAAAAACTAAACGTAAAAACTCTTTAAAAAAAAGAAAAATAAAAGCTAAACAAAAAAAAAGCCTAAGACATTAAAAAGAAAAAAACTAAAAAAAGGAAAAGAAAAAAACATAGTAGAAAGGAGGGGAAGCCTTCTTCGAACTCGCGCCAACAGGCTCACAAAGTTTTTGTTTACCACTGGGACAAAGCATCTTAATTGTCTTGTTTGCCATCCCACTATTTATTTGAAGTAAAAGAATTGGCACCTTACCTTCCTTTTTAAAAGTTTGTAATATAAATGATTCTAGATGCAAGAAAGATGAAGGCTTGTATTATTAGTTTGTATAAACTCTACATACTAAATATATGTATTATTTGAATATGTTATATATAAATGAACATATATTAAATATGTGAATGTCTTGTAACAAAGAGAATGGATAAAATTTTCATGGTCCCAGGGATAAAGATGACTCCACCACGTAAAGTGAAAGAAAAATAATGAGTAAAAAAAATAAAATTAAAGAACACAATGAAATAACACAAAGTCGAGAAGACCGCGCAAACCAACAAATAGGATTTAGTTACTGTTCACATGTGTGTAAAGCTCATTTTCAAATGTAGGTTTCATAATATATATATTGAAAATATTTTTAAATAAAATTTAGACAGGTTAAGAACAGAGTAGAATTATAAGATGGTGGTTGAATTCTTGGGGACCTTGTAGCCGCTAATGCCAGAATGAGCGAAAAGACTTTTTATGGTCTGACATTTACTAACCTCATCTTAAAATGATACCCTGTACTTGTAAAATATCATATGGTCTAAAATTTTTAAATGTTTTTAATCTTATACTATAACTGTTATGAATTTTTATTTTACTATAACTATTATGAATTTTTATTTTAAGTTTTGTTTAAATGATTTCTTTATGAGAATCCAAAGCAGAAATATTCATAGTTTATAAAAATCTGCTTTCATGTTTACAAGCAGGACATTCATGTTTGGTTTTACAACCGGTGGCAATATTTTGGTCCTTCAGTAAATATTCTCCTAGATTTATTCAAAACCCTTTATAAACAATGGACAGAAGTTTCTCCAGCTCTCATAGAAGCCTAGCAGAAGGACAATATATATATATATATATATATATTTTTATATGTGTGTGTATATATATATATATATATGTATATTAATGTTGAGAGACTTTTTAGACAAACTAAATGGCATCTTGCATTGGAAATGTGAGGCATTGACTTTAGTTAAAAAAAAACTAAGGAAATTTCACATCCCCATGTGGGTGTCTTCAGCCAAAAAGGACGAAGGGGGTCCACATCTTCTTGTCTTCCACCAAGTCATTTCTTTGTCTCCAGCGGTTTTCTTGGTGTACCTTGTGACATCCGGCATTTTCAGGTTAACTTCGTTAACTCAAACCTCGTTAGTTCAAACATTATTCGTTTCAAACTCAGTTATCTCAGTTAGTCACACGTGCATTGCATCGAGTCTAAACCTGGAATGTTGATGATTAATTAAAATAAATAAATTGAATATTTAATAATTTATATTTAATATAAATTATGTGAATTATATGTGATTACGTGACTTTACGTGAATTATGTGAATATCCTTGTTATCGCGCATGTTTATCAAATGCTAATCGTAATAAATATTTTTATAAAAGTTAGAGTTTTTATAAAAATAATAATTGAGAGTTTTAGTTATTAATTAAGTATTAGTTAATTAATAATAACCTATGGGCTTTAATTAAACCTGAAGCCCAACTTAATACCCATTAAGGATTAGATAAGGATAAAAGTTTAAAAAAAAAATAAAAATATATCTAAACCCTACACCAACCCCAAGCCGTCGCGACTTCACCCTCCCACTCCTCTCAATCGGCCGAAGCTTCACAAGCACCCAAACGCATTCAATCGAGCCCCGATCGTGAATCCAGAAGTAGATACGTGCTAGTCTCTACGTTTCTAACGTCTCTACGTAAGTCGTTTCGTTCAATTTCATCACTTTTTGATTCCTAAATTTTAGATCATAACCCTAGTTCATCCAAATATGGATTTTTATAATAAAAATGTTAACTTTATTATTGTTTTGCATGTATTTGTTGATTTTATGGTTATTTGCAAAACCCTAAATCCATGTGGTTAGTAACATGTTAAATATTGGAACTTTTGATTATGTGAAGTATAGAAATCGCATGTTAGACGTGAGTAATGATTAATATAGTTGTAATTATATTATTTGAAAGATTTAGAATTGATTTGACGTGTTAATCGGATGAATAAAACGTGTAATGGACAAGTTACTAAAAGTGGAAACTTTTTAAGAATTATATCTTGCATACTAGAAGTGATTTGAATGATATGATGATGGTTATGAGTTACTTGATACATGTTTAGATGATTTGTGAAATCAGATTTTGAATACATAACCCGGTTTTGCGAACTTTCCAAATAAGAAAACTTTAATTGTTAAAAGTGGTTAGAACTTGCTATTTAGACATGCATGATATGGTTTAATGATTGGTACATGTTAGTTAAGATACAATGACCTGTTGTAACGTGTTAGGTGTTTGAAATCACGCATGCTAGTCATAGGTTACTAAAGTTGGAAACTTTATCTTAAAATATGATTTGCATGTTTAGGTTCTAGACAATTGTTATGTGATGTGATGATCTAGAACATGTTAGAGTGATCCTACGAATATATCAATGATGATAGTTTCCAGGAAACACGAGTCCCGAACAAACTTACTATTTATGGAAACTTTCTATTTATAGAAACATGCTATTTATAGAAACCTGCTGTTTATAGAAACCTGCTACTTTTGGAAACCTGCTATTTATAGAAACCTGTTATTTTTGGAAACTTTCTATTTTTGAAAATCATGCTTGTTTGTTAGAACAATAAGGAATTGTTGCTAAGTGTTGCTTGCATGATCTTATGTGTGTAATATGGAAGTATTATATTAATCAAACACTATTTCATATATTGTGTCACCAACGGGTCGTCGGGTCAAACTTGGTCAAACATGAGTCAAACTTGCAAACTTTTCTAAACCCTTAAAACAATGAGATTGTTTGGATACTTAGGGTTCGTATTCTCTTGCACAAACACACACTTATAAACCGGTGTTTATAGGTGGCAGTTAGTCGTCAAGCATTCTAAGCTCGTTTTTCTTTCGCACATACTCTAAGGTGAGTTTCACGACCCCTTTTCTTACGTTTTAAACTTAGGGGAGAAAACATGGGTACGAACATTTAGATCTTACATTTCTTTTATATCACTTGTGTACTAAGCGCAAACATATCATGAAAGTCCTTACTTATCGAACCGTTAGTATATGGGTTAGCGAGGTAATCTTGAGTAGTACTACTGGGCATTGACAAGCCCCACCCGCGTTAGTCGCGCTAACACGACAGGTAGTCGAACGGGTGTAACATTGACCTAAACATTCACCATTGATTATGATAGTCATGGTGGGAGGCAGTACAAACATAAACAGTCAGCTTCGGTGTCGAAACGCTTTAGTAACATGTACTAGGTTAGCTACCTTTGATATAATTTGAAAATGGTATTATCTAGTAAACTTTACAAACATTGAAACCTGTGAACTCACCAACCTAGTGTTGACACGTTTTAGCATGTTTTCTCAGGTAATTAAGGTAAAAGCACGAGCTAAGGCATGCATGCATTCGAAGTCTATTACTTTTCAACCTCAAGAACTATTTATTTTACTTATTGCTGAATTGTTTATTTTTGGCGCGACTGTTTTGGCGCATGTTTTTCATTTAACTTTTCGCTTCCGCAAGTCTTACATTAAATCAGTGTTTTCATTTCTAGTGTTGCATCGTGACTATGAGCAATACTAGTGGTTTTCTTAAACTCATATAGAGTCGTTCAAAGTAACTAATGACTGAGATCCTGTTATGTCACGCCTCTAACGGTAAAACTCCGTTGGTGGATTTTGGGGGTGTGACAGATTGGTATCAGAGCCAGGTTATAGAGAACTAGAAAATGCATACTAGACTATAACCACGTACATGCATTAGTTACACAGCACTTACACTCATACATGGCACTCACTCATCCCGTTACAGGAAATGTCGACCCCACCCAATTCACCCGCATCCCCAGTCGTTCAGGAGCACGATGTTCCTACAGTACCTTTGCCAGAGTCGAGGAGACGTCGACTCAACCCGATCAACACCACAATAGGGCATGATGAGCCTATTCATGTACGTGTCAGAGGCAACACGCAGGACTGGGATTGGTATCCCGATAGGATTAGGAACTGGATCCGCGAGGAGGAAGTCCCACCTCCACTCACTACTGACATTGCTTCTTCTTCTTCATCATCATCTTCTGTACGAGCTTTACCACCATTGCAGTACCCCTATGAGCAGGTAATAGCTGCCTTTGTGGCTAGGATGGACCGGGAGATCCGGAACATGAGGGACGCAGCGGGAGAGATTACTAGCATACTTCAGCGAGAGATGTTGATGAATCAGAGGATCACCAAACTGACTGCAGATTTAGCAGCAACTGATACAGCTCATGAGAATTTGGCAAATGGATGTGTCGATATGGAGGACCGGTTGAACGCTGCAGAGTGGAACCTAGATATACTCCACACTAGGATTGAGCAGGTTGATGCACGGTTTGTAGCAGTTGAGGCAGCAGGAGTTGCACCAGAAGATGCACCTGCAGGAGACTAGGATGAGGACGATGATGCAGCATCCGGTGTTACATCAGTTGGCAGTGACATTTGATCATCTATCTTCATTACTTATTTACGTCTTTTCTTTTGAACCTAGATGGGTAGGGTTGTTCCCATCCAACAGATGTTTCTAGAATTTTGATGTTTGGTTGAATTTAGTTGTAATCGTTACAATTTATTTTATCAAGTATTACTATTATTGAAATGTTAGATGTTGTGGTTTGAATTTCATTATTTACTGGTACTTATATGATGATAAGATCCGATGTATTTTTTCTCATTATTGTATGTTGTGAATGTAAAGATAATGTCTGGAAGAGGAAATGGACGTGGTGGACGCGCCGGAGGACGCGGTGGTCGCGGAAACATTAACATGACTGCAGCCGAGCTCGCGGCACTCATAAACGAGCGTGTGGCTGAAGCGGTAGCAGCTAGTCACGCCGCTATTAATGCTGGAGGTAAAGCAACATATTATCGACTCTAGTGAGTCATCTTTCATCCTAAACTCAAATTCGAATATGGTATTCTTAAAGCGCATTCTTGTTTACAATTCAGGTCAGCATAACCACCAGCATGTTTGTACTTTCAAGGCGTACATGGATTGCAAACCTCACTCATTCAGTGGAGCCGAAGGGGCTGTTGGCTTACTCCGCTGGATGGAGAAATCTGAATCCGCTTTTGCAATGTGTTACTGTCCACCGAATAATCGGGTGAAATATGCATCTGGCACACTTGAGGTCCAGCCCTTACTTGGTGGAACTCTCAAGTGCAAATGCTAACTCTTGAGATGGCAAATGCATTGCCATGGGACGAATTCAAGACTATGCTGCGGGAGGAGTATTGTCCCCGCGATGAAGTGCAGAAACTTGAGGGAGAGTTCTGGAACCTCAAGATGGAGGGATCGGAAATTGAAGCCTACACTACTCGTTCGCATGAACTGGCGAACTTGTGTCCACAAATGGTAACACCTTCCTATAAGAGGATTGAGAAGTTCATTGATGGTTTGGTCCCGCAAATTCAGAGCATGGTGACATCTTCGAATCCCACTACGATCCAACAAGCAATCAGGTTGGCTCACAGGCTAACCGATCAGGCAGTGGCTCAGGGCACTCTACCACCTAGAGGTGCACTATCAAAGACAGCTGACAACAAGAGGAAGTTTGACAGTTCATTCCCCAAAACCATCCAGTCAAACCCACCTTCTCAGCAACAGCAACAGCAACAACATCACCGTAAGTTTGAACTGTCAAAGAACAACAGTCAGTCTAACTCTTCTCAACAGAATCAGAGTTCTTATGTTGGCAAGTATCCGAAGTGCAATAAATGTAACTTTCACCATCATGGAACGTGTGACCGGTACCGTTGCCAACGGTGTGGAAAGATGGGTCATTTGGCCAAAGACTGTAGAGTAGATCTATAGAACAAACAGACACAACCTGGAAACGCACCCAAAGGTTGCTTTGAGTGCAGTAAGGAAGGGTATTTTGTCACACCCCGGCCGGCGGCGGATTATACGCCGGGGCTGACGCGGTTGTTCATAAGCACATGATCATCTATTAACAAGTGATAATATTATTTCATCATAATTAAAGCATCCGTTACAAATAGGAATGGAAAATAAAGAGTTCAAACATGACAAAAGTTGAATTTAATCTTTAATAAAGCTAGGTCCAGAGTCCTAAGTGATCAAGTAGTGTCCTCAAACTGGTGCACCTGAAACATGTGAGTAACTGTCAACTACTACAAGTAGTTGGTGAGTAACATAGGTTTTGACACTAAACAAAAGTTAAGTATAAGTTTACAATTCAATATGTTCAAAGCGCGTCTAGAGCATAAATGTGAAAACATGCAGGGTTCCAAGCGTACAATCAAGCCATGTTATATGTATGCACAATCCCCCAGATTGCGTGGAGTTCTAAATGTAAACACTAACCCGCCAAGGTTCGTATTAAGTAATGTATCGCTTTCCCGTATAAATGATCATAAAAGGTACTACCTTAGGCTTGCCACGCAAGTTAATGATTGTACTAACATGAACACAAGTTTTAGTCGCCAAGCAGTTTAAGACATAAAGCATAAAGACCAAGGCATAAGAACACATGGTATTGAATTGTGTAAATAATGTAATTGTAGACATGTTTCACCCCAAAAATATAAAAATGAAAAAAGGACTATGTAAACTCACTTGTAATGAAGATGGAAGTTATAAGATTTGGTAAGATGAAAGTGTATTGTGAGGGTTTCTCACAACAAACCTACATAGGTAATTTGCATTCTAAGTTCAAGGTAACTTAAATAAGATCATGAAATTCTAGGGTTTTAGGGTTTGGTAGGGTTTTGGTCGACGATGGACTTGCTTGGTTGTTTTGTAAAAATATATAATATTTTGAAAAGAATAGTTTAGTAAATCATTCGATTTATGTAATTATTCTAAAGATATTAAATAAAATAGACGAAATAAAATAATGCATTAGGATTTATTTATAAGACCATTTAATAAATAGTTTGTGAAATGAAAAGTTAAATCAATTAATTTATGTATTTAAAATACTTAATAGTTAAGGTAAATAAAATGGTTCATTGTTAATAAATTTAAAATACCAATCTGTCACACCCCGGCCGGCGGCGGATTATACGCCAGGGCTGACGCGGTTGTTCATAAGCACATGATCATCTATTAACAAGTGATAATATTATTTCATCATAATTAAAGCATCCGTTACAAATAGGAATGGAAAATAAAGAGTTCAAACATGACATAAGTTGAATTTAATATTTAATAAAGCTAGGTCCAGAGTCCTAAGTGATCAAGTAGTGTCCACAAACTGGTGCACCTGAAACATGTGAGTAACTGTCAACTACAGGTAGTTGGTGAGTAACATAGGTTTTGACACTAAACAAAAGTTAAGTATACATTTACAATTCAATATGTTCAAAGCGCGTCTAGAGCATAAATGTGAAAACATGCAGGGTTCCAAGCGTACAATCAAGCCATGTTATATGTATGCACAATCCCCCGGATTGCGTGGAGTTCTAAATGTAAACACTAACCCGCCAAGGTTCGTATTAAGTAATGTATCGGATTCCCGTATAAATGATCATAAAAGGTACTACCTTAGGCTTGCCACGCAAGTTAATGATTGTACTAACATGAACACACGTTTTGGTCGCCAAGCAGTTTAAGACATAAAGCATAAATACCAAGGCATAAGAACACAGGGTATTGAATTGTGTAAATAATGTAATTGTAGACATGTTTCACCCCAAAAATATAAAAATAAAAAAGGGGCTATGTAAACTCACTTGTATTGAAGATGGAAGTTATAAGATTTGGTAAGATGAAAGTGTATTGTGAGGGTTTCTCACAACAAACCTACATAGGTAATTTGCATTCTAAGTTCAAGGCAAGTTAATGATTGTACTAACATGAACACAAGTTTTGGTCGCCAAGCAGTTTAAGACATAAAGTATAAAGACCAAGGCATAAGAACACAGGGTATTGAATTGTGTAAATAATGTAATTGTAGACATGTTTCACCCCAAAAATATAAAAATAAAAAAGAGGCTATGTAAACTCACTTGTATTGAAGATGGAAGTTATAAGATTTGGCAAGATGAAAGTGTATTGTGAGGGTTTCTCACAACAAACCTACATAGGTAATTTGCATTCTAAGTTCAAGGTAAGTTAAATAAGATCATGAAATTCTAGGGTTTTAGGGTTTGGTAGGGTTTTGGTCGACGATGGACTTGCTTGGTTGTTTTGTAAAAATATATAATATTTTGAAAAGAATAGTTTAGTAAATCATTCGATTTATGTAATTATTCTAAAGATATTAAATAAAATTGACGAAATAAAATAGTGCATTAGGATTTATTTATAAGACCATTTTATAAATAGTTTGTGAAATGAAAAGTTAAATCAATTAATATATGTATTTAAAATACTTAATAGTTAAGGTAAATAAAATGGTTCATTGTTAATAAATTTAAATGAAATGATTAGTTAATGAAATAAATTTGGCTAGTTAATTTATTAGCAAATTCATTATAAATGAGTTATAACAAAATTAAATATAATTAATGGATTTTTGATAAAATAATCATTTAACATAACTATTTGAATATTTATAAGTCCAAAAATAATTATTCTTACAAGAATAATTATTTATAAACGTGTAAGAATGTAAAATGCCTAAACATTTAATTTAAAATTTGTGTAATTCCATTATAAATAAATACATAATAAATTTGTTTCAAACAAAGTCATCTTTATTACTTATTTATAAATCTAAAATGTTTATAATGTGTTTTTAATTAAAACAAAATAAATAAGCATTTTTTTATAAATTCAGTTTTCATAAAACTTTGAAAATACATTTGTAGAATTTTATAAAATTAAATTTAGAATTTTTTTTATTGAGACATGGTTGTTGAAAATGATAAAGCAATTAATTTTGGAATAAAAAGGGTGGCTGGGACTTGAACCCGCGCCCTCTGTCGGGTCAACGCACACAAACACACTAAACCATCAGACCAGGGCACGAAGCCATGTCTGAATTAGTTTTGTTTTGTTTAAAACACGCAGGCCCAAACAATCATCGTCCCCAATAAGATCCCGTAACCCTAGCTCCCCAATTCGCCTGATCAGGCTAATGATCGAAGCCCGAACCATGGGGCTTTTGATCACTGTGTTAATACGAAACCAACGACCTAAAATGTACCTGAAACAAATACGTAAATGAAGAGAACGGGTAGTCGAAGCAGGCTCGTGTTCGTCTGCTGAAGTTCGAGATTCAGAGGTGGATTTGGACACCATGTAGAGTGTAGAAAGTTTGTAGTAGTTTCGTTGATTGTTGTGAGCCCCTATTTATAGTTAATTTTGCACGACATTGATTGATTGAGTAAAGGATTATGAATGAGAGTTTCGGTTACAAGTTCATCCTTGATTAGGTAATAAAAATCTAATTAATCACAGGTAGTGGGTCGTTTAAGTGTTCTCAAAGTAAAGCCGGTTAAAGTTTTGTACGAAAATATCCCAGTAGCGAGTTTGGAGTTAACATGGTCGAATCCGGTGGTTGCGGGGGTTCGAACCGATGACTGGAAAGGGAAGGGGAAAACTTTGGGGGTTTGGCTGAACATGTCCCTCATGATCCAGCTTGTTATTATTTTATGTGAAAACCTTAGTTTTAATTAGAAACAAAGTTTCAGAATTAACCATTTGAACCCTGAACTTTATCACATAAAATTTTATTAAACCTTATATATATTTTTTTAAAATATAATAAATTATTATAATTAAATGTAATAAATATAAAATGTAATTTATTTTACAATATAAATTCTAAATTTGGCTATAGAATTTATAATTTAATATTTGTAAGTGATATACTTACAAGATATATATATTTATGGGTTTAGAAATAACCTAGCATTTATATATATTTATTTCATAGAATGGTAACAATTATTTACATAATATCTTTCATAAATATTCATTACTTTTGAGTTTAGAAATAAATGCCTTCAATTGTATGTAAACTCATGAAATTGATTAGGTAAGTAGGATCATTTATTGAGGTGGATTGATGTAAATCACATGAAAATGAAATTACAAGCGCCGGAAAAAGTAAAAATATAGGCCGGAATTTCCTGGGGATTACATATTTCAAGAAAGATTGTCCGCAGTTGAGGAGAAACGGGAACGGGAACGGGAATGGAAATGGCAACAATCATCAGGGCGGTAATGGAAATGGTAATAACCACGAGGGTGGAAATGGTAATAACAACGGGAATGGTTCGAAGAGCCGAGCATTTGTGATTGGATCGGGAGAAGCTCGGAATGATCGGAACGTGGTGAACGGTATGTTTCTCTTAAACGATCATTATGCTTCTGTACTTTTTGATACTGGCGCCGATAGAAGTTTTATATCTAGAGAACTTAGTGGTAAATTAGAAATAAACCCAACTTTATTAGAACACCGTTATACCTTAGAGATAGCAGACGGTAAAGTAATCGAGGCAACCCACATTCTCAAGGGATGTCAGTTAGAACTTTCTGGTCACAAACTTGACATCGATCTCATGCCAGTTACACTTGGCAGTTTTGACATAATTGTGGGCATGGATTGGTTGTCTGAAAACCAAGCTGAGATCATTTGTAGTGAGAAGATCGTTCGTATACCCCTTCCTAGTGGAGAAATCCTATCTGTTCAGGGCGAAAGAAGTGGTGCAGCCATGGGCATCATATCTTTCATGAAGGCCTAGAAGTGTCTGCGTAAGGGTCATACCGCAATTCTAGCCCTTGTCGCTGACAAGTCCACCGAGGAGAAAAAGTTAGAAGATATCCCTATCGTTCGCGAATTCCCAGAAGTATTTCATCGTCAGGTCGAATTTAAGATTGACCTAACACCCGGAGCAGCGCCTATTGCTCGAGCACCCTATAGACTGGCACGAAGCGAGTTGCAAGAGCTATCTACACAACTGCAAGAGTTGTTGGATAAAGGTTTCATCCGACCGAGCTCATCGCCATGGGGAGCTCCAGTCCTATTTGTCAAAAAGAAAGATGGAACTTTTCACATGTGCATTGACTACCTAGAGTTAAACAAAGTAACAGTCAAGAACCGCTACCCACTACCCCGCATTGACGATTTATTCGACCAACTTCAAGGGTCAAGTTTCTACTCGAAAATCGATTTAAGGTCTGGATATCATCAGCTGAGAGTTCGAGATGAAGATATATCCAAGACTGCATTCAAAACACGATACGGCCATTTTGATTTTTTGGTCATGCCATTTGGATTAACCAACGCACCCGCGGTGTTCATGGACCTCATGAACCGTGTGTGTAAACCTTATCTGGATCAATTCGTCATTGTTTTAATTGACGATATCCTCATATACTCTAAGAGTCAGGAAGAGCATGAGGAGCACATGCGTTTGATCCTTGAACTACTGAAGCAGGAACAGTTGTACGCAAAGTTTTCCAAATGCGAATTTTGGATTCGCGAGGTTCAATTTTTAGGACATGTGATCAATGAGAAGGGAATACATGTCGATCCAGCCAAAGTGGAAGCTATTAAGAATTGGGCAGCACCATCAACTCCGACCGAAGTTCGGCAATTCCTAGGATTGGCCGGATACTACCGTCGTTTTATCGAAGGATTCTCAAAGATTGCCCAACCCCTCACCTCCTTAACCCAAAAAGATAAACCCTATAACTGGAGTGAGACTCAAGAATCAGCATTCCAGCTACTGAAGCAGAAACTATGTAGCGCACCTATCCTATCTCTGCCAGAGGGAACGGATGACTTCGTGGTGTATTGCGATGCCTCCATCCAAGGTCTCGGTTGTGTATTGATGCAACGCGACAAGGTTATCGCATACGCTTCTCGACAGTTAAAAATCCACGAAAAGAACTACACGACTCATGATTTGGAGTTAGGAGCCGTGGTGTTTGCACTCAAGATATGGAGACATTACTTGTACGGTACCAAGTGCACCATCTACACCGATCACAAGAGTCTTCAGCATATTTTTGAGCAGAAAGAGTTGAACATGCGTCAACGTCGTTGGATCGAGTTATTAAACGACTATGATTGTGCAATCAAGTACCATCCGGGCAAAGCTAATGTGGTAGACGATGCCCTAAGCAGAAAAGAAACCAAACCCCGTCGAGTTAGAGCACTACAACTCACTATTCATACAGGACTACCCGAACAAATCCGCAATGCGCAACTCGAAGCCTTAAAAGAGGAGAACTTATCATTGGAATCCACTCGTGGTATGGAAAAACAACTGGAGGTTAAATCAGATGGTATTCGTTATTTTGCGGAACGAATATGGATACCAGTGTATGGAAACCTACGAGATCTAGTCATGGATGAAGCTCACAAATCCCGATACTCTATCCATCCGGGATCCGACAAGATGTATCACGATCTCAAGGTTTTATATTGGTGGCTGGTGTGCTACGAACTATACGCAAAAACCTACAAGTTCTAATATTTATAATAAAACGGACAAACCTAAACTAACGCGCATAATACGGCAAGTGTACCGATCGTTTGCAGAATAGATAGATAAGACCGAGTATCGAACCTACGGACACTGTATGTACAGCGAAATACTGACTCAGATGCAGGATAACTAATTACAAAAAGGGGGGTTTCTTTTATTTAAGAGAGAAATAAACTAAAAATAATAAACTAGAGAAAATAAAGGAAAAGACGAGGACAAACAAACTAGCGTGAGAATAACTACGGAACGAAAACAGATAGGGTGAAAGCACTACCTAGGCCCGAATCCTACACGTGTCTGACGAAGGTTCTATCGGCAATGGAACTGATGTGATACCGAGATCTTAAAATACTAAACTCAAAGGGAACCTAGAGCACCCTCGACCCTTCTCAAGGATTGTCAACTAAGAGACCTAAAAGCCGTTAAACCACCGATTGGACGGGTTCCCCTCACAGGTCATCCAGTCTACTCAAGAAGTATCCGCTAGACAATCTACCTCACACCGCGAAAGTCTCAATACACCTAAGTGCAAGGGATAACTAAGAATTTCCTATTGGACTCGGTAAACAAGATGCGAACGACGAACTAGACAGACCTTCTCACAAAGATTCTAAACTAGCGATCAGACACACGAGATAAACCGACAATCTCTCACCTCACAGCTATTAAGATTGGTTGAATATTTAGATTTACCAATTCACGAATTTCATTCCTATGGAATACTACGTCTAGCAAACCATCCAATAATCAAGAACACACGGCAATTGATCTAGCATGCACCTACTATATGAAAGACATTCATCAAAGCACATGAGGACTGAAAAATCATTCAATTGATAATACTAAATACGCATACACATCCAATGATCAAAACCAAGTTTGTTACATCATGAGTTCTTCACATTCAAAAGTTCCAAAAACCAACAAAAACCAATGTTAAACAAGTGCAATCATCTAAACCTAGGTAGACAACAAGAATCTAGCCAAGAAACATGTTCAAAATTATAAAACAATAAGTAACTAGGCTGTTCATCATGTTAGAATTGACAAGAAAACAAGAACAAATCAAAAATATGTAACCCGAGGTGAATCCGGCTTCAATTCTTCGATCCCAACGCTTGTTCTTGATCAATACCCACTTCTCCTCCTCCGATTTTGGTCCACAATCACCTTCTTGAGGCTAGAATGTTCCTCCTTTTCGTCTTTTGCCGTCACAAGGTGGTCTCTCCCCCTTTAGGGTTTTCTAATTTTTGGCTTAAAAAGAGGTTTCTGCGAAAAACCACCCGTCGCGTAGCGCGACGGGATCTTGATTCATCCTCGCGTAGCGCTAGGGCCCTAGAAAAGACAAATCAGTCGGCAATAAAAAAAAGGGCAATTCTGTCATTTTGCATTCCTCGCGTAGCGCGACGAAATTCCAAGACCTGTCGCGTAGCACGACGGGGTTAAAAATCTAGAATCTTCCTTTCTTTTTATCCACAGCCCTCTCGCACGAACCGAAAACTCGTTCTTCTTCGTTTTCAATCATATCCGCTTCCTTTGTGACCTAACAACCAAAATATATAGAAATATTAAGTACGAGCAGTTATAGAAGAAAACCGATGCAAAACAAACACAATGTGGGAATAAAATAGACAGTAAAACGGATGTATTTTGCAATACATCAGTGGCCAAACATGAAAGCCGACATAGCCACCTACGTGAGCAAGTGCCTGACTTATTCCAAGGTCAAAGTGGAGTACCAAAAGCCATCCGGATTACTTCAACAACCGGAAATCCCGATGTGGAAATGGGAGCAGATTTCCATGGATTTCATAACCAAATTACCCCGAACCCCTACTGGATGTGACACAATCTGGGTGATAGTGGATCGCCTAACCAAATCAGCTCATTTCCTTGCTATCAAAAAGACCGATAAAATGGAAAAGTTAACTCGTCTCTACCTTAAAGAAGTAGTATCTCGACATGGAGTTCCAATCTCCATCATTTCCGATAGAGACGCCCGATTCACCTCACGTTTCTGGCAATCATTACAGAAAGCTCTAGGCACGCGCCTGGATATGAGCACAGCGTACCATCCTCAAACATATGACCAGAGTGAGCGTACCATTCAAACCCTAGAAGACATGTTACGAGCTTGTGTGATCGATTTCGGAAACAGTTGGGAGACTCACTTGCCGATAGTGGAATTCTCTTACAATAACAGCTATCATACTAGCATCAAAGCAGCACCGTTCGAGGCTTTGTACGGGAGAAAGTGTCGATCACCACTTTGTTGGGCTGAAGTTGGAGATAGCCAACTTACGGGTCCTGAACTCGTGCACGAAACCTCAGAGAAAATCGTGCAAATCAGAAACATTATGGCGGCAGCTCGTGACCGTCAAAAGAGTTATGCAGACAAGCGCAGAAAACCGCTAGAATTTCAAGTGGGCGACAAAGTGTTATTAAAGGTTTCACCGTGGAAAGGTGTAATTCGTTTCGGGAAACGAGGAAAGTTAAACCCGCGTTATGTTGGACCCTTCGAGATAGAGAAAAGGATCGGTCCAGTAGCATATCAACTAAACCTACCAGATACACTCAATGGAGTGCATAACGTATTTCATGTCTCAAACCTAAAGAAGTGCCTATCAGATGAGACACTTGTAGTTCCACTCGAGGAGTTGGAAATTGACGAACAGCTACGTTTTATTGAGGAACCCGTTGAGATCATGGACCGAGAGGTCAAGACTCTCAAGCGCAGTAAGATACCTATTGTCTGAGTTCGCTGGAACTCGAAGCGTGGACCGGAGTTCACATGGGAACGCGAGGATCAGATGATGAAAAAGTATCCTCACCTGTTCAAACATTCAACGGCAAACACGGAAGGTACTAACTAAATTTCGAGACGAAATTTATTTCAACAAGGGGATGATGTGACAAACCTAAACTTTTTGTTTCAGACGTTACGGACTTCGTTTAATTTTCGGGACGAAAATTCTTTCAACAAGGGGATGATGTGACATCCGACATTTTCAGGTTAACTCCGTTAACTCAAACCTCGTTAGTTCAAACATTATTCGTTTCAAACTCAGTTATCCCAGTTAGTCACACGTGCATTGCATCGAGTCTAAACTCGAAACGTTGGTGATTAATTAAAATAAATAAATTGAATATTTAATAATTTATATTTAATATAAATTATGTGAATTATATGTGATTACGTGACTTTACGTGAATTATGTGAATATCCTTGTTATCGCGCATGTTTATCGAATGCTAATCGTAATAAGTATTTTTATAAAAGTTAGAGTTTTTGTAAAAATAATAATTGAGAGTTTTAGTTATTAATTAAGTATTAGTTAATTAATAATAGCCTATGGGCTTTAACTAAACCTGAAGCCCAACTTAATACCCATTAAGGATTAGATAAGGATAAAAGTTTTAAATATATATATATATATATATATATATATATATATATATATATATATATATATCTAAACCCTACCCCAACCCCAAGCCGTCGCGACTTCACCCTCCCACTCCTCTCAATCGGCCGAAGCTTAACAAGCACCCAAACGCATTCAATCGAGCCCCGATCGTGAATCCGGAAGTAGATACGTGCTAGTCTCGACGTTTCTATCGTCTCTACGTAAGTCGTTTCGTTCAATTTCATCACTTTTTGATTCCTAAATTTTAGATCATAACCCTAGTTCATCCAAACATGGATTTTTATAATAAAAATGTTAACTTTATTATTGTTTTGCATGTATTTGTTGATTTTATGGTTATTTGCAAAACCCTAGATCCGTGTGGTTAGTAACATGTTAAATATTGGAACTTTTGATTATGTGAAGTATAGAAATCGCATGTTAGACGTGAGTAATGATTAATATAGTTGTAATTATATTATTTGAAAGATTTAAAATTGATTTGATGTGTTAATTGGATGAATAAAACGTGTAATGGACAAGTTACTAAAAGATGAAACTTTTTAAGAATTATATCTTGCATACTAGAAGTGATTTGAATGATATGATGATAGTTGTGAGTTACTTGATACATGTTTAGATGATTTGTGAAATCAGATTTTGAATACATAACCCGGTTTTGCGAACTTTCCAAATAAGGAAACTTTAATTGTTAAAAGTGGTTAGAACTTGCTATTTAGACATGCATGATATGGTTTAATGATTGGTACATGTTAGTTAAGAAACAATGACTTGTTGTAACGTGTTAGGTGTTTGAAATCACTCATGCTAGTCATAGGTTACTAAAGTTGGAAACTTTATCTTGAAATATGATTTGCATGTTTAGGTTCTAGACAATTGTTATGTGATGTGATGATCTAGAACATGTTAGAGTGATCCTACGAATATATCAATGATGATATTTTCCAGGAAACACGAGTCCCGAACAAACTTACTATTTATGGAAACTTTCTATTTATAGAAACATGCTATTTATAGAAACCTGCTATTTATAGAAACCTGCTACTTTTGGAAACCTGCTATTTATGGAAACCTGTTATTTTTGGAAACTTTCTATTTTTGGAAATCATGCTTGTTTGTTAGAACAATAAGGAATTGTTGCTAAGTGTTGCCTGCATGATCTTATGTGTGTAATATGGAAGTATTATATTAATCAAACACTATTTCATACATTGTGTCACCAACGGGTCGTCAGGTCAAATTTGGTCAAAATTGGTCAAACATGAGTCAAACTTGCAAACTTTTCTAAACCCTTAAAATAATGAGATTGTTTGGATACTTAGGGTTCGTATTCTCTTGCACAAACACACACTTATAAACCAGTGTTTATAGGTGGCAGTTAGTCGTCAAGCATTCTAAGCTCGTTTTTCTTTCGCACATACTCTAAGGTGAGTTTCACGGCCCCTTTTCTTACGTTTTAAACTTGGGGGAGAAAACATGGGTACGAATATTTAGATCTTACATTTCTTTTATATCACTTGTGTACTAAGCGCAAACATATCATGAAAGTCCTTACTTATCGAACCGTTAGTATATGGGTTAGCGAGGTGGGCATTGACAAGCCTCACCCACGTTAGTCGCGCTAACACGACAGGCAGTCGAACGGGTGTAACATTGACCTAAACATTCACCATTGATTATGATAGTCATGGTGGGAGGCAGTACAAACATAAACAGTCAGCTTCGGTGTCGAAACGCTTTAGTAACATGTACTAGGTTAGCTACCTTTGATATAATTTGAAAATGGTATTATCTAGTAAACTTTATAAACATTGAAACTTGTGAACTCACCAACCTAGTGTTGACATGTTTTAGCATGTTTTCTCAGGTAATTAAGGTACAAGCACGAGCTAAGGCATGCATGCATTCGAAGTCTATTACTTTTCAACCTCAAGAACTATTTATTTTACTTATTGCTGAATTGTTTATTTTTGGCGCGACTGTTTTGGCGCATGTTTTTCATTTAACTTTTCGCTTCCGCAAGTCTTACATTAAATCAGTGTTTTCATTTCTAGTGTTGCATCGTGACTATGAGCAATACTAGTGGTTTTCTGAAACTCATATAGAGTCGTTCAAAGTAACTAATGACTGAGATCCTGTTATGTCACGCCTCTAACGGTAAAACTCCGTTGGTGGATTTTGGGGGTGTGACATACCTTTTGTCCCCATTTCCTTTTACTTAAGTAAGGGACTTGAAATAAGTTAGAACATACTTGTGAATTTGAAATATCACTTGCTCCATTCTCCTTATTCATGGCGTGAGTTTAGAGAGAGATAGTCAAGAGGTTGCCTTGATTGAAAAGTACTAAAGAACTTGATAAACTACTAACCATCTTAAGTAGTTTGATTTGGTTCATTGGAAGTTTGGATTTCTACTTGCAACAACTCACAAATACATTTCTAAAGAAGCTTAGAAGTGTGGTTCTTGACATAACTTAAAGCTAGCACTTGGGTTTCAAGATTGATCGGTGAAGGACACATTTGGGTTCTAAGCCATCTTCATCAACTAGTAGCAACCACTTCGCTTTAAAGGTTGTAATGATCCAAACCCCTTTATGGTTGTTTTATAATTTCATATTCTTACATATGGATCTCAGTGAGATTTCCTTTAAACTGTTTTAGAAGAATGCATGTCTATTAAGCTTCTGTTGCAATTGTTTTGTAAAGGCACGTTTAAATCCTAACAATTGGTATCTAGAACCCCTTATGTATGAATTTGAAATATTGTCTAGATTTTCATTTATTTTTATAACAACCAAAAGTATATCATCTTTCAAGTTAGAAAAATGATATATCTAAAGCAACACTTTGTTTTTGCTAGTTTATGTTTCATGTCTTCTTTCAAGTTAGAAAAGGACATAAATATAGTCACCATCTTTACATGCTCCAAAGGTGGTAACTAAGTTGCTTATGTCATTTATATTTATGATGTTTCATGCAAAGCAAGTCGAAAACCATATGTGTTGGAATTTTAATATGGTTATAATATTATTTCATTTGGTTATGTAATAATTATTATTTTAGGGTTGTTTCTTGTTTTACTTTTGTATGTAAAAATAGATTAGTTTGTATTTTGTATTTAAAAAATGTAACAAGAATGAAGATTTGGAACATGGAGTTCATTAGGAGGTCTTGGAGCAAGTGAGAATCAAGTTTGAAGATTTGAAGATTTGTGTCCTTTAAACATAAGTGGTGTTTTTGTTTTGCTTCACAAAAATACCACACAAATTTCATGGATTTGCTTTACATATGTTTGGTTATTTGCATGTTTGTGATGGTTGTTTGATTTCTAGGATATCATCAAAATCAGTTTATTAAAATGAAAATGCAAATAATGAGTTTTATAAAAATGATGTTTTATAAAAACTCACACACAAGTTAGAAACTTCTAAGAAACTAAAATATATATATTTTGTGTTTCATAAAATGAGTTTTTGATGAGATAAAATAAAATGGACTTTATTTTATAAAAAAACTCGTTGGGTAAAAATAAAAGGATTTATTAATAGTTAAAAATGGTTCGACGCGTATAATACTGACGTATTAATATTTAGGATATTAAAATCGAACCGTCATCATATATATTTAAACGCAAGATAAACTAATAAAACTTATTCAGTGTAACGATTTCAATCCATGAAAAACTTCGCTACATGAAGTGTTTTGAAATCTTCATTTACATCGAATGTAAAATACCTATTTTTCAAAAATAAGAATATGTCATCCTATTTAAAATACTTACGTGTTACCAGAATATTCTCATGAAGAGTTTCCATGGGCCATTCACTTGAATATTTTTATGACGAGGTAAGGTGGTTTGTCATGACCTTTAAGAGTTTAAGAGGGAAAAATTCATTTATGATTTTAACTAGAGGAAACTGCAATTTGAATCACTGTGGTTTACCCCAATCTACACTTTGGGTTCCTGAGGCTAACGTCCGTTAATGTTCTGTTAGTAAACAAGAAAAATGACCATAATACCCCTATTTTTCCCCTCTATTACTTCATCTTCTACAATATGTTTCCCATTTAACTCGTTTTGAAGCAAGCGGGAAAATTACACCACAAGGTGATTAACGGGTGCTAATGCAAACCCAAATGTTTTTGCAAGCTGGCAGTGCACCACAAATATGTTACTGATGCAAACCCAAATGTTACAACACTCGCACCAGTTGATACAATCAACAGATTCAATGTCAGTCCTATTCTTTGTAAATGTAATGGGGGTAAAATGCAAACCCGAATGTTACAACCTGCAATTTGCAAAGCCAGTCCTATTTAAGGGAAAATGCAAACCCAATCAAAACAGAGGCAATGCCAAGCCTATTATTTGCAATTGATACAATCAACGAATTCATTTCATACGTATATTTGGGGTGAAATGCAAACCCGATCAATACAGAGGCAAAGTAAGATCATTACATACATATATTTAGGGGTAAAATTAATCGCCAAAAACCGCTAAAAACACTGATCTTTAAACTCCAAAACCCCTAAATATAGTAGGCATCACTAACTTACTCTATTCTAGCCTATCTATGTCAAACTCAAAATGGAGTTTCTAGTTGAACAAGAACTTCAAGGTCATCTTGTAGTGCACCACAATGTGGGTAATGGTGTCGGCTATCCTCATTCCGGCTACAACATGATCGTTCTCTAGCGTTCCCGTAATTCATATTAAAAACACAATTGATGTCTTGTTCGCTACGATCGGTGGTACGACGGCAGTGGTGAAGTCTGATGATGAGGGAGGTGGTGAAGTCGGGGGAGGAGGGATGAAGTGTGTCGTGTTGGAGAAAATGATCGTGCAATATGTCACACCGCCAAAATCTACTAACGGAGTTTTACCGTTAGGAGCGTGACATACCAGGATCTCAGTCATTAGTTACATTGAACGACTCTATATGAGTTTAATAAAAACATTAGTATTGCTCATAGTCACGATGCAACACTAGTAAATGAAAATACTGAGTTAATGCGAAATGCGGAAGCGAAAAGTTTAACGAAATGCAAGCGCCAAAAACAGTTGTGCCAAAACATACAATTCGAAAATAATTAAATAAATAGTTCCTGCGTTTGAAAAATGATGAAACTCCGATGCATGCATGCCCTATCTCATGCTTGTACCTTAACACCCTGAGAAAACATGCTAAAACGTGTCAACACTAGGTTGGTGAGTTCACAGGTTTCAAATGTAAGTAAAGTTTACTAGATAAAACAATTTACAATTATATCAATAGGTAGCTAACCTAATAACATGTTACTAAAGCGTTTCGACACCGAAGCTGACTGTTTATGTTTGATCTGCCTCCTACCATGTCTATCATGAACAATGGTAAACTGTTTAGGTCAATGTTACACCCGTTCGACTTCATGTCGTGTTAGCGCGACTAACGCGGGTGGGGCTTGTCAATGCCCAGTAGTACTACTCAAGATTATCTCGCTATCCCATATATTAAACGGTTCGATAAGTAAGGACTTACATGATATGTTTGCACTTAGTACAACAAGTGATATAAATGAAATGTAAGATCTAAATGTTTGTACCCATGTATTTTCCCCCAAGTTTAAACCATAAGAAAAGGGGCCGTGAAACTCACCTTAGAGTGCGTGCAGATGAAAGCTAAGTTAAATCTGCTTGACTACTAACCGCCACCTATAAACATCGGTTTATAAGTGCGTGCTTGTGTAAGTTGACATGAACCCTAAGTATCCAAACAATCCCATTGTTTTAAGTGTTTTAGAAAAACATTTAATAGTTTGACCAAGTTTGACTAAGTTTGACCAAGTTTGACTCGACGACCCGCTGGTGACCCGTTTAGTAATTTAATGTTTGATTTGAATACTAACACACATAGTACACAAGTAATTCAAGTTTCATGCTACACATGTCACAACTAACTTAACATGGCAAGTTATGTATACACAATGCATGTTCAACAAAGTTCCTACTTTTAACAATGTATGAACACAAAGTTTGATTTTCAATAGATTACATCATCTATTACATAATTGAATAACCCTAACACGTTTATACATACCTACTAATGCATGAATGATCATCACAACGTACACATTAGGTCTAGACATCAAGTTTCAATTTCTAAAAGTTTCCACTTTTAGTAAGTTAGGATCAATGCATGTGATTTATACCAAACGACACTCTTATAAGCTTTATTGCGTTCATAATAACGTGCTAGTATCATTCCATAACATCATGCATGTAAAACAACTCACATATAACAAACACTTTTCAATAAAGTTTCCTCTTTAGGAAAGTCTACAATTTCTAGCTTGTTAACAAGATTCAACGCACCAATTCAATTGCATACAACCCAACTAGTATAAATATAACCATAACAATCATCATAAACATCTAGCATGCAATCCTACATTATCACATAATCAAAAAGTCTCTACTTTAGACAAGTTATGAACAATAATGCAACTAGGGTTTTCCAAATAACAATATACTCATCATATAGATGCAATAACATCAATCAAATAACCAATTCATCAACTTTATTTCAAAAACTCATGTTTGGATGAACTAGGGTTTCAATCAAAATTTTTGGAATAAAAAGTAACGAAATCGGATGAAATAACTTACGTATGAGTGTTAGAAACGCCTAGACTAGCTTGAATCCACTTCCAATTGCAAGATTGAAGATCAAAAGAGGTGTGTTTGGGTTGCTTTTTGGTCTCGGCTCCAAGGGGGTGGGGGTTGGGATCGCGACGGCTTCAAAGGGAGTGGGGGTTTAGGGTTTTAAATTTTATAAATTTCCTTATATACATGTATGGATGGATTTTTAAATAAATAACTTATGGGCTTATTTAAAGGTCCATGAGCTATTTTAAAATAATTACACTAATAATAATTAAATCCTTTAACTATTATTTTTATAAAAATTCTAACTTCTATAAAAATAATTAACACAATCATTATTTGATAAACATGCGCGATATCAAGAAAATTCACGTAAAGTCACATAACACGTAAAATCATATAATTTATATTAATTATAAATTATTAATTGTTTGAAATATTATTCTTGATTCATCACCAACGTTCCGGGTTAGACTTGGGTGTGATCCGGTAATTCTACGAATTGCCGTTGTGTGTGAATTAACTGACACATTTAATTAATCCTAATTAAATGCAATGCACGTGCAACTAACTGAGATAACTGAGTTTGCATGAACAATGTTTGAACTAACGATGTTTGTGTTAACGGAGTTAACCTGAATTTGCCGGATGTCACATCATCCCCTTGTTGAAAGAATTTTCGTCCCGAAAATTAAACGAAGTCGGTAACGTCTGAAACAAAAAGTTTAGGTTTGTCACATCATCCCCTTGTTGAAATAAATTTCGTCTCGAAATTTAGTTAGTATCTTTCGTGTTTGCCGTTGACTGTTTGAAAAGGTGAGGATACTTTTTCATCATTTGATCCTCGCGTTCCCACGTGAACCCCGGTCCACGCTTCGAGTTCCAGCGAACTCTGACAATAGGTATCTTACTGCGCTTGAGAGTTTTGACCTCTCGGTCCATGATTTCGACTGGTTCCTCAATAAAACGTAGCTGTTCATCGATTTCCAACTCCTCGTGTGGAACTACAAGCGTCTCATTTGATAGGCATTTCTTTAGGTTTGAGACATGAAATACATTGTGTACACCATTGAGTGTATCTGGTAGGTTCAGTTGATATGCTATTGGACCAATCCTTTTCACTATCTCGAATGGTCCAATGTAACGCGGGTTTAACTTTCCTCGTTTCTCGAAACAAATCACACCTTTCCAAGGTGAAACCTTTAATAACACCTTGTCGCCCACTTGAAATTCTAGCGGTTTTCTGCGCTTGTCTGCATAACTCTTTTGACGGTCACGAGCTGCCGCTATACGGTTTCGGATTTGCACGATTTTCTCTGAGGTTTCGTGCACAAGTTCGGGACCCGTAAGTTGGCTATCTCCAACTTCAGCCCAACAAATTGGTGATCGACACTTTCGCCCGTACAAGGCTTCGAATGGTGCTGCTTTGATGCTAGTATGATAGCTGTTATTGTAGGAGAATTCCACTAAAGGCAAGTGAGTCTCCCAACTGTTTCCGAAATCGATCACACAAGCTCGTAGAATGTCTTCTAGGGTTTGTATGGTACGTTCACTCTGGCCATCTGTTTGAGTATGGTACGCTGTGCTCATATCTAGGCGCGTGCCTAGAGCTTTCTGTAATGATTTCCAGAAATGTGAGGTGAATCGGGCGTCTCTATCGGAAATAATGGAGATTGGTACTCCATGTCGGGATTACTTCTTTAAGATAGAGGCAAGTTAACTTTTCCATTTTGTCGGTCTCTTTGATAGCAAGGAAATGAGCGGATTTGGTTAGGCGATCCACTATCACCCAGATTGTGTCACATCCAGTAGGGGTTTGGGGTAATTTGGTTATGAAATCCATGGAAATCTGCTCCCATTTCCACATCGGGATTTCCGGTTGTTGAAGTAATCCGGATGGATTTTGGTACTCCACCTTGACCTTTGAACAAGTCAGACACTTGCTCACGTAGGTGGCTATGTCGGCTTTCATGTTCGGCCACCAATACAAAACTTTGAGATCATGATACATCTTGTCGGATCCCGGATGGATAGAGTATCGGGATTTGTGAGCTTCATCCATGACTAGATCTCTTAGGTTTCCATATACTGGTATCCATATTCGTTCCACGAAGTAGCGAATACACTCTGCTTTAGCCTCAAGTTGTTTATCCATACTAGAGGTGCACAAAAAAACCGGTTTGGAAATCCAAACCGGTTCGGAACCGAAAACCAAACCGTCCAAGAACCGGTTTTTTGTGAACCAGTTTCAAACCGGTAGGAACCGCCGGTTTACAACCGGTTTAAGACATTTTCGCGACGAACGGTTTAAGACCGGTTTTTTGTGAACCGGTTTGACGAACCAGTTTGGTAAACCGGTTTAATGGTCACAAAATCGAACTAGCCGTTGGAAAAAGGCTATACAGCCGTTAGAACCAATTTTTGACCGTTTTTTCACCCATTTTAACCCCCAAACACATTATAAATAGGTAGTGGGTGTTTTGGTTAAATCACACTTCTTAAACCCGCTCTCTACACTCTCGTTTGTAAAAAAACGCTCGAAAACGCTCAAAAAACGCTATGGCAGGTTTTTCAAGTTTTGGTGTTTCCTCTTCCGAAGTTAGCGTTGTGAAAATCATACCAACAACGAGGAACCCCGCAATTTGGTCAAACTACGATCTATGTGAGATGTCTAACGGGTTGGAACGTGCTCGTTGCAAAAATTGTGGTGGGTTTTTTAAAAAGGAATCAAACTCAACTCTAAAAACTCATATGGAAAAATCTTGCCCGAGTTTGAAGAAAATTCCGGGTGAGGGTCAAGCATCTATGACAAGCGAGAGTGGAATTTGGAACTTCGATCCAAATATTGTTCGAGATAGAATGGCGAAATTAGTTATTTAAAGAGGTTTGCCGTTCAACCACTTCGACAACCCGCTCACGACGAGGATGATTCAAGAAGCCCTTCAACCACGTTATCATCAAGTAAGTCGTAATACTCTTAGACGTGATTGTCTAAAAATGTGGAAAAAAGTAAAAAAAGAATTAATTTTAGGTTTTGAAAAATTGGAAACCGGTGTGAACTTAACCACCGACGTTTGGTCGGCTCCACATGGTATTCCCGACTCATATATTTGCGTTACCGCTCATTGGGTTGATCCCAATACGTGGCAAATGATGAAACGTACAATCGCGTTTGAGATATTTGAATATCCGCACACGGGTCAAAATTTATTTCACATTTTAGATAGTGTGATAACCGATTTTAAATTACAAAATAAATTATTTTCAATATCTTTTGATAATGCCTCAAATAATACAAATGCGGTTCAAAAATTAATATTAAAATATAATCCGATTTGCAACGGCGCTTTTTTTCATAGTCGATGTATTGCACACATCATCAACTTAGCCGTGCAAGACGGGCTTGCGGTTGAACCCGTTATTGAATTAAGTAATACATTTCGAGTCATGCTTAAAGACGTTTTTAGTAGTAGTAAAAAAAGATACCATGAATATATTAGATTATGTAACGATACGGGTTTGATTTGCTTAGGTCCCAATTGGGACCTCATAACAAGATGAAATTCAACTTATAAAATGTTTCATAGTGCTATACGTCAAAAAGATACTTTAAAATTTTTTCATGATATGCTTTCCTCAAAACCACGTCGTAAAATTCAAAATTTTCCGTCTACGAGTTGGGACATTCTTGAAAATATAACCGAATTGCTCGAAGTTTTCAAAACCGCCACTACTTTTTTATCCGGGGTTTATTACCCCACAAGTCCCTTGGCTCTTAAACAAATATTTCTAATGTGTAACAAATTAGCCGAACTTGAAAATAAAAATACTCTTTTTACGAGAATAATAAAACCGATGAAAGAAAAATTTGTTAAATATTTTAAAGAAATGCCTCCGGTTATAACTTGTGCCACCGCATTAAACCCTACAATTAATGTTTACGGTGTTGAAACCTTGATTGATAAAATAACTTACGATTTGGATTTGAATGATGAAGATATTCATTTTTCAAACGTAACAAAAACTTATTTTAACAAATGTTTGCAAGATTTGTTTGATATTTATTTACATAAATATGGTACAACACAAACCCCACATGATACGATGGGCGCGGGCGCATCAAGTAGTAGCTCGAGGAATGTGAACTTAAATTTGTATAATGAATTGAGAAATGAATTTACTAAACGGGCTAGAGGATCCACCCCGAGTAGCGAACTCGGAAGGTATACGGGAACAAACTTTTTATCATTTATGAGTCCGGTTGTTTTTGAGGACTTTGATATTTTGGCGTGGTGGAAAGGAAACGAATCTACTTTTCCGATCCTTTCCGCCATGGCCCGTGATTTACTAACCGTCCAAGCTTCCACGGTAGCTTCGAAATCCGTTTTTTCTCTTAGTGGCAGGGTTTTATCTATTCGAAGAACTAGACTCACACCCGCGGCAATGGAAATGTGCATTTGCTTGAAAGACCATTTGGATGCGGTAAATAGGAGACAAGATAGGAGTTGCTTGAAGACGAAATTGAAGTTGAAGAATTCATACACGAATCCGAGGTCAATCAACGATTGGCGAGCCCACTTACAAATGAAGAACTCGCCGAAGATGATAGACTACGAGGATCCACTAGTAACTCCGAGAATGACGGCGAAAATTAAACAAAAAAACTCCAAAAAAAAAATATTATTCTTTTTGTCGAATTGTAATGTTTAATTTTGTAATGTTTTGTGATTTCCGAACTCCTACAATATGAATAAACGTTGAACTTTATGTTTTTATTTGTTAAATATTTATTTTTTAAATTTTTTTTAATAAAACCGGTTTAAACCGGTTCACCAACCCGAACCGGTCCAGAACCGAACTGAACCGGTTCAACAGGTTCGAGATTTTATATATGATAAACCGGTTTAGCCCGAACCGGTTTTAGTCAAAACCAGTTTAACAATTGTGTTGACCAAACCGGTTCGGGCCGGTTTAGAACCGGTTCGGTTCAAAAACCCGGTTTGTGCACCTCTACTCCATACCACGAGTGGATTCTAATGATAAGTTCTCCTCTTTTAAGGCTTCGAGTTGGGCATTGCGGATTTGTTCGGGTAATCCTGTATAAATAGTGAGTTGTAATGCTCTAACCTGTCGGGGTTTGGTTTCTTTTATGCTTAGGGCATCGGCCACCACATTAGCTTTGCCCGGATGGTACTTGATTGCACAATCATAATTGTTTAATAACTCGATCCAACGACGTTGACGCATGTTCAAATCTTTTTGCTCAAAAATATGCTTAAGACTCTTGTGATCGGTGTAGATGGTGCACTTGGTACCGTACAAGTAATGTCTCCATATCTTGAGTGCAAACACCACGACTCCTAACTCCAAATCGTGAGTTATGTAATTCTTTTCATGGATTTTTAACTGTCGAGAAGCGTATGCGATAACCTTGTCGCGTTGCATCAACACACAACCAAGACCTTGGATGGAGGCATCGCAATACACCACAAAGTCATCCGTCCCCTCCGGTAGAGAGAGGATGGGTGTGCTACATAGTCTCTGCTTCAGAAGCTGGAATGCTGATTCTTGAGTCTCGCTCCAATTATAGGGTTTATCTTTTTAGGTTAAGGCGGTGAGAGGTTGGGCAATCTTTGAGAATCCCTCGATAAAGCGACGGTAGTATCCGGCCAATCCTAGAAATTACAGAACTTCGGTTGGAGTTGTTGGTGCTGCCCAATTCTTGATAGCTTCCATTTTGGTTGGATCGACATGTATTCCTTTCTCATTGATCACATGTCCTAGAAATTGAACCTCACGAATCCAAAAATCGCATTTGGAAAACTTAGCGTACAACTGCTCCTGTTTCAGTGGCTCAAGGATCAAACGCATATGCTCCTCATGCTCTTCCCGACTCTTAGAGTATATGAGGATATCGTCAATGAAGACAATGACGAATTGGTCAAGGTAAGGTTTACACACACGGTTCATGAGGTCCATGAACACCGCGGGTGTGTTGGTTAATCCAAATGGCATGACCAAAAATTCAAAATGGCCGTACCGGATTCTGAATGCAGTCTTGGATACATCTTCATCTCGAACTCTCAGCTGATGATAACTAGATATCAAATCGATTTTTGAGTAGAAGCTTAACCCTTGAAGTTGGTCGAATAAATCGTCAATGCTGGGTAGTGGGTAGCGGTTCTTGACTGTTACTTTGTTCAACTCTCGGTAATCAATGCACATACGAAAAGTTCCATCTTTCTTTTTGACAAATAGGACTGGGGCTCCCCATGGCGATGAGCTAGGTTGGATGAAACCTTTATCCAACAACTCTTGTAGCTGAGTGGATAACTCCTGCAACTCGCTTGGTGCCAGTCTATAGGGTTCTCGAGCAATAGGCGCTGCTCCGGGTGTTAGTTCGATCTGGAATTCGACTTGACGATGAGGTGGAAGACCAGGTAGGTCTTCAGGAAATACTTCTGGGAATTCACGAACGATCGGGATATCTTCTAACTTCTTCGCCTCGGTAGACTTGTCAGCGACAAGGGCAAATATCGCGGTATGACCTTTACGCAGACACTTCTGAGCCTTCATGAAAGATATGATGCCCACGACTGCACCACTTCTTTCACCCTGAACGGATAGGATCTCTCCACTATGAAGGGGTATACGAATGATCTTCTCACTACAGATGATCTCAACTTGGTTTTTAGACAACCAATCTATGCCCACAATTATGTCAAAACTGCCAAGTGTAACTGGCATGAGATCGATGTCGAGTTTGTGACCAGATAGTTCTAACTTACATCCCTTGAGAATGTGGGTTGCATTTATTACTTTACCGTCTGCTATCTCTACGGTATAATGATGTTCTAGTAAAGTTGGGTTTATTCCTAACCGACTACTAATTTCTCTAGATATAAAACTTCTATCGGCGCCAGTATCAAAAAGTACAGAAGCAAAATGATCGTTTAAAAGAAACATACCGTTAACAACGTTTCGATCATTCCTAGCTTCCCCCGAGCCAATCACGAATGCTCGACCTTTAGCACCATTGTTGTTATTGTTGTTGTTACCATTTCCATTACCGCCCTGATAATTGTTACCATTGCCATTCCCGTTTCCATTTCTCTTTAACTGCGGGCAATTTTTCCTAAAATTCCCTTCTTTCCCGCACTCAAAACAGCCTTTGGGTGCTTAACCAGGTGGTGCCTGTTTGTTCTGCAGATCTACCCTACAATCTTTGGCCATATGACCCATCTTTCCACACTGGTGGCAACGGTACCGGTCGCATGCTCCATGATGGTGAAAATTACATTTGTTGCACTTCGGGTACTTGCCAACATATGAACCTTGATTCTATTGAGAAGGAGTAGACTGATTGTTGTTCTTTGATGGTTCAAGCTTACGATGTTGCTGTTGTTGTTGCTGAGGAGGTGAGTTTGACTGGAAAGTTTTGGGGAAAGAACTGCCAAACTTCCGTTTGTTGTCAGTTGTCTTTGATAATGCACCTCTAGGGGGTAGAGTGCCCTGAGCGACTGCCTGATCGGTTAGCCTGTGAGCCAACCTGATAGTTTGCTGGATTGTAGTACGATTAGAAGATGTCACCATGCTCTGAATTTGCGGAACCAAACCATCAATGAATTTCTCGATTCTCTTATAGGGAGGTGTTACCATTTGTGGACATAAGTTCGCCAGTTTATGCGAACAAGTAGTGTAGGCTTCAATCTCAGATCCTTCCATCTTTAGATTCCAGAACTCGCCCTCAAGTTTCTGCACTTCATCACGGGGACAATACTCCTCTCGTGTTACACCCCGACCGATGGCGGAATCATCGAGGCGGACAATGGAATGATTGTTCAAAAGCACATGATAGCTAAAAGGTTGCATAATTCATTAATTAAATTTAAAGACAACAAGATCCAAATACGATACATTTCAAATAACCTAGTCTAGTTCAAAACATTGATTTATTTAACTAGGTCCATAGTCCTTAAGTGGAGAAATCTTCGGCAAGTAGTCACATATCCAAACCTGAAACATTATTTAAATCAAGTGTCAACTAAAAAGTTGGTGAGTACATAGGTTTAGTAATTCCGGTAAATAGTAGTTGTAAATCGTTTTGCAACTCATTGTTTATCTTGTTAAACATAGTATATATAATGTATCATTTATTTAATCACAATTCAAACCGAGTTTGACGCGCTTGAACAGAGCACAACAGCTAAGTCCGGTATGTTTGAATATAGTTACCCACTATATTCGATATGTTTGAATATAACACGCGGTTATACCCGAGTATGCAGTAATAAACACCCTAACCGGGTGGGCTGGTCGGGCACAATAGATCTATCAATATTACAGTTGGTTGTCTTGTGTTTTAAATGTATGTACATCCAAAGAATAAGCATATAGTCTCATGTATAACACGTACAAACAATGTGAGTAGCATGTATAATGTTTCACCCCAAAACGTATAAAAATGTAAAATAGGGGCTATGTAACTCACCTTGCAAGCGGGTATTTTTCCACGCGTGTAGGTTATAAAGATGTTGAAGTCTAAGCACGTTGAAACCCTATGTAGATAAATGGGTATTATTGTATGTTTACATGTGCGTATTAGTATTTAATTGTGTATAGGTTTATAATAACATTTCTTAGTGTTATTTGCATAAAAGTTGGTCCAGATTTACTTGAAATTACTGATTTGATCAAAACTGTTTATAGTTGTGACATGTATCGAAACTGTGTTTAATCGAAACTACTAGTTTCGATTGACCATTTACAAGTTACACAGAACTGTCGAAACTACTATCTATCGAAACTACTAGTTTCGATTAATCATTTATAAGTGATACACAGGCTGTCGAAACTACCATCTATCGAAACTATTAGTTTCGATTGATCATTTATAAGTGATACACAGGCTGTCAAAACTACCATCTATCGAAACTACTAGTTTCGATTGATCATTTATAAGTGATACACAGGCTGTCGAAACTACCATCTATCGAAACTACTAGTTTTGATTGATCATCTATAAGTGATACACATGCTGTCGAAACTACCATCTATCGAAACTATTAGTTTCGATTGACCATTTACTCAATCGAAACTAAGTAGTTTCGATGGCCCAGACTTTAGCAAATAAAACAGTAACATTAGTTTATACGGTAATCGATGGTTTGGAGTCATGACTTCGATTGGTTTAGTTTGTCTTATGATAACAGAAGGTAAAGAAACGAAGTTGAGGATTCTTACGTGGTCGTGAAGGGGTCTGGTCGGCACCGCCTTTGAACTTGAAAAAGTCACAAGCGGGAATCGATTTCTGTGTGGAATTAGCTCCTGAAATCCTGGTCACAGCTTCACCCAGGGTCGACGAAGGTGATGGTTTCCTCAATTTGGAGTGAGAGTGGGTGGGAGGAGGGTAGCGAGCTCGTGCAGGGACGACCATGGCTATTTATAGCCGAGCTTGATTTCTATGTTAAAACGTGTAATTGGGCACGATCCGACACTAGTCTGGACGAGACGAAACTAACCAGACATTCAACACGCATGGAGGTGGTCTGTCGGGCGCGAATTTGAACGTGGGTTTCTCGGCCACCAACAGGATCAGACGATCCTTATGTTGGGGAGACCAATTGGTCAGGGGGGGTCTTGTTCACGTGGGAGAGACGAAGCCAGGGATGCCTGTAGCGGCTGTCGAGGTGCAGGGGACAGCCCTGTCGGGGTGTTCGCCGGAAACTATCTCGGACCGCCGGACAATGTAGGGGACGACCGGAAATGCGAATTGGGGTTTGGCAGATTTGGTCCTTGTAGTTTGGTTTTGATTTAATTCGGCCCCTGAGATAATTACGGATGAGTCCTTGTAGTTTTATTTGTACAGAAATAGTCGCTCAACTGATTTTAGCTTAAAACCTTTTAGTTTGAAAAGTTTCAAAACAACCCCTTATCTTTTATAAAAATAATTAATTTAATTTCTTTTAAATTTTTAAATATATTGTATAAACTTATATTATTATTATTGTTATAAATAATTTTTATAAAAGTTAGTTATCTTATTTTAAATAGTTTATTTTATTAAATATGAAACTTTTAAATTTAGATTTTTATATAAAAATTGTATATAAGTTTTAAAACTTATAAAATTTTAATTAATTTAAATCCGTAAAATGAAAGTACCCATTTGTATAAAACCAAATAAAACTCTTACACTTTATTAAAATAGAGAATGATTACACGATAATTATAATACAAGTGCGAGAACGAAAAATCCGAAACGTCACAGTCTCCCTATGTTAGAGGAATTTCGCCCCGAAATTCAACTACTTGAGGCTATGAAAAGAGATGCGGATACTTGGTCTTCATTTGATCTTCACGTTCCCAAGTGAACTCGGGTCCACGTTTAGACTCCCAACGGACCTTGACAATGGGGATGCGGCTACGCTTGAGTTTCTTAACTTCTCGGTCCATGATTTCCACGGGTTTTTCAACAAAGTGTATTTTCTCGTCAATGCGCACTTCATCAAGAGGGATGTGGAGATTCTCGTCGGCTAGACACTTTTTCAAATTAGATACATGGAAAGTCGGATGAACGTTGATGAGTTCTGAAGGAAGATCGAGTTTGTAGGCCACTTTTCCTACCCTTTCGAGTATCTTGAATGGACCCACATATCGAGGTGCAAGTTTTCCTTTCTTTCCAAATCGGACTATGCCCTTCCAAGGTGATACCTTTAGGAGAACCATATCCCCAACTTGAAATTCCAAGGGTTTTCGTCTTTTATCGGCATAGCTCTTTTGCCGACTCCTTGCTACTCGAATGTTGTCACGAATAAGAAAGATTTTATCGGTGGTTTCTTGGATAAGCTCGGGACCGGTGATTTGTGTTTCACCAATTTCATTCCAACAAATCGGTGAACGACATTTTCGTCCATAAAGAGCTTCAAACGGTGCCATGTTAATACTTGTGTGGTAGCTGTTGTTGTAGGAAAATTCAATCAGTGGTAGGTGAGAATCCCAATTGCCACCAAAGTCAATGATACAAGCTCTAAGCATATCCTCGAGAGTTTGGATTGTTCACTCGGTTTGTCCATCAGTTTGAGGATGGTAAGCCGTACTTAAATCCAAACGAGTACCAAGCGCAGATTGTAATGATTGCCAAAATCAGGAAGTAAAACGCGAATCACAATCAGAGATGATGTTCAAAGGGATTCCGTGACGACTCACAATTTCATCAATGTAGATCCGAGCCAATTTCTCGACTCGATAGTCCTCACGAATAGGCAAGAAATGAGCAGACTTTGTAAGTCGGTCGATAATAACCCAGATACTATCGTGCCCACTAGAAGTGCGTGGGAGTTTGGTGATGAAGTCCATAGCAAGGTTCTCCCACTTCCACACGGGAATTTCAGGTTGTTCGAGGAGACCGGAAGGCTTCTGGTGTTCGGCCTTCACTTTAGAACAAGTTAGGCATTTTGCCACAAAGATGGCAATATCCTTTTTCATGTCGGGCCACCAATATTGCTGACGGAGACCCATGTACATCTTATCAGCTCTGGGATGTACCGAATATCGAGTTTTGTGGGACTCGTTCATCAAAAATATACGAAGATCGTCGCGATCGAGAACCCAAATACGGTCCAAGTAATACAATAGACCGTTGGATTTGGTTTCTAACAAGAGTTCTACGCCACACGCCATCTCTTGATACATGTTTCCCTCGGTAACCGAGGTGTGTTGTGCTTTGAGAATACGGGCTTGGATATCGTTATGAATATGAACACTATGAAGCATGATACGTTCTTTACGACTCAAGGCGTCGGCTACAACGTTTGCTTTACCGGGGTGGTAGCGAATCTCGCAGTCGTAGTCGTTAAGAAGTTCAACCCATCGCCGTTGCCTCATATTAAGCTCTTTTTGATTGAAAATATGCTGGAGACTTTTGTGGTCGGTGAAAACCACGCATTTGGTGCCATAAAGGTAATGTCTCCAAATTTTCAAGGTGAAAACGACAGCACCAAGCTCGAGGTCATGGGTCGTATAGTTCTTCTCATGGATTTTGAGTTGACGTGATGCGTAGGCAATTACTTGGCCACGTTGCATAAGAACACAACCAAGACCTTGGTTGGATGCATCACAATAAACGACAAAGTCGTCATTACCACTAGGAAGAGTTAGAATAGGAGCATTGCAGAGCTTGTGCTTTAGAGTTTGAAAAGCTTCCTCTTGCTTGGGTCCCCACTCGTAGTGCTTACCTTTGTGAGTCAAGGCAGTGAGCGGGACCGCAATCTTGGAGAAATTTGAGATGAAACGACGATAGTAACCTGCTAGTCCAAGGAATGAACGAATCTCGGTAGGAGTCTTAGGAGTACTCCAATTCTTTACCGCTTTGATTTTTGCTGGGTCCACATGAATTCCCCTATCGTTGACTATGTGTCCCAAAAGTTGAACCTCCTTTAGCCAGAATTCACACTTGGAGAACTTGGCATATAGTTGTTCTTTCTTCAAGAGTTCCAAAATCAAACGAAGATGTTGTTCATGCTCCGCTTTCGTTTTAGAATAGATGAGAATGTCATCAATGAATACGATCACGAACTTGTCCAAATAAGGTTTGCATACACGGTTCATGAGGTCCATGAAGACCGCAGGTGCATTAGTCAAACCGAATGGCATGACCATGAACTCGTAGTGACCATATCTAGTCCGAAAGGCAGTCTTCGGAATGTCTTCATCGAGAACATGAAGTTGATGGTATCCAGAACGGAGGTCAATCTTGGAGAAACATGTTGAACCTTGAAGCTGATCGAAAAGATCGTTGATACGGGGTAAAGGATAACGGTTCTTAATTGTAAGCTTGTTGAGTTCACGATAATCGATGCACATTCGAAATGATCCATCCTTTTTCTTTACGAACAGCACGGGAGCACCCCAAGGTGAATGGCTCGGGCGGATGAATCCTTTGGATGAGAGTTCTTGTAATTGACTTGCGAGCTCTTGCATCTCGGAAGGTGCAAGACGGTAGGGAACTATTGCCACGGGAGTTGCTCCGGGCACGAGGTCAATACGAAACTCTACTTGTCTAGGAGGAGGAAGGCCGGGTAAATCCTCGGGGAATACCTCGGGAAAGTCTTGAATGACCGGAATATCTTGCAATTTCTTACCCTTGTCTTTCGTGTCAACAACGTGGGCCAAGAAGGCAACGTACTTCTTCCGCAAGTACTTTTGTGCCAATGTGCAAGACATGATTTGAAGACCACGACATGGTTTTTCACCGAACATAACTAACGTGTCACCCGAAGGGAGAGGTATACGAATGCACTTTTCGTAGCAAATAACCTCGGCATGGTGCTTGGATAACCAGTCCATGCCAATTATAATATCAAAGCTTCCCAGTTGCATTGGAAGGAGATCAACAGAGAATTCATGATTATTAAGCTCAATATTGCAGTCGCGGATAACAGAATTTATGGTAATAGATTTTCCGTTTGCTATCTCCACGGAATAAGATTTGTCAAGTTTCGTTCTTTGTTTAGCAAGTTGAGATTCAAAGGTAAGAGACACAAAACTCCTATCGGCACCGGTATCAAATAAAATGGATGCATAATGATTGTTTACGAGAAACGTATCGTTTATCACGTCGTTGTTTGCTTGAGCCTCATTAGCGTTTATATTAAACGCTCGTCCTTGAGGACCACCTTGATGAAGAAGTTTTGGGCATCGGTCACGGAAATGGTTTGGATCTCCACATTCGTAACATGCCCGACCATTGAGAGGTGCCGGATAGGTGGGACGGTTGGCTGGAGCAGCTGGATGGACGGGAGGATGGGTACGGCAAGTAGTGACCACGTGTCCATATCGTCCGCAGCTTGAACACAATCGGCATGGTAAGTTGGCAGGATGATGGTACTTGCAGGTCTGGCATTGGGGATTCGGGCCCTGATAAGTTTTCGGGTTTTGACCCAAAGGGGCCGCTTGAATAGCAGGCATAGCGGGAGTTACGGCTGCGAAGTTTCGACCCTTTCGTTTCTTGTTGCGGTTAGAAGATTCGGGTTTTACATCTTTGACGGCCGCAAGAGTAGAAACAACCTTCTTGGAACCCTTTCTTGTTAAGCTTCCAGCTTTGACATGGTTGTCGGATAGTGTAGCAGATAGACGGATAGCAGCTTCAAGTGTAGGAGGATTGCTTCCTAGCACAGCATCTTGAATTTGCATAGGCAGGCCGCCTATGTATTTTTCAATCCCCCGAGCAAGGGGAGTGATCATATGAGGCACCAGTAGACTTAGCTCTTGAAACCGGGTGGTGTAGGCCAGATTATCCCCGCTGTCTTGGGCAAGATCCCAAAACTCAGCCTCGAGCTTCCTCATTTCATTCCGAGGACAGAATTCATCAGTCATGGCCTTCTTCAGATCATCCCATGATAAGGATGTAGCAACCTCAGTACCATGAGTGCGTTTCTCACCATTCCACCAGGTGAGGGCTCTCTTTTGGAGTACACTTGTGGCATAACAAACCCGAAGATTATCGGGACAGTCGCTATTTAGGAATGTGCTTTCCATGCTTTCAAACCATTGAACTAGGCCGGTAGCACCTTCAGTCCCGAATAATTTTGTAGGATTGCACGGGTTAAAGTGCTTAAACGTGCAGTGAGGCAGGTTGGTACTACCGTTCCCTTGGATGTTGTGAGACCCGTCACTGTTGTTATTTGCTTGGGTCATTTGCCCTACCAGCTGGGCAAGAAGAGTAGCAAGATCCGGGTTGGAAGTGCTAGAGTTTGCACGTCGAGGAGGCATTCTAACACCATAAGAAAAGACAATGATATTTTAGATAAGATGGATATATATGAGTTATAGCGGGAAATAATGTAAGCAGAAAAACGGGATTCATCATGACGCATGCCAGTGCATTATTCAAATTTGATGGGGGGGGGGGAAAGCTAAGCCTTCTATTCCGGATAGAACATGATGTTATAGATCATTATTCGCGTAATAGGAATTTCCGGGACTTGCATGCACTACAAATCGTTATTACGTGTGCACCCGTAATAATGATTTGCTTTGCATGTTCGTCTAGTTCTTCCTATCTTGCTATAATGTCACCAAATTTTGAGTTTAAGTTCGGATCGTATCCTTGCGAATACATTGATTTATCAACGTTAAATAATTCCTCAAAACTTTCAAGGAGACATGCTTTAGCCTATAGGTAAACACTCACTTCAGGAATTCCCAGGAAAGCATACGGGTCCGTTTATTTGGATTTATACGAAATGCTTTCCTAGACAGAAAACCTAATGTACAGGTGTCACCCTTCCAGATTGCACGTGTCCTTTACTGGTCTCAAGAAATTAAGTCGTTGACGAGATAAGATTTTGATAGACTTGAGAGTCTATGAGTATAAAATGTGTAGGAATTGTTGCAATTAATACGGATTAGGAAAGAGTATGGATAAGGAGGAGTAGTGTATTTGTTTGCATAAGTTTGTTTGTCAAATATGTATGTAAAGTATGTATCATGTATCAAAGTCTTGTATGTATGTGTATAAGTCTCATGTACCAAACTCGGGAAAATTCAAATAATACCTAACTACAAATAATTCACATAGCAATTTATCATTTAGCACATAACACATAAAAGGGAGTCCTAGGGTTATAGTCTAGGTCATTGTGTCTAATAACCTAAGTCCCTATAACCATGGCTCTGATACCAATGTGTCACACCCCGACCGATGGCGGAATCATCGAGGCGGACAATGGAATGATTGTTCAAAAGCACATGATAGCTAAAAGGTTGCATAATTCATTAATTAAATTTAAAGACAACAAGATCCAAATACGATACATTTCAAATAACCTAGTCTAGTTCAAAACATTGATTTATTTAACTAGGTCCATAGTCCTTAAGTGGAGAAATCTTCGGCAAGTAGTCACATATCCAAACCTGAAACATTATTTAAATCAAGTGTCAACTAAAAAGTTGGTGAGTACATAGGTTTAGTAATTCCGGTAAATAGTAGTTGTAAATCGTTTTACAACTCATTGTTTATCTTGTTAAACATAGTATATATAATGTATCATTTATTTAATCACAATTCAAACCGAGTTTGACGCGCTTGAACAGAGCACAACAGCTAAGTCCGGTATGTTTGAATATAGTTACCCACTATATCCGATATGTTTGAATATAACACGCGGTTATACCCGAGTATGCAGTAATAAACACCCTAACCGGGTGGGCTGGTCAGGCACAATAGATCTATCAATATTACAGTTGGTTGTCTTGTGTTTTAAATGTATGTACATCCAAAGAATAAGCATATAGTCTCATGTATAACACGTACAAACAATGTGAGTAGCATGTATAATGTTTCACCCCAAAACGTATAAAAATGTAAAATAGGGGCTATGTAACTCACCTTGCAAGCGGGTATTTTTCAACACGTGTAGGTGATAAAGATGTTGAAGTCTAAGCACGTTGAAACCCTATGTAGATAAATTGGTATTATTGTATGTTTACATGTGCGTATTAGTATTTAATTGTGTATAGGTTTATGATAACATTTCTTAGTGTTATTTGCATAAAAGTTGGTCCATATTTACTTGAAATTACTGATTTGATCGAAACTGTTTATAGTTGTGACAGGTATCGAAACTGTGTTTAATCGAAACTACTAGTTTCGATTGACCATTTACAAGTTACACATAACTGTCGAAACTACTATCTATCGAAACTACTAGTTTCGATTGATCATTTATAAGTGATACACAGGCTGTCGAAACTACCATCTATCGAAACTATTAGTTTCGATTGATCATTTATAAGTGATACACAGGCTGTCGAAACTACCATCTATCGAAACTACTAGTTTCGATTGATCATTTATAAGTGATACACAGGCTGTCGAAACTACCATCTATCGAAACTACTAGTTTCGATTGATCATCTATAAGTGATACACAGGCTGTCGAAACTACCATCTATCGAAACTATTAGTTTCGATTGACCATTTACTCAATCGAAACTAAGTAGTTTCGATGGCCCAGACTTTAGCAAATAAAACAGTAACATTAGTTTGTCCGGTAATCGATGGTTTGGAGTCGTGACTTCGATTGGTTCAGTTTGTCTTATGATAACAGAAGGTAAAGAAACGAAGTTGAGGATTCTTAAGTGGTCGTGAAGGGGTCTGGTCGGCACCGCCTTTGAACTTGAAAAAGTCACAAGCGGGAATCGATTTCTGTGTGGAATTAGCTCCTGAAATCCTGGTCACAGCTTCACCCAGGATCGACGAAGGTGATGGTTTCCTCAATTTGGAGTGAGAGTGGGTGAGAGGAGGGTAGCGAGCTCGTGCAGGGCCGACCATGGCTATTTATAGCCGAGCTTGATTTCTATGTTAAAACGTGCAATTAGGCACGATCCGACACTAGTCTGGACGAGACGAAACTGACCAGACATTCAACACGCGTGGAGGTGGTCTGTCGGGCGCGAATTTGAACGTGGGTTTCTCGGCCACCAACAGGATCAGACGATCCTTATGTTGGGGAGACCAATTGATCGGGGGGGGGGGTCTTGTTCACGTGGGAGAGACGAAGCCAGGGATGCCTTTAGCGGCTGTCGAGGTGTAGGGGACAGCCCTGTCGGGGTGTTTGCCGGAAACTATCTCGGACCGCCGGACAATGTAGGGGACGGCCGGAAATGCGAATTGGGGTTTGGCAGATTTGGTCCTTGTAGTTTGGTTTTGATTTAATTCGGCCCCTGAGATAATTACGGATGAGTCCTTGTAGTTTTATTTGTACAGAAATAGTCCCTCAACTGATTTTAGTTTAAAACCTTTTAGTTTGAAAAGTTTCAAAAAACCCCTTATCTTTTATAAAAATAATTAATTTAATTTCTTTTAAATTTTTAAATATATTTTATAAACTTATATTATTATTATTGTTATAAATAATTTTTATAAAAGTTAGTTATCTTATTTTAAATAGGTTATTTTATTAAATATGGAACTTTTAAATTTAGATTTTTATATAAAAATTGTATATAAGTTTTAAAACTTATAAATTTTTAATTAATTTAAATCCGTAAAATGAAAGTACCCATTTGTATAAAACCAAATAAAACTCTTACACTTTATTAAAATAGAGAATGATTACACGATAATTATAATACAAGTGCGAGAACGAAAAATCCGAAACGTCACATCTCGCATCTCGCAGCATAATCTTAAATTCGCCCCATGGCAATGCATTTGACATCTCAAGAGTTAGCATTTGCACTTGGGAGTTCCACCAAGTAAGGGCCAGACCCTCAAGTGTGCCAGATGCATACTTCACCTGATTGTTCGGCGGGCAATTGCACATTGCAAAGGCGGATTCAGATTTCTCCATCCAGCGGAGTAAGCCAACAGCCCCTTCGGCTCCACTAAATGAGTGAGGCTTGCAATCCATGTAAGCCTTGAAAGTACAAGCCTGCTGATGGTTGTGTTGACCTGAATTGTAAACAAGAATGCTCTTTAGGAATACCATATTCGAATTTTTGTGTTTAGGATGAATGATGACTCACTAGAGTTGATAACATTTTGCTTTACCTCCAGCATTAACAGTGGCTTGACTAGCTGCTACAGCTTCAGCCACACGCTCATTTATGAGTGCCATGAGCTCAGCTGCAGTCATGTTGACATTTCTGCGACCGCCACGTCCTCCGGCGCGTCCACCACGTCTATTTCCTCGTCCATACATTATCTTTACATTCACAACATACATTAATGAGAAAATACATCGCATTTTATCATCATACAAGTACTAGTAAACAAAAGAAAATTTAAACCACAACATCTAACATTTCAATAATAATAATAATCCTTGATAAAATAAATTGTAAGGTCTACAAAGTAAATTCAATCCAATATCAAAATCCAGAAACATCTGTTGGATAGAAACAACCCTGCCCATCTAGGTTCAAAAGAAAATACATAAATAAGTAATGAAGATAAGATATCAAATGCCACTGCTAGCTGATGTAACATCAGATGCTGCATCCTCGTCCTCGGCCTGATCTCCTGCGGGTGCATCATCTGGTGCAACTCCTACTGCTTCAGCAGCTGCAAGTCAAGCCTCCACTTGCTCAATCCTGGTGTGGAGTATATCTAGGTTCCACTCTGTAGTGTTCAGTCGGTCTTCCATATCCACACATCCATTTGCCAAATTCTCATGTACTTTATCAGTGACTGCTAAATCTAAAGTCAGTTTGTCAATTTTCTGATTCATCAGAATCTGTCGCTCTAATATGCCAGAAATCTCCCCCGCTGCGTCCCTCATGTTCCGGATTTCCCGGTCGTGCTCAAAGGGGTACTGCAGTGGTGGCAAAGCTCGCACAGAAGATGATGAAGAAGAGGAAGAAGAAATGTCAGTAGTGAGTGGAGGTGGGACTTCCTCCTCGCGGATCCAGTTCCTGATCCTATCGGGATACCAATCCCAGTCCTGCGTGTTACCTCTGACATGCACATGAATAGGCTCATCATACCCTACAGTGGTGTTGGTTGGGTTGAGTCGACGTCTCTTCGGCTCTGGCAAAGGTACTGTAGGAATATCTTGCTCCTGAACGACTGGGGATGCGGGTGAATTAGGCGGTGTCAACATTTCCTGTAACGGGATGAGTGAGTGCCATGTATGAGTGTAAGTGATGTGTAACTAATGCATGTGCGTGGTTATTGTCTAGTATGCATTTTCTAGTTCTCTATAAACTTGGCTCTGATACCAATCTGTCACACCCCCAAAATCTACTAACGGAGTTTTACCGTTAGGAGCGTGACATACCAGGATCTCAGTCATTAGTTACGTTGAACGACTCTATATGAGTTTAATAAAAACACTAGTATTGCTCATAGTCACAATGCAACACTAGAAATGAAAATACTGAGTTAATGCGAAATGTGGAAGCGAAAAGTTTAACGAAATGCAAGCGCCAAAAACAGTTGTGCCAAAACATACAATTCGAAAATAATTAAATAAATAGTTCCTGCGTTTGAAAAATGATGAAACTTCGATGCATGCATGCCCTATTTCATGCGTGTACCTTAACGCCCTGAGAAAACATGCTAAAACGTGTCAACACTAGGTTGGTGAGTTCACAGGTTTCAAATGTAAGTAAAGTTTACTAGATAAAACAATTTACAATTATATCAATAGGTAGCTAACCTAATAACATGTTACTAAAGCGTTTCGACACCGAAGCTGACTGTTTATGTTTGATCTGCCTCCTACCATGTCTATCATGAACAATGGTAAACTGTTTAGGTCAATGTTACACCCGTTCGACTTCCTGTCGTGTTAGCGCGACTAACGCGGGTGGGGCTTGTCAATGCCCAGTAGTACTACTCAAGATTATCTCGCTATCCCATATATTAAACGGTTCGATAAGTAAGGACTTAATAATATGTTTGCGCTTAGTACAACAAGTGATATAAATGAAATGTAAGATCTAAATGTTTGTACCCATGTTTTCTCCCCCAAGTTTAAACCATAAGAAAAGGGGCCGTGAAACTCACCTTAGAGTGCGTGTAGATGAAAGCTAAGTTAAATCTGTTTGACTACTAACCGCCACCTATAAACATCGGTTTATAAGTGCGTGCTTGTGTAAGTTGACATGAACCCTAAGTATCCAAACAATCCCATTGTTTTAAGTGTTTTAGAAAAACATTTAATAGTTTGACCAAGTTTGACCCAATTTGACTAAGTTTGACCAAGTTTGACTCGACGACCCGTTGGTGACCCGTTTAGTAATTTAATGTTTGATTTGAATACTAACACACATAGTACACAAGTAATTCAAGTTTCATGCTACACATGTCACAACTAACTTAGCATGGCAAGTTATGTCTACACAATGCATGTTCAACAATGTTCCTACTTTTAACAATGTATGAACACAAAGTTTGATTTTCAATAGATTACATCATCTATTACATAATTGAATAACCCTAACACGTTTATACATACCTACTAATGCATGAATGATCATCACAACGTACACATTAGGTCTAGACATCAAGTTTCAATTTCTAAAAGTTTCCACTTTTAGTAAGTTAGGATCAATGCATGTGATTTCTACCAAACAACACTCTTATAAGCTTTATTACGTTCATAATAACGTGCTAGTATCATTCCATAACATCATGCATGTAAAACAACTCACATATAACAAACACTTGATTCATCAACTTATATTAATTATAAATTATTAATTGTTTGAAATATTATTCTTGGTTCATCACCAACGTTCCGGGTTAGACTTAAGTGTGATCCGGTAATTCTACGAATTGCCGTTGTGTGTGAATTAACTGACACATTTAATTAATCCTAATTAAATGCAATGCACGTGCAACTAACTGAGATAACTGAGTTTGCATGAACAATGTTTGAACTAACGATGTTTGTGTTAACGGAGTTAACCTGAATTTGTCGGATGTCACACAATAGCCTTCCATTGAACCGTGTAATGAAAGGGAGGTGGTGAGGCGGGTTGGAGAAGAGCGTTGGTGATTGCCGCCGGATGAAGAGAGTCAAGTGATGAGGGATGTGGTGAGGCGGGTTGGAGAAGATGATGAGAGGGATGAAGAGTGTAATAAAATGTTTGAAGGAGGGACCTAATTGGCAATATATATGTAAAAAGTCCAAATTACCCTCTCATAATGACTTATGTACCTTTGTTTACTAACAAAACATTAACGGACGTTAGCCTCAGGGACTCAATTGAAGAAAAATTAAAACCATCGGGACTCAGATGTCAAAACTTTAAACGTAAGGACCCAAAGTGTAGATTGGGGTAAACCATAGGGACGCAAATAGCAGTTTACTCTTTTAACCACTTTAATTATCTTTTACACATATGTCAATTATGTGATTAGTTACAAAAAAATAACTGAATAATATTGATTATAAATATCATACATTAGTTAGAGTACAACTTCAAATTAGTAGTTAGAGTAAATTACTGTTTGAGTCTCTGACATTTGACCATTTTAACTATTTGAGTCCCTTATGTTTAAATCCGTCTCTTTTAATCCTCACGTTTCATTTTTTACTCCATTTGAGTCCAAATGACTAACGTCGTTAGATTTAACAGTTAACTTTTTATGAAATAACCAAAATACCCTTATAGACTCAAATGGTTAACAACATTTATATTCTACCTTCTCTCTTCTCCCTACCACCTCCACCTCCACCTCCACCTCCACCTCCACCTCCACCAACCTATTAAAAAACTAAATCTAAATCTCACTTCAATTTCATCATTTACAGAGAAGAAATGCAACTACAACTATAATCAATTTTACATCTTGTCTTGAAGATGAATATAAACTCCAAAACCATCACATAAACTTCAAACTAAAAATCCAACAGAACCATTTTAAAACATATGAACTTGAAAGTCAAATTGAATCATCAAGGGATCTCAAATTTGTCGACTGAATCGAAAGAAAAAGATGAAATTAGAGTGAGAAAGAAAGTCCTTGACACTTTATCCACTGAAATTAGAGAGAGAAAAGATGAAATTAGAACTCCGGCGCAATCACTTTGTCTATAATCGATACTCGATTGAACAGATCTCGTGAAAGGAAATCCAATGGAACGGGAATGGGGACTTATAGATTGTGTTGTTATTTTTCACGGAGGTTTAAGGTGACCAACTCGTTTTGAACCGAAGGAGGAGGTGGTGGTGGGAGGAGGTGGTAGAGAGGGTGTCGTTGTTGTCATCGGGCGACGGCAGATGAGAGGAGGTGGAGGTTGAGGGATTGGCTGAAGATGGTGCGAGACAAAGTGAGGGCGAAGATGCCGATGTGGGTGTGGTAGAGGGTGGTGGTGGGGAGGTGGCGGTGGAGTGGATGGGGAGTTGGTGGTGATATTAGGTTTTGGATGATGGTAATTTACTCTTAAAAGAAGGGTATTTTAGGATATTTAACAATTTGAGTCGTCCCTGAGGGTATTTCAGTCTTTTCAAAAAAATTAACTGTTAAATCTAACGACGTTAGCTATTTGGACTCAAACAGAAGCGAAAATGAAACATCAGGGTTAAAAGAGACGGATTTAAACATAAATGACTCAACTAGTTAAAATGGTCAAACGTCAGGAACTCAAACAGTAATTAACTCTAGTAGTTATTACAATTAATAACGAAATTGCTTTAAAAATCTAATTATGTAAATAATCAATTTCCTATTTTATAAAATTCTCAAAATTGTTTTCATTTTATATAATTTCATATTTACTTTACTTTATAAACTTTTATTAAACATTTAAAATCTATATGATACTTCACCAATTAATTGGTCATACGTTTTACCGGTGTCTGTGTTAGTGCGTTGTGTTCCCCGTCGCATCGCACAGACACCCTCTAGCTAAATAAAAACTATATAAATAATAGTTTCGTAAGTTTAGTCAAACTTGATATATAAAGCTCGGACTCGAACTGGTTTATTACATCAAACCTGGATGGTTGACTGAGTTGACTAACAAAACAGAATCACGTAACTTCTTCTACTTCATGCTTTGAATCCTATAGAATCTAGAATAAACCCCTTGAGACACTGCTACCAGATCCGAATGTGTACCCATCTCCACCACTCTACCTTTCTCCATAACCACAATTGTATCCGAATGCACCACCGTCGACAGCCTATGCGCCACCGTAATCTGCGTCGTCTGCACCCCACTCCGATTAATCGATTCCATCGCACTCACCACCGCTCTCTCCGACTCCGCATCAAGAGCACTCGTCGCCTCATCCAGAAGCATGATCGCCGGCCTCTTTAACAAACTCCGAGCAATCGCAATCCTCTGTTTCTGCCCGCCGGAAAGCTGACACCCCTTCTCTCCGACCACCGTATCATACCCCTCCGGTAAATTACTCACGAATTCATGAATATTCGCCTCTTTCGAAACCTCAATTATTTCACTTTCCGACGCCGTTTCATTCCCGTAGCAGATGTTATCCCTAATAGATCCGCTGAACAACAACGGCTCCTGCTGCACTAACCCTATCTGCTTCCGTAAGTTCCTCAAATTATACTCTGTTATATCCCTCCCGTCGATTAATATCATTCCGTTTGACGGAAGGTAGAATCGTAAAATTAGGGCTAAAACCGACGACTTCCCGGCCCCACTTGGTCCGACTAGGGCCAATTTTGACCCGGATTCGACCCGGAGGTTGAAATTGTCGAGTATTTTTACCTCCGGTCGTAACGGATAACTGAAATCGATGTTTTGAAACTCAATTTCTCCGATAATTTTGTTAGAAGGTGGATTTTCCGGCTCGTCTGGTTCAATTTCTGTTTTCCGATCTAGGGTTTCAAACACTGGGGTTAGTACGTTGACGGCGGAGATTACCGTCGGGATTAGAGTCCATAATTCGGTGATTGAAGGTACGGTGAGCGAGAAAATCTGGTATGATCGGATTCCGTCTTCGAAGCTCGCTTGATGTTTTTCGACTAACACCGTTGAGTACCATAATGCGACAGCGTGAGCGATGTTCCATAAACAGAGGGAGACGCCTTGGATCAATCCGTATTGTAAACTCTGTTTTCTGCTCTGTTTTAGCGGCGGGTCTAGTGATGACTTGGCTTTTTTGAGAATTCGTTGTTCGTGGCAGAAAGACGCGACGGTTTTGATGTTGGTTGCTGATTCTGAGGCGAGTGCGACGATGCCGGAATGGGCTGCAGCTGTGTCGCCAGAGAATCCTTTGGCGGATTTGGCTTGGATTAGGCCGCCGATGAAGTGGCATGGCATCACTGCCCAGGCTACCAGGCCCATCCGCCAGTTGACTTTGATGCTGACTGCGGTTGCGATTAGTATCGAGGAAATGCATTGCACGATGACCGACATACGGTCGGATATTATGGTCTTGACTGTGGATGTTTCGGTTATGATCCGGGAGGTTAGTGAGCCGACATTGTTTTCGGGCTTGTCGAACCATCCTAGTTCATTGCGTAGCACAGCTGCAAGATGTAAAGATCACAACTTTTTGTTAAAAGAAAATTGTTTGGACAGATATAGAGGTTGCAAATGGGTGGGTTTTACGCTGGTTGACTAACTGGTCAAAATGGGCCGGGCCAAATGGGTACATTTTGTATGGGTCGGGTCGGGTAAATAAGAATATAAATTTTTTATATTTCAATAATAAATCTATTTTTTTATTAAAATAATTTAGAAAGTTTTATGCATTAAAACACACTTTGGAGTTTGGACAACTTTCTACCCGTCTGACCCGTTTCATTTTGAAGCTCATTTTTTTTTTAATATTACCCGTCTGACCCGTTAGTGATAAAACATAATTTTAATCAACCCGTTCCTATAGAAGATAGTGGCATGAATACAATACCTGAATACAAAGCTTGTCGAAGATTTGTCATTGCTTTCTCTCCAATCACACCATAAAAATAATGCTGCACAGTGTGACTGAAGAGTGAAAGCAAACCGATTGCGGAAAATAGCAACGAATACCATCCAACTTTCTCTTTAGCTCCACTTTTAAAATATGCAACTCCTATTGTTATAATAAAGAATCCAAAAACCGGTTTTGAAATGCCAGAAAATGCAGCGGCAAAAGAGCCAACACCAATCTTTATAAACTCTTGGTTGTTCAAACCGAACCAGATTCTGAAAAATATATTTTTTTTCACACTTCCATCTTGTTGATCATCTTTCTTTGGAGCATCTTTTAAGATTTTGTTTGTCTCGCTACACGTATCAAGTTGATCCAGTTGTTCAGAAACCTGTTGATCTGTTCTTTCTGTCTCCTTAGCGGGATCTGTTCTTTCGGTCTCTTTAATGGGATTTACAGAACTGTTAAACAGCATAATTTGAATCAGTAAATAGAAATGGACTGATTTGGTTTATCTTTTATCTCTAACGGGTCAAATGGGTAAAAAATAAAAACTTAGCTAAATCATTTTATTGAAGAAATTAGATTAGTATTGAAATGACACATCTTTTCTAATCATATCTGACACACCAGTTATTTGTAATAACTTTAAAAATTAGACACAAAGTGTTTCTAGTCGACTCAACCCGTACCAAAAGTTGCTTGTTTTGACCTGAACCCATGAGTCGAACGGGTTGAGTCACCGACTTGCTAAATCATTTGATTGAAGAAAAAAAGTATTATTAAGGTAATATATATTTTTTTAATCATGTCGGACGCTAAATATTTCTAATAAATTTTAAAATTTAGAACAATATTTAGAATAAACCCAACCCACTCATTTGACTCATACCAAAAATTGCATGTTTGTATTCATATTTTACATACTAGTTAGTTACAATTTTACAAAACAGTCAAGTTCTTTAAAAAAAAAGTGTTTCAGCTTAACCCAACCGGGCTGGTTCTGACCCGTACCAAAAAAAAGTAGACTTTTCTACACAAACCCGTTACCCAACTTGCCCAGCCTGCCCATTTTGCCACAGCGAATGTAGAAAACGCACAGTAGCTAATGCCAACCTTGGTTCACCTTCTGTACTGATATTCTGCATGCTAAACAAAAATTACTGTGAGTTCCCGTCTCTGTAACCCGTCCATTTTGCACAACAACAATCATGTCTGCATTAACAATCGTTGACATCCTGTGTGCAATCAAAATAACTGTTCTTCCTTTCATTGCACTCTCAAGTGCATCTTGAACCAGTTTTTCAGATTCTGAATCAAGAGCACTTGTTGCCTCATCAAGTAACAAAATTGGAGGGTTTTTTAATATGGCTCGCGCGATAGCAATTCTCTGCTTTTGTCCTCCTGATAACTGTACACCCCTTTGTCCTACCTTATAATTTAAAAAGTTCCACGTCAGCATTATACACATGGAATATCCACATGGACGATGACATGGCATGGAAAGGGAAAGTGGTGCCATGTCAGCAAATTCAAATCATGAAACTTACATCTGTTAGGTACTGATTTGGGAGTTGGGATATGAAAGTGTGTGCATTTGCCATAATTGATGCTCTTTGGATCTGTTCATCATCTGCATCTTTGTTTCCTCCTATTTTCATGTTATCCTTAATTGTGCCAGAAAAGAGTGCTGGCTCCTGTGAAACTGCTCCTATATTTGTCCTTAAAAACTTAATATCAAGTTCCTTGACGTTATGGTCGTCAATTAGCACCTCACCTGGCCATCACGGGCGAATTAGATCTATTTCTAGAATATTATTAGTAACTAATGAATTGAAGTGGCAAAATGGGTGGTCAGGCTGGGTAACGGGTTGAAACAGACTCAGTCGTCCTCAAACACCTTTTGTCCAAAGTTTTTGAATTTTATATAAATTGTGTAAAAAATGATTACAAAAGTTATATTATTTCAATAATTATCCAAGTTATTTTAATAGTTATCTAAGTTATTTAAGAAAATGATTTACGGGGTTTTATGTATTAAAAATACAATTCGGGTGTCTCTTGACCCGTTTGCCTTATATAAATAAAATATCACCCAACCCAGTCATATGTAAATGGGTTGAAATTGCCACAACTACGTATGATGGCTAGAGTAGAGGTGACAATTTCGACCCATTTACTTACACATGGATCGATTTGAGTTATGTTTGATCTGTAACAGGTCAAATTCTCCCGGTGTGTTTTTAATGCACACAATCTTCTAAATCGTTTTATTCAAAAAAGTTATAATTTTAAAGATATAGTTTTTGTAAACATATTTATCGGACTAGTACTTGATACAAAAAAGTTGGACAAAAACATGTTTCTAGTCAACCCAACATGTACTAAAAAGTGTTTTTATCCGTTACCCGACTCGACCACCTTGCCAACTCTAGGCCTGGGTGGATGCAAACCTTTTTCAGGATCATAAAATCTTGGCACTAGAGAAATAATGGTGCTTTTCCCGCACCCGCTACTACCCACTAAAGCCACAACCTTTCCTGTCGGGATATATAGCGAAAATCCTTGAAGAATTATTTTTTCTTGGCGTGACGGGTAAGCAAAATGCACGTCGCGAATTTCAATAGTTCCGTTAATCTTTTCAAGTGTCATGCCTTTTGCATCATAGCTTATAGCAGATTTCCTGTTAATCACCTCAAACACTTCTTTTCCTGCAGCTCTTGCTTGATTAAAGATTTGCATATCGGGCGCTGCATATGTGATTGATCTGGTAGAAGACAATGATAATAATTCAAGGAATATCATATGTTCATATTATTTATAGGTGACAGTTTTGACTCGTTTACTTATGAAGGGGTTGATTCATATTATATTTATTTTTAGTGGATAAAATTTTAAAAAAAAAGGAAACCCAAAGTGTATTTTGAATGCATATAACTTCCATAATCTTTTTATTAAAAAAATCATATTATTATTCTTTTGATTTTGGTGGTGGTCCATTTTGGTAACTATAACTTTTTTCGATCCGATTTGATAGAAAGTGTATCAGGTCAACCCGACCCATTTAAAACTTTACCAAAAGCTATGTGGTGTGACCCAGACCCGTTTTGTCAATTACTAAACGTTCGGCCCCATTTTCTACCTCTAATATTGCATATAACATATATGTATGTAGGGGAAGGATCATCAGAAAACTCAATGTTCTTGAGAAAACCAAAAAACTACTTATTTAAGGTAAAAAAATAATAAAAAAATCATAACTCAAAAAATAAATCAAAAATTAAAAAACTGCTTTGGAGACCTTGTTTCCCACGTCGTCCTCGTTCAAAAAAAAAACTCGAAAAGTAGTGGGTTTAGCTTTTGTGTTTAGTTTTTTGGGTTTAGTTTAGCTTTTAGGTTAGGTTTTTGGAGGGGTGGGGTGGGGGTTTAGGTTTTTGGGGGGTAGGTGGGGTGGGGTTAGGTTTTTGGGTGGGGGTGGGGTGGGGGGTTTAGGTTTTTGGGGGTGGGTTAGGCTTTTTGGTTTAGTTTAGGTTTTTGGAGGGGTGGGGGGTTTAGGTTTTTGGGGGGTGGGTGGGGTGGGTTTAGGTTTTTGGGTGGGGGTGGGGTGGGGGGTGGGGGTGGGGGTGGGGTGGGTGTAGGTTTTCTAGTGTACTCACCCCTATGTATGTATGTACTAATGTGTAAATGTTATTATTTGATTCTTACATGGCTCCAAAGAGTATGCTCATGACAGCTGCTATAACATCACCTCCTTTAGCTCTTTTGGCTACAACAACAATGGCTCCAATCCACACAATTAGAGCCCATGAACAAAATGTCACGGTTTGGAATATTCCGGTCCCAACTCCTTTAATCAATGCTTCTCCTTTGCTAATAATTAACTGTCTCTGCATGCATTCTGAGAAAGATTTTATTGCAGAATTTTCTCCAACAAAAGCAAACACTGTTCTGATCTGAGAAACCGCCTGCAAAGAATCATAGTCGAGTTTCAAAACACTTGAGGAACAATCAAGCTTACTACTATCTCGGGTGACATCTTTACAGGTGGCAATTTTGGTAAATTTACTTACCAGTGTGTCGATTTGGGCTATGCTTCATCTCTAACGGGTCAGGAGGTAAAATTATAAAATTTACCTTAAATAAGCATGTCGTCTGGAGACTAAAGTTAATATTTATAATGAATATCATATTAAATTGTTCTATTAAAAAATCTGCTTATTATCTAAGGTTTAGATATGTTCTTCAAAAATAAGATAAAAAAGGTTGATCAAAATTCGTTTTTGGGTCAACACAACCCAGCTAAAAGTTTCTGGTTTTTTATGTGAACCTGTTACCCGACTAGCTAGACTCGCATATTTAGCTGCCTCTAGACGTCTTTGTGAACAAAAGGCTAAGAATTTACCTGTTCCACCATTACTGTGGTTTCTGCAAGGTAGGTTGCTTTTGTGGCTGAAATGGAATTCATTTTCTTTGTATAAGTGGCCCCAATTATGAGAATCATAGGAACAACCAATAATGTGAGTAATGACACTTCCCAACATGATATAAAAGCTATTATTACTCCAGTAAAAAAGGTCGCGAAACATGATAGAAAATGGCCCAACTGTGTAAAATAACATACAAGGGTAAGTAGAGGTAGCAATTTCGAGTTAAGTTTTTAAAAAACACGTCAGATGGGTTGAATAGATCAAACGGGTCAAAAGTGTCTCAAAATGCATTTCCTTTCATCTTTTTACCTATCATGTTAGGGGTTGTATGGTAGTCTTTTAATGATTTCATTAAAAGGCTACCTCTGAATCGGTCAGGTGTAAGTGATGTTTGTTTCGTTGACAGCCCACCTTTTAATTGCTTATTTTACCTCTTAATGGTTTAGCTGAAAAACTGTCACACCCTGAAATTCCACAGCGGGTTAACCGCGGGTTGTGACTGTCAAGGATCATCGGTCCTGGACATTTTGAACGACCTCTAAATGGTTTTTGAAAAAGTAATTAAATGGTTTTTGAAAAAGTAATTCCATTTGAACATCATTCGAAATACATAAGTTTACAGAGTTTAAGAGAATGCGGAATGTAAATGCGGAAGCAAAAGTAATGTATCAAAATACAAAAGCATAATGTCTTTAGGTTCCCATAAACCCAAGCTTCTAATGAAAAACATGCAATGAGACTCCAGATATGCAAATCCTAGTCCTTGTGCAAATGCTTAGCGACCTGAGATAAACATGCTTAAAAGTGTCAACACAAGGTTGGTGAGTTCACAGGTTTGAAGTAACAGTAAAAGAAATGTAACAGTGTAACAATCTGTATTCCTACTAATGATTCGATTGTTGATCAAACAATATACAATAATAATATAAGCATTCACCGAAACCGAAGCTCAACGAAGGATGCAGAAACTAGCATTTTGCCTCTTACGTGCCCCGCACGCATGGATTAGGTCAATAATGCACCCGTTAGACCTCCAGTCAAAGTTAGCGTGACTAACCCGGGTGGGGGTTGTTAAACCCAATAGTACTATTCATGATTACCTCGCTTGGGAAATAATTAACGGTTCGATTATGAGAGGACTTTACATGCGGGAAATGCACTCACTTATATATTAAAGCGAAATCAAAAAGTAACATCATACGACTAAGAAAATGGTTTTAGCATGTATCTCCCCCAAAGGAAAAGTAAGTAAAACGGGGCCGTGAAAACTCACCTGATACGTGAGTACCGTAAACGTGTAAGTAGCAAAAGTCTGTGTGTAAACCGACCTACGCGTGCCCTAGAATATATAAGACACCTTAAGGTCTAAGTAATGATTCTACATGCAAGTTGGTCATGTAACAGTTTCACCCAACTCGATACGTTATGTGTGTAAGTCTTGGTTAAAAACGTTTGACTCGACGACCCGTTGGTGATATGTATTTGTTACCCAAAAATATATATTTATATAAAATAAATATAAGCCATATACTCGATCAAGTGTGTCCATGACTATAAGTAACTTGGTGTCATCTTAGGGTTCGGGCTTTAAAATATAGTTTGACTAGACCCGAGTCGTAACTCGATGCAAACGGTAAATAAATATATTATATATATTTATTCAAAATAATGTTTTCGAAATTCGTCAAGTCTTTAGGTAAAAATAATATCTATATTATTTCTACGAAATATACATTTGAGAATTATCACTTTTAAAAAAAGTCGGTTTTCGTTTTACGACCAAAGTGTGTATATATATATATATATTTATAAAATTATATATGTTTTAAGATCTAGTCTTGGGCATTTTAAATATTCACGATTACTAAAAAATTAACTCCTAGAATTTATATGTTTCAAAATTTATAATTAACCCATGTAAACTACTTAACAAATGATACTAACTTTCCAACTAGTAATAATATATTTTCATAACTAGTCAAAAGCTTACCCAAAATACGAACAACTAATAATAGTCATATAAAGCATAGGTCATATAATTTACTAATAACCACATATGGATGTATATAAAGACTACTTGAACCTATGGACATGTCAAACCCACTCGATGTGTATAAACATACATTTATTTTTCCTTGTAAGAGTCTTTATTTAGTGAAAATAATCAACACAAAATTAGAATCACCAACCTAAATATTTATTTTAGTTCATGACCCACCATAAATTGTTTTTATACAAAACTAGTTTTAAGTAGGCATTAGATTATAACAACTCCAAATTTAACAAAAATGGGTTTTTGTAGGTGAAAGTTGGTACATAACAACATGTAAACAAAATATAAAATAAGTGTAAAATATGAACAAGAAGAAATTGGCCTCACTAAAAGCAAGCAAGGAAGAATGATTGAGTGATGTAGGTTGCTTGGAGTCACCCAATGCCACTTGATCTTCACTAATGAAAGCTTGTATAACACTTAGATGCTTGAATGATAAACAAAAAAAAACGGATGTTGGTGGTGAGGGCTTAGAGCCGTAACAAATTGGAAAGTGAGGGAAGTAAGTTTGCAAATTTGTGTAATTAATTTATAAGGGTTTGGTGTGTTGAAGTGTCAAGATTGTTTGGAAGTAACAAAATAGGCTTTGGGATTTGGTGGAGGCTTCACATCTCGGTCAAAGGGGAGGGAGGAAAAGACTTGTGGTTGAAATGGGTAGGAATCTTAAGTTAGGGATTGTGTATGTAAAAAGTGGTATTCACCAATATGGTAATCCTTGATGTTGGCAAGAGTCAACAAAAACCAACATATGTGTGTGTATTTACGTTTAAGAAACAAGAGGAAAAAGAAAAAAAAAAAGGTTTTCAAAAGTGGAATTTAGTACATGGAAAAATCAATGATCTAAAGGTGGTAATTAGGTGTTGACACATCAATTAAAGGGATTGTGTGTGTAAGTGGTGTTGTTTGACAACAAGGATTCAGAAGGAAGAAGGTGGTGTTCGAGATTTGTATGGATTAGCAAATATAGTCATTTATTCAAACCATAACTAGGATAGATGAGGTATAAAGGTGGTAGCGGGTATAAGTTAGACGCGATATAAAATAGAGATTTTATTAAAACCGAGCTTAACAAAATTATATATTATATATTTAGTGGTTTACTAACACGTAACTATATGTTTAGTAAATTAATATAACGAAATAGCGCGTTAAAATAAGGTACACCGGTGAAACGGTAAAGGTACGCGTTAAAATACCAAGTTGATATAAATAAACATACGCATATATTTAAGTTCTAAAATACTGTTGTAACATCTCGAAATATTTATTAAAACATAAATATTAATTATCACCAACGTTCGTGTGTGCCGGTTATACTGCGTATGACCTGGTAATTTACCGAATTACCGATACGTGAAATGTTATGAATGAACTTTGCTAGTTATGAAATGACCTTAATTAACCATAATTAAGTCTAACACGAATATAATATATGCAAATTATGACTGAGACTGGGACGAGTATTGACCTGAAATTTTCAGTTGTCACAAAAACCATGCTGAACCATTTAGACTTCTTAATGGTTCAGCACTTGCCAAACAGCCCCTTAACCTGGTGGGGGACCAACTAAGGCGGGTTACCCAAAAAGAAAGTTTTTTGATGCATAACTATAAAAGAACTTGAAGTTTTAGATAGAAAGTGTTTTGGGTAAACCCAACATGACACAGAAGTACCCGTTTTGACTCAACCCGACTTGTAAATGTTGCCGCATATAAGTGTAGGTGTTGACGATTTACCTTCTCGCCAATAGCATCTTGTATTATACTCATGTGACTACTAATACCCGTGATGATTTTCCCGTTTGTCAATTCTGTATCGAAAGCGCCTATCTCTTGGTTTAGAACCGCTTTCAGATACGCTAATCGCAATCTTGTAACTTGTCGCTCACTTGCATACATCCAGCCTCCAACCTCTGCATATCCCAAACCAAACATCCTAAAGCACTATGCTTAATATTTATATAATAAGTTTTATACATGTTTTGTTTTTCTTTTATAACATTTAAAATATGACCTTTTACAAAGTTCGGAGTGTATCATTGCGACATACTAATTTTTATCTACGTTTCGATATAATTTTCGCTTGAAACCGAGTTTTCGTTATAATGTACAAGTTATCGAAGCACGAATGTACATGCCGTCGAAGTTGATTTAAGGTTTCGTTTTTTTTGTTTCTCTTTTACAACTTTTAATATATGATTTTTTAAATCTGATTCGTCGTTTGCATGTATTGTTTTTTCTAGTGTTTTGATGTGTTTTTTCACGGGGTGAATAACAGTGTATAGGTCTTTTAAACCGAGTCTTAAAATTTTTAACATTTAACCGATACCGACTGAAAAACATCAGTAGCGGTGTCGGTATTATCGGTATCGGTATTCTTTTTTAAGGTTTCGTTTGTTATACCAATTCCGTAACAAACAGAACCGAAACCGATTGGATATCCACCACGTAGCGCGGGGAATTCTACCGGTTAACAACAATCCTAAGCAGAAAAGTCAACATGATGTTTTCTAAAAGTTTAGAGGGTTTTTATCAACAAACTTGAAAGTTTGAGGGTCTTTTTGTAAAAAGAACTTATTGGTTTCTTAAAACAACGGCTTTTATTACAAACTGAGTCGTAAATATCATATCAAATACCGCACGATTTGTGATATTTTTTTGAGTAAATTACTATTTGAGTCTCAGACGTTTGTCCATTATAACTAGTTAAGTCCCTTATGTTGCAAAGCCTCGGTCTGAACGCTGACGTTTCATTTTTTACTCCAATTGAGTCTAGATGGCTAACGTCGTTAGATTTAACAGTTAACTTTTTTCATAATGACCAAAATAACCTCAGGGACTCAAATGATTAAAAAACTTGTTAATCAAATTATATAAAATAGTATACATTAAAATTTATAAAAGAAAAATAAAATATATTTTCAATAAAAAAATAGTCAAATCAACAGGATGAATAATCTTTGTAATTTAGTTTTACCTATAACACCAGCCGGAAATGTAGCAAAAGCCATGTACCATACAAACGGTATAACCTGAAACCAAAACCAAAACCTAATAACTATCGCATCGTATCGTATCACATATAATTTAAGGTTAAACCCATTAACGTTAAACTCAAAACGCGATGTTAAACACGATGAAAGTCAAAGTGCACAACAACTTGTTATGGTTACCTTCTTGAGGGCTTTAACCATAGCAACATCATCATTTATATTGTTACCAAACGCGTTTATAGCTTTTCCTAACAACAGATACCCGAGTGGTTGTGCAAGGCCATGAATAACCGACCCCAAAGATGCAAACGCCATTAGCGTATAATCAAGTGCATCCGCATAGCTTAAAAGTGTGAAGAACGACAACGGTTCATCTTTCAAAACCATCTTTTCAGTTTCGTCATCAGTTATTTCTTGTGTGCCAACTTTCTTCATTTTTGCATATATGCAACTAACTAAATCTATGTTATATGTTAAACATACTATTATATTTATATCATCGTTTATATTGAATATTTACGTAAGGTAAAGACGTATCTGAGAATCAAGAGTGCATATTCGCGTAGCTTTGTAAGTTGATCGATAAAGCGTTGTCTTGTATGATTGTTTTTCGAGTGTGACAAGATGTGATATTGTTTGGATGTTGTTGTCTTGTGTACAAGTCTGCCGTCCTATTTAAGGATATTCTTTGTGACGTTGATAATGTGCCATTTATGCTTACCTGGTCTAGTTCCATGAGGCCAGTGGTAGCAGATTCATATGTTTATTTTTCTTGCTTTTAAGGTTGTTCATGCTAAGTTCATTCGGTTCTGGATTCTTTAAACCTTCATGATAAATTCCTTATAATGAATACTACTATGTCACGCTTTCGGCGAATATAAACTTTAATATATTTAAATGTACCTTTGTCGATCTCATGGAATTTTGCAAACAAATTTAAACGTATTTTGTCAATAATAATAACTAGGTGGTTATATCCGCGCTCCGCGGCGGGTGTCGGTCGATCGTTAATAAAATTAAAATAAAAACGTACGCATAACAGTAAAAATAATGTTAATAAAAAAGAAAAATAAAACAAAATAACAAAAAATAAAATATTAACGGTTCGGGTAGTCGAAAACCATAAAACCGAATATTGGTTCCGATGATACTAATACCGGCAATGATGTTATTCGCTCATAATATGTTCAGCTCGTGATGGTACCATAACGGTAAAGACACTCGCTATAGGCTACGATAACAAAAGAAAAACTCGATTTTGAATACAACTCCGTTTTTAAAAAAAATTATATCGGAATGCTGACAAAAAAAACTAAAAATACACGCGCACTCCGTTTTTAAAAAACGTTAACGGACGAAAGTTATTAAAGAAAAACGAAATTATTAGAAAATTTAGCGGTTAAAAGCATATATTATATATAGTATAAGGGACGAAAATGAAAATAAATAAAAAAATATTTTGTTACTGTTTATTAGCCTTGTAATTTAATCTATAGTGTAATAATAATAAGTTTGTTTGGATATCTATACCCTTAATTAAATACATGGATAGGATTAATTAGATAATAATTATTCAATACTCATTTTGTAATTAGTGAAAAAGGAGTATTTCATCTAATAAAGTTTCTTCAGTTTTAATAAAGTCAATTATTTTTTTTCCTAACTATAAAAACCACTTAAGTTATATTTTGTTGTAAAACCCTTTTTAAAATGTTAAAATAATTAATTTAAATGAAACATGGTTACAATTTTGCTGAATATTTGTTTTTTTCAAGTTTAACCTTGTTCTGAAGTTTTTGTAGTTGGCTTGATAATTCTTGCATCTTTGAAGGCGCTAGACGGTAGGGAAATTTAGCAACGGGTGCGGCTCGTGGAATCAAATCAATTCAAAATTCGATTTGCCGTGATGGAGGAAGTTCGACAAATTTTCAGGAAACACCTCTGGGTAATATCGAACGATAGGGATATCTTGGAATAATTTCTCCTCGGGCTTTTTTTCGATCACATGTGCCCAAAAGGCATAGCACTGTTTCTTCAAATACGTTCTCGCCTTCGTATATGAGATTATCTTTAGATTATTTCTTCTAGATCTTTCTCCTTGAACCGTAAGCGTTTCGCCATTTGGTAATAGTATTCGAAACGTCTTCTCAAAACATACGATCCCGGCTTGATTCTTGGATAGCCAATCCATACCAACAACCACATCAAAGCTTCCAAGTTCTATAGGTATGAGGTCTATACTGAACGGGTGATTTTCTAGGTTTATAGTACAACCTTGGATTCTCTCTTTTGCTTCTATTAACTTACAATTAGCTAGTCCAAAAATGAAGGCTCCATCTGGGGATTTGTTGCTATCGCAACTCCATTTTACACATACGCCAGGCCTAAATCATCCACCAGTTGAGCACCATGGTTAAATTTTTCCATAGTCCTTATAGAGCCCGGGTTTTGCCCCTTATTCTTGTTTGTCATATCTTGAATCTGATGTGGACTAATCGGGATTCAAATGGATTAAAAGTGAGTAAACTGTAATTTGCACCTCTGTAGTTTAGGCATGTTGACACGTTGCAATATTGTTTAAAACAAAGTGCAATTTGCCCACATGTGGTTTGGTTTCTCTCACTTTGCACCCCTACCGTTACAAACACCGTTAATCTTTTAACTCCGTTAAGGGTATTAAGGTCATTTCACCCTAAACCCAAAACCTAACATAATATGCACCCCATGTGGTTTGATTTCTTTCTCTCTTTACATCCCTCACCCTCACCTTTCCCGTCTGCCGCCGCCCCCTTCCCTTCTCCTGTCCGCCGCTATCGCCGTCAAGATGTAAAGGGTAATATTGACGTAAAGGCATGCACTTTGCAATAAGCATATAAGTACAGAAACCTAATTACTTACAACTCCGTTAGTCTCATCTGTCGTGTCAGTCGATACAGAGAAGACTGAAAAACAGCCCGACCCAACTGAAGAAATTCAAATTGTAAACAAATCTGTCATCCAAGAGGAACCAAGAAATGAGAGCAGACCAGGAAATCAAAAGGCGCCTTCCAAAACCATCTCTAATGTAGTTGAAGACAAAGATGAAATGATTGGTTGAAAGAAGATAGCTCAGAAAATGTTGACATCACTGGTACAACTGCAATTCCCATTGAGAATGACGAGGATGTAAAGTTCTGTGATTTTGAGGAGGATGATCGTTTTAGATGGCGATCGAAAATTAAGTATTTTGGTTGGTTAGTAGATAGATGGCGATCGTTATAGTCGGTTGGATAGGTTTCAGATCATCTCCGGCCATTACATTTAGATCAGTAAATGTAAATATAACTTAAATAATATATTATCCTTGTTTTTAGATCGTTCTTTCATTGTTTGTTGAATATTTTGGCAAATGTGATAATCGGAGATGTTAATCGGAGGTATAGTTCATCGGTATAGTTCACCGGAGAAGAGGAAGGTAAACTTGGGGTGAGGTCAGGGGTATTATTGTCTTCTCATTAGAAAAGATAACGACAGATGTGCAAAGAGAGAGAGAAACCAAACCACAGGGGGCAAATTGCACTTTGTTTTAAACATGGTTGCAATGTGTCAGCGGGCCTAAACCACAAGAGTGCAAATTACAGTTTATTCGATTAAAAATAAATAGATAGAAGCTTGAGAGATATTTTAGGCAATTTTCTTCTTACTTGCATCTATACTATATAATAAATAAAGGTTTTCAATGTTACGTGTCGCCTCCATATTCATTCTCATCATATTTTTCCCGCCTCTCTCTTATTTAATACAACTTTATCTTTTAATAATAATATATTTTTAAAGAAAATACTAATTATACTAATAAAACACATTTAATTTGAATTATCACTTATTATAAGAAACTTTTATTTTAAATCAAATAGTAAATGAAAGTCAAATTAAGTTAAATAGTAATTAACGTACTTTCGAAACTCAGTTATATATTAAGTTTTACATATTTTGAATTATTTTTATTCTTAGTATATGTAATACATTTTTACAATCATAAAATATATACATAAAAAAAAAATTTATGCATGATATTTTCACCCCGTATGTAATACACGGGTTTTAAACAAGTTCATAATAAAAAAAGGCTCCTCTTTAAGGAGTACATAGCAACACAAAACAAGAAAAACTAACTAGAACATGGGGATGCATGGATATAGTGGAATAACCACCCACCGTCCACCCTTTGATTAAAAAGAAATACTTAAAGTAAACATGCATAAAACATAAATCCTTTGACTAAATTGAACGTAGGTTAGCTAGGCACGTATCATCTCATCAGAAATGAAGTCTCCTGTGTTAATTTGATGAAACTAGTTTGATTTCTGACATCGATTGGAGATTCCTCAGTCTCCTTACCTTTGCTCGATCTTGAACTCACCGCCAATCTGCTTGACGACCTACGACCCGCACTATGTTCAATCGGAAACGGATCAGGCGGTTTATCACCAAAAACTGGATTTTGAGATGAACGATTCATGATACCCTTTAAGAACAACGGGGCTGATTAGGTTAGGTTACAGGGACGATGATGGTGGTGGTGGTGGTGGGTGGTCAGACAACACCCTTTTTATCGTGACACTGGTGGTGTAGGCTAGCGGTGTGGATGGCAGATGGTGTGGGTGAGAGATGACGATGATGAAGGGGAGGGGAGGGGTTTGGCTTTAATTATTTTGTATTTACGGAAATAGTCCCCTCATAATTACACTATTAGTCATTATCAATAAAAAGACTAAAATGCTCTTTTATTTAACAGAAAAAATTTAACGATGTTAATGTCATGTGTTTAATTGAAACAAAAATGAAACCACGATGACTTAAAAAGTGAAATTGAAACTATTGGACTCAAAATATGAATTAGAGTAAACCACAAGGACTCAAAATAAAATAATTTACTCTAAAATGTATAACTAAAGTGATCAGTTAGGCTAAGGGGACTATCTCCATATTTCCACATTTCTACACCCCTCAACGTTAGCGTCACATCAGATTTTACAGCTTTTTCACATTCTTCACATCAGAGGTAAATGTTTCACATTTCTGCACTGCCATGTCATTTTCTTTTTCTAATTTAATTAATTTTCTATAACAATTTAAATAAAAAAAAAATAACATTAAAATTAAAAAAAAACATTACATTTAAAAAGAAAAAAACATTACATTTAAAATAATAAAAAACATAACACTTAAAAAACTAAAAAAACTAACATAAAAACTAATTAATCATCCGAAAGGTGTTGCCGGCTAAGTCGTGCACGGATCTTGGCTTGCAAAGCTAGGACGTCTTCGAGATGTTCACTAGAAATGTGTTGGGTATTCAAAGTCAACACCTTTAGATCCTCTCGTTCATTCGCTTCCTCCCGAAGTTTGATTTTTTTTTTATTTTCAACGGCGTGGTATATGCCGGTAAAGCTCTCTATCTTCGCCAACACTTTATCCAATTTTTCATCCGTAGTTGAGGATGTCGTAGCTTTCTCCTTTCCTTTTTGTTTTGCTTTATCCCTCCCGATTGGACGTGGTGGTTCATCTTCCTCATACGCTTCGGAAGCTTCATTGAGATTGATGTTACAACGTGCTTCCGATCGGCTAGTCGGTGTCCCTTCCCGATCGGGTGACTTTCTTTTTGACCCCGTCGATTGGGATGGAAGCATCTCCGGCACTTTATGCCATTGTGAACAATTCCAAAGAACTTCCCAACAATGTAAAAACTTGAAAGATTTTTTTTCTTCATCTCGATATTTTTGTAAACAAGCGTTCAAGATATCGGCGTCGTTTTCGCCACTTTTGCGGTTATTGCTTCGGTTATTATGTATAGCGCAAAACTTCGCCGTTTTTGTACGTATCTCCCGCCACTTTGAAGTTACTGTGTCTATTGAGCGGTAATCTCCACGATTCATTTTAGTGAGGAACTTTTGTAAAATTCGTTCCCACATATAAGTAACGGTTTGAGCGTTTTCGATAATTGGATCATCGGATATATCCACCCACGCTTTAACTAACGCCTTTTCCTCGTTGCGTGTCCACTTTTGAGGTCCACTAGATGCACCTACTTTTTTCTTTTTGCGAGATGATCCGGATTGGGTTTCTCGAACGACCTCGGGTTGGGTTTCGGGAACGAACTTGTGTTGGGTTTCGGCTTCGTTCTCGAATAAAGGTGTGTAATCTTGTTGTGGTGATGGTGGAGGTTGTTGAAAAAAAGGAGAGACTGGTTGTTGTAGTTGATAATTCCAAAAACCGAATTGTGGGGAGCCGCCTTGAAAATATTGACCGGGAGGCGGTGGAGGCATCCAAAACGGATTGGTGTTCGGTTGGTTGGGATTGTTGGGGTCCATAACTTTTAAAAAGAAATGATGGTTTAGAGAGAATTGTAGGTTGGTTTTTATAAATTTATGGTTTATAATATGGGTATATATAAAGATTTTAAATTAAAACAAAAAAACAAAAATAGCCGTTTCCCAACGGCATGATTTCAAACGGTCAAAATTGGTTCACTCCACGCCGTGGAGATACGTACGGTGAAGGGCCACACCCGTGGACCACGCCGCCACCTCAGCTCCCACGCCAGTTTCACGTACCCACTCCCCTCAGCCTTATGTTAGAGGGTAAAACCGATCAATGCACGCCCCCCCTCCCTATCTGAGTGCATCAGGCCTTTATCACAAATGGTCCCATTTTGTTTATTAATAGTAGTACACAATCTCAACATGACTCACACAACTACCATGTATTTAGGGTCCACAGATCAAGACTCAACCTGCTATTGATCAAAAGTCTCACCAGTCCAAGTTTCTTACCCAACTTTTATAAGTGGATATAACCACCCTACCAACAACTATATTCATATCCATACTCACATCAACTTCAAACTTGGTCATCTCACGACGCTTACAATATTATTACATCGCGGCTTCTTCATCTTTGCTTTAAACCGACATTTTAACAACAGAGTCTCCACTGTGTTTGCAAAGTTCCCAACCGCCATAACAATAAAAAGGATCCCACATGTAACCACCTGCCAACAACAATATCAATTATCCAAAAACCATAACATAATCTTAAACCGATAATAATGTGAAACTATCTCACCTGCCATTCAGAAATGACCCCATCCATTGCAGTTTTTAGTAATAACACACCAACATAAGCTTCAAAAATCTGCAACATGAAAAGCATTGGGCACAAAAACCATAGTTGACCTTCTACACCAGCAGTTTCGCCCCACACAACGTCCATTCTTCTCGCCTACAATTAAGAACGCGTAAATGTCTGTCCACATAATCTTTAAAAAAAATAATCTTGAAAAGGTTTATTTTTGGTCGGATTTGATCATTATATATAAAAGAGTAAAGTGCCATTTCGTCCCTGTGGTTTGGCCATTTTAGTCACTTTCATCCAAAAACTTTTTTTTAGCTTTTTCGTCCCTGACTTTTCAAAATCTAGCCATTTTCATCCAAATGACTAACTCCGTCAACATTTTAACGTTAAATCAAGGGTCGGTTTGAAATTTATAGGTTAAAATCTAACCAAATTACCCATGATTTAACCAATATTGCACTTGATTTAATGTTAAAATATAGACGAAGTTAGTTGGATGAAGATGGCTAGATTTTGAAAAGTCAGGGACGAAAAAGCTAAAAAAAAGTTTTTGGATGAAAGTGGCTAAATGACCAAATCACAGAGACGAAAATGACACTTTACACTATATAAAATTAACATAGGACCTTTCCTAGTGCAATACGCGTGTAGAGTCTCTTGCGTTGGTATCTATTTTGTACTAGCATCGCGGCTCCTTGCATAATTGCCCATTTCAAAAACAATTCGATGCCTTTCTGCAAACGATTTGATTGTTAAAATGTAAGACTAGATCATTAATTCATTATAATGTTATATTTAAAAAAATACACTTTGTTATAATAACCTGCTTTTGGGCACAATTAGGTGCCTTTTCTATCTCCCAAGTGAGACTAATGAGTGCCATAGTCATAGCACAATAGTGATGATAAATCCACCTGAGGTATAACAGTTTAATGCAATTAATCATTTAATCATCCCACAAAAAAAAAGTTAATAAAACATATTTATGATGGAGAAAAAAAACCATTATCTTTAGGGGTCATTTTACATGTAAATCCATAAAAAATCATAATCTTTTAAACACTCAAAGAATTCATTATTATCTTATTATTAGTTATTACAACCAACTTCAAGTAGCATATATGCATCCGAACACTATCTCATGTAGCTTTTTTGTTACTACTTATTATTCCATATGACATTATCATTTCCAAACCATAATGCCAAACACCCCCTTAATAGAACATGGTAAACTATCATGATGTTATGTTACCATGGACGAATATCACTTCCATTAATCCTAAGTACATTTTCTCTGAAAGATAATCCTGTGTAGAGAAAGAGCAACCATGCCTGTAAAGGATGTAACAAGTTATTTGTTTTGCTCCCATTGTTTGTTTACTTTTATGTAATGAGAAAGTCCGTTTGAGAACGACAACAAACTTGAAAACTAAGGAACCATTTTGCTCCCTTAGATAAAAAAAAATCAATGGTCAAGATTTAAGTAATCACGTGTGAATATACCATGAATATGTGCACACGCCTTTATCCACATGTGATGTGATTTAACGTAATCTTGACCCTTTGTTTTTTATGTAAGTTGTGGTTCTTGAATGAACCCACTCGCTTATATGTAATACTAAAAATGACACAAATAAATTACCTGGTAAAGTTGCACAGGCAAAGCAGGAAAACATCCATCCCACACCCATGATCGTAACGACAGTAGCAATAACGGGAAAAAAATAAATAGATATGTAGTTGAATCCTGCCCGAGTAATCAAAGGAATCAAAGAAAAATGGATTACTGATAGATGCCGGTGATCAAAGAACAATAATAGTTCAAACAAGAATTTGGGATGCACAAAAACAATGCCATAGAACTAAAACCTTCAAGATTTGACCTAAAAGCTTTTTGAAGAACAATCACCAACTATGCAGACGCTCAATACAGAATCAATTTTTAAGCAGAGAAATGTGAATACCGCATAACCATTTGTACATATTGCTTTTATAATATGTAAGACGGTTGTGCAACTGCATAACCGCCTCTCTCTCTCTCTCCCACTACACATGATGTGCACTACGTACGAGTGTTTATGCGGCTTTTCTACTTAAAATTAGTTATGTATTGAACTTCCCTTTATATGTATGTAACATACCCTGAAATTGTTGTATTCCTCTTTCACTTTCAGTTGAACATCCTTTAAGTTAGCACGAACATTTATCGGACCAAGAAACATCCTCAAGAACCGTCCTGCCCGAATCAAACACAGTTCAAATGACAAAAGTACGAGATTTATTACGAAAGGTTAGCACACATCAAGTTGGCGTCTCTATAGTTATATGAGGTAAAGCAATGGCTTGGGGCCAAAAAAAATAGGGCATCCTTTTAAGAAATGATTATATACTTTGAAACTGTTTTTGGGCTGCTTCTAAAGACTAAACAGCAGCAACACATAGAATAGCGTTATAACCAAAGGGAACTAGGGTAAAATCAAAGGAATCGTCGATTTGGGTTAATTTCATTCATGATTCACAAAGTGTAAACATCAATTTTTGTTTTTGTATTTACAGTTGTTTGATGTGGACTTATTGTACATTTCATTTGTTGGTTGCTGAACTTGTGGATAGATATGGTATTGAGATGGCCACAAGTTTAGAGTTCAACAGAAGAAGCAGTGAACAATCTCTCGATTTTTTGCTTTACATGTTTTTGAATTTTGCATCAATCTATGTTTTCAATTCGCCTAATCATGCTTTTTTATCGTTTATATTGACACTTCTTTATTTGATTGTTTATATTAATTATTGATCCTTGTATATTTGTTATACAATAATACCATGTCAATTTGAAATCAAAAGTTACGAATTAGGTCATTCAGAAAGGTAAAAAAAGTAAGACTTGAGAGCCCCAATTTAGAGTTTGCTTGCTCCAAAAGGTTTGAGCCGGCCATGCATCAAGAGTAAAGGGCGTACCCGTTGCTTGACTTAGCTTCCGCATTTGCGCATGGGCCGGGAAGGGGCCAGATCGCGAGATCGCTTCGCGATAGCCATACCTTACACTATGTGCAGGAGGTTGTTTCCCAACGGCTCGAACCCATGACGTTACCGGTTGCTCCAAGACCCGCCCATCAAGAAATATACTTTCTTGAAAACAAGAGATATTATATCAAATTTTGTAAGGAATGATATAAACAAACAAACCATGTGATTTGCAGGGAAGAAATGCAGCAGCATCACCTTCAACCAATGTATAACGAACTCTACTCAACTCTTCAATCATCTGTAAAAACCAACCAAATCATAAACAAACAACAACAACAATTACTGTAATTCAAGGGTATTTAAAAGCATTACTTTTCCAGCATTCGTAGGATCTAAATTTCCTTTCTTGACGGAAGAATCAACGAATGATCGGAGCATTTTGATGTTTGACCGGAGCTCTAAAACTCGCCGCCGGAGAGACGCTTCTTCTTCCGATGTTCGAGAAATCAGGGACGCTGCAGTTTCCTGCAACTCTTTAGCGTGTTCGACGATTCTGGATACTTCATCTGCCGCATTTCTCACCGGCATATCACCGCCGGCGACGGCAGGGTCTCCCATTTTCTGTATTGGTGAACTGAGAAATGTATGGGGTTAGTATGTATATGTGGAGTGTGAATAAAACAGGGGAATAAAGAAAGTAAAAAACGGGAGGTTACCGCCAGCGGCGGTTGGTGATCGGAGGGACGGTAGGCCTGGGGTTTTTGAAAAACGGGAAGTATATTAATTGTGGGTTGGATGGAAGTTATAACATTATTGCAACTGGTCAGACCAAACCAGCAACTCCCACCTAACAAGAATATTTAAACAAATGTCGCCGGAAACTCTACGCCGGTGCCGGAATCCAGAAACTCTCATCACTCGCTGATGCTTCCTTTGCTGCAGTTTAGCTGATGTAATGCTTTTTAGTTTAAAATCTAAACACATTATTTTCATGTACGTTTTCTTTTTCAAAAATTGAAAATATTTGTATCAAATACTTTTTTTTTTAATTCCAAGTGGAAATGGAGAGTTTACATGGTTTTTATGTGATCCGCTAGATGACATGGCACCACATATGCTCGTATTAGAAACGGACTTCGACGTCCGCTGGTTTAAATGACGGATCTTAGCATCCACTGGTATAAATGAAGGATGTGAACAATGTTAACTGACATATGTTTGTTCAAGTAACGAGCTCCATTTGACGTCATCATCTATCCCCCACGTGAACGATATAAACCCTAGCCACATATATACTCCACACACTCGTAGAAAGTTACTGTAGTCACTGTTCACATCCGCTGGTGCACCGACGGTTTTCCATGACACCAATGGAGGCCTAACGCCGTCAAGTGGGATTCGTTATTCAAACAAGCGAATGTCAGTTAACATTGTTTACATTTGTCATTGGATGCTTAGATCTGTCATTTGAACCAGCGAATATCAAGGTCCATTTCTAGTCGAGTGGATGCGGTGCCAGGTCATCTCATATTCGTTACTTGCAGTAGCGGATCATATTAAACCCATCTCAGATTGAAAACCCACCTAGAAACCATATCAACATTGAATGATTACTTATAATCAACTTTTTTTTTCTACCAAATACCTCGTATCAAAATAATAAATATTCGTTTGTGACGTGTTGACCATTGCCCGTTTAACTACCATATAAAACGGACTAAAATGTTAAAAATGTTAACAGAAGGACTAAAAACCGGTATAAAATTCTTGTAGCCACTCTAATTAGTAATGAAACTTGGAGGACCATATGTGCATATCCTCATTCGTGAATTATGCGACACCTTAAACAAATCTCAAATTATTTTGATTTTACTGACAAATAGAGATGTCGCCACTGACAAGTATTCATTTTACAACACGCATCACAAATGCTCAATATCTTGCTAGTCTATCATCCAGTGGCGGAGCTTGAAAATCTAAGAAGCGAGGGCCGAAAAAAATAAGCAGGGGTCGGCTCTATACGTAAAAAAAATTTCGGACGAAAACGGAAAAATTAACACTACTAACGGAAAAAACGGCAGGGGCCGGGGCCCTCCCTGACCCCTTCATAGCTTCGCCCCTGCTATCATCTATCTTCTAATATTAAAAGTGTTTAAAGAGAGAGAGAGATTATATAAAAATATTACCTATAAGTCTTATTTTAACATGAAAAAAGATTGATTAGGCAACTCGTATAATTTTTATTTATTCGGTATAGAGACGGGCCTTATTAGACTAGATTGTTGGTTTATAAAATTGGGCCTAAAAACCCAATAGTACAGGCTAATCTAAAAGCCCAGTTCGCTCTTCGGTCCATTTAAATACCTCACGTAATCACAACACAAAATCAGTGTATATCTTGTTCGCCGCCGCGGGTAAGCAAACCCTAACTGGTCTCAGCAGCAAAAATGGTGTCAGGCAAGAAGACGGTAAGATAATACATCTATTCTATGAGCTACCGTGTGTGTGTGTGTGTGTTTTGACCATTGATTCCGATCTGTCTGTTTGTATCGTTTCACAGAAGAAGACTCATGAGAGCATCAACAACAGGTTGGCTCTTGTTATGAAGAGTGGAAAGTACACTCTCGGATACAAGACCGTGCTCGAGTCTCTCAGGAGCTCGAAAGGTAAAGTACACTCTATGGATGATTTGCGTAATCAATTTGGATATGTTCGAATTTTTGAATAATGTAAAACCCTAGGGTTTAGATTTGCTTGTTATCAAACATCAAAAACCTAGGGTTAATTGTAGTCAGGAAGTAATAGCAAAAGTTTGATAGTTTTTTCACTTGTTATCATCAATTTGTAAGAATTTTGACTACTTTTATTGGATCAATTGAGCTATTGTTTGTAGAATTTGACAAACTTAAAGTGATGTTTTGGTTAAGAAGTTGAAAAATCGAAGTTTTATTTGTTATAAATGTTTATATTTTGATTGTATGCAAACTGCAGGCAAGCTTATTATCATTTCTAACAATTGCCCTCCCTTGAGGAAGTCTGAAATCGAGTACTACGCAATGCTTGCCAAAGTTGGCGTTCATCATTACAATGGAAGTATGTCTACTTTCTTTTTTCATCTCTGTTTACATTTTTGCTTCTTTATATGGCTATTTATAGTTTTTAATGTTTATTGCTGATGCTATTAATGGTGGGACAAAGGCATGAAGATTTTTAAAATATACTTCGTAAATTGAATAAGATTATTTTTTGTGAAACCGTTAAGTTAAGCCATTCTGCCCTTGTAAGTAAACTATAACTAACAAACAAGCAGTTATAAGCAATCCCAAACACCCCCAGAGAAGTACTAGGTTTTAACTTTCAGTTTATTTATGTGATTTACTTGTGTGTCGGTCCCATCACACCCTCCCTATATCCTACCAATAGCTCTGCTGTGAGTGGGAATATTCTGGGTATGTTTGTTTGTTTCTTAGTTGGTTTTGTTAAGCATATCCAAACACTCCTGAACTCCAGAAGAAGTAGTAGGTTTGAACTTCCAGTCTGTTTCTACTTTTTTATGGTATACTTGAACCAAACATTCTTATTAGGCAATCATAAACACCTCCAAAGAAGTAGCAGGTCGTAACTTTGAGTTTGGTTCTTCGATTTATTTAAACCAACCAGTTTGAATAATCACACCCAAACACCCCTGAAAAAGTACTAGGTTGTAACCATTGTTTTGAAAACCCGGCCGGTCGGACCGGGAACCAGTGGTCGTGGCGGTCCGGTTATATATGTTGATACCGTCCTGCAGCGACCCGGCGGTCGGACCGAAAACCGGTGGTTGGACCGGAAACCGGGTGGTCGGACCGCGTAAAAGTGGACCGGCGACCCAGACTTCTGTTGAACCGAAACGAAGACCGGCGAACTGAAACGACTATCGACGACCGGCAATGTACTCACCATTTTTTAAAGGAAGAATCACGATTGAGATCTGAAACGGAGATACGTGAGTGAACGAATCTAAAACACTGAAGTTGTAGTGGCTAGGGGGTGTTCTGCTGTTGGTTTGCTCATCGAGTCATCGGAGATGAAATTTGATCATCGAGTCATCGAAATGAAATGAACTGTAATAGTGTGTGTGTTGGTTTGCTTAGTATAAATGACGGGGGATATGATTTAACGGGACATCAACATCAACTATGAGGTAGACAGGTGCACAGCACTTTTTTTTTAAATGGAGAAAAACTAGACAGCTCAGGCTAAAGTCTATTTTCATTACATAATTCTTTTTTATATATCTATTTATCTCTAACAAATATAAAAAATAACTAATTTATTAATTCTTTATCCTTTTAACATTAAGTCTTTATAATCTTTATCATATTAAAAAGTAAATAAATTTTAAAACGTAGTCCTGTTCTTAAATCCGATTCGACTGGTCCGACCAGTGGACCGGTAAGGAGACCGGTTCGACGTCCGGTCCGGTTCTGAAAACATTGGTTGTAACTTTCAGTTTGTTTATATAAATTACACGTCCCAATCAATTTTAGTAAGCAAACCCAAACATCCCCAAGAAAGTACGAAGTTTGAATTTTCATTTTGTTTCTATGATTTACTTGAACCAAGTAATGATACATAATCCCTCAACATCAACTAATTACACGTTTATCTAGTCATAGCTTGGCGTTCTTTTTCTTTAATTTTGCTATTTCAAATATCTTTTTTAAACATTGATTTTTGTTGATAATTAATGTTGTTGACCATTGAAATATTTTTTATCTAAACCAAGCATTGAACTTTTTCTTAGTTACAGGACAATCTATGATTATACTTTCTACAGACTCAAAATCTGTTCAATTGTTATTTAAACCTATTTTTTGTTTGTTTTTGTTTATGTTCAGACAATGTGGATCTTGGGACAGCATGTGGAAAGTATTTCCGTGTGTCATGCCTTAGCATCATCGATGCAGGTACCGATCTAATTCTTTAGATACTCGAACCACCATTTTTTAAAATATTGTTAAATACACATCTGACATTATGATTTTGTCACAATAAAACAGGTGATTCGGACATCATCAAGTCTCTTCCTGGTGACAACTGAAAGAAGAAATGAATTCAGTATGGTTTCCAGATCTTCGATTACCCCAATGTGAGTTTACATTCTATTTTGTTTTCTTAAACCTGATGAATCTGTAGAAGACGATGATGCTTTTGCATTTTCTTTGAGCCTTTAGTAGAATACAATTGTTTTATGAATGAAATTTTGTTTATGGTTGTTGACATACACACATTAGACTCAGTGGTTCTATACAGACTCCAACGTCACATTCTAGTCGTTTGACAGGGTGCCTGTATGTGATTATGTTGCTTGAAGTTCTGATAGGTGATCAGTTATCCGCATGTTAGGAAAACTCTGATTGTTTATGAATTCACATGTGAACTGATTATCCAAAACTACTTATTGACACCTAAGTATTAAAATAATTAAATTTCAAACACGGACACTGAACGGATTATTTATGTGCGTCTTGATAACGTAATCCAAGCCGGTCATCTTTAAAAGTACTTAGATTTTATGTTCTATTATATAAGAGACGAACAAAGAACAAAAGAAATCAAACTCGTTTGTACTACCCTGAATGCATACTTTTTTTTGTTTTGCTACATAAAACCAATGAGATTCTTAGACAAGTCGGTCATCTTTAATAGTATTTATACCAACAAAACTGATTAAAAGAAACATATCTTCAACCAATTTGAATTCATATCGCATTAGTAGTTTGATCATACGAGGATATGGGTTGTCCTATGGACGACTCCACATCACCTTGCTTGGGTCGTTACTTAATGGTGACATCCCATTAAGGACTCCAAAAACACCGCCTGCGGGTTATATGCTAAGAAACATTCATATTCTTTTTCTTAATATATATTTTATACTTGTCAACTCTTGTTTTATACGGGTTTAATAAAGGAAATATCGATAGAGCGTGAACTACAACTATGCCAACCAGAAAAGGTATTAAACAGTTAGAAACGGGGGAAAAAATTTTATTTTTCATCTCGACACATGTAAACTTGTATGAAAACTAAAAATTACACATATTCAAGGCGTTTCTCCAAGTTCCAAAAAGAAAACCGAGATCTAAAAACACTATTTTATTTTAATTATTCAGCAAAAGGATCAACAGGAGGTATCTCGCCGGTAAACGATTCTGGCGGCGTTTCCAGATCCTCCAGTGGACAGAAAAACGCCTTCTCATCCAACACCGTTTCCTCGGTGGTGCAAGTCACCGCCGGTTCATCGGAGCTCTGTTCACTTACCGGCACGAACACTCCGGTCTCCGGATCAAGCTCCCGGTACTCTTCCGGTTGATGCAACACATCTTCAACCGGAGTAACCTCAACATTAACATCAACCTCATCTTCTACTTCCTTCTCGTATGCTGATTCGTGCAATTTCATCCTGCACATAACGAATTCACAAAAACAAAATTAGGAACGAAACGATACGATGAAATCTGTAATTAAATTGAAGGAGAATGATCGGATCTGAAGTTACCGGTAGTTGGAGAAGGCGGAACAGAAGGAATTAGGAGAGGCGGTTAGAGTGCGGAGATGGTTGGTTACAATGAGCTTCGCAGCCATGGCGTCTGTTGTTTGTGTTATAAGGATCGGTTACATACTACATGACCACCTTCAAAAGTTATTTATAGGGAATATAGTGACCGACTCTAAATTTGTGTATTATTAAATTTTTTTAACGGCAAAATTATAACTAAATTTGTGTGTATTATAACTATACATGACCACCTTCAAAAGTTTGACACGTCCATCTTATTGTACCTTTTCACTTTATTTTATTTTATCATTTTAAATCTTTTGTTTTTTTTATATATCATCATAATTGACACAATTTTTTTTTTGGATTGGATGGTAAGTAAGTTTTAAAAGTGTTTTAATTATATTACTTATTATAGTATATCTGAGGGTGTATACTGTGTAAAATGCATATTAAGTGACCTGATTAAAATACTTTTAAAACTTGGTTACTATTTTATAAAGTTATACCTATTTTTTCTTTCGTTTTAAACCAGTCCAAAAATATACTGATGTTAATCAGACTTGTAAGCATAATTTTTTTTTAACGACAATTTGGATTACTGACGGGTCACTGGCCCACCTGATCATCTTCACACTTACAGGAGGAAACCCATCATAGAAGAGAATGGATTTTGCATAAAACAAAATACCAAAATGGATTGTTCACATACTGCCATAGTCACATAAGCACAACCTTACTACACCACATCCTTTTATTGCTTATTACACATATATGTAACATACTACCACCACACCAAACCAAACCTTACATAGACCTCCTCTTATTACTACTGACCAGGTCTGGTTCAAGGGTGAACCGGTTTCTCCAAGTTCTCGAGTGGACGGAAGAAAGTCTTCTCCTCCAACACTGAACCATCCACTGCTGCTGGCTTGGGCCCAGATGCATCACCTGAGGTTTTCTCATCGGCTGGCCCGAAGACCCCAGTCTTTGGGTTTGGGGCCCAGTACTTTTCTGGTTCGGCTCGGGTAACCGCTTCTTCTGGGACTAAAGATGGACGGACCTGATCGTCTATGTTCTTGTCGTACACCGACACATGCACTGCCCTCCTGAACACACAGATGAATCATATATATAAGCATGTAGCAAAATCTCTATCTGTATGTATGTAACAATCTCTATTGATTTAACTTGTATATGAGCTGATTTGAGTATGTATCATCCTAATGGGTAAGTTGTTAGAATTGAAAATCTTAGTTAAATATGAAACCGGTCAAATCAGTTAATAATAGAAGAAAATTTATTCAGATGCATATTTTATTCCAAATTTGATATTTTGTTATCATATTTAACATAGTAGCTAAAACTAAACATAAAAAATAAATATTTGGCCACCTATAATGATTATCCAACCCGACCCGTCTATTTGACTACCTATTATGATTCCCTAGTACTTAAAAACACACGCACACACACACACATATAGAGAGAGAGGTTAGTGATACTAAAAAATATATTTTGTCTAAAAAGTGTAAAAAGTACATGTTTAGGCATGGTGTTCATTAATTTTAGGCATGGTGATCCATGTTTTATTTTTGTGAACATATTTAAAAATTAAAAAACACCAGGTATAAACATGTATTTTTTACACTTTTTAGACAAAATCTCTTTTTTAGTTTAACCCAGCTCTCTCTCTCACTCTCTCTCTCTCTCTCTCTATATATATATATATAAAGTGAGGTTCAAGTGCTAACCAATATTTATGTGATAACCATGATAACCACTCTCAAACATAGTGTTGGTGTTACGTATATGTAACAAATATCATTATGTTAATGTTACATATATGTAAATAATATGTGTCACGTATATTTAACATTATTTTGTACGTATACGTAAGACTCATCATATCTGTATTTACATTCAAAATATTTATTCAAGATACTTAAATACTATTTTAACAATTAAAAGAAAAAACAATTATAAATTATGTGATTGTTTTATAGTGGTTAGCACGGTTATCAAATAAAAGGTTGGTTGGTATTTGAACCCTTTCCTATATATATATATATATATATATATCACAATTAAGAAAGGAGGAGGATCCAACTTTTTATTTCTTATAGCTATAAGCCCTCCAAAGTGAAAGAGATGCCCACTAGCTTCTTGATTTAGTATAGACAAGTTCTTGGTATAGTTTATGCAATAAGAAACTAAAAGCCAAATCTTCATAAACCCATCAATAGATGGGAGTTAGAAAGTTAGATTGCTTGGTGATCCACTAATTTGTTACATTTAGATAGCATGTAATACTATATGTGTAATAATATGTTATACAGTATAACCTTATAATTTATAATGCATGTAAGACAAAGGTGAGACCCCAAATCTCAATACTAAAACATAGCTTCACAACCAGAGGTTGTATTTCATAAAAAAAATGGAGGTTACTTTTTCTTAAAAGATTATCATGTGGATATTCAGTTTATTTTGTTAAGGAAATACTTTACACATCACCTAAATATGTGTTTGATTTTGTTGAATACAAAATCTAGTCAAAGAACTTCAGAATATTATAAAATGACAAAAATACCCTTGTTTTCACATAAAACCGTTGCTTCTTGATGGATAGATCATACAAGGGTATTTACGTCTTTTTAAACCTTTAAAGACATTTTTGGCATTAGACAATTAACGTATACATGAATAGCCTATAAAGTAGTTTCAATATACGAATGATCTTAATTCAAAAAAATTAGTTTCAATATACAAATGATATTAATTAAAAAATTGTATCCTCCATAATTGTTCCAGTGTTTTTTCACACAAGTGAATTAATTATCTTGTCTTGCAATGTATATGTAAAATTCTCCAAGATAAGGGGTGGGGGGGGTGGGGGGGGGGGTGGTCTTAATCACTCAACCAGAAAGCATCTACAACACATGGTCCAGAACTTATCCAGTACCAGACACTATCGATGGAAGCCAACAAAAGGATATGGAAATGGCCCCATCATCACCTCATCCTTCTAAAAAGTGTACGGCACCTTCTCTTTTCAACTACAGAATCATAGCTTTTTTTTCTCACCAGAATTCAGGCAACAAATTCGGCATATTTGAAATAATTGCACTAATTGAAGAAATATATTACACACTTCCACATCTCTACCGTTCAATTTTGTTTTAATTTCAGCAAAATCAACACAGAGATTAACCTAATTCACGATCTACCAAACTATTACCGATTTCCGTTGCATGTTTCCGATCTATCAATTTACCTAACATCATACTATACTAGTGATATACCTAACCGGCAGAATCAATCATAATCAGCAACATTAACGACGAGTATATCATACAATCAGCTCATGGAAATCGTCATATTTGTACTCACTCCTCAAAAACGATCTACGAAGTTATCTGTGATCATGCTAACACACACAGAAACAGATTCAATTAAATAACCGCTACTGTAAGCAATTTCACTCGACAATCAGCATATGCAGCTCGTTATAGTTGTAATCAATCCTCCGAAATGATGATTGAATGATAAAAACTGTGAAATATGTATACCTGAAAATGAGATTTGGATCAACCGCAGAAGCGGTGCGGATCTGGCTGACAAATCGCTTCCCTAAGCTCGCGATCCCCCGGCGGTGCGAATTGGCGGCCATACAACAACCTTTTTCCGGTGAAGAGAGAAAGAGTAGACAATAGGCGAAGACGGTGGAAGCTGAGAAGAGGGCGAAGAAATCAATAAGAAAAGGTAGGTGATATTGGCGTGGAGTGGAGATGGTGGATCGCATTCAACTTTGCTAATTTGTCAATTTATGCACAATAGTTTGAAAACTTGTAATTTGAGGATCTAAATTGTTTCAATATGGTCATTTATTGATTGATATCGACTGATCATAGTTAGAAACGCGAGTTTAATGATCATAGTTAGAACGCGAGTTTAATTTAATTCAATCGACCACGCTAATCAACCTATGTCCACGAGCTAGAAAGAAATCGTTTGTGTGTATACGGTTGTTTCATCATTACAAGAATTTTATGCAGTTTCAACGACCTGTCTCGACGACATGTCGTCGAGATAGCCTTTCTCGACGACATGTGGTCGAGAATGCCTCGTCGGCAAAGCTCCGTCGAGACTGCTTGAAAAGTCGTCGAGATAGGTAACCCTTTTCTCGATGACATGTCGTCGATATTGGGGCGTCGGAAAAGGTTTTTACTTTTAAAAAATAAATATAAAATAAAATTGAAAATACCCTTTCTCGACGTCAAGATTGGTATAAATTATATTTTTTTTTTAATTTTAAAAATTTTCTAGATTTTTATATAAAACAAAAATTCAAAACATGTAAAACCTGTTATATAAATTAAAACATTACACAAAATAATACATAAAACATTCAACAAAAAAAATGTGTAAATTATTGCAAATCGTTCAAATAAAATGCTACAAAACAATCTAATCATCTTCGTCGTCGTCATCTTGGTTGCCGGATTGACTACAATAACCCTACAATAAAGGTATAAAAAATAACCCTACAATAAAGGTATCAAAACACAATATATACATGTATTAGTATTGCAAATAAACAAAATGTGTAAGTTATTACAAATCATATACAAACATAACATGCAAATAATTTCTCAAACATCAATAACCCTACAATAAAGTAATCAAATTACATGTATTAGTGGACTTGGGTTAAACGAGTAATTTTGACCAATTTATAATGGTTACATGTCATTTTGACTCATTTATACTTTGATTCACAACATAATAACAAAATATATTTACTTACCCAATCGTTTTGTACCCGATCGTTGACCCATGTGGCGTGAGAAGTGTGCATACGTCTTCAACCCTTAACAATATATTCATCTACATATTTACATACATACATTCATCTATATTCATACAAATTATACATTTCACAAAAAATAAATAACAACAATATATTCATCTACATTCATACAAATACCCAAATAAATAATACATACAAATACTCGGGTCAAAACAAGTGAAACGGTTCGTGTTTAAATTACTAACATATATGCATGCATACATTCATCTATATTCATACAAACCATACATAACAAAAAATAAATAACAACATATAATTCATACAAATAATACATACATAACACCACAAATAATACACCTACACAAACCTACAATTCACCAATTTCATAAATAATGCATACATCTATATATTTATACATCTATACAAACCTACAATTTCACAAATAATACATACACCTATACAAATTAACCACCAATTTCACAAATAATACATACATTTTTATATCCATTTATATTATTCAAATAAATAACAATTAAAACAACTATACAAAACTAAATTTAATAAAAATATACTTATTAGCAAAGTATTGCACAAATATATTTATACATCTATACAAATTAACAATCAATTTCACAATAAAATACATATATTTATATATCCATCTATATTATTCAAATATATAACAATTAAAACAACTATACAAAGCTAAATTTCACACATATATACCTACTTGCAAAGTATTAAACAAATATATTAATATATCCATACAAAACTACATACTCAAATACACTAATTTTCACACAAATATATACATAATACCTCCGAATTTGTAAACGAGATGTCGTCGGGAAAGCCTCAATCTAGCTTCCAATCCGTTCAATTAACCAAAAACCTCACCTACACATGATTTATATTAAAAGATTTAAATTATAATGGAAAAAATAAATAACAACAATATATTCATCTACATATATACATACATACATTCATCTATATTCATACAAATTATACATTTCACAAAAAATAAATAACACCTACATTCATATAATTACCCAAATAAATAATACATACAAATACTTGGGTTAAAATAAGTGAAACGGTGCGTATTTAAATTACTAACATATATACATGCATACATTCAACTATGTTCATACAAACCATACAGCACAAAAAATAAATAACAACATATAATTAATACAAATAATACATACATAACACAATCAATAATACATCTACACAAACCTACATTTCACCAATTTCACAAATAATGCATACATCTATATATTTATACATCTATACAAACCTACATTTTCACAAATAATACAGACATCTATACAAATTAACCATCAATTTCACAAATAATACATACATTTATATATTCATCTATATTATTTAAATAAATAACAATTAAAACAATTATACAAAACTAAATTTCATAAATATATACCTATTAACAAAGTATTACACAAATATAATAGATCCATCTATACAAATTAACCATCAATTTCACAAATAATACACACATTTATATATTCATCTATATTATTTAAATAAATAACAATTAAAACAACTATGCAAAACTAAATTTAACAAAAATATACATATAAGCCTCAATCTAGCTTCTAATCCGTTCAATTAACTAAAACCTTCACCTACACAAGATTTATATTAAAAATTTTCAATTATAATGAAAAATTACTAAAAAAAGTCAAAATAAAGTCTTACCACTTCAAGAAGATGTGTAATGGTGGTGGTGGAGGTGGAGCATGGTGGATTTTCAAGTAAAATGGTCGGATTTGATGGTGAAAGCCGAGAGAAAGAGTAGAGAGAAAAATGGAGTGAATTGAGGAGGAAAAAGGGTTTCCTGCGTAGATAAGACCAGTTTCGACGACATGTCGTCGAGATTGGGTCTTTTTTTAATTATTTTATTTAATTTAATTATTAAATAAAAATAATTTTTTAATACACACATATCTCGACGACATGTTATCGAGACTAGGTATTTCCTTTAAATAAAAAACAATTAAAATTCTACCTGACAAAAAAAATGAAAAAAAAGATAAAATGAGCAATTGCGACGACATGTCGTCGAGACTGCCATTATATGTCGTCGAGACTGCCCTGAGATGTCGCCGATGAGCGCCAAAACTTTTCATCTTTTCCCGCTGGATCATCGCCGACGACATGTCGTCGAGAAAAGGTGAAAATAGTCAAAAAAATTTGACTGGGACCATCGCCGACGACATGTCGCCGTATTTGGGTGTCGTATCTTGACGACACATGTCGTCGAGATTGCCTCGACGAAACTGCTAAGATTTCTTATGGTGCATGTCTGTTATATGAAATCTAGCTGCGAATAACCAAAACTAAAAATCTTAGTTGTATATAGGTCTCTGGTCGTTATAAATATTTATCGTGTTAAAATTATACTTTTAAGTCATGCTCAAAAGCGTGTTATGTTAAAAGTTTGTGCGACCATCTTAAAGTCAAATTTAATTGATATAAAAATGTATCACACTACTCTCGTTTTGCCTTTTCTTACATATTCAGTGAGGATTGTTATTAATCGTTATCCTTTGAATAACCTTATTCTAATATTTATGATGGATAATTAGTATGATGAAAAGAGAAGGGAGAAATCGTCAATGAAACTACTAAAGAGGGCATGCGTAAAATAGTAGTGTGAGGATGTTATTAAATGAACATAATTGATATGTGAGTCTATTTAAATGCTATCAATCCTCCGAAATGATTTAATGTTTTCAAGTTCCAAAAACTACATGTATGGTCTATTAGTTTGTTAAATTATACACAGATGGTCCTTGACATGAATCGACGTTAAGTTTTGTTGCTAAACAAGTGTAAATTACCAAAATAACCGTCTATTTATAAAGAAAGTAATAATAAAAACAAAAACAAATTAAATATTAAAAAAATGGGACACACATTTTAACTAAAAAACAAAGCAAAATATAAAACCTTAAAATTACTCCCCCCATCATCTTCTTCCCAACCCTCCGGCCCCATTTCCGTCGGCCACTCAGCCATCATCACCACCATCTCCTTCCACTACCGCCACCAGTGACCATCACCATCTGATTTCGTAGTTTTACATATAAATTTTGAGTCCTACACCATTTTTTATGATGTTTAACATTTGGTAACTGTATTACGCTGAAGTCGTTAAGATCTTGGACAAATACAATCATGGTGGTGGCGGTCGGTTTTCTGACAGGGTGGCAGTGGAGGCCATCAAAGAAAAGGGGAAGATGAAGCGGGGTGGGCAAAGGTGGGTCTAACTAATTAATTTGTTTTGGTTTTAATTTTTTTTAACATAAGGGTTTTGGTCATTTAAAAAAAATTAATAGCAAAATTTAACGTTCATCCATGTTAAGAACTATCCATGCTATAGTAAATGGACTATACATGTGGTTTCTAGAACTTGGGGATCAAAGTTTTAATATGTGCAAATCACGTGATCATCCGTGTAAATTAACTAAAAAGGTAATTTGAAACTAATAAAAAGGTTTTAAGGGGAGAATATGGGGGAGGTGTTTGATGGAGATCTCTGTCAACCAAATTAATAAAATAAAAAAAAGGGTAGACGGTGATTATTTGACCCACCTGTCCTGAGTCAGTCTTGGACTCCACCGGTTGGATATTCGCATATTCCGTTAGTTCGTGTAAATTGTCAAAACTGGCATGCACACGCGCAAAAGACACGGGTAAGGAAGGAGTCATCAAGCCAATGAGCTAGTGATAAGTGAGAGACTTGGTGTTTCTAGTGATTCAGGTTCAATCCCTGCTCTCCATATTAGTTTCTGCGGCACGCAAATGAGGCCTAGCTTATGATGATTCACCTGGGTTTTACCTACGCCGATCTAGGATTCAAACATCGGCTCTCCTTTAAGCATGAAGGCGCCGTATTAGGTGGGATTTTTCCTTGGTTGCTCCCCAACTCTGACGCCAAGTGGGCCCGATTAAGACAACATATTGGCCGGAGTTGGACGAGACTCTCCAATGTGACAGGAGGGTGCGACGTCATAACATTCAATGTTCGTCGTTAAAAAAAAAGTCAGTTATGCTATTATTATCAAATTTTTAATAAGGAAACAATTTTTTTCTAATATAAACTTCAACTAGTTTTCATCCTTCGCGGCGGGTTGGTTTGACTGTTTGTGTGAATAAAACTTATATCGAATCTCAGACTCATTATAGCGTACGATAACAAAAAAAAACAGTCGAATTTGAATTGAACTCAATATTCAACAAAATTTAAACCAGAACGTTGACAAAAAAAAATTAAGAAAACTTCACATTCAGTTATTTAAAAAACCCTAACGAACGATATTTATCATAGAAAACGGTGTCCGACCCATCGTTAATAAAATTTAAACGAAAAAGTAGGCGCAAAAGTAAAAATAATGTTAATAGAAAGGAAACATAAAACTAACTAATAAAAAGGGGAAAACGAATTAAAAAAATACCGCTTCGGGTCGTCGAAAACCATAAGGCGAATACCGATACGGATTCTGATAATACCATGTCGACAATGATGTTGTTCGCGCATAATAGGTTCGGCTCGTAACGGTACCACAACGGTAACGACACTCTCTATAGGCAACGGAAAAAAAACTTGATTTTGAATACAAACTCCATTTTAAAAAAATATATATCAAAACGTTGACAAAAAAAATACAAACAGCTACGCACTCCGTATTTTGACAAAAGTTAACGAACGAAAGTTATTAAAGAAAAACAAAATTAATTGAAAATGAAACGGGACAAAAACGTATATTATATATACTATAAGGGTTAAAAATGAAAAAAAAAAAAATTTCGTGGCACTCTCCCAATGGAGGGGTTACTATTCACGCTAGTTATATCTATATTTATTTGAAAACTAAATGAATAGTATTGTTTTGTCATTTAGTGATTTTTTAAATTTTTTTCTTTTGTTTTTTTCAATTGTTCCGTCTATATTTGTGTTCGTGATTTTGAGATTTTACGGTGAAGTGATGTTTACTTTTACGACCTGGTACAACATTTGAGTTTTTTTCTTTTGTCTTTTTAAATTGTTGCGTCCATATTTTTTTTACATTTGATTTAATTCTTTTATTTTTTCTTTTGCGTTCACATTTCTTGACACTATGATTTCAGGGTTTACGGTGAAGTGACATTCACTTTTAAGACGAGGTACGATATAGGGTTTTACGGTAGAGTGACGACCGTTGTGACATGTTTTTGTATCTAGATTTGTGTTTTGGTTACTTAACGCTATGCTTTTAGTTTTTTGAAGGCCATAGTGGTGACGCTCGCTTTTACGACGGGGAATGTTTCAGGGTCTTAAAACGGAGTGACAGCCGGTGCGACATGTTTTTATATACGGGATATGTTTTAGGATTTTATGACGGAGTGACAGCCGTTGCCGCATACGAACTGAACCGATAACGACCAAACTCCCTCGACTATGAGCGAACATCATTGTTGCTAGCATTGGTGTTATCGGAACCGGTATCGATATTCGCTTTGTCGTTATTCACTTTTATGTTATGCGATGAGCAAAGCCAATGTCACGCCACAAATCGCAAGGAAGAAACGACTAAACTTATGTTGTGTAGCGTGAGCTTTTTTATAAACAAAGCCCGCACAACGTGCAAGTAAACTCTACTGGTTGTTATTTAAACTAGGTTTATAATTATATTTAACAAATGTTAAAACCAAACGAATTCATTTAAAAACTATATCATTTACGTAAATTATAAGAAAGAATAAAAAGATAATGTATGTTATGTAATCTATATTTATATCTATATCTATATTTAATCTAATCTAACTACCTAATAAACAACTAAACTATCGACACATGTTACTTTCTGTTGCATCCTCACATGTTTTTTTTCGTCTTTCTCACATTAAATAACTAGGTTAAAATCTCATGTGTTACATAGGTTGAATAAATATAATTATAATATTATAAATTAAGTAATAAAAAAATTATTTTTTAAAAACTCGTGTTTTATACGGGTTGAATGAACCAGTGAAATACAATATAATCTGTTAACACATACACTCGTCAAAATATATCAGGAGATTTATAATACAAAGATTAGTATTTTCTTAAAAAAATATTGTTAATAAAATATAGAGGTGTATTTAATAAAATATAGAAGTGTATTTAATAACAAAGAGATGGAAAAAAAATATTGAGAATGAATATATGGATGCGATACGTGACATTGAAAAACCTTTATTTATTATATAGTATAGCCTAGGTTAGAACCCGTGTCTAGGGTGAAAAGTATTAATATATAATTTTTTTAATTCTTTATATATACATATATATATATATATATATATTTTACACGTGTAAAAATGTATTACATATATTAAGGATAGAAAATAAAATTTGAAATATGTAAAAATTAATATATAATTGGGTTTAGAAAATACATTATTTATTATTTAATGTAATTTGACTTTCATTTACTATTTGATTGAAAATAAAAGTTACAAAATTAGATTTCAAAGTTCTTATAGTAAGGGATAATTTAAAATAAATGTGTTTTATTAGTATAATAAATATTTTCTTTAAAAATATATTATTACTAAAAGATAGATGTGTATTTAATAAAAGAGAGAGTCGGGAAAAAATGATAAGAAAGAATATGGAGGCGACACGTGTCATGAAAAACATTTATTTATTATATAGTATAGATATAGATTTAGATTATTTTTAAAAAAAAATTTAAGTATTTAATACAAATCTAATTATGGATACTTATTATTTTATTACTTAGTTATGCATAGTTATTATACCATTAACCAAAATTTAATATAAATAAACATTTATCAATTACAGAAAAAAGTTTAAAAAAAATATATTTTAAAAATTAACCTAACATAAATATAACTGTCACGTCAAAGTATATTTTTTTAAAAACATGTTTGGACGAGTGTATGAGTTAACATATTATATTATATTTTATTTAATACGTGTATTACACAGGTTTTTAAAGACATATTTTTTTTATTACTAAGTATATAACATCATATTTATTAAACTCATGTAATGCACGAAATTCTAACCTAGTTAATTATATATAATGATTAGCTCACATGTAACAATTTTTGAAAGATAAAACGTAAACAATTTAAGGTTTCTCATACTATAAAAAAATGTACATGAACAATGAGACTATAGTCGGTAGTCTCAGTCCACGGTCGGACCATGGATCGACTGCCATCTTTATGGCCGAGAAAAACAAATCAAGCGAAGACATAAAGCCGAATGGTTGCACACACGATCAAATCATGGATCAGTTTATCACTTATGGACAAATATCAACAAATCATTTGCATGTTGAAGGACTCAAATTACATCAACATACCTTCAAAAATGGATATATTTTATCTCAATGATATGGTTATTTAAATACACTCGAATGTTTTATGAAATCTTAAGGTTTTCTATAAAAGTGTTTATATAAAGCATTTAAGTCGAACAAAATATAAAGGAATCTTTCATAAGAAGGGTAATATCACTTGGAAACCAAGTCAAGAGAAGGTGGTCTTCACAAATGGGGGTGTTAGTCATTTATAGGATGAAGAGACAAAATTACGTAATTTAAAAAATAATAATGTCGTGTAAAAAAGTTATTCACGTCAAATATGACAATTTGAAAAAAAAGGTAACAAATGTGTTTTTCCTATTTCGCCGTCCCAACCTTTTTAATTTATTTTAATGTGTACACGTGACATCCCTTTACATCTTAATTATTGATTATCTTGATAATGATTCAGATTTACTTTACACACTTCCCACCATTCTTTTAATTTGTACTTGATCTCAATCGATATATACATAGAGATAGGAGAGGAGAGGGATTATATGCATAATGCATATATAATTACATATCATATAGCCAGTGGCGGATCTAGGAAAAAAATCCAGGGATATCTAAAATTTCGTTCAGGGGTATCTGGATACATAAAACGGTAAAAAAAAAAAAAATTCCCGCTGCGCGTCGAAAATTCTCACTACGCGTCGAAAGTTGAGGGTTACCATCAGGTACCCCTCGCCTCTTCATAGATCCGCCCCTGCATATAGCCACCACCATCACTTTTTATTCCTTATTACACATATGTAACATACTAGCCACCAAACAAAACTTACACAGACCTCCTCTTATTACTATAGATCAAGTATGGCTCAACTCTCAAGGGTGATCACTTGGTTTATCCAAGTTCTCAAGTGTACGGAAGAAAGTCTTCTCCTCCAACACCGAACCATCCACTGCTGCACCTGGTTTTTCTCATCCGCTGGCAGGAAGACCCCGGTCTTTGGGTGTGGTGCCCAATATTTTTCGGATTCGGTTCGGGTGACCGCTTCTTTTGGGACAAACGATGGACGAACCTGATCGTCTATGTTCTTGTCGTACACCGACACATGCACTAACCTCCTAAACATGTGGATGCATGATCAATCGTATTTAACTTATAAGCATGTAGCAAAATTTATATTCGTATGTGATAATATCAACTTATTTAACTTATAAACGGATTGATTTGAGTTATGTACGTAATCCTAATTGGTAAGTGGTTAGAATTTAAAATCTTTAGCTATTTTATTAAAAATATATATATATTTTTTTATTATAATATTTGATATATTAGTTAAAATATAAGGTGGGAGTTCTTTTTAAAACCATAAATAACACGAAATAAAAATTATTCATATATTATTAACTAGTTTAATATCCCGTGTATTACACGAGTTGATAAAATATAATATTATATAGTTAGTAAGAAAAAATTTGTATTTTAAAAAACATGTGTTTTACACGGGTTGATAAAATATAATGTTATATACTTAGTAATAAAAATTTTATATCTTTAAAAACATGTATATTACACAGTTTGAATACATTAATTTTTATTTAATATAACTTGATTTGCATCACTATTTAGTTTAAAACAAAATTTACATAATTAAATTTTAAAATATATTAAAATAAGAGATAATTTAAAATATATGTGTTTTATTATGTAATTAATATTTTTCTTTATATATCAATTATTATTAAAAAAAGATAAGTGCATTTAATAAGAGAGAGAGACGGGAAAAAAATGGTGAGAAAATATGTGGACACGACACGTGACATAAATGATTTTCATTTATTATATAGTATAGATATAGATTTTAAATGAAAAATATATAACTGTAAAGGTTTAAACGATTATGTCTTTAATTAATTAAATTTATCGTTTCTCATAACAAGTGCTAAACGCTCTAGATGAGAGAATCATACTGAATCTACATGTGTACACATATGAGCACACATAAGTTTACAAAAATACGGATATATTAATTCAAGGATATTCATATAACAATGATGTTTTTATTACTCATGTTAAAATCTTGGATAAATACACAAATAAATGAATGATTTTTCATAGTTCGTGTAGTTTTCGTAATATTTGTGATTTCATAAAGAACCCAGTGTTATATGTATAAGGAGGTTTGTTAGGAAGCTTTAAAAAAATAGGAACAAGAGAATTAATCATAACCCTATATTTATTATCTATCGTAAGATTTTAGCAGGGGTCACTACTAGAAAAGGTTAGTTTGCTACGGAAAATTTGCGACGCAAATATTCTGTCGCAAATTGCGACACACTTACGACAACATAGCGACAAAAATGAAAATCCTAGCCTTTGTCGCAAATATGTAGCAATTTGCGACGCATTTTTGAAAAAAACAATATTAATCTTAATATTTTAAATAAAAACGTATTTTTAATATAATTGGAATAATTAATTTTCTTTTTGTCGCAAATGGGTAGCCATAATAACTATTCTCATCATTATAATCAGAGAAAAACAAAAAAATGAATAATTTTGTTAATAACTATAACCATAATAACTATTCTCATAATTATAATTAGAAATTGTGTCGGAAATGCCGACACATCCTTTTTGTCGCAAATCTATCATATTTTTTGTCACAATTTTGTCGCAAAATATTTCCGACGAGGGTTTTTCTGACAGACGGTTTTTGTCGGAATTGGGGATTTCCGACGCTTTTGCGACGCAAATTTGCGTGGGAAACGCATTTTTTTCTAGTAGTGGGTGTTAATCGTATAGGGTTGGTGGGTTGACGGGTTGGCGAGTTACGGGTTGACGGGTTGATGTATTAAATTATGCAACCCGGACACGACCCATATTCTTTCTTATTCGTGTCAAAAATATCAACCCTAACCTGGATACACATAAATTCTGGTTAACCTAACCTGGCCCGTTTAACCCATTTATCTAAATCAAAGTCATAAACTACTAAATCCAAAATCTAATCCATTTAAGGTAACTGAAAAGTAATTGAACTGTTCTCTCTGAAAAGGAAAAAAGAAAATTTTGGTATTATTCAGTTCTTTTATGATAAACATTAAATACAAAAGCAATTGAACAATTATTTTTAGGATAAGATAAAAAAAATAATTTGTAACCTAAACAGTTTGACAGGTCAACCCGTTTAAATGGATCAACCCGAACCTGAACTCGACCCGTTTATTTTTATAATCAATTAAAAATATAAAAGTCTCTGCTTCATTTGTTAATCAGTTATGTAAGTTCCAGACATAAATAGGAGTAGGTACATAAAGAAATTTAAAGAGGAATTCTAACCACACACGGAATATTGCTCGTTGGACATGTCGTCGCCCTATATGCCCTTGTATAGGGCAATACGATGGCGTATAGGGTTCAGTCACTGACAACAGAATGTCACGTGTCATTTTGTGTCAGTCGGCTGGTCCAATACGTGGCGTATTGAGCTATACGCAACGTATGAAGCACGGGTTATATTTTTGCTTCAAAAAGTTGGAAGATTTGGAATTTATGAATCATATACGTGGCGTATATGGCAATACACCACATATAGGTTTTTTTATTTAATTATTTTTTAATTTAATTTACATTTTGTTTTTTTTATTTAATTATCTTTTTAATTTAGTTTATATAATTTTGTTAACATAAGTTTGTTATCTATTTATGAATTTTATATAATTTATATTTTTTTTAAACATTTATTCTATTTTTACATTATAACCAAACAAAATATTAAACATTACAACCAAACAAAATATTAAACATTACAACCAAACAAATAAACTAAACATTATATACATTACATCAAAAAATTAAATATATACATCAAAATGTTTTACATACATAACAACGAAACAAACTAAATACAAATAAAACAACTAAACCTGACCGGCTCCGCCCTCATCCTGACCTGCCCCGCCCTCATCCTGAACGGGGTTGTCCGGATAATGACGTGGCGGTGGTAGTGGTCATGTCTCGATATCGGCGGCTCGTGACAGATCCACGAGCTGTCCAACCGCTCACATCATCAGGTCCTTCATTCGATCGACTTGACGACCCTGTCGCTGTGAGTCGGCAACAAGTCTATCAAGCAATGTCAGGGTAGCCCTATCAAGCCTAACAGACCGACGTACGTGTCGGGGATGCTGTGGATGTCATCGACGTGCGAGACGTGTGGCGGCGCGTCCTCCATCGCCAAACCCTGTAGCGGATGAGGCATAGGCGGGTTCCCCTGTCCGGGCATCTACGGCAAAGACACCGGGACCCAAACCTGGTCCTGGACGGCCCCTACTAACCGAAGGCCCTGCGGGAATCGATGCATGATGCGCATGCCGCTCGCCGTGCGACGGTCTAATCGGACAGGGGGAATGGCCGGTAACATCGCAGGCTCATGCACATCAAATGATGTAACAGACCGCATGATCTGCGTGATGAAAGCATTGCTATGCAAAAGCCCGCGCTTCTGCCGCATATAGGCAGATGCAAAATAAAGCGACATGCATGTGGATAGGTCGCACCGCCTGCTAGTAAGCAGGCAATAGAGAAAGAAGAGGTCTCTATCAGTGCACCACTCACGGCTTTTCAGACGCGGTGCGATCGATGTCGAAATAAGCCGGTGCAGATATCTATACAAAGGGTCTCTAATCTCCGAGACCCTCCCCTTGGTACCCAACCAAGGACTATCTGAAATCAAACCCCAAAAAAGAAGGAATTCCTCCTTATTTACCTCCGTCATCGCCTCGGTGAAAAGTGGCGTGACCGTCTCAGGCTCGTGGTACAAGCCCGTCGTGACGACCCGCTGACGGAGGGTCTGACGGTAAACGGTACCAAAAATACAAAATGAAATATGATCCGGCTCCATATCCAGCGCCTCCCCGGGAAGAGGCTCCAGCCCAGCCTCTTAGTAGATGAACGTCGAAAGAAACTCGACGACCACCTCTCGGTATGTCTCCGTGAATGAAAGATCAAAAAGACGCGACCATGGCGTGCCCTGACCGATGATGGCCCTAGCCCACTCGGCCTCCTGTACCTCCTCGAGAAGCCCCCAATCGACCGCCGTCCCTAGGCCCAACCTCACCTCTCAGAGCTTCTAGCACCGGGCATAGGCCTCCGAATCGGCCGAAAAATCCAGAAAAGGGTAGTGCGTAAGATCGTCTAGCTGCCCCATGTGAATATCATCCTCATGATCCGCCATATCTAATAATAATAATAATAATTTTTTATTTTAAATAATAATAATATATTGTTTTTAATTTAAATAATAAAAATAATTTTTTATCTTAAATAATAATAATATTAATATATTTTTTTTAATTTAAATAATAAAAATAATTTTTTATCTTAAATAATAATAAATAATAATAATATTAATATATTGTTTTTATTTTAAATAATAAAAATAATTTTTTTTATTTTAAATAATAAATAATAATAATAATATTTTGTTTTGGTTTAAAATAAAAACATATTTTTTTTAAAACCTATACGCCACATATAGCCTTATACGTGGCGTATAGGCTGTTACCGGGTAACCAAGTCATACGCAGGGCTGTTACCGGGCAACCCAAGCCATACGAAGGTCAACCAAGCTATACGAAGGCCAAGTTGCCGAGAACATGAGCCATACGCAGCGTATAACACTATATGTGGTATATGGCTTCATCGTCTTCCTCAGATAAACTATACGCCACGTATGGTGCTATATGTGGCGTAGAGAGCTGAAGTTTCAGTGATTAAAAGCCCTAATCTACCCAGTTTTACCCGCTAAATATCAATATAAACCTAACATTATTGATCGGGAGTTGAGATACGTACGTTTACGAAGTTTTTTTGAGACGACAATCGAAATCAAAGAGCAATTTGGAGCTGGTTGCGTATGTGTTTGTGTGTGTTTGTTGTGGATCGTTTAGGACTGTACGAGGCATCATCCGGCTTAATCAGAAGGCTATACGCCACGTATAAGGCAATACGTGGCGTATAGCCTTTAAATATATGAAATTTAAAAATTCTGAATTCCCTCTCATTCAAACATATACGTGGCGTATAGAATATTTAATTAAAATTATATATTATTAATTAAAATTAGTTATAGTTAATTATAATTAGTTATAATTAATTAATAATAAATTAAAATTAATAAAAAACTAATCAAAATGACCATAAAATTAATTAAAAATAGTTAAAAAAAACTAATCAAAACAACTAAACCTGACCGGCTCCGCCGTCATCCTGACCCGCCCCACCCTCATCCTGAACGGGGTTGTCCGGATAATGACGTGGCGGTGGTAGTGGTCGTGTCTCGATGCCAGCGGCTCGTGACAGATCCACGAGCTGTCTAACCGCCCAGATCATCAGGTCCTCCCTACGATCGACTAGACGACCCTGTCGCCGTGAGTCGGCAACAAGTCCATCAAGCAATGCCAGGGTAGCCCTATCAAGCCTAACAAACCGACGTACGTGTCGGGGATGCTGTGGCGGATGGACGTGGATGTCATCGATGTGCGAGACGTGCGACGGCGCGTCCACCATCGCCAAACCCTGTAGTGGATGAGGCATAGGCGGGTCCCTCCTGTTCGGGCATCTGCGGCAACGGAACCGGGACCCAAACCTGGTCCTGGACGGCCCCTACTAACCGAAGGCCCTGCGAGAATCGATGCGTGATGCGCATGCCGCTAGCCGTGCGACGGTCTAATCGGACAGGGGGAATGGCCGGTAACATCGCAGGCTCATGCACATCAAATGGTGTAACCGACCGCATGATCTGCGTGATGAAAGCATCGCTATACAAAAGCCCGCGCTTCTGCCGCATATAGGCAGATTCAAAATAAAGCGTCATGCATGTGGATAGGTCGCACCGCCTACTAGTAAGCATGCAATAGAGAAAGAAGAGGTCTCTATCAGTGCACCACTGACGGCTTTTCAGACGCGGTGCGATCGACGTCGAAATAAGCCGGTGCAGATATCTATACAAAGGGTCTTTAATCTCCGAGACCCTCCCCTTGGTACCCAACCAAGGACGATCTGAAATTAAACCCCAAAAAAGAAGGAGTTCCTCCTTATCCACCTCCGTCACCGACTCGGTGAAAAGTGGCGTGACCGTCTCAGGCTTGTGGTACAAGCCCGTCGTGACGGCCCACTGACGGAGGGTCTGACGGTAAACGGTCCCAAAAATACAAAATGAAATATGATCCGGCTCCATATCCAGCGCCTCCCCAGGAAGAGGCTCCAGCCCAGCCTCTGAGTAGATGAACGTCGAAAGAAACTCGACGACCACCTCTCGGTATGTCTCCGTGAATGAAAGATCAAAAAGACGCGACCATGGCGTGTCGTGGCCGATGATGGCCCTAGCCCGCTCGGCCTCCTGTACCTCCTCGAGAGCCCCAATCGACCGCCGTCCCTAGGCCCAACCTCACATCCCGGAGCTTCTGGCACCGGGCATACGCCGTCGAATCGGCCGGAAAATCCAGAAAAGGGTAGTGCGCAAGATCGTATATCTGCCCCATGTGAATATCATCCTCATGATCCGCCATATCTGATAATAATAATAATTTTTTATTTTAAATAATAATAAATAATAATAATATATTGTTTTTAATTTAAATAATAAAAATAATTTTTTATCTTAAATAATAATAATATTAATATATATTTTTTAATTTAAATAATAAAGTAATTTTTTATCTTAAATAATAATATTAATATATTGTTTTTATTTTAAATAATAAAAATAATTTTTTATTTTATATAATAATAATATTTTGTTTTTGTTTAAAATAATAACATATTTTTTTTAAAACCTATACGCCACGTACAGCCTTATACGTGGCGTATAGGCTGTTACCGGGTAACCAAGCCATACGCAGGCAACCCAAGCCATACACAGGGCTGTTACCGGGCAACCCAAGTCATACGAAGGCCAAGTTGCCAAGAACATGAGCCATACGCAGCGTATAGCACTATACGTGGCGTATGGCTTCATCGTCTTCCTCAGATAACTATATGCCACGTATGGTGCTATATGTGGCGTATAGAGCTGAAGTTTTAGTGATTAAAAGCCCTAATCTACCCAGTTTTATCCGCTAATCATCAATATAAACCTAACATTATTGATCGGGAGTTGAGATACGTACCTTTACGAAGTTTTTTTGAGACGACAATCGAAATCAAAGAGCAATTTGGAGCTGGTCGCGTATGTGTTTGTGTGTGTTTGTTGTGGATCGTTTAGGACTGTACGAGGCATCATCCGGCTTAATCAGAAAGCTATACGCCACGTATAGGGCAATACGTGGCGTTTAGCCTACGTGGCGTATAGCCACCAACCTTTGGTATTCTATACGTCACGTATTGCCCTATAGGTAGCGTATAGCCTTTAAATATATGAAATTTAAAAATTCTGAATTCCCTTTCATTCAAGCCTATACGTGGCGTATAAAATATTTAACTAAAATTATATATTATTAATTAAAATTAGTTATAGTTAATTATAATTAGTTATAATTAATTAATAATAAATTAAAATTAATGAAAAACTAATCAAAATGACCATAAAATTAATTAAAAATAGCTAAAATACAATTTTAAACAAACATCATCGTTGATCCGTGACGTATTGTGGAAATCTAGATCTATTAGTAGCCATTATTTTCTTAAATCGTTCAATACGATCACTGTATATTTTTTCCTATTCTACTGAATCGTCATTTCGATGCACATTCCAAAGTGCATTCGGCGTGGGAATCGGAAAATCTCTTTCTAACTTGTCGTGGATGAAATGAGCCCTGTTGACGTGAACTAACGATACGATTTGATGTTGAGCGTGAACGTTTGGACCAAACCACAATGGAAAAATGTTTGATTACCGGCGATGCTTAAAAGATGAACAATCACCCCAAATCTTTGAGCAATTAGGAGTCCTGTGTATGGCATCGACATTCAATGACTAACTGGTGCGGCTTTCACATCCTGTCAATCTATCGTGTGACGTAGCTTATCATATTCTTGAAAGGCGACTCTGTCAAAAAACAGTTCTCCATCATTCTTATTTATTGTTCATCTCCTGTAGAAGTTGTTGTCGGATAAAAAGTCATCGGTTTTCATTTAACCCTAAGCCCAAAGCTACCGACCGAAAACCACAGTTTCCGTCATGATTTACATCTTATATATGTGAAATGTACGGATAAAATAAAGATGGTATCGAATCCTTAAAACAATTTATATTGTTAACCGCATCTCTCCCCATAATCAATGGAAACCCAAGATGAGCGTTATCATCTTGTGGTTGCTTTCCTTTACCCTTCGTTGAACGACGGTGTTGAATAACCAAACTCGATTGTCTAGAGTCTTGTGACGCAATGTACGAGCTGTGTCTTGCATGGTCACATTTGCTTTGTTGGGATCCTGTGAATGAGCTGTTTCTCGCGACATCCTCTTTCCTTTGTTGTTGCTTTTTCAAAGTTGGACGACCGCGAGTATCTTCTTGTACCACAGGCGTTTTCTTGTTACTTTTGCTCGGAAAGACCACCCCTGCGATTCTCGACAGCATACTTCTTTTGACCTGATCGGGTTGTGACATAATTTTGTTTCTCACTTGACCAAGTACTTTATCCACGTCTACATCTTCATCATCGACAAACGACGGTTTTAAATCAAGTTTCTTCTAGAAGACGTCCAACGCATCTAGCGGGATTATGCCACCTGTATTAAAACGAAATAGTTAAAACAATTTGAAAATAAACGACGGTTTGAAAAAAAAAACAAGATAAATAGTCAAAACAGTTTACCTGTATCTTCGATATTTGCCAGACGACAAGCACACGGCAACCCACAACTACTAGAAAGTTGGCAACCACACATTGCATTTTGTTTCCGTATATGTGATAACTTGTACCACTCGTTTTCTAACAAATTTAGAGCATTATGTGAAACTTTACCGTGCAGATTATCAAACAATTCAATAGCTATGTGGTTGTCCATTTTCCTTATGAGGCTTGTTCCAAACCCGAACTGTAATTGATAATATTGATCTGTTACAATTTCATCAACAAACCCAACAAATCTATCTAGTGAGTTGTTAGCATTTCTAAGATAGATCTTTAAGAGCGAATGCTGGCTCTCGACTCGGTTTGTTGTATGTTGACTAAAATTGAGGTTTCAGTTAGACCAGGCGGATACAAACTTTTCTTTATACGGGTCCAACCAATTTTTAGTCACATAATCTATAACTCCTGAATACTTAAAATTTGCCCAGTCTTCGTCTGTAAATGATGCCCTGCAATGTTTTGCGATATTCTCGTGTATGTGCCACCGACATAGGTTCTTGGAATAGTCCGGAAATATTTTATCACACGCGTTCATAAGAGCTTTGTCCCTGTCTGTTAGTATCACACGCGGCTCCATACACTTTTGCAATATTGCTTTTATTTGCAGTAGCACCCAGACGAAGTTTTCCTCACGTTCTTTTGATATAACTGCATGAGCGACGCAAAACGACCGGTGTGTGGAGGTCACACCGGCCACTTGGACAAATGGAAGTCTATACATGTTTGTTTTGTACGTCGTGTCGATCATCAACACGTGCGGGAACGCACGCCACATCTCGTACGATTTCGGATGAACAAAGAATATCTCCTCCACAATATTTGTGGCAGGATCTTCCCGAGTATAGTAGACATGTTTTTTAGAAGAAAGCAGGTTTTCCAGAATCTGTATTGGAGTTTCACCGACTCTCGTTTCGTTTTTTATCTTTTGTATCGCATTATAAATGTCTTTTTTAATGCAACTACTCTCTGGGTTTTTTTCCCTTACAGTTGACAGAATGTATGGTGGCAGCATGTTTTGCGAATACAACTTCGCCACCAAATGTTGTTTCGACTGAGACAGTCTCCTCGCAAACGAGTGCGCCTCAAGATGTTGACTAGGATCGTGGTTATGACTGTCATCCTTCACCGTTAATTTCCAACCACCAGTATTTTCTTGGTACTCTCCTTCCAATTTAAAGGGACAACCTATTTTCTTGCTACCGGCACGTCTAACTGTGGCAGTAGACGCACGTTCGCCGTGACGGTCACACACAAGCCACACCTTGATAAACGGTTCCGTCGGATCGTCGCCTTTTCTCCTCGATCGTCGGGTGAAAAGGACGTAACCATTCTCACGTCCTCTCCGGACAGCCAAATCCACCAACTGTTTACGAGACTGAAAATTCTGGTCAGTTTTAAACGACACGTTTTATTGGTTTTGTTACTCGTCTTCGGAGTCGTCGGTTTGTTGTGTCGAGTAAGAGACTTCACCACACACGAAGTCGTCAGTTTGTTGTATCGGGTAACAGACTTCACCGTATACGTAGTCGTTCGTGGGTTGTTTAAGGTAAGACGGTTCACCGTATACGAACTCGGGATTGCTCAGTGGCTCGTTCAAATCTGGAAGCCTTACCCGTTGATTAGAATAAACGTCGGACGAGACCTCCTCCCAGTTCACCTCTTGAACGCCCGAACTTTGCGGGTTGTTTTTCAGCGACTCGTTAGAATATACCTGAAAACCGTAGTTACCATCCCACCACCGAGACATATTTATACTTTTTGAGAGATTGTTTGAAAAATTTTTGAACGATACGTTCGAATGAGAATTTTGCATGGTTAAATACACAAAATTTGGGCCCTATACGTATCGTATAGGGCAATACGGTGCATATAGGATTCGGGTCAAACCTGGTCAAACCTCGTATACGCATCGTATAGTGCAATACGATGTGTATATGGTACGAGGTACTTTCTACAACTAGTCAACCATCACATCGCTATACGCTGCGTATAGATCTATACGGGACGTATATCGATGTGATGGATGACTAGTTGCAGAAGGTACCTCGTACCCTAAACTGCATCGTATTGCACTATAGGATGCGTATAGGGTTGGAATGACCAGGTTGTACGTGGATGTCAGGCATAGGAAATTGTGAAGGGCTATACGCATCGAATACGATGCGTATATGGGCAAGTCCAAATAGTAATTCATGTGTGATTAGTAGTCCCTAATTTAAATCTTGAGTAAGCATGTTTATAGACATTGAACCAATCATGGTATCAACTTTGGTAGGTGTATGGATTTGACTTTAATTTTCTAATCTCAATGAATGCAAACATTTATAATAATATATATATATATATATATATATATATATTAGGTTCAATTAAAAAGTAGGTTTTCGTTAAAAAATTTAATAAATTACAAAAACGATATCAAACGAACTCCGATTGAGCTCATTTCAGCGGCGTTGGAACCGTCTCGTCGAACTCTACCATATTAGATTTTAGGGTTTAGCTTTTAAGGTTTGGATTTTACGTTTGAATTTTATGATTTTAGCCTTATGGTTTAGCCTTAGGGTTTAGCTTTTAGGGTTTAGATTTTATAAATAAACAAACAAACAAAAATTTTAAAAAATGATTTTGTTACATAAAAGACTAAAACTAATTAAATGAAATACAGTTAAAAAAAACTAAATAAGTTAGAAAAAGAAAAAGGAGAAAAAGTCATAAATCAGCGGAGGGGGGCGTTGCAGGAATCAAACTCGGGTCCCTTGGGGAAGGGACGCGCCCCTCAACACATGCTTACCAACTCCACAAAATGATTGTTTGGTATTGGAGAGTTGGTATCCTTTAGAAAACCAATAAGGCCTCTAGATCGAACAATTTTAGAAAACTAAGTAGATACTTGTAATATGGACTAGCCGATATTTATCAAGGGAAAATGTTCTTTTTCAAGAAAAAAACGATCACTGTGTGTCACGTGGCATGACGGTCCAATAACGGTATACTACCGTTCCTATATGTCCTCCTTTCATATAGATATATAATTTTATAGAATTGTTATTATTTCTAAAGTTATTTACTTATTTTTTTTTAACATGTTACACTCTACGTGTTTGATAAAATATCTCAATATGCAAACTAAGACGGGTTCACATGTGAACTAATCTTAATCAAATGAATAAATTATTATATGTATGGGAGGAACTTATTATGGGCCAGAGGGTTTTTTTTTAATTGTTCAAGTTTCGCACTGATTGCACGAACCAAAGTTATTAAAATAAGAAACAAATTATACTTAACATGTAAATTACATTTAATTCTCAATATGAAAAACCTAGTTGAATGCACAATATCGATTCACATGTGAACCAAACACTAGTTCACATGTGAACTTAGCGCTAATTCACGTGTGAATACCCGGTAAAAATAAAAATAATTCAATAAAAGTTTATCAAATAAAATGTAAAAAACACATTATATATATAACCTTGAAAGTGAAAGAGATACCCACTAGTTTCTTGATTTAGTATAGACAAGTTTTTGGTATACTTGTATCTACTCCTCTAAAAGGATAATTGAATTGATAAAAACTAGTGAATATGTATACCTGAAAATGAGATTTGGATCGACAGCAGAAGCGGGGCGGATATGGGTGACAAATCGCTTCCCTAAGTTCGCGATCCCCCGGAGGTGCGAATTGGCGGCCATACAATAACCTTTTTCCGGTGTAGAAAGAGGAAGGAGTAAACAATAGGCAAAAAGATGGTGGAAGCTTAGAAGAGGGCAAAGAAATCAATAAGAAAAGGTTGGTGATATAGGCGTGGAGATTGTGGGTCGCATTCAAGTTTGCTAATTTGTCAATTTATGCACCTTAGTTTGAAAACTTGTAGTTTGAGGATCTTAATTGTTTCAATATGGATTGCCCGTTCGATGAACAACGATAGCATCAAAACATGATAAGGAAACAAGCAAGAACACGAGTTTAACTCAATCGACCGCGCTAATGTAAACGAGCTAAAAAGAAAATCTCTCGTTTTGTATATTGTATATTGTTGTTTCGTATATGAAACTTTGGCTACGAATATTAAAAAACAAAAATATTAGTTGTAACCAGGTTTGACGTCCCTCGGTATATACCAAATATTTGTCTTGTTATAATTCTATTTCTAGTCATGGTTATGTCAAAAGTTTGGTAACATCATCAATAATTCAAAGTCAAAATTAACATATAGAAAAATGTATTAATTATAAAATAATTTTAACATATTCAGTCAGGATTGTTGTCGCATTAAATTATTAATCTTATCTTTTGAATCAATTTATTCAATGTTTAACATATTCAGTCAGGATATGATAAAAAAATTACATGAGAAATTGTCAGTGAATTTACTCAAGAGGTGATCATGCATAGAATTGAGTTGTAGTGTGTAGATGTTGTTGTTACAACAAACCTAATATGTTATTCTGCTTTTTAATGTTTTCTTTTTTATATTTAGCTTATTCTAATATAATATATTACGTAGGAATTCTGGACGATTCGTGTATTTGTATATTTAGATTAAATTATTTATATGATATACATACAATTCAATCGAATAAGAATCAGAGATTAAAGAACGAATATGTAAATTTATTAAAATTTTCGTGTGTGTTTTTTTAATACTGACCAAGAGACTCGTATATATGGTGTAACTACACATTGAAACGTCATCAAGGGCGAAGCTTAGTGAGGGCCCGTGCCCCTCCCCTCCCCCCAGTTTTTCGCTCACAAGTGTTAATTTATACGTATTCGACCGAAAATTTTATAAGTATTAAGTTCCGGACCCCCTGATAGGAAAAAAAAATCTCGGCCCCCTGCGTTTTTCTTCAAGCTTCGTCACTGAACATCATGACGGTTGGCTAATAACTGCCACAACCGTCAATCGTTTGGCAAGTAACTATTGTTTCAGTTTACTCCGGATAACCAAATCTACACCCGATGAGTAAATCTACTCCGTTGTTCAGTGGGCTTCGCCCAATTGATACAACAATGTGCCTTTAGCAACATATATCATAAGATCATCAAACAAATATAGATTAATATGTAATCGGGACTACATATTTGTATTATAATAAGAAAATTAAAAAAATAGATTTTAAACTAATAAAAACGGTCTCAAGACACTAGTAAATAAAATAAAAGAGGGTGGACGGTGATTATTTGAGCCACAGCCACCTGAGTCGGTCTTTAGACTCACCGTTTGGATATTAGCATATTCCGTTACTTCATGTAAATCGTCAAAGTGACGTGGACACACGCAAAATACACGGCTAAGATTATCAATTTTTTTTAATAAAGCCAACAAGGTTTTATAAAAACTGATAAAAGAATAGAAAGATAATATATATATATATAGAGGAGGGTTCCAGAGAAAACCACAAGTTAGGCGAAAACCGAGAAAACCACTAAAAAAACCAATTTTACCCAATCATATAATAATTTTTATTTTTTGTTTTGTTTTATTTTTATTTATTTATAAGAGTATCAATGTAATATTAAACATTTTTACCAAAAAACATTTTTACACATAGTGTTACGTATACGTAAACATAAAACAAAAAAATTACAGTTACGTATACGTAAATCAAAAAAATTGATTTTGGATACGTATACGTAAATAAAAAAATTGCCTAAAATGATGTGGTTTTCTTGGTTTTCGCCTAACTTTGTGGTTTTCTCTTGATCCCTCCCCTATATATATATAGGGGAGGGTTCCAGAGAAAACCACAACTTGGGCGAAAACCGAGAAAACCACTAAAAAAACCAATTTTACCCAATCATATAATAATATTTATTTTTTATTTTATTTTGTTTTTATTTATTTATAAGAGTATGAATGTAATATTAAACATTTTTACCAAAAAACATTTTTACACATAGTGTTACGTATACGTAAACATAAAACAAAAAAATTACGGTTACGTATACGTAAATCAAAAAAATTGTTTTTGGATACGTATACGTAAATAAAAAAATTGCCTGAAATGATGTGGTTTTCTCGGTTTTCGCCTAACTTTGTGGTTTTCTCTTGATCCCTCCCCTATATATATATTATGTATGTAATTAGTTATATATATGCTGATTGGTTCAAATGTAACAAATATGTTTGTTGAAAATCATTTAGAGTTTATTGAATCCACTGAACAGGTGATAAAATTCAATACATATGTGACATAACTCAGAAAGATATAGTTAAGCAACATGTAAACCCAAAATTCGTGTGAAATTCATATTCATAATAATAGCAACATGTAAACTTCAAAAGCAGCTACAGGCAGTATCACAATGTTTGCCTTTCAAATATGTATATTTACAAAAGTAAGCTCCACCATAAAGTCAACTAATTTTGACCCTACCCGTCTGCAACCGTTTTGTTTCAAACTTATGAATCAACGAATACGATTTATGTGAGCGAACGGCTCGGTCACCGCTTTCCTGGTAGCACCTTTAGCAGGGCTCCCAAAAACATTCCAAAATCGCAACGTCTCGTCTCCTGCAGCAGATGCAACAGTACATCCATCTGGGCTCTGCAAACATAACAGATTATGGTTAGAGACCAATTTTGACTTTGACTTTGACTTTCAAAACTACAAGAAAAGTATTGACTTTGACTATACCTGTGCCATGAAAAGGACTCTGGATGTATGACCAGTAAGCTCTGCCATCTTAACCATTGATGGATACTTCCATAAAGTCAACTGGTTTTGACTGAACCCATGCGAGCTCAGCAGCTCGCGCTCATTCTTGTTCCATAACAGCGCGCACACCTGGGACCCCGTGTCCACCGAGTTCAAGCAAGCACCGGTGTGCGTGTTCCAAAACTTAATACACTTGTCACCACCACCACCACCCGAAGCAAGAAGGTTACCCTGAAACGGGCACCAAGCGAGTGCTTTCACCGCGGCTGTGTGATCCTGCAGCCGGTGAAGCCATTGCGTCGGGGAGTTGACCGAAGCCATTGACCTGTCCCAAATGTGGAGGAGATTGTCGTTGCCCCCGCTGGCTAACTGTTGACCCGAAGCTGACCATTTTAACCCGCAAACTTCCTGATCGTGGCCCGAGTATGTTTCCACTATATGTGATCTTATTCTAACGTCGTTGTTCACGATCCGACCGTCCATTCCTCCGGTTGTGAGAATGTGGTTGTTCCAATCCAATGATCCGACTCGAGACTGATGGCATCCTCTCAATGTTCTCAACTGTTTAAGAAAATTAATTAATTAATTTTAAAAAACAAGATCTAAATCATGAAATTAGGGTTTTGACTTTTAAAGGTTAGGTTAGTACCAGTTTATTAGAGGTAGAATCCCAGAGCTGGACGTCGGAATTGTTTAGTCCGACGGAGATGTGGCGGCCGTCCGGTGCGAATTTAACACTGGTCACCGGACCGGCATCGTCATCTACGGTAATGAGTTCCGACGTGTTACCATCTGCAGCGTTCCATAGATACACTGTATTTGCTAACGCAATAGCAAGAACATTGCTGCTCCCCCAATCTAACAGATTCAGGTAGTAATCATCTTGTAGATCTGGTGCATCCAACGTCTTCTCAGAAGTCTGTAATCAAACGGAACCGAAAATTAGGGTTTTAACAGATAACAGACGTTAGAATTAGTTACCGAATAACAGGGTTTTTAAACGATAACACACCTGAGGAATGTATCTACGGGCTTTCGCCGGCTCCGACGGGCGGAATGAAGAGCAATCGTTTGAAATAGTGTCCGCCGGTGTCGGAGGCTTGTTCCGGAAAGCGAGAATTCTGGTTCTGTTCATATTGAGGCTTTCGGCTAAACGCTTCCGGTATGCTTCCGGGGATGGTGAGCTGGCAATCGGATTTTCCTTACCTGTTTTGGCCTCTGTTAGCATGTAATGAGCGTAATCGAAATCCATGGCTGATCTATTCGGTATGAATCGATCCAACTGCAAAAAAGCCCTAATTTAGTAACAGATTTATCAAATAATAAAATTGATTACAGAAAAGAATTTACGTTTTCTCGAGAATTTTTTCTGTGAATGAATTGATCCTGAAGGGGGCCTCGTGACTGTGATTTGGTGGCTGGAGAACATTCAAATCCTGCATCCATGGTGTTAGTAGTAACAGATATATGTGTAAAAGCTTATAAAAATCAGATTAACGAAACGGTAATCGAAGAAAGATAAAAGATCCTGCAAAACAGAGATTAATTAGCAAGATATGAACAGAAATCAGATTAACGAAACGGTAATCAAAGAAAGAACGAGTAATCAGATCATCGGCGATTGAAAATAGTAAGAGCGATTATGTGATTGATAAGAGTGAATTTGGGGGTTTATATATGTATGAAGAACTACGGTTTTTTTATGGTAATTAGGGTTTGCTCCGGCGACGATGAAACGTCTATGAATATGAAGTTTGGGAATATAGCCGTTGTTATGGCACGGGAAAGAAATCACAGGTTTAAATTCGTTGGATATGGTTATTAAAATTCTCATTAATTTAATCATTGCTTTTTATTTATTTATTTTTTATATTCCAAAATTGAAACCAAAATGATTTATAATTTAATTCGAGAATGTAAAGAATATTTTAATTCATATAAAAGGTTATAATTATTATTATCGTTATTTAATTGTATTTGATGAAATGTTTTTAAAAAGATATAGGAAAATGTTAATATGTATAAGCCCAGGATATACGGACGTCCAACCAGGTACTTTAGACACTCAAACCTTATACAACTCGTATAGGTTTATACGAAGTACAATACGACCGTATTGGGCATTTTTGGACACAATACGGCCGTATTATGCATTTTTGACACAATACGGTCGTATTAGTGACCGAATGTGTCTTATGTGACATGTCTGGTCGCTGTCAATTTGACTTTTTGGGTAATACGACTCATATACGAGTTATATAGAGGGCGTCAAAAGAACCTTTTGGGTGTACCAATAATAGCTCCATGTATAATCAATTTTTCGGTCCGGTCTATTTCAAAAGTCAATTTGAAAACAAATTTAAATCGTCGCTATGTTGAACATCCAACACTTTCGGATCCTATGTAAACCAGGTCAAACTTTGTTTACATCACCTAATTCTGCACCACTTCAAATTCAATAACGGGGTAAAAGTGGGTTCAGGTTAAAACGCATTCCGAAGATGATGAGTTCGAGCCATAACGGCTCGTTTTTAAAAAGTACAAATTTTGTTCGTGTCAAAATAGGTGGTTTTAAAAACGTATCAACTTTGTTTGGGTCAAAAATGGTCTTGGGATGAAAATAGTCGTTTAGAAATAAATAAAAAAATCAAAATGGGTCCATACTATATTTTCTTTTATGGCGTCTGATGGCGACCGGTGGAGGTATGTCGTAGTCGCACTGACAGTCACAGTGGTGGAGGTTTGGAACCACATGAAACCGCCGGTTTGAAACCGGTTCATGAGATTAAAAAAAACGGCTTGGGACCGAAATGAGGGAACCGATTTGAGACATTGGAACATTTTTTTGGACCATTCTCAAATCATAAAAAAAAACGTTCTCAAAACACTCTGAAAAAAACTATGAATTCCTCAAGTGTTTGTGGTTTTTTCTAATGAAGAACCGTTGTAAGGATTATACCAAGAACGAGGAACCAACACATTTTGGCACATTACGATTTATATGAATTGTCAAAGGGTGTACAACGAGTTCGATACAACTCTGGAAGATGAAATTCAAGTCGACTAAATCATACACACGAGGGAGAGGTGGAACAAGGAAATTCATTGCCACTATCTGATGAAAAACTCGCTTACGATGAAGCACAACGAAGAGTAGCAATAGTTCCGGCGAATAATAAACACCAAACACTAAACGCCGCCGCCGATGACACGAATTAAACGTCTAAAAATAAAAATATTTATTGTAATGTTTTTGCATTTTCTAAGTTTTTATTGTAATGTATTTTATGTTTTTTTAATTTCCAAACTTCGAGGAAAAAAAATGATTTTTTTTCATAACTTAAAATTTTTTTTAAACCGGTTCTGAACCTACACTAACCGGTTTCATTAGGTTTGGGTTTTCAAATACACAACCCGGTTTGAAGCCAAACCAGTTTTGACTTTGGTTGACCAAACCGATTCGATTGAAAAACCGATTTGTGCACCTCTGGGTGGCGGCAACATTGGTGATGTTGGTGATTAAAGAAATTACATTAGGTTAAAGAAACCGAGTATTCAGGTTCAAGCTCATGCCACTTTTACACCCCTATCTACAAATAAAGCTACACCTTTCAAAAAAAAATTATGCCAAACTTTGAAAGAAATTAGTGCTAATTTAGCTTTCTTTTTGTGATAAACTTAGCCCACTCTGTTTTCCCACAATACATAGCTTTAGAAATATGAATAAAACACCCAAACAGCAGAAGCAGTGATTCCTTTTTACATTATGCCAAAACTACTACTACACATGGTGCCATGCACAACAACTATCCATGTGTTCTCAATATACATTCAAGAAAAATTGGGTTATTGATCAGCATGGGCGGTTCATTGGACTGAACCACATGGTTGATCAGAAAGATGAGGTGCTAGCCGCCTTCATCTCTTTTAGAGTGCTGGCTAGCCAGTCCAGACCCTCATATAGTCCATCTCCCCTAAGTGCACAGGTCCCTTGTATATGCCATTTTCGGTTTTTGAGTTCAAACAGTCCAAGACCTTCACACACCTCCATAGGTGCCATTGCTCCTTTCTGAATATAAATTGTAAACAAACAAGAATAAGTAGGTTCACTCTTTTATAATAGCTAATAAGAGGGTGTTTGGCATTGCATTTATTATGTGACATAGAATCACTTAACTGTAATAACAGGCTGCACAAGATAATCAGTTGTTTCGAGTGTTTGGCAAACACCGATTGTTTTAAGGATTTACATGTAAAATGACCCATAAATGATCAGATAAACAGAATCAGTTTTGTTGCAGCTATATGGTTGTTTGCTCTTTTCCCGGTATAGTTTACTAATCACTGTGTGTTAGCGGTGATGAGCCAAGGGTCTCCCAGGGAGCAGCCTCTTCATCCAATAGGAGAGAGGTAAGGCTTGCCATCATCTCACCCTCCCCAGACCCTACTGATTAGTGGGATTTTGCTGGTTATGTTTGTTTGTATGTTAGCAACTTAGCGGTAGTTTCATAGTTGTCAATAGCGCTTGTAGCGCGCGCTACATAGCGAATCGATCAAACGTCGCTATTTCCATTTCTCGACTAAATAGCGACCATATAGCGAATTTTGTTTTTTTTTTTATTTTTTTTATGTTTTTAACCAATTTTTTACTTGATTAATATAAATAGGGTTGCTAATAACCCTAATATATGAAGATTTAGATGATTATTGATTATAATTGCTACAAATCCTACAATAGTTTAATATAAAATATTTCTAAAAATTTCTACTAGTGTATCGCTAAACGTGAAATAGCGCCCGCTATTTACCGCTATTCGCTACGTAGCGTATAGGTGGCTTGTCGCTATTTACCGCTATTCGCTATTGACAACTATGGGTAGTTTACAACTTTCATTATTAGTAATCCAGTATGGTTGTCCGCTCTGATTCTTTTAGCTATATTTTATGCTATCTGGTTTACTATACTATTCTATACTATACTTAAAAAAGGAGGTTTATGGAGCTTGGGATCTCAGTGGGTGAGTGGGAGCAGCCTCTCTATCCCCTAGGATAGAGGTAAGGTTTGCCCCATAACAACCTCCCCAGACCTTACCAATAGCTCTGCTATGAGTGGGATTATATTAGGTACGCTTGTTTGTTTGTTTTGGCCCCTAAATAATAAGATAACAGAATCAGTTCGGCTAAACCCCAACACTAGAAAATGATTATATGCGACTTAAAAAGGCAATATTCAGATAATCACTTTCAGAAAGCAATGCCAAACACTCCCTAAATGGTTTCTAGGATGAAGTTGTATGACACTTTATACAGCCTATGCATGACTACACCTCTAATTTTGTTTCTGATTATCACAACTTGAACTAACAAGAAGCAATCGTGTGTTTGGAATTGCATATTTAAACAGCTTATGCTTATGGTTGTTCTTTTAAGAAGAAACAGTCAGTTTTACTAGAAACAACTTATTTCACATTAAGGGTAAACTTGTAATTTCGAATCCACCAAGAATAACCAGTCAGAAACATGCAATCTCAAATTACTTACTGAAAGCAGCTTATTGCACCCTAAAATAAGCAGATAGCATACACATTTCATCCAAACACTCAAAAGTGCTTATCTTCTTTGAAAAATGTAATAAACATATAAGTTGTTTAAAATAAGTGATCCCAAACAGCCCTTGAATTTAATTCAATGCAATAATGACGATTGAGAACTTGAAAAGCTGCATAAAGGTGCTAAATGTATTATTCGATACAATAATGACATTTGGGAACTTGCAAAATTGCGTAAAGGTGCTAAACGTATTGGCTGCAAATGTTTTTGTATAACTAAGTTGGATCCGAATTGTAACATCAAAAGATAAATGGCTAGATTTGCTGCTAAAGGTTATCATCATATGGAAGGAATCAATTATTTAAAGAAAAACTTTTCTAGTATTTCCAAATTCCAATAAATAATCTTAAATAATAGTTATGGCCTTAGTAGCTCTTTTTGACTTGAAGCCACATCAAAATCGACATACAAACTACGTTCCTAAATAGTAATAAGCATAAACCGAAAGGTTTTCATGTTGCCATGTTGAAGTAAGTTTCATGTTGTAATCATGGTGAGCCAATTTAATAAAATGTTGGTTAGTGTTGATGAGCAAGCGTTTCTACTTTATATCAACATTCTTTTAGCAAGCAATAACCTAAATATGATGTATGAGACCAAAAGTTTTCTTTGAAGAAATTTGATGTGGGCTATTCAGATACCGATCTTGGAAAGTGCAAGAATGACAAGAAATCTAACTTTGCTATCGCGTGCTAGACTGCTATCATGCAATCACCTAAATATGTAACATTGACATTTAATTATATTCAACTATTTTGGTTACCACTATGATATGAACATATAACTTACACATTATATCGTTCGATTAGTGGGTTATGATAATACTTATTTAAAAACCAGAAAATTATAGTAATTGACACAAAAGACCCTTGGATAAAGATCCCATCTTGTTGAATAATATTACAACAATCTAATACACAAAAAATAGTCGTATTAGAAGAGTAAGCATACCATGTCCTGTTTGTTTGCAAATACCAAGATGACACAGTTACTCATGAACGGGTCATTGATGATGGTCTGAGAATAAAATGAATACAGAGCGAGGGTGAGAATGAAATAATTAAGCAAGAAGATTTCTATACATTAATTATCAATCATACAAAAATACAATGAAGTTATAAAAATACCTGAAACTCAGCCTTTGCCTTGCTTATTCTCTCACGGTCCAAAGAGTCAACAACATAGATCTGGATATAGTAATTACATATTTCAAAAATAAACAGATTATATCCCAAATACAAGAGAGAATAATTTGTCTCAATGACTAGGACTCTTCAAGAAAATTTTATAAAAAAAGTAACCACACTAAACATGTTGAACTTGTTAAAATCAACACAAATAAAAAATAAACCACATGTTAAACAAGATAATTGTGGTTATACTTACCAATCCATTTGTGTCATTAAAGTAATGCCTCCACAAGGGCCGTAACTTCTCTTGGCCACCGACATCCCAAACCGTGAAAATCACATTCTTGTACTGAACTTTTTCCACATTAAAACCTGCCTCAAAAGAAAATGACCCAAAATGTTGACTAACTTTTTAATCTGAAAATTTTGATAATTAAAAAATAAATAAAAAAAGAAAATTTACCAATAGTAGGGACAGTTGATAGAACTTCTCCAATGTGCAGCTTGTACAGTATAGTTGTTTTCCCTGCTGCATCCAGCCCAAGCATGACAACCTACTCGTGTAAAACACCAATTTCAAGAACTTACACTAACATAAGACAGATTTTCAAAGAGTTGTGCTAAACGTACCCCCCTCACATCAGTCAGTCATCCCTCAATCCCTTATGTATACACCTATTTATACACCCGTATACATGTCAAGTCAAATCGGGGTGGGGGTATAATAAGCAAATAGGGGGTACATTTAGCCAACCCTGTTTTCAAATCACTTCTAATTGATGCAAATTGACACTAAGGTTACAGAATAATAAAAGCCAAAAATCAAAATAACCAATACATAAAGAGTTGCATTCAAGCAAGCAAAAAAAAATAGGACATAATAAGTTGGAAAAAAATCCAATTGATGAAGTTTAAACCTGGTCAAACTATTGGTAATTACAAATAGAAAGTCAAAAGAAATTAGGGAAAATATAAGATACAGGTGAATTGGCAATTATCTCAAAGCTTCACAAGTGAATCAAAGTTGAATTTGTTGTTGTGATACAAAACCCTAGATTATCGTGTAAAACATTGAAAGCAATTGAATTACAGAAAGAATATACCCGCATCTCGCTGTTGCCAAAGAATGCATCGAAGAGCTTGCGAAAAACTTGTCCCATGGCTGATCAGCTTCTTTTTATTTAATTGCTTCTGAATTTCGTTCAATTTTGACGAAACGATCAAAAGCGTTGACGGGATGGGAGAGCTAAGTAGATCGAGAGACGAAGGGGGAAGATGGTCGTAGAATCTTCTTTCTTACTGGACGAAATTTTGTATACAAGACGTCACAATTAGGTTTAATTTTGAATTTTATTAAATCTAAAGAATTGGATTAGGGTTCTTTCTTTCCCCGTTGGATGATTTTGTATACAAAAAGAGTGTTTTTGAAGAAGATGGTTTTGTTAAAAATGATTTATTTTATCTTAGAATGTAAAATTTGTTATTTTGAATCTTTTAAATTTCATTTACTAACCTCTTAAAAAGCAAATCGGTGGTTAATGAGATTGTGTCATGCGATCTTGCCATTACTTTAGACGAATAAAGGATGAAAACTAGAACATAAATCATCCTTGGTCCAGTGTAGAGGTGCACAAAAAAACCAATTCCTACCCGGTTTACAGTCGAATTCAGTTTTACACCGGACCCGAACCGGCCAAAAACCGCTAAAACAAAAAAAGGTCAAAAAATGGAACCGGAACTTGTTCCACTCTCTACTCGGCCACTCCCTACCCGGTTTGGAACCGGGTAGGTTTAGGGGAAAAAAACCCAGTTTGTGCACCTTTAGTCGAGTGATAGGCAAACTCCAATTTGAACCACTAGACCCGGGTTTCAAACCTCTTTCCTTTGTTTTTAACTATGTGTTTTTTTAACATTTTCAAATAATACCTCTCAACTTTCTAAATTTTTTAACATGAAACAAACATTTTCAAATTTTATTTTTTTAATATGTGTTTGAAACCTCAAAAATTTCAACACTAACCTAGATACACATAAACTCCGGTCAACCCCAACCTGGCCCGTTTAACTCATTTATCTAAATCAAAATCATAAACTATTAAATCCAAAATCTAATTTATTTAAGGTAAACCGAAAATTAATTGAATAGTTATCTTTGTAAAAAAAAAAAGTTTTTGTATAATTCGGTTCTTTTATAATAAACACTAATTACAAAAGTAATTGAACAGTCGTTTCTAAAATGAGAAAAAAAATTGTAACCTAAACGGGTCAACCTGTTTTTAAATGAGTTAACACGAACCTGACTCGTTTATTAAACGGGTCAACTCGGACATGACCCAAACGGGTTAAAATGGCCAACCCAAAACCTAATTATTTTTGTGTTGTGTTCGGGTTGTGTCAGGAATTGACACCTCTAATTTCCATCGTCACGGGAGTGGGTCTTGTTCTTCTTACGAATAAAACACTGCCACTAACAGAAAAGTGGATTGCGAAGCTACCGTATAAGCTTGGGCGGTTAGTAAATCACGGACCATGGCGGCTAGAACCGGAAATTGGGATTCCTTTTCTTTCCACCGAGCCAAAATATCTGAAGTAACTCATTGAACTAATAGTGGATAAAAAATCCGATCCAATATACCTTCTGAGTTCGCTAACTGGGGTGCTACCCCGAGACCGTTTACTATATTCATTCCTCAAATCGCTATATAAATTAAGGATTGTGTTATTACTCGAACTACCACCCGATGTCGATGCCGAACCCATTGACTCGTGTATAATTGATGGGTTACCATATTTAGATAGATAAACATCAAATAAATCTTGTAAACATTTATTAAAATACTAGGTTATATATCCATGTATTACATGGGGTTATTTAATATAAAAATAAAAATACAATAATATGTAAAAACAATTGAAATATGTAACATCCCAAAACTAGTAATAAATAAATAATGACACGATCGAAATTATAATTTTCAAATGGCGAAAGAAGAACGGATGGGCTTGGGCTCGGCTCCAGCGGGCCGATGAAAGCCCAAGTATATAAGGGCAAGGGCTGCCCAAACTTCATTATTTTCACAATCTCAAGTTCTAGAGAGAGAGAGAAGAGCTCGGGTCTAGAAAGAGAAAGTGACGGATCGACTCGGAAATTCAGGGAAACGTTGCTGCTGCTCTCGTGATCATCTTCTCCGGATCAGAAATCTCATCCAGGTTAGCATTCGATCGCAATAGGAGTTTTTATGATTACTTTAGGATTTTCGGTTTTAGCTAAATAGGTGAAGTTTTTATGGATGAAACTTGAAAATGAACAAAGATCTAGCATCTAGAATGAAAACCGAACGTTTTGATCAAAGAAAAACTTAGATATTGATATGATCAGACCCGCATGCAAAAGTTAGGGTTTTTACGCATGAGTCAGATCTTGCGTACTTGTCAAGTACGTAGGAAGAAGGGTTCTGCGTACTTATCAAGTACGCATGAAGTAAAGTATGCGTATTTATCAAGTACGCATGAAGTAAAGTATGCGTATTTATCAAGTACGCATGAAGTAAAGTCTGCGTACTTATCAAGTACGCATGACCAAGGCCCTGCGCACTTGCTAAGTGCGCAGGCATCAGACTGGTTAAGTAAAGTCAGTATGTTTAGAATGGTTAAACCGTTAGAGTCGGGATTAGGTCTGATATGTACTTAACTAATCAATTCAGATCGGAAGTGACGTTGTTGGACCTTTGTTAGGACAAAACGGGACTAACTTATCAGGTGAGTTCTATGTGCCCCTTCTATGTTATGTGCAAACCTTATTAAATGTTTTGGGGCTGAAATGTATACACTACATGAATAAATGTTATGAATGTCAATGTGATCATACGTGATATACAAATATACATATATATATATATATATATATGAAAATGAATTATGAACAAAGAATGAAACGTATGTTTACAAAGAATGAATGAAAGAAGGACAAATATGAATGAATGAAATCTTGCTTTATATTATATATATTGCATGTTATGAATGAATGTAAACGTTATGGACGCTTCGATGCTAACGGCTACTACGGTAGACGGACGACCACGTGACTATCTTGCAACCGGGACAAAAACGTTCCTTCGTCGGCTAGGAAATAAAAAGGGGCATTAATGGACGGTCGAAGCAAATGCCAAATCATATGTAGAACGGTTGCAAAGATGGTAGCCACGTGGGAAACGGATACCTTCGGGTAGACGGGCGAATAGGACGGACTACGACGGTAGGACGGTTAATGACGGACGGCCGAAGGTTGGCCGGACGGTTTAATGGCGGACGGTTCAATGGCGGACGGTTCTCAAAGACCGGACGAGTAAAAGGGCTACGACGGTAGCTCCAATGGCGTATTGTCTTTGTGACATACGTAGTAAAAGACGGGTTGATCACCCTTATGTGTATGACCAATGAATGTCAAAGAAAGTAAAGGTGAATGCATTTCAATGTAATCACATAAGAAAGATGAAAGTAAAGCAAAAGTTATGAATACGTATTTATGTGCTCGCATATGAACGGCAAAAAGAAGGTCAATGATATGTTAATGTGTATATATATAAATTATATTTATACATACTTTTAAAGAAATAATGTTTATATCTAATCGCATTAAACTAGAACTCACCAGCATTAGCTGACTTTTAGTATACATTTCAGGTAACAAAGGAAAGGGTCGTGCGAAGGCGTGAAGGCTGCCCGGCTAGAGACTGACATCCCGATTTATGTTTTGTTAAACAATGATTTATGTCTCAAATGTTAAGACTTCCGCTGTAATGTACTCAAACGTGAATGTTTTGTTGTTAATTGAATGTGTTAAATTTAAAGTTCAGTATTTATGACATTGTTTATGAGTAAATCCAATAAGTGAGGTTACCCGGGAAAAGGGGCCTTACAAGTTGGTATCAGAGCAATAGTTTGAGAGATTCGGACATCCCTAAATGTCTGGACTCAAGCTGATAATGGGACCAACGCATGGATGTCAGTCTGGGTAGCCAACGCCAACGCCAGCACAGTAAGTAAGTACTAAAGTTAATGCCTGTAGATAAGAATAGATACCTTAACCTAGAACCAATAGATGTCAATGTCACGACCAATTTGAAGAGTTTAGAACCCGAAAAGCAATGTAAATTTCTAATCACAAACCGGTCACTGTAATTAAAAATTTACCTTGTTCGTACTGTTCTAAGACTATGATCTGAGAGAATGACATTGATGTATACCTTTTATAACCATCAGGAAATTAAGAATTATGGCTGGAGGAGGAAGAACAGGACGCCGAGGCGGTCGCACGAGCTGAGTCGGTAGGCCTCCACTGAATCCAAGACATCAAGAAGAAGAGGATGTGCACACGGAAAGTACTGAGAGCGTGCACCAAACTAATGTCACCCCAACTGGGGGCGACCATCAAGGGTCTCTACAGTTGGAACCCGAGGTCAGAGATGCTATTGCCCGTGAGGTCGTGCTCACTTTGAAGAATGTATTGCCTGACCTACTAACGGAGGCATTAAAGAAAATCAAGGAAGATGATGAAGGGAACAATGAGGAAAAGGTATATGACAGCGATGGGGATGTAATAAAGGTGGGATCAAGTAACCGGGGGTGCACTTATAAAGGTTTCAAGGACGGAGACCCACCCAAGTTTGATGGGAACAAGGACTCAGTGGCTACACTCGAATGGATTGAGAGGATGAATGTCGTAATTAATATCAGCGAGTGTCGACCGGACCAAGCTGTCAAGTATGTTGCTCATTCTTTCACCAACGAGGCACTGAGTTGGTGGAGGAATATTCAAAGAACTAAGTCACCCAATGCTATCAACAGGATAACATGGGACGACTTGAAAAAGCTTATAATCCAAAAGTTCTACCCACAGAATGAGATCGACCGTGTGGAGAACGAATTCCTGAACTTCAAGGCTGGCAACAAGACTCATCGCCAGTATACATCAAGATTCAATGAACTGGCTCAATTAGTACCACACCTGGTGGAAACTGAAGATCGTTTGATCAAGTACTATGTCAAGGGGCTGCCACAGCGGGTCCGTGTTCATATAAAAGCCAACCTACCCTCGACCTTCTAGTCGGTAGTGAATCTGAGCGGAATTGTCTACGACGACTACGCCAATGAGGACCTGGCACCCGAAACACAAAAGAGGAAATGGGAGAACCCGCCTAGGGGCACTGGAAAAGGGAATGTAAACGCTGAAGTTAAGAAGCCAAGAACAGATGATTCTGAAACCTGCAAGAAGTGTGGGAGGCGACATCTTGGCGAGTGCCGAATCGGCACCACCATGTGCTACAAGTGCGGAAAGCCGGGGCACTACTCAAGAGAATGCTTAAAAGATGTCAAGTGCCAAAGCTGTAGAAGATATGGGCACACGACTAGGGATTGCAGAAAAACCGGACAATCTAGTTCGGGAAAGGAAAAGGAAGCTGCAAAGGAGCAACCAAAGGCTAGGACTCGAGCCTACGCCCTGACTGAGGAGGAAGCAAGGGGAAACCCTGATGTTGTATCAGGTACGTTTCTAGTAAATGATGAACATGCTGCTATCTTATTTGACTCTGGTGCTAGCAAAAGCTTTATATCCAATGCATTTAGTCGTAAACTAGATTGCACCATCAACACCATAGTAAAGGCCTTTAGCGTACAAACTGCCGTTGGTAAAAATTCGGCAGTATTCTAAGTAACCGATGATTGTATCATAGAAATAGAGGGCCATAAGTTCCCTCTAGATTATTCCTTCTCACCTTAGGAGGATTCGATGTAGTACTGGGTATGGATTGGTTAGCTGCCAACGAAGCTCAGATCATATGTAAACGCAAGAGGATACCCCTCAAGGCTCCAAGCGGCACTCCAATTACGGTTTATGGGGATTGGAATTGCACGATGCCGAACATCATCTCGATGATCAAGGCCGAAAGTTATATGAGGCGCGGTTGCGAAGCTTATCTGGCGTACGTCATTGACGAAAGGATGAAAACAAAGGAACTCAAGGATGTACCCGTGGTGTGCAACTTTCCGGAAGTGTTCCCTGAGGACCTACCTGGGTTGCCACCCGATCGGGAAATAGAATTTCAGATCGACTTACTGCCAGGAGCTGAGCCCGTTGCCAAAGCCCCCTACCGATTGGCTCCGTCAGAAATGAAAGAATTGATGTCTCAGCTACAGGAATTAACAGAGAAAGGATTTATTAGACCGAGCATTTCACCATGGGGCGCTCCGGTACTATTCGTAAAGAAGAAAGACGGCAGCATGCGCATGTGTATCGACTACCGTGAATTGAACAAGAGGACAGTAAAGAACAAATACCCATTGCCTAGAATAGACGATCTCTTTGATCAACTACAAGGTGCAAGTTGGTTCTCAAAGATCGATCTAGGTCGGGTTATCACCAGTTGAAGGTGAGAGAAGAAGATGTACCAAAGACCGCGTTTCGTACGCGTTACGGGCATTACGAGTTTCTAGTAATGTCATTCGGGTTAACCAACGCACCAGCAACGTTTATGGACTTGATGAATAGAGTATGCCGACCGATGTTGGATCGCTCAGTGATAGTTTTCATCGACGACATACTAGTTTATTCGAAGAACGAGAGTGATCACCACTGTCACCTAAGAGAGGTCTACATCTCCCGTCATGTTTACATCTCCCGTCATGTTCACTATGTTGAACATATATTCCCATATAACTCTCTCACAAACTTACCCACACCACCCTCTCCTCACCCAGATACATGGCTTCCTCTTACCCTCCAATTAATCCCACCGACCAACCCTTCGGCCTCCTCACTTCCCACCCACCCATCCATCATCACATACCAACGACGTACCCGCCCACTTACACCCGCTCCCTCTTCTCCACCACCTTCACCAGACCCAAGCCCATCTTCTCCCTCCTCTCCCTTACCCCAACCTGATTACCCTCAACCTACGGGTTCCATAGATCAGCCCTCATCTACAACCCCAACTTCCACCCCTATCTCTCCTACATCTACTGTTTCTTCACCCACCAAAAACGTTTCTCCCCCTCACACCCGTACTACTAGAAAACCTAACCCTAAGTACTATAATGAAGATTATGTCCTCTACCATGCACTAACTCAGCCACTTTCAGAACCTTCCACTATTACCCAAGCGTTAAAACAACCACTATGGCGAAAAGCCATGCAAGAAGAGTATGATGCTCTTCTAAATAATCAAACTTGGACACTTGTACCTCCCAATTCTGTTCCTAATCTTGTGGGTTGTAAATGGGTTTATAGAACCAAATACAAACCTGACGGGACAATCGAACGACTTAAAGCACATCTCGTTGCCAAAGGTTTCCACCAACGTCCCGGTTTAGACTACATTGAGACCTTTAGTCCTGTCGTTAAACCTGTTTCCCTCCGCCTTATCCTTTCTCTAGCTGCTTCCCAAAGTTGGTGTCTTCGCCAACTCGACATCAACAATGCATTTCTTCAAGGTACTCTCACCGAGGATGTTTATATGTCTCAACCGCCTGGCTTCGTCAACACCTCTCTTCCTAACTATGTTTGCAAACTAAATAAAGCTATCTATGGTCTTCGTCAAGCTTCACGAGCTTGGTACGATGAACTTAAAACACATCTTCTTTCCGCTCACTTCAAACCAACCATCTCTGACCCATCACTCTTCGTTAATCGTTCCACCACCTCCCCTATCTACATTCTCGTCTACGTTGATGATATCATCATCACCGAACCAAACACTAAGCTAGTGAACAATTTTATTGTTTCTCTTGCTAATCGCTTTTCTCTCAAAGATCTTGGAAATTTTTCCTACTTCCTTGGTGTCGAGGTTTTACCTCACTCTAACGGTCTATTCCTTTCTCAAACCAAATATATCATCGACATTCTCAAACGTGCTAACATGAGTGATTGTAAACCGACTTCCACTCCCATGATACCCTCTGATACCTCACAAAGCTTGATGACACACCCCTATCAAACCCCACTGAATACCGAGCTTTTGTTGGGGCACTTCAATACCTATCCCTAACTCGGCCCGATATAGCCTTCGCTGTAAACAAACTGTCCCAATCCATGCATGCACCAACCGATCATCACTGGGCTGCCCTTAAACATTTATTACGATACTTACACGGTACTCTACACCATGGGTTGCTTATTAGACGTCACTCCCCTCTACACCTTCATGCATTTACTGATGCCGATTGGGCGGGTGACAAACAAACTTATTGTAGCACAATTGGATACATAGTCTATCTTGGCTCTAACCCCATATCATGGAGCTCTAAACGCCAACCCATATTGGCTCGTTCATCCACTGAAGCAGAATTTAGAGCGGTTGCATCCACCACCACCGAAATACAATGGGTTATGTCATTACTGTCGGAACTGGGTTACAAATCTACCATCACGCCAACCATTTATTGCGACAATTTAAGTGCAACTCACTACTCAGCTAACCCCATTTTCCATTCTCGCATTAAGCACCTTGCTCTAGATTTTCATTTTGTACGTGAGAAAGTTCATGATGGGTCTATCCGGGTCACACATATTGCAGAAGATGACCAACTGGCGGATGCATTAACCAAGCCTCTACTAAAACACCGCTATCAATCTCTCTTATCCAAGATTGGACTTCTCCAACGACCGTCCATCTTACGGGGGCATATTAAACCCAATTCAGATTCCCTCCAACCAGCAAAATAATTCAAGATTTGAATTCTGAAATTGTTGTATTTTTGGAAATAGTTTTTCATTATTATTCTGTATATGTCAATATCCTAGTCTTTAGTTTAATTCCTAATTTCTAGCTGTAACCTTCTGTATTTATTCCATTCAAAGATCAATGAGAAAATAATTCAAATCAAATTCTCATAGTAATAACTTGAACGCAACCTAACTCATTTTGGTACATAATCATACATGATATTACTCGCGATGACAGCTTTGTTGTCTTTTCCTTTTATTATTTCAGAGATTCAGTAAATCACGAATAACCATAACAAGAAACCTATTTTCCTGCCAAACAAAGAGAAAAAAAAACATATATAATAATGTATTAATACAGTACATGAGATTTTAAATTGCAAAATAAAGAAACAAAGATAAGTAAAAACAATTGTTTAGTCGAATTGAAAAAACGAGACGGTGAATACCTGGTCTTCCATCATGGACCCAGAGATAGATCCTATCGCCCAGCATAGTGTGTTCAAGTTATTCCAAGTCCAATCCTCACCATTCAACTGTTTACTCAATTTCTTCAGCATCTGATGACACCCAAAAATTAAACCAAAAAAAATCACAACAATGTAGTTTGGAAGTTAAATATGTAAACATCAACAGCGAGTTAACAAAACAATACATAAAATAGTTACAATAAAGATCCCAAAAAACAAAAGTGAAGACCAATGTGGTCATGAAGAGATACATATATCAGAAGTTGTATGAAACAATACCTGCTTTTCAGTATCATCATGATTAAGATGTGCCAAGTAGATAAGTGTTTCTCTCATAATCTGCAAAAATAAATAAAAAAACAAAATAAAATACTTTATTCAGCAAGAGAAAATAATAAAATAATCCACCCATGAATTATTGTGCATCTATTAAAAAATAAGCATTTTGGTCATGTGTGTAATCAACAAGAAATCACCAATTTGATTTGATTTTATATGTACATATTTATAAGAGTTTAACTACCTTATACTGGACAAGGACATCGTTATCTTTCAAGGTTTCACGAACAATATTTCCATTTTCATCTTCCACAATCAGAACCTCTTCAGGTTTTGCCATGCGCGATATCATAAGTGGTCTTAATTTTGACATGGGTCCCGCATAAAGTTGTCGTCTTTGCAACAATTGTGTACCAAGACCATCAACCATACCAGGAAGTAGTGGTGTCTGCATTGAGAACAAGGCAAAGAAAAAAATAATGTTGTCTTCAGCTTCTTTGGAGCATAATTAACAGAAAATGTGAAACTATTCTTATTAAAACAGATAATTGGACAGTAAAATAAGTTATAAAAGACATGACCTACCTGCAACCCCGTCATGTTTGCAGTTGCTGCGGAATTTTCAAGATTGTGGTGGTTTGCGTTAAAAAGTTCTAACACTAACAAATTCCATTAGTCCAAGCAAACCTGTTTACCAAAATGAGAGATTAAGCAAATTGTATTTTACATATTATGATGACAAGAACAACTTTTTGTTACTTAATTAATTACATACTTACTTTAGGAACAAAAGGCAAATAAAAGAGACAATGAAACATACCTTGAAAACCTCGGTATCATCAACGAAAGAAATGTTTATGAGATACTCAAGGCAAATCAAAAGTGAATTGACGCTTTCTTGTGTGGACTCCAATACATGAATATGAAACTGCATGCATAAACCATATTTCAGATGCTAAAGTAATTGAAGAATATCAAACTGTCAAAGTAAATTTTTTATTTGCCAACTTAAAAGAAGAAAATAAACTAACGTACGCCTTTAAAAGACTAGTTAATTACAAGCAATATATTGCACCAGATACCATGAAAAAGAAACTTGCCTTGTAAAATGAAGTGAAAAACAATGCCAAATTCTGGATAAAAGCCTGAAAAAAAAATGAAAGTAAGAATCCTAGTTGGATCAGACATAAAGAACAATAATGATAAAAAAAACTTAAGGAAATAGTGAATGTGTACCTGTTCCTCACTAGAGCCATTTGTATATGCATTGGGTATATTTGTATTTGTTGGAAGAACAGTCTAAACGAGATTAAAAAAAGCCCTTTACTAAAATAACTCCTAAAGACTCAAGAATATAAAAAACACTTAAATTAAATTTAACAAACCTGCAACTGGACCAAGAATATGTTATACATGTTAACATATTGCACATTGTAAAAATCACCAAAGTTAAGGGCTGCAACCTGTGTCAATAATGCAGGACCAAATAACTTTAGTTACATCCATTATCATATAAATGTCCACAACTTCTGAAAATGAAAATATGTTTATGTGTGTGTACATAAAATAAAACATTACCTCTGTTAAGCACTGAAGAGTCAGATTTCGGTATGATGGCACAGGAAAAAATTTAAGGAGTGTTTCCAGCTGTAATACATATAAATATAATAGAATCAGTTGCAATTTCATGTGAAATGCACCAAAAGACTTTAACAAAAAAAAAGGTTTTGATGAAATACACACCAGTTGAGACTCAAAAATATAGCCCAAATGAATCCATGAAAGGAAAGCATGTAATGTTGCCAAAGTAGCCCTAATAAGCTCAGTCCTTTGAGATGCTGATAATACATATAAGCATAACTCATGAATGAGTTGGAACTCGCTATCCTCGCCAAAGAAGAAAATAGCATTTTAGTCCAATGTAAGATATGAAACATCAATTGTTAATGTACTCACTCATCAACAAAAACAAACTACAGAGATAGCACATTACCTGTTCAAGGTATGTTTGAGCTCTTTTATTTTCTGTTGGGTCATTTCACCCCTTGAGAAATCAAACACTTCCTCGCTTAAAAGCTGGAAAACAAAAGGAAACACTTAACCACATCGAATAACGAGAAAAAAACTGAAATATAAATGAAGGGGACATACTTTTAATATAACCATGCAGTTCTCACAAACTGTTTCACTAGTTTTTGCTGCTGTTACTAAATCAGGAATGAAGCTGCGCCACCTGGCAGGCCACTCGTGCTTCAAAATCTGCGTTGCACAAGTAATTAAGTCAACCATCAAAGTCAATGTAATATAGAATTGTACGCCATATAATAAAAGAAATAATTCACCTGGACTAGTGTAATGTTTAGTTTATTGACATACAACCTTTCTTGGCGAAAAGAACCCTCGTTACTGGAAAGCTGAAAACAAGAAAAAAAAACAAAAAATCAAATTGGATGTGATATTAAAAAGAGAAGGAAAAAGAATCATTACAAATAGAACTAAACCCCCACACCTTCACAATAATATCAGATATGTAATTTTTTATTCCATCACGTTGTTCAACAGGCAATACGTTCCACCTGTACTTGATAACACTTTCAAGAATCTGTACAAAAACTAATATCAACATTATGTGACTACCATCAGAATGATGATTTTAATGCAAATGTACATTTCTTCTCATTTACCATATTAAACTTGTTTAAACATGTTTTAGACATAGAAAATACTGTGCACTTGTGCAGCAAACAGCCTTCATCTTCTTAGTTTACGCTTGTGCCACGTGACATCACTGCCATATGCATTACACAACGGAAAATTGACATGTCAGAGTCAAACCCTACCCTACTTTCTCTTCCTTATAACATCATACAAATGGATCATTCAAGAGAGTCTTGAACTCACTCTTCTTACTACGTGTTACATTTTTAGTTCTTTCAAACAATTAAACCATTTCAACTTATGATGGGAAAGGCCATTCATAGAAACCAAACAACAGGGACAAAAACCTGTGAAATTTTTTTCAACGACACTTTGGATGTATTAAAAAAAAGTATTGAAATGACAGTTTTTTGTGTTCTATATTAGAAGTTCATTTGAAAGTGTACACTAGCAAAATGCAAGTCCCTCTCCAACTACAGAAGTACTAAATTAAATCAATATGTAAATGCACCCTTTCTGCCACCAAATATCTCAATTTAAGACGTAAGAATAAACATCATCAGACTCTATGGCATGTTATATTTCAACAGAATACGAGCATATTCCTAAATGGCATGGGTGGCCAACTAAAAGGAATTTGTGCCAGATTGGGTACGCGTGAGAATGTTTAAACTACATAAAAGTTTGACGTATACATCACTAGTAAACCGAGAACCAATCTAGTTAAAGAATGTACTTAGGAGTCAGTTTTGCCTTAAGCATATGATGCAATTTTCTTATGTTTGAATCTAAAGCAATGTTCACAAGTAGTGCATGACAGAAGACAGAAATTAATGACCTGTAAAGCAAAGAACTTAGTATTCAAGGTCTGGGTGTTTGAAAGAATGTGAACCACTTGAAGCCACATGTCTGGATTATTTTGTAATTCCCTCAATATATGATCAGCAGCAGCCGTCTGTATCGTCAAAATATATGCATAAGAAACATTACTAACAAAATACAGGAAAATGAAATAAATCAGCAAGATCAACTAGTCGAACTAGACATCACAACGCTCTGCAAATATAGACAATGGTGACTATGTCTTTTGCTTTAATGATAAATTAACCCTTCTACCATGAAGTACTTCAAAATAAATTAGACAAAGGATTAAAACCCCAATCAACATACCAGAGAGACTTGGTATTTGCCATTATTTAAATATAATAATGAATTTCACATCCGTTGCAAAAAATTTGAGAAGAAATACGTGAAAGTGACGAGGAAAGAGATAAGATCCTTCTTCAAATAGAGCAAGAATGTTTAGACGTATACAAGAGGAAAGTGGACCAAGCTACAAGGTCAGGATCATACCTTCTCCAGACAATAGCAGATGCTAAACTTGAACTCTCCACCCTTCTTGCATCCTTCGGGGAGAATAAATCTGATGTGACTTTGAGTAATGTGCCCATTTTGGTGCAAATGTATTTTAATAGTTTGAATTTCCGACTTGTTTAAAAATATGTGCATGATGCAATGATAAAAAGCATTGTTGCAGTTGATGCGATGCGTGATACGATCTGATATGATACAGTTGACTGGTATTTAAACAGGTTAGACCGGACTCTTCTATTTATATTTGCTGATATGTTTTGAAAAAATGTTTTACAAGCTTTTACCTTATGAATATACTACTTGTACAGTTGTACCTACTTAGAGTTAGGCTTCTTTTAGTTGTATCTAGAGCTTCTTTTACTTCACTTGTACCTAGGAATGAAGTTTTTCGAGATAAATTAGGGGTGGCACGCATTTCGGATAAGACAAGTGAGGGAAGATTGAGACAGTTTGGGTACGTGAAGAGGAGACGGACGACGGCACTTGGAGACCCTCACACTAGAGGAGGGGAGAAGCAGAGGCAGACCCAAATTGACATGGGAGAAGCAGATTAAGCAGAATTTGTTAGACTTGCACCTCTCAGAGGACATGATCGGTGATAGAAGTTCTTGGAAAAGTAGGTTAAAAGCTAGGGATTTTTAGGGAGATGTATAGATTTGTCTTAGCTTGTCCTACCTTTTTGTTGCCATTATTCTTCCTAGGAGTCGGTGCTAGATGTATTCGTTATACTAAGTCGCTACTTTATAAATAACAACATGGTAAAATGAAAATCACATTCGAGTATGGGTTAGCTATGATCAAACTAATATCACTATTTTACAGTAAAAACATAACATTTACAAAAAAAAACACACACACACGCACACAATAGAAGCTCATGAGTACTCATTTTCCCTGTATTTTCTTTCATTTTAACATGAAACCTATTTCACATTGCAGATATAAAGATATTAAAATCAAAATTGTTAATTTATGAAGCAGTGAGCACAATCAGAAATAATATGTGGAATGAAAAGAAATGAATGGGGCAAACCTCCTGTTTAGATCCAGTGCCATAAAAGTCAGCAACGGTAGCATCAAGAACACCAACGTCAATCGGCTGACTCAAGTCCCGCAGCTTCTCCGCCGCCATCGCATAAACCCTAGAACCACAACTTGTAGACAGCTTCAGAGGGAGAGTTTGTTGAAATTGAGATGCTATGCTATGCTTCCCTCTCTTCGAGGGTTTTTGAATATCAATGGCCACGTGGATTTTCAAGTTTAAACCTTGCACCCCGCCTCTTTTACGAGTAGAATAGATATGTAGAGGCGAACGGGGTTGGTGACCCATTGGGTCTACGAACACTAAGGATTAAGTAGGTCATGAGTTCAAGTCTCACTCCCATAGGAATAAAGAAATTTGTCTTTAAAAAAAATATATGAAGTAGAGAATTTTTGTTCGCCGATCAAATAAATTGTATCCATAAATTCATAGGGATAGTTACGATAGATCGAAATAGGTGGTTCGTTATCTTCTTGAGCTTCGAGTTAGTTACACGCATTAAGAAAACTTGTATTTTCAAGTTAATGTATCGTTGATGTTGTATTAAAGATTATACATACACATGTCTAATAAGAAGAAAGGAAATTAGAAAAACATTTAAGAGTGTAATTTATATAGTAATATCCTTAAAATTAGATGAGGTAGTTTGTCATGGTAGAAGTAAGAGTTAAATGTATTTTTTGTCCTTGTGGTTTGGTTAAAAAAATCAGGTTTCGTCTAATTTTCAAACCTTTAATATTTTGTGTCACCTGTATTTTAAATTTTCTCATATTTCATCCCTAAAAGTAACGGTCGGTAGCTTTTTTGGTAACTCCTACCCATGTGCACCTCATGTGAGAGGCATTTTCGTCCTTTCATGTAGAGTATGGAGAAACTGAAATGTGGGTGACCCAAAGTGTTACAAAAATATAAGACTTAAAAGGGCTCGCCAACACTCATCACATGCCCCAACCATCTTCTTCAGCGACACCTGCAACTTCCTGCGACACCACCAGTCTCAAAAAAATAGCATCATTACATGTAACACCTCAGTTTTTCGCACGTTAAGAACCCATATACTAATTTGGATGATAAAAGGGGGAAGTTTTAAACATAAAAGTTAGATAATCGGTATATTAGCATCATGGAAAAGGAATTAGGATTTAAAATTCGAGACTGGATGTGAACGAGTTGCATTAGTGTTACGGTGGGCAGCCATGACCGTGCTTATGAAGGCTCGCCCGTGTCAAATAGTTTTGGTCAAGTCTGTTGCCGATAACCTTATCGTGCTCATTAAGAGATTGCCGATAATTTGAGATCAACATAGCCGTGCTCTGAAACAGAGTGGGCTAGCTAATGGTTTTCTTAATACCAATTGCCACGTGTTGCAATAGGATTGCTCCATGGTTTCTATATATAGCAGGCCCAAGGCGGAGAAAATGTTTCTCATTTGTAACTTGCTACTTTTTTTTTAAAGTATACTGGGAAGTTGTCTAACCGAACCTAATTCAACCGAATAAATTAGTTAAAAAACGTGTAATCTACATAAACCGAATTCAACGTATATAGTTATCATTTATTCACTTAACATAATAAACCAAATAAAAAAATGTATAACCGGTAACCGAAACGAATTCACAGTTTATATACGGTTAGGAACCAAACCAAAAACTGAAATGACAATCTGGTTCAGTTTTTTCGGTTACGAATAGATTTGGGCTTTTCGGTTTTTCTTTTTTTTTTTGCGCACATCCCTAGTTATGTGATGCTCTGTTTTAATTACATTTTTTATTGGTATGGATGTTTATTATTTTGTTTATGTTTGAATAACTGTTTTTTTTTGTGAGAATATGTTTTAGTCACAAAGACCTATAGAGAAAGAGACCGGGTTGCCACATTGGCATAAATTCCACATATGCTTAACAAGGTTTGGGCTGCTATGCTATATCTTAGGTTTGGGATGAATGTGTCCAGAGAATGTACAGTCAGGGGCGAAGCTATTAAGGGGCCAGGGAAGGCCCCGGCCCCTGCCGTTTTTTCCGTTAGTAGTGTTAATTTTTTCGTTTTCGTCTGAAATTTTTTTTACGTATAGAGCCGGCCCCTGCTTATTTTTTTTCCTAAAGAATTCTTGGCCCCCGCTTCTTTTTTTCCCTAAAGAATTCTTGCTCTGTTAAGATTGATTCGATAAGTTATGGGGGGGGAATGAAAAAATTCGATAAAATAATAGATTGTTCATTTTAAAAATAAAAGTGTAAGTTTAGGGGGGGGGGAATGAAAATTTCAAAATTATTTTTAACCTAACTTAATTTTCCCTAAAAAACAATCGACCTCTCATAAACGTGAAAGTCCAGTGGAAACTCAGAAACGTGAAAATTATTATTTGGTTGATAGAGTGGTTCGGCTAGTCTTGACACTTCCACTTTCTATTGCAACAACAGAAAGAGGATTTTCAGCAATGAAAATATTCAAGAATCGGCTTCGCAATAAGATAGCAGACGAGTATATCTCGCGAATAGCTTGGTGATTTACATAGAAAGAGAAATTGCTAATTAGTTTGATTCGGAATCCATAATCGATGAATTCAAAAATATTAAAGGTCGTCGGGCTGAGTTGTAATTTTCTTCCAGGTACTTACCATTTTTCTCTCGCATTATAATAGATTATTTTATATTTAAAGTTATTTATTATTGATTTGTTTGGCCCGACCCGAACATATAACCCGAAACATAATGATAGGAAAAAAAATTAGGTCTCGTGACTTTCGGCCCCCGCTTCTTAGTTTTTCAAGCTCTGCCACTTTATACAGTTGTGTTAGAGATCACCACTTAGAGGTGAACGTTACCTCAAGAGTGTAGTGTATGTGCTTTTGGTATGAATTGTTGTGACATATCGGATGTGATATAGAAATTGTGTTTATTAGGGATGAGCATTTGGTACCGATACCGTACCGATAGATTCGGTACCGGTATCGGTATCCACTTTTCCATAAATTCGGTACCGGTATTTTCGGTACCGGTACGGGTACCGAAAAAGATGAACATTTTGTAATGAATAACGGTACCGTACCGACAAATTCGTTTTAGGGGGTATTTGGGATTACTTATTAAGCCTACTTATTGACTCATTACTTTTTGTAATAAGTCAATAAGTTATAAGTGTGTTTGGGTATGGTAAAAGGACATTTTAAAATAACTTTTAGAAAATGGATAATAGTGTTTGGGATTACTTTTGAAAACTCCTTATTAACTTTTACAAAAAGTTAATAAGTAGTTTTGAAAAGTAAGTGGGAGTTGCTTCTTGAAAACTCCTTATTTCCTTCTATTTTTTCATCTCTTTTTGATTTATCCAAACAAACTTTTAACTTATTAACTTTTTAAATAAGTTAATAAGGAGCTCAAAAAGTAATCACAAACATAAGTTGTTTTGGAGAAGTTACAATTTTTAAGTTTTCATTTCTCCTTATTACTTTTAGGGGGTAATTTTTCATTAATAAGTCATTTTCTATTAATAAGTCAAGTCAAACACTTTTTAAAAAACAACTTATTGACTTATTGATTTTTCTCACCACATAAGTTAATTCAAACACTTTTTTTAAAAACTTCTTTTCAAAAAGTAATAAGTTAATAAGTATTTTTGACAAAAAGAACTTTTGAGGTTAATAAATAATCCCAAACACCCCCTTAAAAAGTGAGAAACGCACCGAGGCGACAAAGTCTAAAACCGAGGAGCGAATCGCAAAATTGGTGAGCTTTTCGTACGCGAGACGCAAAATGGTTATATCGTTTTTTTATATATATCATAGGCTTTTAGCATCCCATACCCAAGATTTAACTATAATAAGGTTTATATGTGTTTAGTAGGGGTGTCAAGGGTTAACGGGTTGGCCGGTTAACAGGTTGAATTATGTAACCCGAACCCGACTCATATTCTTATTCGTGTCAAAATTTTCAACTCTAACATGGATACACTTAAATCGGGTCAACCCGAACCTGAACCGTTTAACCCATTTATCTAAATCAAAATCATAAAATACTAAATCCAAAATTTAATTCATTTAAGGTAAACCAAAAATTAATTGATTAATTATCTTTAGAAAGGAAAAAAAAACAATTTTTTTTTGAAATAATTCAGTTACTTTATGGTAAACACTAAATACAAACCAAATGAACTGTCGTTCCTATAATGTGAAAAATAAAAAATATATATTTTGTAACCTAAACGGGTTAACGAGTCAATCCGAACCCAACCCGTTTTATAAAATGGGTTGAAATGACCAACCCAAAACTTGATTATTTTCGTGTCGTTTTCGGGTCGTGTACCCCTAATTTTAACATATAAATTACCTACATGCATAATCTAAAAAGATTGTGTTACAATACTCTGTTGCACAAAAATGGCCCATGTACACAAGGAGCGCACCTAACTGTGCCTCAAGCCAAAATTTTGCCAAAAAACCGCGCATCAGCTGCGCTTTTTGTTTACATGGACCTTAAGACACCAGAAGCGATCCCCTTTTGCGCCTGAGGTCAGCTCGCGCCTAGACACGCCTCATGCGTGCTTTTTAAAACCAAGAATACACTTTAGTATGCATGTTCGGGAAGATCATAGTTTATTGTAGCAAGAGCAATGAGTCGGCTTAGAGGACATCATAGTTGACTATCTGCTGAAGCGATGAGAGACTGATATATTTTGTAATTTAAACATTTGTAATCGTTTAGTTTGTACATAACTTGGTTTGTTTAATATTAGAGACAATTTCATATATACCCCTACAAACTTGGAAAATATCATATATATTTAACAAAAACTAAAAATATCATATATAACCTTACAAACATGTAATAATATCATATATACCGTTACAAACATGTAATAATATCATATATATCCATTTCATTAAAAATCATTTAAAAAATACCATTTTACCCTTATTTCTCTAAACTTTAATTTTTCATATTTACCCATTTTTAACATTGAAATTTCATATTTATACATTTTCACCTTTAGAATTTTATATTTAACCATAAAAAATAGTTTTTCTCAAAATACTATTTTTAATTTATTTTTTATTCTTTTATAATTTTACTAATTTTCTTTTATAACATTAGCGTTTTGTAACTTTCTCACAATCATTTCTTCTAAATCGATGCCTTCTCAATGAGTTGGAGAACCGCGATAGTCGTCATCAATAATAGGAATTCGAGTGATCTTTTACGTACTGGATAAAACTAAAAAAATTAGGTTATAAAAAATCATATAATGGATAAGGGTAGAATGACCATAATATAACAAATTATTTATATTGAGTATATATGATATTTTTAGTTTTTGTTGGGTATATATGATATTTACCTATGTTTGTAGGGGTATATATGATATTATCCCTTAATATTAAGTTTGAATTTTCATGGTTTTATCTCTCTTATACTAGATGTTTATTGGTAAATCCAACGCGTGTAACGTCCGAAAGGCAACTCCAGGATTGGGGCGCCACTTAACCAAATTTTACATTTCAGAACACATTAGCCTTGGAAGACAATTTCAAATGTGTTAAATCTTTATTAGAAGTCATTAAGCATACAAATGTTTATGGTACTTATTTGAAACTATGAAATCGACCTCATGTGTGTTGAATCCCTACAAATTTCAATCACAGCTATTGAAAAAATCGTTTTAAGATATAACTTACCAAACTCATGTAAGATTATTTTTAATCAAAGAATACTAATTACAATTAAACCGACTTGATAACAAATCATTAACAAGGAATGATCTTATATCGCGGTAAAACCATGCAAATAGTAGTATATAATAAGACTTTAAAATAACTTATTTTACTTTGAACATAATCAGAATTAGTGGCAAAGAGAAAAAAAGACGATTATATTATCTTCTTTTATTTATACCATAATTTAAAACGCTATATATAATTGCATTACACGAGCTTTTTAGTTGTATACTTAAAATTGGGGTAACTTTACATTTTAGTAACCAAGTTTCTCATCTGTTCCATTTTAGTCACTCAAACTTTTTTTGTTTTGTTTTTGTCACTCAAGTTTATCATATGTTCCATTTTAGTCACTCAAACTTTTTGTCTCATTTTAGTCACTCAAGTTTCACATGTTGTTTCAATCTTTCGTAATTATCATGTTACGAGTTACTTGTTTTTGGATTTAATTTTATAGATATAGTGAAAATAAAACCCGAAAAGAGTAAACAAACATTTTTCACCATATTCATAAAAGAAAATCCAAAAAAATAACATGCTAACCTCGTAATTGTGCAAGAATGAAAAAACATGTGAAACTTTAGTGACTAAAATGAGATAAAAAAAGTCTTAGTGATTAAAATGGAACATATATAAAACTTGAGTGACTAAAATGAGTCAAAAAAATTTAAGTAACTAAAATAAAATAAATAAAAAATTTGATTATTATCCTATAAAATTTCTCTTAAAATTTTAAAATTGTTGATTTCTATCAAGTAAAGTTTCCCAACTATTTTTAAAATTGGATGAAACATGCTAATAATTTAGGTGAGAAAAATAAAGGAAAAGGGACTAAATTAGTAAGTTAATCAATACATGAGGGGATAACTCTGTAACTTTCTCCATCAACAAATAAGGATTCGTAATACAGTCGAAACCCTAATCCACCGGAGCTCTAAGCAATGGCCGTCTTCAACGTCGTGCAGAAGAGGCGGAGAGCCGCCATCGCCGACCGCAAAAGAGCGGCGCACGGTGATCCTGCTACCGGAAAGCTCAAGCACAAGCCCCATAACACCACTATTTCCGGGAAACGTAAGCGCAAGCTCATGAAGAAATGGCGCCGGGTATATATCACTCACGTTTTGTGTATTTGTATAGTTCGCATGAGTAATTGAATTGATTCGGTTAACAATCTACTAAACGTTGAACAGGACCAGAAGGAGGCTATTGAAAAGGGGCTTATTACCATGGAAGATATCGAGATGGTTGTTGCAGATGGTATCAATCTCTACTTTTAATCTGTTTGTTTGTTTTCATGTATGATTGATTTCAGACAGACATGAATTATGACCTATTAATACATTCATTAGGAACCTTTTAGGTGTAGAAATCAAAGGAGATTAGATGTTGTTACTTGCTAGGGTTAGACTTGACCTAGTAATTTAATCCCCAAATTGATAGAAATAAGTAATTAAACTGAGCTACCTGTTTGGTGCAAGTGTTTGTGTAATTTTGAGCCATGATAATCACCCAACGCCAACGTGTGGAACATGATCACCAATGATGTAGATAGATGTTAGGGTCCCGAGTCGAGACACACAACACAAATGCGCATTGCTTTTTGTACGCGAGGTGCAAAATATTTACATAATTGTTTTTCTGTTTCTCATAGACATGTAGCTACACCTACATTTAGCTTAATGATCTCATAGACATGTAGATAGATTTAATATATGAACAACGTACAGCCTAAAAAGCTAAATGTACAACATTCTGATGCACAAAATGACAAATGCACATTTTCGAGGCGCAAAAGACAAATGCGCATTGTTTTTTGTACGCGAGGTGCAAATTATTTACATAAGTTTTTTTTTGTTTCTCATAGACGTGTAGGTTCACCTACATTTAGCTTAAAATAAGCTTTATATATGATTTAATATATGAACAACGTACAGCCTAAAAAGCTAAATGTACAACATCCTGATGCACAAAATGAAAGCGCACCTTAAGACTGTGCCTCAAGCTCACTTTACGTGCGCCTTTTGTACAGCTTGCGCCATACCTAGTCAAAACCGAAGCACAGCTTGCGCCTTATGTCTATCAGCTTACTCAAGAAAACATTAGGGTCACAAAGAAAAACAATTACAGCATGTTTTTTTTTCTCCAACAATAAAAAGTTGTCAAATAAAGAAAAATAAAACTAAAAATAGTTGACCCAAGGGGGACACCTGCCCAAGTTGATCCATTGCCTGTTTTAACTAGAACCCATTTTTACCCGTTACTCAACCTGCCCGTTTAGCCAGCTTAGGCTAGACTATGACAAAAGATTATCATATCTCTTACCGGTGCAAACACATATTTACAGGATCAGGGACATCATCTCAAGAAACCAATAAATCTCCAGTAAAATTTCACATGAAAAAGAGTCTGAAGATTAGACCAAAGCGATCAAACAAGGACAAAAAAGGTAGGTAGTTTTGAAGATTGTTTCTGTTAATCAAACCTTTTGTTTATATTACACTAGGTTAAAAAACCCGTGTACTATACGGGTTGAACAATAAAAACGACAGAATTCATAAAATTATAAGTATTTTTCATGACTGAAGTTACGTATATGTACCGACTTTAAATAATAAAGCAATAATATTGAAAATGAAAAAAAAATATAATTTATAATTTTCCATAATTTGAAAGTTAAGGATTTTAATTGATATTTCCATAATATTAAAAACTTCTTAATTGTATTTAACGAAAGTTAATGATTCGAATTAATGATTCCATAATTTCTGTTGACTTAGTTTGGGCGGGAAAAACTTTAGTTGACCTCATAGAAAGATGACACGTGGCATCTTGAGATAGTGATTTATTATATAAAGGATATTGAATTTGTTATTCGATGATTTGCAGGTAAGAAGAAAAGAAATTCAGATAAACCAGCAACAGTGGCTTCATCAGATGTGATGATGGAGTGATTGATTAGAAGTCCTTAATATTCAAGAATCACAGTTACTTTTTAAATCTGGTTTGATGTTGGCGTTAAATGTTAGCTACCCAAGTTCTTTTTGCTATCAAAATGTAAGAATGGTGAAACTATCTCAGAGTATAACAAGTATTGTTTTACAAGCTAACCGAGCTTGGTGTATGAAGTTTGGGCTTAAACTCGTTTAGTAAATGGGTTTATTTTAGTTTTTAGCGAGTCGGTGTTGAAGAAGTCCTATTCAATTTCATATGAGATGTGTTGTAAAATGCGCGCAAAGCAAGTATAGGAGTCGTGCAATAGGTTGGTTTACACCTTAATTTAGGATCAACAAAGCGTTTGCTGCTTGTAAGGTTAAAAGGTTCAACAACCTGAGTTCAAAAATGTAAAATATAAGTAGGGAAAATGGTTTTATGGAGTTAAGTTCGGTGACTGAGAAGTAACGACGTTAAATGTTAGGTGGTTTCTTTTAACTCTTCATTCATTACCTAAGAACTCATTTAGCACCGACAAATTTAGTCCTTCAACTAAGTAAGAACTACAATTTAAACCATTAACTTTCTAATTTTTTTCATTTAAACCCTGTACTATGTTATATATATATGCTTTTAACCCCATTAATTTTTTACGAAATATTATTTTCTCCGATAACTTTCATTCGTTAATTTTTTTTTAAATCGTTAAATATATTTTTTTACGTATTGTTGGTTATATCGACTGGTGGTAACGTGCTGCTACCTATAAGAATGAGATAGACACCGACTAAATAATACCGGTACCGTTGTACATTTGTCTTTGTTACTAAATGTTTTAACGAGTTTTTCGTTTCAATGTTAAGGCATGTTAACGTCACAATGTTACTTTTATACGTTTCTTTTTGTTCTTAATCACGTTAATATGACGCATGATTTAATGACACTCCAGCATTCTCCATTTTCATATACTACACATCAACTTTCTAAATTTTAAACATTTCTCTCTAGTTTCAAGTTTACCCATGTACAAAATTCTCAACTTTATTTCTCAAATTTCTAAACTTAAGTTTACCCTCAAATTTCGTTTCTTTTTTCTTTAATACATTTTTATATTCATTTGTAAAAGTTAGTTTTTTTTCTAATTTTTAATTTGTTTTTACTTTAGTGAATTTGTCTTTTTAATGTTAACTTCTATTCGCGCCGCAATTTATCTAATTTTCTATCTCTAGAAGCAAGGCTAGATACGTTTCTTTTATGTACTTAGTCACGTTATTATCCTTGCACTACAAACGTAACGAGGTTCGCAAACCCGTCGCATCGCATGGCCTTTAATTATGTACTTAAACACGTTAATGTCAGTGTACAGTCCCGCTGCAACGCGCGGGTCATTATTTCTAGTTCTTGATAATTTTAAAAGTTGTATACTCACCTATTTGTTGGTCGTTAAAAAAACCTATTTGTTGAACTTAAAAAAGTGCAATAAATACATTTGATCTATGCTATATAATAAATAAAGGTTTTAATGGGGCATTTGTCATTCTCATATACATCATCATCATTTTTTTCCCGCATCTCTCTTCTATTAATTATACAATTTTTTTTTAATCGTTTTTTAATAATTTTTTGTTTTCCGTCTTTCTCCTATTAAATAGTAATGATTTCTACAATTCTTTATAATATGTATTGTGTAATAGGTCAAGGGCGGATCTATGTGTAGTTTTTTTTTGGGGGGAGGGGGGAAGGCACCCACTGAGAACAACCATGTAAAGGTAAAAAAGGAGGTCGATCTGTGCAGACACCCAAACAAATCCATGATTAGACCCCGAACAAGTCTTGATTAGCCCCTGAAGAAGTTCCAATTAAGTTCTAATTTGTACGCTAATAATGTTGTTAGCTTCCATGGAGACAAACATTGAAGAAGAACGTTGAAATGAGGAAGGAGTGAGTAAGACTTAAAGACATATAATATTAAAAAATTGAGATAAAAGAAGAATGTGTGGGTTAAAAGAGAAAGTACCGAATACTTTTAGCTTTATGGGAAATCTCAAATATTTTTTAGAAAATCGTAAATATTTATTGTTCCGGTAATAATATACTGGTATTTTTAATGGCAATTGATTGTTTTAGTGTAATTAGAAATGATTTTTTTGTTATCTTTAAAATAAACTAGGTAATTGAACGGCCGTGCCAATCCTTGGCACGGTTGTGCCTCAAGTCTAGGCACGATCGTGCCTCATGCTCTGGTACGGTCGTGCCTAGTCGTGTGTTAGTGTTCAATTTCTAAGGTCTTTTAATAAGAAGAAGAATGCCAATTTTTATTTTATACTAATTTTAAAATTGTTTTATTTTAGATTTTTTTTTCAGTTTTTATATTTTCTTAATTTTTGTATTAAGTTTATTTTTTTTTTAATTTTAGGTGTTTATTTGTTTTTATATTTTAAAATTGATCTCTACGTTATTTTGTTTTTGAAACTGGTCTAATAAGTCGGCAACCTAAATCGCTTTTTACCTTGTTTTTTTGCACCCGTCGACAAAGAATCCTAGATCCGCCACTGTAATAGGTTAATATTGTAGATTTAATATGATACTGATGATAGTGTTATATTTTTTTAAGTATATTCTATGAATTGAAGTTGGCAAGATAACAAGAAAAATACGAGTGGGTCATAATGGTATTAGAAATAATTTAAGAAAAAAGTTATGTTTAAGCTAAGGAAGCAACTGAAAACACAAAGTAATATCATATCATCTTCTGAATAAGCCTGAATTTTGAAGTGTCCTGCAGTAATCAGAAATAGTTGATGAATTCTTCACCAGCTCCCATATTTTCCCTGAATTTTTCAGCCAGTCTCTCTCTGACACAGTTCTTGAAAAAGATGGACCACTCATTGATAAAACCTGAACCCAGAAACAATGCAATCAAAACGATAAACAACGACATCGTTTGCGAATTCCAATAGAATATATATTTTACTTGTATAAACTTGTTAAGAGCTCGATCATAACCTTTATAAGCTCGAACCTGGCTCTTTATACATTCTGAGCTCATTTTTTACGCTCAATAAAAAGTAAACTCAATTTGGTAGCAGCCCACCATTCCAGACTGAAAACACACAAGCACACAGAGGTATACTGAACCGGCCTAGAAAAGCCCAGCTCGACCTAATGTTACTACTTACTAAATATGCCTGAAATTAGCAATTGGAGCACAGTCCAGCCTGGGATAAAAGCTCGAACAAAAGCCTAAAGACCGCCCTTTTCATATATTCTAGTTTTTATATATCATATATCAAACAGCCTCCTGCACAAAGTGTAGGGTGAAGCTGCATACATCAGATCATGAAGCGATTTGGCCCCTGTGCAAATGCGGGAGTTAACTCAAGCACCAGGTACGCCCTTTATATCATGACTATTATAGATATTGTTGTCTCGTGTACTTTAAATTGAAGACGACTTTGAACATTGTTGAGTTGGTTTTTAGTTAAGTGTATTGTCTCGCTATTTTAACTATCCATGTCTGGTGTATTATTTATAAATCTAATCTACGGTAGTTAAAAAAAACTATGCTATTTTTACTATATAATATAAAAACTTTAAAGTGAAAACTTTTGTGATAAGTCTAAAGCTAACATTTGTAAACCAAATGTACACCCAGTCCAACTCGCTGGGGCCTTTCAAAACCTAGTTTTTTTGGTAGGAAACATAATGAGGGTTTAGTGCACCTCTACGCGCACACACCAAAGGGAAGAAATTTTACCCGTTTCCCTATAAATGAGAATATTTGGCTTATGTATCATCTCTAATGGGTCAAAGGGTAGAATAAAAAAATATAGATTGAAGTACACGGATTGACGGTTGCACCAAGTGTATTTATAACACAAAAAACCTCTCGAATTAATTTACTCAAACAATCAGATTATCATTGGGATGGTATAATCAGATTGTCCCAACCCCACCCAACCTGTTTTCACCCGTGCCAAAAGTGACTGGTCTTTACCTGATCCCGTAGTTTCCACAAGGAAGAATAGTAGCTCTCGTATTGTGTTCCCGGATGATCTGAATTAAACTTTTGTGGGATAAAAAATAACTCTAGTGGTGCCGGATCAGAACCACTCTCCGGACTCATGGATTTCTGTTTGTTGAATGAAGTGGAGCAAAAATACTGATTAAGTGCCTTCTTTACTTGCACAAGATGATTGGGAGCAATATCTTGTTCATGAAGCCTGCAAATAATAGGATATATCATATCATATCCATATATCATCATGCATTCGTTAATTCACACGTCCTGCTATGTAGAATATAAAAAAAATGAGAAAAAACAAGTAAACAACATACTTTGTGTGAACAAAAACTGGGGAAGCCATGTATTCTTCTCCAGCATCTTGAATTTTATCTTTAATCTCTTTATCAGATCCTAAATTAGAGTTTTGTGGATGTGAAAGGGACAAGGAGGATGGGTCGGGTAGGTTATGTTTTAATAGATCCACCTGGAAATCAAAAAGCACATCACATGCCTTATAACAAACCGACCATGCAGTAAGCTGGTAATAAATTATTAGAATCGTATAACCAACTGTGGATGTTTTTACATTGTAATAATAAGATGTTTGATTGTTTAAGAAACTAATAGATAAGATGACCAAAAATAGATTTTTTTGAAAAAAAATTAGACGTAATATGGGTATGTTGCAAGTGAACTTTTAGTGTAAAATGACATAAAAGTACACACATACTTTATAGATTCACCACATGTTGTTATGAAGAACAAACATTTCATATTTACAAAAATGGAAATCTTACGGTTGCCATTAAACGCCACATGTTGTTATCATGAACTCCTTCCGATACCACCAATATAATGTGACAAATGGAGGTCAAAAGAACACCAAGCTATAAGGGTTCCTTGCAGAATACGTTAAAAGATAAACAGTCAATTAGAAACAGATAAAGCTGTATGTTATAAACATTAACATATCATGCATAATTGAACATAGTCAATAGCAAAATTGTAAAAAAACTAAAAGGCAACAATCCAGAAACACACCTGAATACTCATCAGTTCATGTGCCAACTCAGCAGGTAAAGATTCACCACCCAAAACTGATATTGTGGATGAACCATCAGATCGAATCATATCAGCCAAAACAGATGGACTAAAAACTGGCTGAGTATCAAGAAGTATGATTCTTTCAGAAGTGATTCTTGGTTCTATGCCAACTGTACAATGCTTTGCCAGTGATTTGGTTTCTACTGATTCTATTGCAAATGGAGGCAACATCCCTACCAATTAACACCAAATTGATCACTATTACTGTTTAAGATCATCAAGCAATAGCAATAGAACACCAATTTTCAGCTAGATTGTTTCTAACCCTAAGATATTGGTAAACCTTTTGATTCAGAAAACAACATTGAACTTCCTGAAATGTTCAAAGCTTGGTTTTAAAAAGCGTGTGGCGCTCTGATGCTTTTTGATCCCAAAAGCCGATGCACGCGCTGACGCGAGGCGTTTGTTATTAAAAAAGAATACTAAAATTTAGTTATAGATAATATTTTAAATTGTTAAGTTCAAACACTAAAATGGTGATCTAACTTGTTCAAATACTCAAACCTATTGGTCAATTGATGGCCTAATTTGTTCAAATACTGCTCAACTACGTGTCGTTGACGCATCAGATCGAATCATAGAATCACATGGCATCAACTACAGCGACGCAATCTCATCACCACATCATCGCATTATGCGCGCATTTTAAAACCTAGGTTCAAAGTAATTTAAAACAATAAATGTTAAGATTACCTTGGGAAGTTGCATCAAAGCCATAAATCTCATTCATGATAGTCGACTTGCCAACCCCCGGCGGACCGATCACTCCGACTACCGTAAAATCGGTATTATCAGTCAAAAACTGCAACAAAAAAAGATGGAGGAAACAAACAAATCATCGAGTAATGCAATTGAGAAAGGCGAGCGACTTACGGGAAGGAATCGATCGGTGTGGAACTCCCAGGAGTCGGATAACAGATTGAGAAAAGCAACGGAGGGAAGGCGAGAACGGAGTGATGCTGAGGAGTCGTCTGGACCGCCGCCGCCGCCTCCGCCTCCGCCGCCGCCAGGTCCGCGGTTGTACTTGGCGGCGGTGACGAGAGCGGGCTTCGCTAATAGGATTTTAGGAGCTTGATGAGATGCGGCAGCTGATGAGGCGTTTGAATTTGAGGAACCTCTTCCACCGCCGGTGCCCGCCATTGCCGACGACTTGCTAACAAAAACAAACTGAGGGGGTGTTTGGATTAGTTATTAAACTACTTATTACCTTTTTCAAAAAGGTAATAAGTTAAAAGTTCATTTGATTACATGATAAAAAAGTCATTTTAAAAAGATAAAAAAGTTATTTTAGAAAAGTAGAAATTTTTTACTTCTTCAAAAAGTCAAAAGGAGCTTTTGATAAGTAATCCCAAACACCCCCAAACACGCGTGTGACAGCGTCTTAAATCGTATTAGAAATTAATATTCTCGAAAGCTTGTAAAATAAAGTTAATTTTTTTTACGTAAACTCATCATGTACGAGAAGAACGTATAAGATTTATGGTTACAAATAACGCAAGAAAAAAATTGACATAAAAGCCTTTAAAACCGGTCAGGGGTGGGTCTTCCAAGATTCGAACCCTATGGAAAAAATAGTTTAGCTGCTCTACCATCACACCAAGAGCAAAATTTAGATTTTATGGGAAAAATATTGTATTTGATAACAAAAAAGAACGTATTTTCCCAAAAAAAAAAAAACAAAGGCATAGGCTTGTACCACATGCATCTAAATATGTATAACTTCTACAGTAGAATCTCCTCACATCTAAAACTTGCATTTTAATATTATTATTATAACTGTCCCTCGCTCGTAATGTTTTAGGTTTTTGAATTTTCTCACCTAATCTCCTTAAAAGCGTTAATTCTTCGCACGACACGAAAATAATCAGATTTTGAGTTAGCTATTTTAACTCATTTTAAAAAAAAAACGGTTCATGTTCGGGTTGACCTGTTTAGGTTACAAAAAATATATTTTTTATTTTTATTTTTCTCATTATAGAAACAACTGTCCAATTACTTTTGTATTTACTGTTTACCATAAATGAATTGAATTCTACAAAAGTTTTTTTCCTTTCCAAAGATAAATATTCAAATACTTTTCGGTTTACCTTAATTGAATTAGATTTTGAATTTAGTGTTATGATTTTGATTTAGATAAATGGATTAAACAACTCAGGCTCGGGTTGACTCGAGTTTATGTGTATTCAAGTTAGGGTTGAAATTTTTGACACGAATAAAATATGGTTAGGGTTGCATAATTCAACTCGCCAACCCGCTAACTCGACACGATTGTGTAGGATCGGTGAAAACAAGATGGTTCTATTTTAGTTGAGATTGGCGGAAACAATCACAACTAAACAATGTAAACAAGTAAACACAAAGAATACTGATAAATGCAATTTGTATTAAGTTTCAATGGTTACAAGATTACAGAGAAAACTCTAAGAAAAACACACTTGTACAATGAATAAATACACTACTTATATAGTAACTTAGAATCAAGACAGACCCTTGATTCAAAGGATCAGATCAAACACAAGCCGTTGATCTTGAGCTATACTACAAGTTAAGACAACAAATACTATAAAGGTTAACTTTAATCAAACGTCTTCTTAGGCATCATTGCTTGGGTACTTGGAAGGAGAGCGTTGTTGTCTTTTATTTTATGCACCAGTAACATTCTTTCTGCATGTGATGTGTCAGAGTTGCATGTCAATAGTAAAGTTGCTTTTGCTATGCCAGTGAGCAGCAACTATTGATCTTCAATGGATATGGCTATTAGCAGCATAGTTGATGATCCACAGCAAGACTCAACTATCTAAAGCTGCTGATGATTTGCTTATCAGCAGCAACTCTGGTCTTCAGCAGATAAGGCTGTCCACAGCAGAGTTGTTCATCAGCAAGAGAACAACTATCCGCAGCAAACAAGCTTATCCATAGCAGCTTGTTGGTCAGCAGCAAAATTGTGGAGTCCGTAGCAGTTGTACTTAGAGAATTTTGTAGTCATCGGTCTTTATATCTACAAACTCCCCCTAGACTGATGCTACCAAAACTGTCTTAATGTTGTTGTTGCTGAAGCTTTTGCATGTTAGCAACTATCCTTGCTACCTGATAGCCTCTAGGGTCCTTGCTGGGATTGTCCAGAGGAAGCTCAGACAGAGTCTTGATGTCCTTGCTTGGCATCTTAAAAATGGCCTTGCTAGAACATCTCATCTGTTGACCTCTGATAGCTGTTATAGTGAATTCATCCTTCTCAGCATTGTAGAACCAGCTAGTGAATGGAAAGTGGGATTGGAGAGGTCTAGCATCAATAACTACATCTTTGCTAGGGTTGAAGTGATGTTTGATCACTAGCAACAGATGTCTTCCACCTTCATTCTCAGGCTTATAAGCTTCACACAGCTCCATCATTCTTCTAAGATCAGAATCTGGGAGCTGCATCACCTCATCAACAGATTTGTAGATTGATCTTTTTTACTTCTGCCCTTTCTCTGAAAACCTCAAACCATTGATCTTGATTGTTGTAAAACCAGATAACAATTTCTCTTGAATCTTCTGGTGTGGTAGTAGGTTTGGTTTTCTTCTTGGGAGGCTGTTGATGAGGAGGAGCTGGGTGTGAGGATTTGGACTCTTTGGGTGGAGAGGAGGGAGGTCTAGGAGGGAGAGAGGAAGGTTGTTGGATAGAGGAAGGAGTGGATGAGGGAGTAGGTTTGGGTTTCTTTTGTTTTCTATCTTCAGTTTGAGTGTTTACTCTTTTCTTTGAGTCTGTCTTCCCCAATCTTTCTTCTTCTTCCTTCTTGACTTTGACATATAAAGCTTGCAGGTTCATGAAGCTCATGGGACCTATCCTCTTTCCACTTTCTCCTCTAGCCTTCAGGAAGTCCATCATGACCTTCCTTTCTTCATGGGTCCTTATGTTGAATGCAATGGTCTTCTTGGTTTTCTGTTTGGCTTTTTCTTCTTCTTCAACCCTTTTCTTATTTTCCAGATGACCTTGCTGACCCATGAAAGCTCTATAGATTTCTTTATTTGATAATTTCTCAAGGTAGTCTGCATCCTCACCTTGAGAAATCAGAGCTTCTGTACACTCATCTCTCATTTCTTTGGCTAGTTCAGAGTCAGTTATCCTGAACTTAGCCTCTTCTTTCCTTTTCTTTTCTCTTTCTTCTTCTTCTTTTTTGAGTTGTTCGTGCAGCTGAAGAGCTAGAGCTTCATCTTCTTGTAATTGTGTAGCTGTAGGAACTTTAACTTTCAAAGCATCCAGTTGCCTAGCATGCAACTGGGTCTGTTGTTCCCTGAGGAGAATGACATATTTCCTTTCTTGATTTTTTTCTAATCTCAGCCGTCTCCTCTTCTTCTCTTTTCTTTTTCTCTCTTCTCCTTCTTTATTCTTTCTTCTTCTTCTTCTGTCATGATGCCCTTCCCCTTCCTTTTCCCATTCAGTCCCATGTATAGCTTTGAAGGCCTCTTTGACATTCTGAGCAGTCACTTTTCATGACTCTACTGTTGCACTCAGGATGATAGTTGGTGAGGAGGGAAGGGATAGATCTGAGTCAGAATCATCCATTGCAAGCCATCCTTCCTTTTCAAGAAAAGCTTTGATAATCTTGATCATTTCTTGACTTTCTAAGGAGTTGATGTTGCAGATGTGTGTCCTGAGCTCAAAGACCTTATGCAGAAAATCTGGATTGAGGAGCAGGATCTCTTGAATGTTGTTGATTGTGAAAGATGATCCATCACATAAGAAGAACTAAAAGCCAGAGGACCCAGTGCTTGACTGTGAGGCCCCAAACCCGGGAGGCCTCACTTATTGGATTTACTCATCAACACATAGCACTTTAAACTTAAGACATTCATAAACACAGCGGAAACGATTTAAAACTTCAACATACATAGCGGAAACATACATGTCTAAACATAACTTGTCAAATACAACTGAAACTAGTCTTAATCAACATAATCAAAGAAACATAAACAAGATGCCAGATGCTGATCTTCGGGTAACTCTTCTCGCCAAGCCAAGCATCCACTTCCATCTACTGCCACCTACTTAACTGATGTGCATACTAAAAATCAGCAACGCTGAGTGAGTTCTAACGCTTACTTTAAATCAATTATACAAAAGATTTACTAAAACATATATATTACCAATAAGGCTAAACTTAACACGCTTTACTTTTCAAACAGTTTAAAACGGATAATAAACAGTCAATTCCTCTTTACTGTACTGCCCTCATGGCTTACATCCATGAACCGACAAGTACCTAGTCAATGCCCCCATGATCAACGACCATGAACTGACAATACCGCTTATCCGTCAATTCCTTGTCACTACTGTACCGCCCCCATAGTCAACGACCATGAACCGACGAGTACCTGGTCAATGCCCCCATGATCAACGACCATGAACCGACAATACCGCTTATCCGTCAATTCCTTGTCACTACTGTACCGCCCCCATGGTCAACGACCATGAACCGACAATACCCTGGTCAATGCCCCCATAATCAACGATCATGAACCGACAATACCGCTTAACACTACGGGGAGGTTGCGTGGACCTCCCGAGCAACCGCCGTCACTCATCCCAGTTGTACAACCGTTAACGAACCCAAAGGTTCTTACTAATGGGTAGAACCCATATCTGACATCTTGTACAAGTAACATCTGTCCCAAGGACCTTTATAGCTGGTACACATTCCCGAAGGAAAACTGTTCACTTTACTGTTCATAAAACTTTCTGTAAATCTTGTTCATAACTTAACATGTATTATGCATTTGTTTATGTATATGAAAATATAGTAAACGCTTGCCATAAATACCTTTGCTTTTACTGAAATATATCTTAACACATATATTATGCCTTTTTTTATGTATAATAAATATAGTAAACGTTTGCCAAATGATATATCTTGCTTTACTGAAAACATACTAGCACTTACATTATGCCTTTGTTTATGTATATAAAAATATAATAAACGCTTGCCAATAATATATCTTGCTTACTTGAAAATACTAACACATATATTATGCCTTTGTTTATGTATAATAAATATAGTAAACGCTTGTCAAATAATATATCTTGCTTTACTTAAAACATACTAGCACTTACATTATGCCTTTATTTATGTATATAAAAATATAATAAACGCTTGCCAATAATATAATTATACTTTACTAAAATGTACTTTTGCCTCTTTTAAACTTTTCACTAAAACATAGCTTTTCCCTTCAGTTTATAATATATAAAATATAATAAACGCTTTACACTAAGTATGCACACCACCCCTAAAGAAGGTAAAAAGGGGATTAGAACTCACCTGATATCTTAGCTGCAATGGTCTACTGGATCTCACACAATCTGATCAATCATAACAATTGACACGTATCAGACTTAACTCAACGCTAAATGGTTTCATCATTTCTGGCTAGGAGAACATACTGACTTCACTAATCCAGCTCTATATATATACCCATAGACCTGATGCTTGCGCACTTGGCAAGTGCGCAGAGCCTTGTTCTTGCGTACTTGATAAGTACGCAGACTTTGCTTCTTGCGTACTTGATAAGTACGCAGGCTTTACTTCATGCGTATCTGATAAATACGTAGTACCTGCTTCATGCGTACTTATATGCAGGGTCCTCTTCTTGCATACTTGGTAAGTACGCAGTATCAGCTTCATGCGTACTTGATAAGTACGCACGAACTGCTTCCTCGCAAAAACCCTAACTTTCGCATCCGGGTCTGATCACGTCAAGATCCCTAACTTGTTTACATTCAAAACGTTTGCTTTTCATTAAGGAACTTAAATCTATGTTTTTCCTTCAGTTTAATCCGTAAAAACGTTACCTTTTCTTCCAAAACCCGAAAAACCCAGAAACGAACAAAAACTCAGATCTAGGAGAATCGGTTACCTGTAAACGCTTCTTCTTCACAGCTAATAGTTCCAGATACGTATGCCTACGGTCCTATGAGCTCAGATTCAAAAACCGATACTTTCTCTCTCTAGACTCTCTCTCACTTTCTCTCTCTAGAAATCCGGAAATGAGGTTTTTGAGGCTTATAAGGGCCCGACCCTTGCTCCTTTCGGCCCATACACCCCGGCCCAAGCCCGCTTCCCTTCTTTTCCTATTTAAGTTTTTAATTCTCGTGAATTCTTTCGTGCTCTAAAACTCGGGCTGTTACAAGTCTACCCTCTTTACAATAGGTTTCGTCCTCGAAACCTGCCATAAGCTAAACTGATAGCTAATCACAGAATGGGTGGCATAAACCGTAGCTATGCAAGGCAGCTTGGTTATGAAGGCCATTGTGATTAACTACCACTGGGAGCTTAACTTCGGGCGATCTCAAATTCTAAGGCACCTAGACTAATGGGACTAACTAATTTAGTAAGGAAATAATAACATAAACTTGCCATATCACAAATAAGAGCTTGCAACGTACCTTACTGAGTCATATGGTAGACTCTCGCCTTGGCTCTGTTCATATAGGGTTCCTTCTCTGCACCCTTTCCCTTTCTAGATCCCCCCGCTTCCGTTTCCTTGGGTTTCCACATCTGTTAGAACTCACTCAGCGTTGCTGATTTTTAGTATGCATATCAGTTAAGTAGGTGGCAGTAGATGGAAGTAGATGCTTGGCTTGGCAAGAAGAGTTACCCGAAGATCAACATCTGGCATCTTGTTTATGTTTATTTGATTATGTTGATTAAGACTAGTTTCAGTTGTATTTGACAAGTTATGTTTAGACATGTATGTTTTTGCTGTGTATGTCGAAGTTTTAAATCGTTTCCGCTGTGTTTATGAATGTCTTATGTTTAAAGTGCTATGTGTTGATGAGTAAATCCAATAAGTGAGGCCTCCCGGGTTTGGGGCCTCACATTGACCATCCTTGCACTTCCAGGCCCCTAACCATTTCATTATAGAAGAATCTTCTCCAACATAGAACTTGTTCTTCTGTTAAAGCACCGCTCCTTATCAAGTCAAATCTTGGAGCCATTCTTTGTTATGATGTTGTTGAAGAATTTGCAATGTGTTTAGGATAGACCACCCTGTTTGCTTCTTCTAGAAAACATTCAAACCAGGGCAGATTATCCTCCATCAAGACATAGAACCTATTAATTGCAAGTTCTGCTGAGAGATCCGTGGAAGTGTTGATGCAGCTTGATAAGTACAGTTCAAGAACCTGAAGTGTATTCCAATTTAGCTCTTCTATTCCACCAAATTCCAGTCCAATCCAGAATCTCTCAGATAGACCATCATACCCCTAAGCTAGGATAGAGTCAAACTCTAGCTTATGTGCAGTCGGTGTGAAATGAGGGGTAATGGTCTGTCTTGATATATTTGCAGCAGCTGGAAGAATGTTGAATGACAAAGGTGTGTCTTCATCTTGGCTTTCATTTTCCAACACCTCATCAACAGCTCTGACAACTAACTTCCAATCCTCAGAGATATCTTCCTCTTCATCTACTGAGTCTGGAAAGTCATGGATTTGAACAAAAGCAGGTTTCAAGAGAGTACTTTGAAAGGCAGTCTGCTCTTGTATCCATTCATTAAGGCTGTCAGCATAATCTTCAGCAGTAACTATCTCCCCCTTTTTGGTTGCATCAGTGCATAAAGTTTCATCTGTTTGAGTGCCCACTGATAAAAGAGAAGGAATAGTCACCGGAGGGCATTGATTGGCTTCATACATAGAGACTTGGTGCTGTAGTTTGGACACTTCAGCCTCTAGCATTGCCACCCTGGCCGTCAATTCCATGTTTTGAAGTTTCAGTCTGTCCTCATCCATAGTTGTGGAATCCTTGGAACTAGATGGGGCCTTAGGCCTAGCCTCTGCATCCCCATCACCCTGGTTTTCTTGGCACCTAGGATTCCTCTCAGTGAAGAGTGTTTCAAGAGAAACATCCTCACTGTGAGTTGTCGTGGTTGGGGACTTAATGATGTTATCACTGTCCTCATGGTCAATGGATGTACCAGTAGTAGTGATAGCCTGTTCCACATTCACTCTATCATCACTCCCAGAGTGAACTTTCTTAGGTGTTAAACTTGGGCTGGGTACATTAGCAGCCAAGTCAATCAATACCTCCGAGATAGTGGTAGTTGGTGAAGGTATATCATCTTGACTAGGTGCCTCTACACTTAAGTTCAGAGAAGAAAAATAATGAAAGGGCTCAGAAGGTTGTTCTATGGATCCGGGATGTGATCCTGATCCTAATAGAGAAACTTCCAAGGAAGTCTCTCTAATCATTTGGCTATCCCTTTTGATATTCTCATCAGAATGTTGGGATTCTGAATGAGGGCTTTTAGGTTGGGATTGGGCCTGTGAGACAAGAATAGAAGGAGTCTTCTTGCTCCCTTTTCTTTTTCTGGTATAGCTTGCCTCAACTAGGGCCCTGTGTTCCAGTTAGGCAATGATAACATCCAAAACAGGTGTAAGTAGTTGTTGTGCCTGTGCACCCTCAATAGGACGCACAGGGGTTCGAACACTGGAAGTAGATTGATGTTCAGGCTTTGAAGTGGAGGGTGTGGGATCAGTATCAGCTGGGATTGCTAAACTGTCACCCTGGGTACTTTGTATGTTCATCATTGTAGATAACAATGGAACATTGACCCCTGAGAACTTTTTAGAAACAGTTCTCATGCTTTGAAAAATATTATTTTTATGTTCCAGCATAAGATAGATTCTTACAGGTTTGGAAAGGTTTTTTATTTCATTTTTGAAAACTTCCTGCAAGAACCTTGGGTACATATAGAATGCATGCTTTGCACCTTCTTGAAGGTTATATCTCAAACCTTCAAAAATGAGATGTGCAAAGTTGAAACCTTGGCCAGTGACCATACCGTGAACAGCAGAGGCGAGACCAGAGTTCACTTGATGCCATCCACTTCTCTTCTAGGATATGCATTATGGAAGAGTGTGGCATAGAAACTTCCATGGAGGGCCCATCATCGCCTTTTCAATGGAATATTTGTTCTGATTTCCTGTGTACCCTATGGATACAAAGGTCCTCATATACTCTTCCCTGGAGTATGAAACGGCGGCCCCCTCGTCCTGAAGCTTGAGATGTTTTCTGAGGGTAGCTTTAGTGATGATGATGTCTTTGCCATCTATCGTAGCTTGGATTTGGGGAATCCCCTGTTTGGTAGAGTAGACGACGGTGCTCCAAAAGTCCTCCATATGAGGGATGTATATTGTGGGGTTGACGGTTAGTGCAAAGTATATATTTGATCGACAGAGAAAATCAATCATATCATTGAACCCTTCGGACTTCTTTCCTTTTACTAGGTATGCGGTGAGATTGTGGTAGGGTGAGAACTTGTCATCGGGCTGGTTTATGTCAACCTCTGCCATTATTGTTGAGTTTGGAGGGAAGGAGTTTTGAAAGGTGGTTAAGTATGGAAGGCTTTGAATGTTGTGAATGCTTGAGAGAAAATGGTGAGAGTTAGGTTGGAATTGAATGTGAAGAGGCGAAGGAGAAATTTGGTTTGCGTTATAACGGCAGAGGAGGGAAAAAGAAAAGTTACTTGTACAGTACAAACCATTCACTTTTCACTGTTACAGCTGTAATATACTATAGCAGTCATGGTAAAGACTGAAGGTATTTTTTACAGCGGATAAAAGTTAATTTGGACTTATTTTTACCCATCAGCAGCAAATTTGGTTGCTGCGGATGGTTAAGCCTATCCGCTGCAAACTTGGTTGCTACAGATGGTTAAGTCTGTCAGCAGCAAACTCAATTGCTTTTGATGGATGCAATGATCCACATCAAAGATGTTGCTGCTGACTGCCTTAAAGCTATCCGCAGGAAACTTATTCCTGCTGATAACTTAAAGCAGTCAGTGGCAAATTCTTTGCAGCTGAAGATTAGACCTGTCAGCAGCAAAAGAGGTTGCTGCTGACTTAAAACTTTTATTTACAACAAAAGACAAACACATTTATTAAAACAAAATTTTAGAGACAGATTTTAGTCAAAGTTCATCATACCAATGGATTCAACTAAATATCTAAATCTAGGTTCATCAAAGGTTTTGTAAAAAAATCAGCATATTGCTCATTGGTATGAACTTTGGTTAAAAAAATTCTCTTTTTCTCAGCTTAATCTCTTATGAAGTGATACCTGATGTCAATGTGCTTTGTCTTGGAGTGCTGCACCGGATTGTTTGTGATTGATATAACACTCATGTTGTCAACGTGAATGGGAGTGGCCATGAAAGTCATCCCATAATCCAGCATTTGGTTTTGTATCCAGATGACTTGTGCACAGCAACTTGAAGCTGCAATGTATTCTGCTTCTTCTGTAGAAGTTGATACACATGTTTGCTTCTTGCACTGCCATGAAATCAGTCTTCCTCCCAGAAACTGACATCCCCCTGATGTGGACTTTTTGTCCAAGTTGCATCCCCCATAGTCACTGTCAGTGTATGCATACATGTTGAACTTATCATTTTTAGAATACCATTGCCCAAGTCTTGGGGATCCTTATAAATATCTAAAAATTCTCTTGACAGCTTGAAGATGTGTATTCTTTGGAGCTTCTTGGAATCTTGCACAAAGGCATACTGCAAACATAATATCTGGCCTTGAGGCAGTGAGATACATAAGTGACCCTATCATTGCACGGTATTGATGTTGGTCAGTGTCTTGACCATCTTTGTCTGGAGTCGGTTGATGGTGCACTTGCATAGGAGTTCTTGCAGCAGTGTAGTCAGCCATCTTGAATCTTTCCAAAATGCTCTTGACATATTTGGATTGGAAGATAAATATTCCATTTGAAACTTGTTTGACTTGAAGACCCAGAAAGAAATTTAGTTCACCCATTGAACTCATTTCAAACTTTGAGTGCACCAGGATCTCAAAGTATTTACACAACTTATTCCTTGTTGATCTAAAGATGATGTCATCCACATAGATTTGTACCAGTAAGATTTCTTCCCCTTCATCTTTGATAAACAAGGCCTGGTCAATGGCACCTTTTCTGAAGTTGTTGCTTAGCAGATATCCAGACAGAGTTTCATACCAGGCTCTTGGAGCTTGATGTAAGCCATAGAGAGCTTTGTCTAGCTTGAACACTTTGTTAGGATGTGCAGGGTCTACAAAGCCTGGAGGCTGTTTGACATATACTTCCTCACCAATCTTCCTATACAGAAAGGCACTCTTGACATCCATTTGATAAACCATGAAATTCTTGGATGCACCATATGCCAGGAAGATTCTGATGGCCTCCAGCCTGGAAACAGGAGCAAAGATTTCATCATAGTCAATTCCCTCTTCCTGAGTGTAGCCTTGAGCTACAAGTATGGCTTTGTTCTTGACGATAATGCCTCTCTCATCTTGCTTGTTCCTGAATTGTGCCAATAGATGTTTGACCAGGTGGAAGATCAACAAGTTTCCAGACATCCTGTCTCTTGAATTGAAGCAACTCTTCCTACATTGCCTCAATCCAACTACTGTGTTTCAGAGCTTCATCTATCTTCTTGGGTTCTACCTGAGATAGAAAACAAGAAAACATACATATATTGGCCTCATGAGATTTGCTCCGTGTTTGAACTCCTTGGTGAACTTGGCCAATGATATTTTCCAGGGGATGTTCCTTGTTGATTCTCTGTGCTGGTACAACATCCAATCGTATCCCTTGCTCAAGATTGCTCTGATTCTAATCAGGAAACTCTTCATTCATGGTGGAAGAGTCTTCAATATCAACAGCAACATCAACATTATCAGCACCAATATTAGCAGCATCTGCAGCAGATGCCTCTACATCATTTACAGATGTGTCTTCATTCAGATTTTCATTTTTAGAAAGGCTGCTGCTTGTGTCATTTGAGAGTCTGGTTCCGGCTTCACTGGCTTCAATAGCTTCCACAACACATGGAGGATCAATAGATGGCCTTTTCAGTCTGATAGAGGGACTAGAGAACTCTAATCTGTAGTCAGTGGAATCTGGTGCTTTGGAAGAGGTAGATTCCATGTTTGAGAAGATGAGATGCTCAAATATTTGTGTGAAAGAGTCTATATCAAAGAGCCAGTCTGGGCCTTTTCCCTGTTCACATGCGATGTGTTCCCTACATTCCACATTTGCTGATTCTTCCACGATTCTTGTTCTTGAGTTGAATACTCTGTAGGCCTTAGATTGAGAGGAATATCCCACAAAGTATCCTTCATCAGATTTGGCACCAAACTTAGGAAGGACCCCATGTGTGATCAGAATGGTGCATGGACATCCAAAAGGTTTTAGAAATCCAATGTAGGGAACTCTTTTGAACCAGAGTTCATAAGGTGTCTTGTTGTGAGGCTTGACAATGAGAACTCTATTCTGCACATAGCAAGCTGTACTGACTGCTTCTGCCCAGAATGTGAGAGGCAGTTTTGAATCAGCCAACATTGATCTTGCTGATTCAATTAGAGTTCTGTTTCTCTTTCAACAACCCCATTTTGTTGAGGAGTTCTTGGAGCACTGTATTGTCTTTCTATTCCATTGCTTTCACAGAAACAGTTCAGAGTGTGATTCTTGAACTCTGTACCTTGATCACACCTTATGACTTTCACCTTTTGATTGCTTTGATTCTCAACTCGAAGAATGTAAGATTTAAGAATCTCAGCAGTTTCATCTTTTGTTCTCAAGAAGTATACCATGAAAATCTGGTATAGTCATCAGTAATCACTAGACAGTATGACTTCTTGCCCATTGACATGACATTTGTAGGACCAAAAAGATCCATATGCAGCAGCTGTAGTGGAGTGTCATTTGAATTCAATGTCTTGGGCTTGTGAGAACTTTTATGTTGTTTCCCCTTCAAGCATGCAATGCAATGATCTTCAAGTTGGAATTCTTTGTCAGGAAGCCCTCTGACAAGATTTTCCTTCACCAACTTGTTAATGGTTTTTATATTGACATGACTTAATCTCCTATGCCAGAGAGCTGATTCATCAACTGATGCCTTTGATAGAAAACAAGATACACTACCAGATGAAGTGACCTCATTAATGTCAAGCACGTAAAGGTTATCTTTTCTCTGAGTAGTCAATAGTATCTTCTCTAGAGGAGGTTTGCTTAAGCGAGGGGATAGTACAAAACATTCTTTTTCTGTGAAAAGCATCCAATGCTTTTGATCACAGACCTAGGACACACTCATGAGATTGAAGTCTAATTCTTTGACATAGTTTAATCTTTCAATACTCATCCTTTCATTGGACACAGTTCCTTGTCCAATGATTGATCCTCCTTTTGAATCACTTCCAAAGGAAACATATCCTCCATTGAAGTTTCTGAAGTTGGAGAGGATGGATCTGTTGTCGGTCATGTGCCTGGAACAACCACTGTCTACAACCCAAGTGTTATTCTTATGACCTGGCTGTCCCTGCACATGAGAGAGATCTAGTTAGAGGGAGAACCCAAGAACTTGCAACCTTGGGTAAGTATGTCGTTGGATCAGCATCATCAGTATGTTTGCATTCAATAGAGCCAATGATGATGCTTTGAGGGGTAGAGGCCGAGATCTTGGCTTTCCATTGCTGTGCAGGTGGTTTTCCAGATTTCTTTGCTCTATCAGCATCTGATGTTGCTTTACCTGCTGACATATTTGCTTGATCAGCAACAGATTTTGCTACTGAGGACTTTGGCTTATCAGCAGCAGATTTTGTTGCTGCTGATGGTTTTACTTGAGCAGCAGCAGACTTGGTTGCTGTTGAAGACTTGTCCTTTGGTTTCTTGGGCTTTACTTGATCAACAACATTTTAGCTAGCTGATGATGGTTTAACAGAAGTATGCCTACCCTTTTTTACCTTGCTGATAGGCTTTTGTTTATGAGGGGCTTGATGATGGATCTGGTTGAAGGGATTAAATTCACAATTTGCAGCAAAGTGGTCTGATTCACCGTAGATGATGCAAGATTGTTGAGGTTTTGGTAGCTGTTTCCTTGGTGGGGAGAGAGAGTTTCTGAAATGAGTTGCCTTGGCTTCAAAACTTCTTACCTTTTTGTTCTTGTTTGTCTTCTCAAAAGCATGTTGCTTGAGGTTTCTTTGTTGCTGAAGGTAGTAGAAGCATGTGCTGGCAGTGTGATTGTATTTGCCACAGACAAAACATGATTTAGCCATTTTGTCCCTTTGGAAGTACACATAATCTTTTCTTTTGAACAAGTCTTTGAAATTCCAGGGGTGAGCTTTGTTGTGCTCAAAGGTGGCTTCCTCCAATGTCTTTTGTACATATGGAGATCTCTCTCCAGGTGCATGACATATGTCAAATACCTTCCTTGGTTGGGTTGGTAGAGGTTGAAGACTTTCAACATTTAGCTTTCTTCCTTCTGGAGGATAGCTGATTTTTATTTGTTTAGTGAGTTGAGATACTGGTACTATTTTTGAAAGGATGAAAGGGCTTGGATTGTTGGCATTAATAACTTCAAAGGTAGGTGGTGATGGAGCATTATTGGTTTTAGTGGAGTCTGAGCATGTGGACTCAGACTCGGATGAAGTAGTGCATTCTTGCACAGAGGTTTCTTGGACAACAGGGTCAAGATTTTGGTTGGCCAGATCAAGGTTGGAAAGATTGAAACTTGGTTCATGAATGGATACATAGTCAGCATGTGGAGGAACAACATTGTAGGGTTGTTCAGCTTGAAATCCAAGACCAACAATTACCTTTTCATGAATTTGAGCATCCAAAAGTCTTTGTAGCTTTTTGGATGCAAACTTATATTTTTCCACATGGACCTTTTGGTATGCTAATTCGGCCCTTGTAGCCTTTAACTTAACCAGAAGATCATCAATCTGAGTTTCAAGGTTTGTTTGTTCATGTTTTAATGATGAAATTTCTTTCTTTAAACAATTAATCTTTTCTTTGTAACTGTTTTCAACCTTTTTGAATTCAGATTTCATTTGATGAAACTTTTCATTTTGATCTATGAGATTCTGGTTATGTTTCCTGTATCCAAGGACCTTATCAATACAAGCTTGAGTACAAAGATTTTCATATAAATGAGGTGGTATCTATGATGTGTCTGCCATGAGAGCTTGATTGTTGGCAGGAAGATCCTCATACTGGAAGCTCTAGTCAAAGTCAGTAGTTCCAACAGCTGCACAAGTTGCAGTTTGAGCAGGAGGAGTGGCTTGTTGTTGTTGTTGCTGTCTTGGCTGAGCTTGGTGAGCTTGTCATGTCTGAGCAGCAGCTGGGTTTGCCTTTGGTGCCTTGCATTCTCTAGCAAAATGACCAAGTTGGTTACAGTTGTAACATCTCAGTTTGCTTTTGTCCAAGCCAACTCTGGTGTTGGAGTTGTTGCTTGGAATGGGTCTTCTTGTTCTATAGTAGAACCTTTTTGCTCTTAGAGAGAGAATGTCATAGGAGTGCTGTATATCCATTTCTTCTAGATCATCTGGATGAAAAATTCCATATCTTCCTTGATAAAGTACATATTGCTTGAGTTTTCAGAGACAAAGGCAGCAGAAGTTGAGGTTTGAGGTGGGGCTTCAAGAAGAAATGGTGAGTTGTTTGATTGAGAGGTTGGAGTCTGGGGATGAGTGACAATGGGAGGGTAGTAGTTGCTTGAACTAGGACCTGAGTGGTCAGAGTGAAGTGCAGAGGAAGTGGTAGTGGTAGTGGATGATGAGGCTTGAGTAACTTGAGCTTCTCTCTTTGGCTTGAATCATTTCTAATTCATAAGTCTTCAGCATGCCAAACAGCTCAGTCATCTGCAGAGTATTTAAATTTTCAGTTCTTCTGATTGACACTATGTAAAGTGTCCAGCAGCTTGGCAGATACCTGATGAACTTTTTGAGAATGTCTTCATTCTCCAGCTTCACTTTTGAGCACTGTAGCTCTCCCACAAGATAGGTGTACCTGTTATACAACACAGTAAGAGACTCACCTTCCTTCCAGAAAAAGTTCTCATATTGTTGCTTCAGAATGTCTCTTCTATTTTCTTTCACTTCTTCTGACCCAGCAAACATCTTCTCAAGAGCCTCCCATAGCTCCTTGGCAGTCTTGTATCCTCTGAAGTTATGAAATACTTCATTTGGCAAGCACATCTGAATGGCTCCCAAGGATTTGAAGTCTACCTCCATCTTCTTGATGTCTTCATCTGAATACTTTGAGGGTTATTTGGGAACTGATGGACCTCCGGAATCAGCAGAGGCCACCATGGGTACATATGGTCCATCTTTAATGGATCTCCACATCCCATATTCTTGATAGCAGAAAAAACTTTTCATCCTGTTCTTCCACATATCATAGTCTTCTCCAGACACTAGTCTTGGTGGTCTGTTGATGCTTCCAGTATCATCAAAACCATTATTTTGTGTCATTTTGGATTTGTGATATATGGTGTCTTAGCAAATAGATAGTATTAAATAGAACCAGAGAGTGATTAAACAAGTGTGAGTGTGTTTAATCTAAGAGCCAAAGCTCTGATACCACTTGTAGGATCGGTGAATACAAGATGGTTCTATTCTAGTTGAGATTGGCGGAAACAATCACAACTAATCAATGTAAACAAGTAAACACAAAGAATACTGATAAATGCAATTTGTATTAAGCTTCTATGATTATAAGATTACAGAGAAAACTCTAAGAAAAGCACACTTATACAATGAATAAATACACTACTTATATAGTAACTTAGAAACAAGACAGACCCTTGATTCTAAGGATCAGATCAAACACAAGCCGTCGATCTTGAGCTATACTACAAGTTAAGACAACAAATACTACAAAGGTTAACTTTAATCAAACGTCTTCTTAGGCATCATTGCTTGGATACTTGGAAGGAGAGCGTTGTTGTCTTTTATTGTCTGCACCAGTAACATTCTTTCTGCATGTGACGTGTCAGAGTTGCAGCAGAAAGTTGTCAGTAGTAAAGTTGATTTTGCTATGCCAGTGAGCAGCAACGATTGATCTTCAATGGATATGGCTATCAGCAGCATAGTTGATGATCCGCAGCAAGACTCAACTATCCAAAGCTGCTGATGATTTGCTTATCAGCAGCAACTCTGGTCTTTAGCAGATAAGACTGTCCGCAGCAGAGTTGTTCATCAGCAGGAGAACAACTATCCACAGCAAACAAGCTTATCCGCAGCAGCTTGTTGGTCAGCAACAAAATTGTGGAGTCTGCAGCAGTTGTACTTAGAGAATTTTGTAGCCATCAGTCTTTATATCTACAAATTGACACCCCTACATCTCCTTAATCAGATCCCAATCTCTATTCCTCTCATTTTTTCACAACACCCCACCAATTTTCAGCTTTTTCCTTCAGTTTTGGTGGTGAACGTTACCTCGTCCTCTTTACTGCAATGATATGTGTCAAAGACTTTTTCCATCACAAAAATCCACCTCCGTCTCCTCCACCGTTCACCACCATGCATGTCGTCCTCATCTTCATCATTGTGCCAAAACCTAATTGGCTAACACCCCCACTACCATCCCCGATGGACTCCACCCGATCCATCCTACACACCGGCAGTATCCCCGCCTTCGTCCTCCTCCGTTCACCATCGTGGTGCACGACCACATCCGCCGTCTCCACCTCCTTGTCGCTCGCCACTCTCTCTCTCTCCCCCCCTTCTTCCTCGCGACAGCTGATCACCACGCCAACCGGTCCACCACTGTGCCCCCTTCTTGCCGCATGTTACCGTCGTGCGCCACCACCATGCCATCATCGCCCACCTGCTACTACCCGTAGCCACCAACGTTCACCCCCACAACTGGTTGTTTCTCTTCTTCCCGATAACTACATACACCAAATGAAAACAAGAATCAATAAAAATGTAAAACAAGATTACCTTAACGTGTTCCGGAAGTCATACCTCGTCGGATCATGTAACACCTGCCCCAAAAATGTCCAAGATTTGACAAAAGGTAAAGCCCTAGGGACTATGAGTGTAACTATTTTAAATTTCAGGGTTTAAAATGAATAGTTTGGATTTTTAGACCTTAGCGGACCGCTAAGGTCAAGCCTAACGGTCCTCTAAGAGGACAAAGTTGGGTGGCGGACCGCCAAGACCTAGGTAACGGTCTGCTACTTTTCAGTTAAACAATGAATCTGAGTTAGCCACGTGTATAGTGACTAATGGTCGAGTATTTTGACACGTGTACTCATGGCGGACCGCCACGCCAGTTGGTAACGGTCCGCCAGCCGCAAAGTATCCAGATTCTGCCACGCCCACTGGTGGCCGACCGTTGCGCCCTAGGGTAACGGTCCGCTAGCCGCAAAACCATAAAAGGTCCAATCAGATTAAGACGTGTAGGGCTGATGCATGTAAGGGTGGTAGCGGACCGCTACGCCCAAGCATAACGGTCCGCTACGGACCCTAGTTCACCCCTTTAAATACTTGATCGATTTTGATCAAATTCTCATAACACAATCTGTCCTCTACTTTCAAAAACCATTCCAGAGCTCTCATAGATGATCCCCGACGATCCCGGTTCAATTCCCACTCCTCGTAGTGCCCAGTTAAGGAAGAAAGGCTCGTAGAAAGGTCAAGACGTTAGAGAAATCAGGTTAAGAAGCTAGACGTTAAAGCTTTAACTCTAGAGGCATATTAATATACACAAAGTGAATACTTTATCTCTTTCAAAACTTGTGTCAAACATTTTATTTGCGAAAATGGCCAAATAAAGGTTAACGAAGTAATGCTCAAAGTTCTTCTACGAACAAGCATTCAGGCCATAACTATACGTGAAACTTGCAAGGGATACACGGGTCTCGGGTGAAATTCCCGGATTGCGGCTGGTACTTCCCTTTATAACAAATGAGGAAACATGGAGTCCCCGTTGTTATAAAGACATACTACCAGTGTATAATGTGGTGCTATTGAACAGGAAAGACCTACTGAGTGTGTAGATTGAACATGAAGTTGTGATTATAAAATTAATACTTGTTTGTGTGAAAAGGATTTTACGTCAAGATATTGTATTCACCGGCGTTCGCGCTGACGTTTTATTTTCAAAATGTTTTCCACGTAACTAATAAAATATGATAAGAAGGGTATATGGGCAGACATGAGATCTGGCCCAGGAAAAGAAATGATGGAATGCACGTAGGATTCTCAGGCCTCGTGTAAAGGGAAATCCTATAGAAAAGGAGATAAGACCAGGGAACTGATCAACCCTGTGTTGTACTATTTCCAATGGTTCATCATGTAATTGATTCCAAACGTTGTTTTGTAATCAAATGAGAAGGGTATTGAAACCCTAGGTTTATAACGTAAATACAAGGCTTTTGTTTTACAACTGAGTTTTGATATTTACAATTACAACCCTGAGGATGAGACAAATGATGAAACGATTCTTTTGAAAAGACTTCCGCTGTATTTTATAAAACTCTGAAATCAAAGAGACAATGATACCAATCGGGCTCGCACATGTCCAGGGGGTGCCTGAGACGGGGTGTGATAGATCACCCTGCACCGTTGTCTTCCTTCCTTCCCGTCGTTGGCTCCTGTTCTCGCTCTCTGTCTTGTTCTTGGCTATTGCACACCAAGGTCAAGAATGACCTAGGTTTTGTGATTTAAGTGGTATAAATATCACCTACGAGTTACGTTTTGGGCCCCTTGGTTTCCATTTCACTTGTTTCGATCTCGAACTAAACATTAAACGGATCTCTACGTCATTAAATCCACCAACTCACAATTTACGCGCCAAAATTTGCTAACTGTTTCTTTTAGCAGGGATTCGGGTTGTCCATTTACCCAAACTACTAACTTGTGGATTTTTGGGATGTTATTGTAACGAACCAAAACCCGGGTTTCGTTTTCAAATACATAAATATTCTAATAAATATTATGGTGAAAATATTATTTTAGAAATAAGTTGAAACAAGTGGGTTTCAAGTTAGTAATGGGGTTATACTAGTTTTTAACTAGTTTTTGAATAAAATGGGTGAATTGGAAGTTGAGGGGCTAAAGGTGTTATATGACAAATTTGCCATTTTGACTAAAAGAAGTCAAAATTGAGCTTTTGCTCATTGTGTTGGGTCGTTCATTTCAAGAGAGGAAAAAAGTAGAAAACGGAATTGGAGCTAAATCTTGCATTTGAGCTTGAATTTGTGAAGGTTTTGGCTCACACAACACTTTCCTAACATCAAGTAAGTGATTATCTTCCTTTGATTTCACTTTTGAATGTGTTAGTTGGTGGGTTTTGTAGAAATCTTGAAATTATGAATGCATGTGGTTAATGGGTGTTAGATTGTTGATAATCTAGCTAAACTAAAGGTAAAGAATGGTGATTAACATCCTAGAACCCTTTGATTTGGATTATGAGAAGTTAGGGTTCATATGAAGAAAATTGGGGGTGTTTGGATTATGATGATAGAATGTTGAATTGGTGATGATTAAGTGTTTATATGGCGTTAGACACTTGAATGAACACCAAATTAATCTAATGAAAAATATGGAATGAAAAACTAGTGTCAAGAAATTGGAAAGGAAACTCAAGTAGGTGAGTTTGAATTGAAAGAGGGTGCTTGGTTATAGGAATAACCCAAACGGGTCAGTTTGGGTTGGAAATGGGAAATTGGGTTGTAAACCCAATTATAATGTGATTTTGATATATGATTAGATTACTAAACTAGGTGTATATGTTTAGGTAATCAAATTGTGAACCGAGACGGTGGTGCGGGATCTTCTAACCCGAAAGGTAAGTGCCTTTGCACTTACTTAGTATTGATGATAAAGGGTGATACATGTGTTATATGAGCATACTATGTTGTTGAAATGAATGTGTATGAAAGCGTATGAACTAGAATGTGTAAATGAATGAATGTAGTTATAGTTGCATTACTATAATGGATATGGGTAAATGAATGAATGTAATTATAATTGTAAAAACTATATTGGATATGCGTAAAGGAATGAATGTAATTATAGTTGTAAGACTATAATGGATACGTGTAAATGAGGTTATGGTTTAAATACCATAATGGAAATGAGGTTATGATCTAAGTATCATAATGAAAATGAGGTTATGGTTTAAATACCATAATGGAATGAGGTTATGGTCTAAGTACCATAATGGAAATGGGATATGAGGTTATAATCAAAGTATCATAATGGAAATGAGGTTATGGCCTAAGTGCCATAATGGAAATGGAAAATGTGTTAATTATGTTTGACAAATGAAAAGAATGGAACTTGCAAGGTGAAATTGCAAGTTAATTGCAGCCTAATGACAAATTGGGTGCAAACGGGTCAAATACGTGAATGAGGGAAAACAAATTGTTAGTACTTGTTTGATATGTTTATCTTCATTACTAATGGTGATATGTTTATGTGGTTGTGTAGGAAAAGCTTCGATGTATTCCAAGTCAAGTCCGAGGCGTTGGCGGGTTCTCGTATGCGTAAATGGTTGATTTAGGGATGTAAATTTAAAACAAGAATTGATGTTTTGGTGTATATTTTGGTGAATGAATATTTGGTCAAAAACCCAAGTGTTTTGGATATTTTTGGTGTTATGTTGATTTTGTGAAAACTTGAAAAATTTGGCTAAGTGTTGGAAATCTGAGAAAAACCTTATTTTCTATTTACGGGCTTCTTCGCGGTACGCGAAAGACAGGGGATGGTCTTTTGCAACACGCGAAGACTTGAATGTCGGACATCCAAAATTTAGAGTTTTCACGGTACGCAAAGAAGTGGTGAAGGTTCTTCGCGGTACGTGTCACACCCCGAGAAATGACACCCCGAGCGTGCGACTCAGATTGGTACCTGTTTTGAATAATCAATTTATTTGCACAGCGAAAATTACATGGTTCTGAGTTTTATGAAAATTCTCGACTTTTGTAGTCGAGTATCTACCATTTTCATAAAACATGGGGAATTAAACACCCCTCATAATTTACAATCATTATTCTGAAAAATTTAAACTTTTATATTTTGAATTACAATACTGTTTAATAATATCCCTAGCCACGGGAGCCATGCTCTATGTACTGTAGTAACCACCATTTGGTTCAAAACTGAGAAATTTATTCTGGATTCTAGGGTATATCCTCCCTAAGCCACTACTTTATTATCAAGGCTATTCATAACTACCTGAAAAACATTTTGAAAATATACGTCAACGAAAGTTGGTGAATAACATTTACAAGACACAAAAGCATGATATCGTTCAATTCATATAACTATATTTACGGTAAAATACGCATACACTACCACAATTTATACCCTAACAACTGGAATACAAATGGATAAAACTCGCAGAACTCTGGGTAGCTTCCGGTAACGTTATTTCTCCTCGATTTGTATGAAGCTAGCTATGTTATAACCTCCGCTATAACATATATATGAATTTGATCAAACCGTACGTATAAAAATGGCAAGATGCTTCTTGTAAGTTACCTTTATGCTTAGATGCTTTCAACAATTTCATGTCATTTTGAAGACATAAGACATTTATACAATTTGATAAAAAAGTATAATTGTATTCACATCATAATTAACCGGCCTCATTATTGCACTTTTATATTTATTGTGTATACACTTGGCATCATTGTCCCGATAGGTTGACTACCGAGAGTTACGTCCTAGTTTTACGTCTGCTGCGGGTAACTCCCATTTTCTGTTTCCTTCCGAATACCTGAGGGATAACCAATGTATACACTAGCCTCATTCTCTAGTAAGTCGACTACTGAGAGTTACGTCCCAGTTTTACGTCTGCTGCGGGTAATCCCCGTCTAATGTTTTTTTCTTACAGAACACCTGAGGCTTTTCTTTTATTTATCAGTCTGCTCAAAGTAATTTAAAAGTGTGATATCTGTTTAAAAACATTAAACATATTCACGACATGGTTGTATGATAACCCCAAAATGTTTCAACATGTTTTAAAAGTGGGGAAATAAATGTATTCACCTTAAATTTGAGCTCCTAATTTAAAGCAGCACTTCTTCTCTTATCTCGAAGATTTCTGGGTCCTGATACATTAACCCTATGTTAGGTTATGGTACACCTAACTAATTATTATTTTGGTTAATATCGGCTAACGCTGCCTTGGTTTGGCATGAGTGGTCAAGTCCATGCCTAGCTAAGGCTAGGTTGCCCAATACGCACCCTAATAATAACCCTAAGGTCTATTATTATCATCCTGGTTGATATTGGCTAACGCTGCCTTGGTTAAGCATGGATGATCAGTCCATGCCTAACTAAAGCTAGGCTACCCAATATCTACCCTAATAATAATCCTAAAGTCTAATAATAATAAAAGTAACTAATAAATATAAACTTAAACGAGAATGTACCTGAAAACTATCTACGACAATTTGATGTAGAGTCTCCCTACTCGTGCTCCAAAATAACTATTAACACCCAAAGGGGTATTGAAAACTCATGATTCTCTTTATATTAGAGCGTTCCTAAGAAACTTATGTCCTAAACGATTTCTGGACAGATATATTTATAGTAGAGGCTGGGCAACTTACTTTGTTCATTCGGTCGATATGGGATGGGAGGATCGTACGTCAATGTGACGTAAATCAAACGTACATGCATATATTTTGTTTGTTAAAATTTATTATTATATTATTCTAATTAATTCCGCTGCTTACCTCGTTTTTCTTTTAAAACTTTTAAATATGACGTTTTATAAAATTATGAATACGCCGTTGAGACGAGCATATTTTTCTCTACGAGTCGACCTAAGTTTCATTAAAAACGGATCAAGTTTCAAAAATAATATTATTTTATTATTTTGTTATTATTATACAAATATTATTTTATTATTATTATTAAACGGTCTCTTAGAACACTAAAATCTCATCAAAACTTCAAATAGTTATTTTACTCGTTTATGATTACGAGATCGAGAGTCATAAAAATATCCGGGGTATTACATTCTCCCCACCTTTATTTAAATCTCGTCCTCGATATTTGTTGACCATGTGTGGATTCTTATTTTCATTTCTTACTACAATTCTCATGTGTATTCTAAATCACATGTGGAGTTCCACTTGATTTTCACAATTGCAAAATTCTTTATTTTCAGTTTCTTGATTTCTCGATCTTCTATCTGAATTAGTTGTTCGGTAATTTTCAACTTCTAATTAACCTCAACATATTTTAGTGGCATTATTAAACTTTCATCAGCTACACACTTGTGTAAGTTTGACAAATTAAATACATTGTGTATGTCACTCATTTCTTATGGTAGTCTTAATCGATAAGCTATCGGTCCAATTTGTTATAAGATTTCAAAAGCTCTCACAAAAAAAACGTGGACTTAATTTCTCTTATTTTCAAATCGAACCACACCTTTCTTGGGTGAAACTTACAATAATTCATTATCAGCTATTCTGAATTCTAACAGGTTTGTTTTCCTAGCGGCATAACTTCTCTGTCGATCTTTAGTTATAATCTTTCACAAATCTGTAATATTTTATCGGTTGTTTCCTGGACAATCTCAGGTTCAGACAATTAAGCTTACCTAACTTCAGACTTGCGCACCGGAGTTCTACATTTTTGCCCGTACAAAGCTTCAAATGGTGTCGCCTGAATACTCATGCGATAACTATTATTGTATGAAAATTCCATGAGAGGCAAATGATCAGCTCAGCTACCTCCCAAATCTATTATCACACATGCCCTAAGCATATCTTCTAATGTCTAAATTGTTCTTTAATTATGTCCATCAGTCTATTGGTATCTCCTTTTCATTTCTTACTCCAGTTTCTACGTTTAATCAGAAACATACTTGGAGTTGCACTCGTCTTTTGTTTTTCAATCTCTTTATTTGTTGATCTTAAATCTGTAGGGTTGGCTTACTTATTTCAACCTTTCGTTTATTCTTAGATCGTCTAAAATCCAAATATGGAACATACTATTATTCATATAATGGTTAATAATATGAAAGTAGTTTGGTAAATAAATGAATAATAACAGGATCTAGAATGTTATTACTCATTTATTAACCAACTGTATTCTTATTATTTTCCATTATGTTTCATACTTGTTTGTTCATATCTTAACCTTTCTTATTCACTGACAATTCAGATATCTAAACTAGTATCTCATTGCCTAAATAGGCTTTCTTAATTATAGGAGTTTCAGTCCATTTGAAATTATTCATGCTGCCTTTATAGGTATTTTATAGTATTGTTATCATCTTACAAACATCTTATCTCATTCCTGGAATATGAACTTTCATTTGTAAAACTAAACATTTAGTTGCAATATTCGATTTGCAATTGGTTTGTCTACCTTTTACTCATATATCAAAGTTTACTGATTTGCTATGATCTAGATGTGAACTTCATTTCTCTTCCTTTGAACTAACATTTTTGAGGTGATAGTTTTATAACGTCTTATCCTTGACATTTAATTTCAACGGCTTTTTCTTTGTATAAGTATAATCCTTTTATTGATCACAAGCCGTCTTCAATCTTTTCTCAGATAAAAAAAACCAACTTGGTAATTTTCCTTATCCCTGAAGTCATGATTATTGAGTTCTTTCTGATTTCTAATTAAGCATATGTTTTCTATACTTCCTATTGTACAGTACTCCAAATGGTTTTGCATTTCTATTTTGTATGATAACTTATAAAAATTTATATGAGGGTAGATGGTCATTCTATCTACTCTAGAGGTTTATCTTATGGATTCTGAGCATATCTTCCCGATTTTATTCTTAAACTGCTAGTAACTGACATCTAGATTGTCCATTCTTAAGAATTCATTATCTCTTTTGACTACCGGGATTGAGTTCTGACCATAAAATCAACGAACCTTCAGGCTGGGGCATAGGTATAAGTGTTGGAGCATAGCGATAGAGGACTTCCCGATCGATATACCCGTAATCAAGTCTTCAGTCAACTGGTGGAATACATCGCATCAACCTTATCCTAATGCAGGCTTTGAAGGGAACATATTGGTCAAGCCTTTCTTCTTTCTTACTGTGACCGTCTTCAAAAGTGTTAGTTTAACTTTCTTTAAATCCGACTTGTCCAATTCATTTTAACAATTAAAACTTAAGGTCGTTACTTATGTAAAGTATATTCTTTCAATTTCCTATTTAGTTCTCGTGTCTCTTAATCATATATTGTTTATCCGTTCGTAATGCTTTTATTCTTGGATAACTTAATTCGAATTTTCTTACACATCTCATCCTTATAACGTTCATTGCTATAACATCACCATTTTTCTTAGGGATTTCTATAAACCTTCATTTTTCTCCAATGTTTTCCTTCACTGTAATTGCTTGTAATTTTGGTTACTCTTACAGCCTTCTACTTCTGTCATTCCTTCTTTGAGTTCAACCATTCTATTTCGCAAAGTTCTTATATGTTCCTCTACGGGTGTTTCTTTCTTAACATGAGGAGTAGGAATACTTATTAGTCCTTACAGATGATAAGGTACTTAAAGCTTATTAGAATCCTCCATTTCTTCCCCTTCTAAGATACGGACATTCTCGTAAGGAATTTCGTGTAATCCCTCATACTAGTTATAAGGGTTTATAATAGTATAGTTATGACTTTCACCCGTAGCGGCTTAATGAAACACACGGAAGGTATATGTATATAGATTATTTATAGTTTCTAATTCTTCGAGAATTCCAAAAATTTCTCCGGTACTTTCTGTATCTATACCGGGTTCATTACCAGTTTCATTTCTCACTTACATGTCTACGAATAATCGGACCTTTGCCTCTTCCAAACATTCTATATAAAAGACTATATATTCAATGAAAACAGAAAAAACTATAGAATAACTAAATTAGTCTTTCATCATCTCTTTTTCTTTTCTTTTGTCCGATTTTTTTTTGCCCGAGTTCTATTGAGATTTTCTATCGGTTCTTGTTTAATAGAACGATTGATATCATAATAGCTAATATAATTATTATCAGCCGACATCGTGCAATTTCTTGTAATTTAGTCTTAGATACGAGTATCTACGTACAGGTATCTACCTACCTTTCTTAGTAGGCATTTTATCTCAATCTAGTTAAAGTTTAGATACTATGGCAAGCATCTAACTAAAACCTGAGGTATCATGAAGGTTAAAGCTTAGATACTATCTTATGTATCTAATTCGCTGAAACATGTGGCGCTGATACCAACCCGTCGCACCCCGAGAAATGACACCCCGGACGTGCGACTCAGATTGGTACCTGTTTTGAATAATCATTTTATTTGCATAGCGAAAATTACATGGTTCTGAGTTTTATGAAAATTCTCGACTTTTGTAGTCGAGTATCTGCCATTTTCATAAAACATGGGAATTAAACACCCCTCATAATTTACAATCTTTATTCTCAAAAATTCAAAGTTTTATACTTCGGATTACAATACTATTTAATAATATCGCGAGCCACGGGAGCCATGCTCTATGTACTGTAGTAACCACCATCTGGTTCAAAACTGAGAAATGTATTCTGGATTCTAGGGTATATCCTTCCTAAACCACTACCTTATTATCAAGGCTATTCATAACTACCTGAAAAACATTTTGAAAATATACGTCAACGAAACTTGGTGAATAACATTTAAAAGACACAAAACATTTTGCAGCATGATATCGTTCAATTCATATAACCATATTTACGGTAAAATACGCATACACTACCACAATTTATACCCTAACAACTGGAATACAAATGGATAAAACTCGCAGAACTCTAGGTAGCTTCCGGTAACGTTATTTCTCCCCGATTTGTATGAAGCTAGCTATGTTATAACCTCCATATATATGAATTTGATCAAACCGTACGTATAAAAATGGCAAGATGCTTCTTGTAAGTTACCTTTATGCTTAGATGCTTTCAACAATTTCATGTCATTTTGAAGACATAAAACATTTATACAGTTTGATAAAAAAAATATAATTGTATTCACATCATAATTAACCGGCCTCATTATTGCACTTTTATATTTATTGTGTATACACTTGGCATCATTGTCCCGATAGGTTGACTACTGAGAGTTACGTCCTAGTTTTACGTCTGCTGCGGGTAACTCCCGTTTTCTGTTTCCTACCGAATACCTGAAGGATAACCAATGTATACACTAGCCTTATTCTCTAGTAAGTCGACTACTGAGAGTTACGTCCCAGTTTTACGTATGCTGCGGGTAATCCCCGTCTAATGTTTTTTTCTTACAGAACACCTGAGGCTTTTCTTTTATTTATCAGTCTGCTCAAAGTAATTTAAAAGTGTGATATATGTTTAAAAACATTAAACATATTCACGACATGGTTGTATGATAACCCCAAAATGTTTCAACATGTTTTAAAAGTGGGGAAATAAATGTATTCACCTTAAATTTGAGCTCCTAATTTAAAGCAGCGATTCGTCTCTTATCTCGAAGATTTCTGGGTCCTGATACAGTAACCCTATGTTAGGTTATGGTACACCTAGCTAATTATTATTTTGGTTAATATCGGCTAACGCTGTCTTGGTTTGGCATGAGTGATCAAGTCCATGCCTAGCTAAGGCTAGGTTGCCCAATACGCACCCTAATAATAACCCTAAGGTCTATTATTATCCTGGTTGATATTGGCTAACGCTGCCTTGGTTAAGCATGGATGATCAGTTCATGCCTAACTAAAGCTAGGCTACCCAATATCTACCCTAATAATAATCCTAAAGTCTAATAATAATAAAAATAACTAATAAACATAAACTTAAACGAGAATGTACCTAAAAACTATCTACGGCAATTTGATATAGAGTCTCCCTACTCGTGCTCCAAAATAACTATTAACAACCAAAGCGGTATTGAAAACTCGAGATTCTTTTTATATTAGAGCGTTCCCAAGAAAATTATATCCTAAACCATTTCTGGACAGTTATATTTATAGTAGAGGCTGGGCAACTTACTTTGTTCATTCGGTCCATGTGGGATGGGAGGATCGTACGTCAATGTGACGTAAATCAAACGTACATGTATATATTTTGTTTGTTAAAATTTATTATTATTATATTATTCTAATTAATTCAGCTGCTTACCTCATGACGTTTCATAAAATTATGAATACGCCATTAAGACGAGCATATTTTTCTCTACGAGTCGACCTAAGTTTCATTAAAAACGGAGTAAGTTTCAAAAATAACATTATTTTATTATTTTGTTTTTATTATTATTATTAAACGGTCTCTTATAACACTAAAAGCTCGTCAAAACTTCAAATAGTTATTTTACTCGTTTATGATTACGAGGTTGAGCGTCATAAAAATATCCGAGGTATTACCAGTATGCGAAGAACCATTCTCCGGGACAAATTTTCTGGGGTTCCCTCGCTGTACGCGAAAGGGTTATCCTGGATCTTTGCGGTACGCGAAGGGTGTTAAAAAAACTTGGGATAAATGCTTCCACACGTTTAAATTTTTTATTAATTAGTGTTCCAATTAAGGGTGTTACAGTTATAGACCATTAATATCCAAGTCATACAAATGTAACTGTTACGGTCGAAGGAAAACACCAAATACTAATTGATCTACTCTCTTGTTTGGCTATCCAGATCAAGCATGCGCCTTAACACATACTGATTTGGTTCAACAGGTATGTCAAACTAAGATCCAATCTTCATTGTTTATTATGTCTCTAAACCTCATGGTCCCATTAATGAAACTTTCATGGAATTGAACTCTTTCCATTATCTATAAGCTATTTAAACTCCTTCAGAATAACGACTTCTAATGTTTGCATATTGCAACATCTCATGTTGCAACGTAGTTACTATTGAAACTCTTCCTTTGTAACTTCGGTAAAACCATGGTGCATGGATCATTCTCAATGATCACTTATTGGTGTTCTATCTTAACATTTAAGATATGTAATTTTGACTACTAAGATATCATAACCTTTATGATATGTTCCTTAGTTTAAGAACTCTTTCTTGATGTCAAAAATACCCATCATAAAACTTTATGATGTTCACCAAATAATGCTTCTCAAACATTCCCTATAATTCTGATATAGTTAATTTCGAATTATGTCATCATATGAAAATCTTGACATTTCTTATCTCTTATATGAATCTCAAGTGAACTATTTCATTTTCATCTTGTCTCAATTCAATATTGGAGATAATACTAGTAATTTATCTTTGACACCTTGTCCAACAAAGTTTTAAGATAACCTTACATGTGTCAATAGACCGTTACGATTCTAATGTTAGAATCTTGATATAATATATCCAATATATGGTCACAATCTAACGGATTTGAAATGCACTACTTAAGATACACCGTCTCTATATACTCTTGTTGAATCGGAAAACTCTGTATCTATATATACTTTTGTTTTATGATATTTCCATCTTGCCTTGTGGTATTCGGTGTATCTATACACTTCTCAAAAATATGATAATGTATCTTCACATGTTATCCGACTAGCTTTTGCATGTATCACATAAAATGTTGTCATGAATTGATCTCATCAATCCGAGACTTATTCATTAGTCATGTTTCTAATTTAGACTTTCCTATTGTTCTTGAAACTACCTTATGTTCTTAAACATTCTATTTGGTACTTCATATAAACATTCCTGTATATGTGTTATATCATATGTTTAATTGATCAGTTTAGTTGTGACATGTTGATTTTTTTATCTACGTTCCGATATAAATTTTATACACAACCGAGTTTTCGCGATAATGTACAAATTACCGAAGCACGAGCATACAAGTCGTTGAAGCTGCTTCAATGTTTCGCTTTTATGGTTTTATTTTTGTTTTCCTCTTACAACTTTTATTCCAGATTTATCATTTCAACGTGCTTATTTTTATTATCGTTTAGACGTAAATTTTCATGTCGTCAAAATAGAGCGTTACAAATTTAAAAATCTATATCTATACTATATAATAAATAAAGGTTTTTCAATGTCACGTGTTGTCTTCACATTCATTATTATAATTTTTTCCCGCCTCTAAATTTTAATAATATTTTTTTTAAAGAAAATATTAATCTTTGTATTAATAAATCTTCTGACTTATTTTGACGGGTGTATGTGTTAATAAATTATATTATATTTCGCAGGTTTATTCAACCAGTATAAAACACAAGTTTTTAAAGAATAATTTTTTATTACTTAACGTATGATATTATATTTATTCAACCCGTGTAATACACGAGATTTTAACCTAGTTAATAATTTATAAAATATAAATCACATTCAAAGTAAGATAGTGAAAAACTGAAAATGCTATTTGACTTATTTCGATGAAACCAAGGTGGTGTCTTTGGCAGCAAACGGTGGAGGAAGGACCAACCGAAGCCCATATTTTCATAATATTTCCGATTTTACCCTTTGAGAGTTTGTGTTACCTCTTTTCTACTTCACATCTGCAAAAAGCCTCCTGCTTGCTGTCTGCACCCATTTCTTTCTTGATATCCATCCATGGCTACAACCACCATTGTCACACCTGCTTCAATCTCTGGTAATTTTTGCATAATCTTTAGGGTTCTTTAAATGTGGAAAAGATATGATGAATTCTTTTTAAATTCTTTCTTCATTTTTCCTGGAAATTGATTGTGATATGCTATTTGCAATCTTTCTAATATGGGTTTTTGATTTTCTTGTCCTATTTTCAAGATCAAGAACTAAAAGGTTATTGATTTGAATCCCATTAGTTTTTATGGACTGTTTACCCCTTGAATGTTGTAATATCCTGCATTTAGCAAGGTTTCTAGGTTTTATGGAAATTTTAAGAGGTATGCAAATCCTTTGTTTGTGGGATTGATCATTTGATTTGATTCTCTTAAGTTCAAAGATGAATGATGTTTAGAAATTGAAAATTGTAAATCTTGATTTTTACTCAAATTTAATGAGCATTTTTTTATGAGCATTGACTGATTAAATTATAGAAAACATCAAATTGAAGTGTAATCAACTAATCATAGCTTTGATACAACTATAAAAAGTCAGACATCACCTAACAAACAAACGTACCTAGTAAAATCCCACTCATAGCAAGCTATTAGTAGGGTCTAGGGAGTGTAGGTCCTCTATCTCGGAAGATAGAGAGGCTACTCCTGCTGAGACCCTCGGCTCTAAAAACCATTTCTTTTCATGTAAAGTATAGTATCCAGATAACATAAAGCGCAAGAAAACAAAAGGTACTAAAATTAATAGCGGTAAACTACTGATAGCACAAAAATGGTGGAAATGATGGAGAAAGTGAGTTAGTAACTTTAAAAACTATATTATGGAGTTATGAACTTACAATAGTGCTTAAAGTAGTTGTCAGATGGACCCTGTAAGTCGATAAGAGTATCATTTAGCTTTCTTGCCTTTTGTCATCAGAAGCGTGTTACACGATGCTTTAATTGTTAGTTTTTTTATAAGTTGAGCTAGGGTTGATTCTTTACTTTTAGGAAGCCATAGATTATAATGAAGTAGACTTGTGTTATACGATAAATTCACATCTGTTGGCATGTGGCTGAATTGCTGAAAGAATAATATATTTTTTGCTTCTTAAACTTATGGTTTTATTGTAATTCTCAATTCAAGCAATGTGCATGCTTTAAGTTTCTCATTTTTGCTAGATTGACCCAATATTAGATTTCTGTGTGACGGTTAGTACTTTATCTTGATACAGTTCGAACTAATCTGAAGGGACATGACAGTTGGTCTGGTAACTCCTGCTTGTATGGTAAAACTACTTTGACTCATCAAAAAAAGTCAAACCAACAAAGATCTTTGAGGAAGTTGGCTACTTGTGCGCAGTACAAGTAAGATAACTTATTAGTTCCTAAAATTTATATAATTTTATGTTCTGTAATAGTTTTGATTTGATAAGTGTTTATCCAAAAAATGACCATTTTTTGGATAATAACCTAATAAAGAACCATATAGAAGCGACTAATAACCATGATTAGTCGATTTGTTATTTTCATTTGGAACACAATCTTTTATTGAAGAACCCACTACACTTTATAATCTGCTGTTAATCATGTTCTCTAATCATTCTCTAGAAATAATTTAAACGGTTGATGACTTGAATGTAAGCATTGTGGAAACATAGTTTTATTGACTTGTTGTTTGTCTTACTGTATTTGATATCATATTAACAAAAGAAACTGTTCTCTGGTATGATTTTCCATAAAGAAATTTATATTCCTTTTATGATTGGTCGAATACTAACATTTTATCATATTTGTTGTTATCATCTTACGAGCACCCAAATGCATTTGGTTTAATAAATAAGATACTAATGCATGCTTTTTTGATGGGGCCACAAGTAAGGAAAATATAAATCATCTTTATTTGGTCATTTGATGTGAATTTGCTGATCAATTGATTATCTATCTGAATAAGCATAGAGACTGAATTATGTACCCTATATACCTTAAATATTATATCATGTAGTTTTTATTAAACTAATGAGGATATTCAGTGGCGAAGCTTGAAGAAAAACGCAGGGGGCCCGGGATTTTTTTCCCTATCAGGGGGCCGGAATTATAAAATTTTAAGCCGAATGCGTATAAATTAACACTACTGAGCGAAAAAACAGGGGGGGGGTCACTAAGCTTCGTTGTTTAGGATATTATCAAAGAAGTGCCTTGTTTTCATTGTTTAACTTTTGATTTTGATTTATGAAAGGGTTTATGTCAGCAAAACCGTCACACTTTCCTTTTATTACCGGTTTAATCTGATCAAAAAAATTTCAAAGTGATTCAGTATTTCAGTCCCTATGCTTATTTTATCTTATTTAAACATAGATAACGTAAAGATATTTTCCTGGTCACGGTTAGGGTTGATGACTATACAAAATTTGCTGAGGTGGTCGCCACATATGCAGATTTTGCTTACCTGTTCTTTGCTCATTATAGCAATTAACTCCCTAACCTTTTTTTTATAGCAAAAAGTCCCTCAACTTATTTCCTTTCACCAAAATATATATTTTCCTCATGTTGGTGTTTTCATAATCTGTTGCACCATTGACCTTCTCCGCGTTTTCACATTTTTAGTGGTTGCATTTCGATTCTGAAATGCCGGCAAAAAATCTTAAAAAGGGATTTTAGTGTTGAGATAGGGAATCAGAATTTAGTTTTTGGATTCTTATTCTGTAGTATGTTTTACTTTTTAGTGTTCTATAGCGTGTTCTTATGTATGCTTCTGTGACGGTTTTTATTTGTATATAATAATAACTAGGTTATAAACCCGGTGTATTACACGGGTTGAATAAATACAATTGTATATACTTAGTAGTAAAGATTTACATATTACATATTTATGACATACTACATAGTTTTTTAATACAAATTCTAGAAACATTATATGGTTATTTTTTAAAAATGTTTTATAAAAAGAATGAAAGAAATGTTCAATTTATAAAAATGTTTTATGAACAAACCTATTTTTTTAAATAAAAAACGTTTTATAAAAATAATTATATAAATGGGTAACTTTACACAATAGTAACCAAGTTTTTCAATTGTTCCATTTAAGTCACTCAAAGTTTTTTTTCCCTTTAAAGTCACTCAACTTTCAATAAGTGTTCCAATCCTATGTAATATTTTTATAAATGTTTAAATTTTTTAAAATTAAATGAGATAAATGAAACATATATGAATATTATTTACTATTTAGCTATTTTTTTTCCAATTCGACTTGAATATAACAATTTTGAAACTTGTTTATGTTAGTTAATCTTGAATAAATTATGGGTCAATAAAGAATGATTCTAGGGGAGTAATCCTAGGAGCAAAATCAGCACAGGGTCTGTTATTATTCAGTCATTATGGCTGAATATTTTGTGCCTTATTCTTAGTTTATTTCCTTTTTTTTATCTACCTAGCTTACTAGTATAAAAGGAGCTGTCTGGCAGCTTTGTAATCATCAATTTACTACTGTTTTTCTTTCTTTCAAGCAATAAGAATCAAGCCGATTGTTTGTTCTTCTCTTGTTCTTGATTTGTGGTTTCGATCCAATTGTCTTTCAATTGGTATCAGAGCACCAGGTTAGAGTGCTCAGTTGCTTGAAGGCTCAGTCTTGTTCGACGGACAGAAGAAGAGAGTGCATCAGGAAGCAACAGAAAAGACATGGCGAATCCAGCAAACCAAGGAGGACCAAGAGAGCATACCTTGTCATTGCAATGCCCGATTTTGACCCCCTCAAACTACACTACTTGGGCTGTCAAAATCAAAGCTATTTTCAATGTACACGGTGTGTGGGAAGCAATCGAACCAAGGGAAGGGGTCGAGGTTGATCCGAAGAAAAACAGCCTTGCCATTGCATACCTGTATCAAGCAATCCCAGAAGAACTAGTTTTGCAGGTTGCTCATCTTGAGCAGGCAAAACAAGTTTGGGATGCTTTGAAGGCAAGATTCATCGGAGTTGAACGAGTTCAACAAGCCCGTTTGGGGCTGTTAGAAACAGAGTTCGAGGCACTGAAGATGAAGGAAAGTGAATCAATAGAAGACTTTGCTGGGAATTTGGGAAAATAGGAGAAATCGTTTCTAAAACAAACAGCCTTGGAGGGACGATGGAAGAAAAGAAACTAGTTCGCAAGTTTCTTGGGGCTGTTTCTGATCGGTTTCTACCAATCGTAGCCTCAATCGAACAATTTGCTGATCTGGATACTATGTTATTCCAGGAAGTAATTGGGAGATTGAGAGCCTACGAAGAAAGAATAAAAACAGGTTTTAAAGGTGGCGACCAACTCTTATTATCCTATGAAGATTGGCAGAACAGAAATCGCGACCAAAAGGGTTCTGGTCGGGGACGTGGGTCTGCTGGAAGGAGTAATAGAGGCCGAGGGAGAGGCAGGGGCCGATCATCTTCGAATGCTGCAAGAGCTGAAGAACAAGGACAACATTCAAAGGGGAGGGATAGATCAAACTTGAAATGCTTCCGATGTGATGGGAAGGGTCATTTCGCATCTGATTGTCCCACAAAACGAAGAGATGAGGCTGCAAATCTTGTGCAAGAAGATGGACCAGCATTGTTAATGACTGTTCATTCAGAAAGCAAGAAGGAATTTGTTTTTCTAAATGAAGATAAAGTGGTTCCACAGCGGTATGATCAGGAATCAAAGGAAGATCACACATGGTTTCTTGACAATGGTGCAAGCAACCACATGACGGGTAATCGTTCAATCTTTTCCAAACTCAATTCCAACACGGTTGGAAACGTTCGCTTTGGAGATGGTTCATACGTGAACGTAGAAGGCAAAGGAATGATTATTTTAGCATGTAAGAATGGTGAACAGAAGATTCTTGAAGATGTCTATTACATACCTTCTCTAAGAAGTAACATTCTTAGTTTGGGCCAATTCACAGAAATTGGATATTCAGTACTCATGAAAGATGAATACTTATGGATGCGAGATGCAAAAGGGAGACTCATCATGAAGGTGCTAAGATCTTCAAACCGGCTGTACAAGATTGATTTAAAGGTGGCAGATCCGGTTTGCTTGCTGTCAAACTTGAAGGACGAGGCTTGGGTATGGCATGCCCGACTTGGGCACCTTAACTTTGATGCCATAAAGCTGTTAGAAAACAAGAATATGGCAACAGGAGTTCCAAAGATTCAGAACCCAAAACAGGTATGTGATTCTTGTCTTACTGGGAAACAAACTCGAACTCCTTTTCCTAATCAAACAAGTAATCAAGCCAAGAAGCCCCTTGAGCTAATTTATGCAGATGTGTGTGGTCCAATTTCTCCCTCCACAAAAGGTGGAAACCGGTACATGTTTCTAATCGTTGATGATTATAGCCGGTTCATGTGGGCTTATTTGATCAAGACAAAAGATGAAGTCTTTGACTGTTTTAAGAGATTCAAAAGTCAAATGGAAGTGGAGCTTGAAACAAAAGTCAAGACTTTGAGAACGGATAATGGCGGTGAATTTGTTTCTCGTGTCTTTGAAGATTTTTGTAATCAAGAAGGGATCACACATCAATTCTCCGCACCATACTCACCACAACAAAATGGTGTAGTGGAGCGTAGAAATAGATCTATCTTGGAGATGACAAGGAGTATCTTGAAGGCTATGGAACTTCCACAAGACTTATGGGGAGAAGGAATAAGGCACTCTCTCTATATCTTAAATCGGGTTCCTACAAGAGCTTTAAAAGACAAAACACCATATGAAACTTTAAAGTATCGAAAACCAAACTTGGATCATCTCAGAGTTTTTGGGTGTGTATGCCATGCTAAAATAATGACTACACATCTGAAAAAGCTGGATGATAGAAGCCGAAGACTGGTGCATCTTGGTGTTCAGCCAAACAATAAGGCTTATCGACTTCTGGATCCAACAACAAAGAAGATTTTGGTGAGTAGAGATGTGGTGTTTGAAGAAGATGCAAAATGGAATTGGTCAGAATCATCAAGTGACAGTGCACCAGAAGTTACAGAATTTATTGTGCATGCTGATTCTGAAGATTTATCATATTTTGATGCATCTTCGGCTGACCTAAACCAGCCATCGGATGATCAGAATCATGAAGAAGACAGTTACTCTCATGTTGCTTCAACTGGGTCAGATTCCAGCAGCTTCATGGTGGCAGTAACAGGTAGGGGACCCATTCTACCAAGGGAACCAACTGATGGTGAAGGCGTGGCAGATCCATCTGTGGCTGTAAACGAGGTATTTGATGACACTCCAATTCGGGGTCATAGATCTATTGGGGAAGTTTATGAAAACAGCAATTCTGATAACATAAACTTACTCCTAATTGAAAATGAACCCATAAACTACAGTGAAGCTGCAAACAAAAAGGAATGGGAAGAAGCAATGCAACAGGAATTGAAGTCGATTGAGAAGAATGACACGTGGAAATTGACTGATTTACCACAAGGTCATAAACCCATCGGTTTGAAGTGGGTGTTCAAAGTAAAACAAGATGCAAATGGAGCAGTTACAAAACACAAAGCACGCCTGGTTGCAAAGGGGTATGTACAACAATATGGAGTCGATTTCGAGGAGGTATTTGCACCAGTTGCAAGAATGGAAACCGTGAGATTAATCCTCGCATTGGCAGCCCACTTTGGGTGGGAAGTACATCATTTGGATGTTAAATCGGCATTCCTTCATGGAGAATTAAAGGAGGAGGTGTATGTAACCCAACCGGAAGGATTTGTGAAGAAAGGAAAAGAAAACCAAGTCTACAAACTAAGAAAGGCACTCTATGGTTTGAGACAAGCTCCTCGAGCATGGAACACACGCTTAGATAACACCTTAAAGTTGTTGGGTTTCATAAGGTGTAAACATGAGCAGGCGGTGTACAAAAGGGTGACAAACAAACAACTGTTAATTGTGGGAGTGTACGTAGACGACATGATTGTCACCGGGGGGAGACAATCAGATATAGCAAGTTTCAAGAAGGAAATGGAAGGTCGTTTTGAAATGAGTGATCTAGGATTACTCCGGTATTACCTTGGCATCGAGGTAAGCCAAGGAAGTCGTGGCATATCTATAAAACAAGCTGGGTACGCTCGCAAACTGCTGAAATTAGCAGGACTTGCAGACTGCAATGCAACAAAGTTTCCTATGGAGCCTGGTTTGAAGCTGTCTAAGAAGGATGTTGGAGCTGAAGTTGATGCAACCGAGTATAGGAAATTAGTGGGAAGTCTTCGGTACTTAACTCACACCAGACCAGATTTGAGCTACTCAGTTGGGTTCGTAAGTCGTTTCATGCAATCGCCACAACAAACACATATGCAAGCTGTTAAACATATTCTACGATATGTTAAGGGTCAGCTGAACTTGGGATACACTATCCTAAGAATGGAGGCAAGGAAATCATGGTTTTAGTGACAGCAGTCACATGACCGATCTAGATGATGGTAAGAGCACAACAGGTCTTGTTTTCTTTTTCAATAATGCACCAGTAGCATGGAATTCTCAGAAACAGAACACCGTGGCTCTATCCTCGTGTGAAGCTGAGTTTATGGCAGCCACTAGCGCAGCTTGCCAAGCACTTTGGTTGAGGGGTTTACTTGCTGAGATAACAGGCTGGAAGGAAGAAATGGTTATTATAAAAGTTGATAACCAATCAGCCATAGCACTTATGAAGAATCCGGTATTTCACGGAAGAAGCAAGCACATTAACACTCGCTACCATTTCATACGAGAGTGCATTGAGAAAGAAGAGATAAAGGTTGAACACATTAGTGGAAAGCTGCAGAAGGCAGACATTCTAACAAAAGCCTTGCCAAGACAACAATTTGCTGAGATGAAAGAGCTGCTGGGAATGAAGACTATCCAAGATTAAAGGGGAGATTGTTAGTTAATCTTGAATAAATTATGGGTCAATAAAGAATGATTCTAGGGGAGTAATCCTAGGAGCAAAATCAGCACAGGGTCTGTTATTATTCAGTCATTATGGCTGAATATTTTGTGCCTTATTCTTAGTTTATTTCCTTTTTTTATCTACCTAGCTTACTAGTATAAAAGGAGCTGTCTGGCAGCTTTGTAATCATCAATTTACTACTGTTTTTCTTTCTTTCAAGCAATAAGAATCAAGCCGATTGTTTGTTCTTCTCTTGTTCTTGATTTGTGGTTTCGATCCAATTGTCTTTCAGTTTATTATTTGGTGAATTTTTTTTCTTCACTATTACCTCCTATATTAAATTTATTGTAATAAAATTTTCACTTATTTGTAACTAATATTCATATATATTTCATTTGCCTCATTCAATTTTAAAAAAATTAAACATTTATAAAAATATTACATAGGATTGGAACACTTAGTGAATGTTGAGTGACTTTAGAGAGACAAAAAAACTTTGAGTAACTTAAATGGAACACTTGTGAAACTTGATTATTGTTTAATAGGAGAGAGAGACGAGAAACAAAAAACTATAAAAAAAATAATTAAAGAAAATTTGTATAATTAATAGGAGAGAGAAGCGGGAAAAAAAGAATGAGAATGCATAGGAGAGTGACAAGTGTACAACTAAAACCTTTATTTATTATGTAGCATAGATTATAATAATTGAAAAGTCGGTTGGATTTTACCAATATAAACCCTTAATAAACTTTGTTGACCTTATTTTCTACCCGTCAATTGATTAATATCATTTTTTTGACACACTGTCTTCCATATATTTTTGTATTAGTTTATATATGTTTTTTCATATTCTGTATTCAGTGATCGTAGTGGTGACTTCTTGCTGGTTTTCTTTTGGGAGGTGCATTATGGCATACATATTTGCTCCACAGGTGAACAACCAATTCATGCATTAATAATAAAAGATTAAATATCTAGAGTAAATTATCGTTTGAGTCTCTGTGGTTTACACGATTGAACACAATGCGTCCCTAACATGAATTTTTAACGCTTTGAGTACCTGTGGTATACAATCTGTAACACTTTGAGTCCCTGGACTTAACTCCTAAACAAGTCGGTTTAAATTTAGGTAAAATGTCCGTTGTACTCTTTTATTGTATAACAGTCTGCGTCTCTTGAAAAATGTAATATTGGTTTGTGTGCCTGTGATATAGGGTTATATAAAATGGGGTGGGGGACTCAATGTGATATTAGGGTTACATAAAATTACAAATGACCATCATACCCCTGGTCGTTTAAAAACTTAACGGAATTTTTTAACGAAGTTAGGTCCAGGGACTCAGAGTGTTACAGATTGTATACCATAGGTACTCAAAGCATTAAAAATTCATGTTAGGGCGCATTGTGTTAAATCGTGTAAACCACAGGGACTCAAACGGTAATTTACTCAAATATCTATTACTTTGTCATACTAAATTTATAATCTTTTTATTATTTGCTTGAATCAAGATATAGATGTGAATATTGTGTTAATTTTGTCATTACTTTTTTCTCAATTTAGATAAGATCTCTGTTGAATGAAGATGAATATGGATTTAGGAAGGCGAAACGACTAATATACTATGATGAAGGTTTAGAGGTGTGTTTTTGTTATTTTGTATTTGGTTTTGCACCATTATGCATGTTTTTTCAAACCGTTAAATTGCGAGTCAGTTTGGTACTTAGAGGGGTCAATTTTGACTCATTTACTTATTAATGGGTCGATTTGGGTTGTGTTTCATCTCAAACGGGTCAGAAAAATGTTTTGCTAAAAGGGGACACGTGAAATGAGTCGTAGAAGTTGAAGTCACTCAAAGTCTATTTTTAATTCATACTACCATCTAAATCATTTTATTTAAAGGTTTTTAGGTTATCAATGTAATAATATTATTTTTTGTAATTACAATTAGGGTAAATGACAACAATAATGAACTGTAAGTTTGGATAGTTAAGTCTACAAACTTTTAAAAGGTTAATGAAAAGGTCCTTTGGACACATTAATATTAGGAGCTTTTTTTGAGTTTTTATAAGTTTACTGTTTAAGGTTTAAATGGACACATTAATTATTTATAAAACAATTTAAAAAATGGACATAGGAAGTGTTTGTGGGCCAACAAAAAGTTGACCTGGCCAGTTTGAACCCCCCCCCCCCCCCTACCACGCGTACCCATTTTGACCCGTCCATCTTGCCACCTCTACAGTTTTCCTCATTATTTTCATTTTATATTTCAAAAAATGCAGAAAACCAGGCGGACTTTGAACACTAAAATAAGCCAGCTTAATTCTGCAATCGACAATGTATCTTCACGGTTGCGAGGCGGGAATAACATACCACGCGTGCCGGTTGAGACCGACCCTGAAGAAGCCACCATGTGAAAAGATTAGGTAGAATTTCAATATGGTGGAAAAAGATCAGTTGTGATTAAAGATGAAAATTTAAAACTATGGTTTACTTTTATCCTTCACATAAATGAGTTGTGTACACTTTTGATGATCATATCTGATTTTCCATGACTGATCTGTGCTTATCTATTTTCTTGAATTAATTTCCTTTTTTTCTAATTATATCATGAATTGTTACTTGTGTTGAATTTGTGTTAATCATGCTCTGCAATTATCAGTGTTGTAAAAATCGCTAGGCGCTAGTCGGGCGGTGGGGTAGGACCTAGGCATAGGCGGGATTAATCGGGGCATAGGCGGGATTAATCGGATTGGAATTTTTATATGTAATTTTAAGTTTTTTATATATATACACACATTTTTATGTGTAATTTTTATAAAAATGTTCATTTTTAAACCACACCAAAGGTTTCGCCGGAATTTGGCCGGAAATTTCAGGTTTTCGCCGGAAATTTCAAGTTTTCGCCGGAAATTTCAGGTTTTCGCCGGAATGTGTCGCCGGAATCTGGCCGCCTAGGCCCGCCTAGCGACTAATTGACCGACTAGGCCAAAATTAGGCCTTAACGAGCCGCCTAGCGATTTTTAGGCGCCTAGGCGCGATTTTTACAACCCTGGCAATTATTATGTTCATCTGTAAAAACATAATAAAGATCATATGTATATAGTTATTAATGTTCTTAATTGCCTTTCAAAAAAAAAATTAATGTTCTTAATTATGCCACATAAGCAAATGTAAAAACATTTTAAAGATCATGTGTATATAGTTATTAATTAGTTGAGGATAGTTCCGGTACAAAATACTATTAGCCTAAAAAGGGTGAGAAACAATCTTGGCCTTTCATCCGTCATAATCTAGGGCTTTGAATTTGGTGGTGGCAATTTTGTAAATAGGATGTTGTTTTATAATTAAACTAAGTTAAAATCTCGTGTATTACACGGGTTAAATAAATAAAATGTTATATATTTAGTAATAAAAATTTTATATTTTTTAAAACCCGTGTAATACACGGGTTGAATAAACCAGTATATTACATCGGTTGAATAAAATAAAATGTAATTTGTTAACAAACACATTTGTCAAAATATGTTTTTTAAAAAATGTAATTTGTCGTGACAATTATAAGGTCTGTTAAGTTAGTTTTAAAAAAAGAATTCAACTGAGTATTAATTTTTTAATTTAAATGATAAATGTTAGTTCATATTAAATTCATTTGATTGATGATATAATAACTATTTATAATTAAATAATAAGTATTCGTAATTAGATTTATTAATATAAATATTATTATTTAATAAGAGAGAGAAATAGAAAATCTAATATTTAATAGAAGAGAGGCGGAAAAATAAAGATGAGGAGTAACCAGAGAGTGACACGTGTCCTGAAAAGATTTTCACTTATTAGAGTAGTAAGATTAATTGAGGATAGTTCCGATACAAAATACTATTAGCCTAAAAAGGGTGAGAAACAATCTTGACCTTCAATCTGCCGTAATCTAGGGTTTTGAATTTGGCGGTGGCAATTTTGTAAATAGGATATTTTATAATTAAAAAAAGGGGTATGTTAGGCCTTTCTTCCTATCCATGAATATTTGCATTAATTTCGCATTAACTTCTTTTGTCCGACTATTGGCGAAAATCAAGGGTAATCAAATTCAAAAAACAAGATGAATCTATTGAATTTGTTTTAATTAAAAATAATACAGTAAAAGTTATAACACAGTGAATAATATAACAACACAGTAACACAATGTGTTGATATGCAAAATCAGTGTATAGTTGTTAGGCCTGTAAATGAACCGAACGTTCATGAACTGTTCGGCGGGAAGTTCGTTTATGTTCGTTCATTTAATTAAACGAACGAACACGAATAATTTGTTTTGTTCGTTTAATGAAACGAACGAACATGAACACATGTCGTGTTCGTTCATTTATGTTCGTGAACGTTCGATTATGTTCGTTAATATATGTTCATTTATGTTCGTTTATTAACATTCATTTATGTTCGTTTGTTTGTGTTGATTTGTTTTTAGATGAATCATGTACATTTAAACCACTAATTTACATGTGTTTTTAGATGAATTATTAAGTATTAGACTTGTTCATGTGTGCTCATTAATGTTAATTTATGTTCGTTTGTGTTATTTATGTTTGTTCGTTTGTGATCGTTTAATGTTTATTCATTTGTGTCTGTTTATGTCCGTTTACCTTTTTAACGAACGAAGATGAACGAACACGAACATTTACATTTTCTTAATGAACGAACATGAACAAAAAAATGTGTTTGATTATGTGTTCGTGTTCGTGTTCGGTTAAAACTAAATAAACGAACACGAACACATCGATGTTCGTGTTCGTTCGGTTCATTTACAGGGCTAATGGTTGTAACAACACAATGTTCTTACTTGTAACAAACAACATTTTATCTACATGTGACGTGTGTGGTATGAATGTGGCAAATTATTATAAAAACATTGAACAATTGATATAACAACACAATATATAATTGTAACATGATATTTAAAAACACAGTGATATAAAATCTATTGTATAAAAATACAGTGATAGAAAACACAATTATACAACTAATTATTATAAGAAAACAAAGACTACACTATTTTCTTAATCTGAATAAATTCAAAACACACATATGAAAATATAAGATTATAATCTATCTACACTAATAAAAGAGTAAAAAAAATTGCCACGTGTAACTCTTATATTCATCCTTATAAAAAATTTCCCGCTCATTTACTCAATTTGTCTTTCTATATAATAATATTTGTTTCCTATTTTGAAACTTATTATTTATGGATAACTTATATATTTATAGAAAATGTATTTTAAATTTTAACTTATTACTTCAAATTTTAAAATTATTATACTCATTTCATTTATGAATAATTTACAAATTCACAAAAATAATTTAAATTTTAAATTGTTTCCTAAATTCTCGATTTGAATATCTATATCTATCTTATATAATAAATGAAAATCATTTATGCCATGTGTCGCGTCCACGTCTCTTCTCATTATTTTTTTTCCGTCTCTCTCTTATTAAATTCACTTTTCTATTTTTAATAGTTATTTATATTTAAAGAAAAATATCAATTATACTAATAAAACACATTTATTTTAAATTATCTCTTATTTTAAGAAAAATTTGAAATTTAGTTATGTAACTTTTTTTTTTATCTAAATAGCGGTGTAAGTCAAATTACATTAAATAAAAATTATTAATGTATTTAAACCATGTAATATACATGTTTTGAAAGATATAAACTTTTTATTACTAAGTATATAACATTACATTTTATCAACCCGTGTCACACGGGTTTTTTAAAATAAAATTTTTTTATCACTAAATATATAATATTACATTTTATCAATCCCGTGTAATACACGGGATTTTAACCTAGTATCTTAATAAAAGAGAACATTAAAACAATTAAGAAAAAGCCTGCATTTTTCTTTTATAAATCGAATAAAAAATATTCCAAAAAAACTAACATAAGTTTTGCTTGATCGCAGGATTACCATAAATATATAATGACTAAAATTCGAATATACCCCTTAATTAAAACAACTCTAATTCCATGTGTCATTTTATAATTGGTTCCTATATGTTTTAAGATAAAACTATTTTGTATTTGATCCTCCCTCTTAATTAATGTTCTTAGTTATGCCACATAAGCAAATGTAAAAACATATTAAATATCATATTTATAGTTATTAATGTTCTTAATTATGCCACCTAAGCAAATAAATTTGGGAGTTTGTTTTCACAATTTAATGTAGGGATGTTACTCTTTTTTTAATAGTAGTCTAACCTACTCATAATTCTATATCATTGTTCACTACGAGACTCAAACCCTTGACCTAAAGAGGAGGGACATCATTTTACACTTCAAAATACCGCTAGGCCAAAACGTACTCGATAATGTCTTTGCGTTTGTAATTATACTTTTTTGAAATGCACGAATTTGATTATTTGTTTATAGATGAGGTTTCATGCTTATGTTGACTTGTTACCACCAGAGAGTCAAACTAGTTCATCTCAAGAAGGTTAACAGAACAAAAAAATCTAACAGCTTTTTCATTTTATAGTTTTATTATATGAAAGTTTTCAAACTCGTTTAAAATACACGTACTTGTGAATTTAAATAAATACTTGTTGCGCTTTAAACCGTTTAAAATCGACTTATATGACAAATCCAGATGCACACCAATGTTAATGTAGATAGTTTGTTTAATCATATAAGAAGATATGAATTTTATTTAAAGTGGTCAAAAATCGATAATGTAGCATTTGATGTCAACATCATTCTTCACGTCAACAAAAATTTGTCACTATTTCTCAAGTGTGGAACCCTATTTATTATGATTATTAAAAGGCGATAACAGTATGTTGCTATTATCAAACCTACATTTTTTTTTTTATAGGTAACTTTCATTTTTAAGTGGCAGTCACATCTTTAAATCGGAGATCCGTACCCCTCAACCTGACAACTACGTTGTCTGAACCGGGCCCGCGGGTTCAGAACGAGAGGCTTAGGCTATCTCCGGGAAACCATGGAGCCTGCTGCCACTTGACAACAGTTGCGCTGCCACACGGGCCAAACCCCGCTAGCGTAACGCACTCCGGACTAAAACCCGGGTTGGCTCGGACTCGAACCTGCGTGGACAGGTTGAGTCTTCATCTCTGTAACCACTAGACCAAAGCCCAGTAGTTATCAAACCTACATTTTGAAACGGCAAATACTCACAGTAATAATTTTTGATTTGCGCCATCTGTTTCATTGGCCAACTTTTTTCTGTTAAACAATATTCAATCTTTTTTGTGGTCTCACATACGACGTTTTCAAAAGATATTTGCCAAGGACTAACCGACTATAAATAATGGGAGTGGCTATTTGGACATTCCTTGATTTTATTTGGACATCTTGGACGGGCCGTATCGGGTTCATTAATTACCTCGTATTTATACGGTATGTATAGAGCTATACGGGTCATATGAGGTGTGCATTTAATGCTGATGAAAACCCTATACGGGTAGTATTGGACTATACGGCCCGTATAAGGGATGTCCAACTACTTTTTAGGATTGTCCAAATAAATCACTCTAAATTATAGACTAAGTTTAAAGAAGAACTTGTGTAAACAGGGACATTCCTATTGCGTGTCTTTAGTTTCAACCTTATACTATATATAAATTTATACTTTTAATAAGTTTAATTTTCTATTAATTTCGTTTCCTTTAATAACTTTTTTCCAATATACCAAGGGCATGACTGTTTTTAGTTTTTTTTTCAACGTTCCGATATAATTTTTTTTAAAACTGAGTTTTATTCAAAATCGAGTTTTTTTTATCGTTGCCTATAGCGAGTGACGTTAACATTGTGATACCGTGACGAGCCGAACCTATTCTGAGTGAACAACATCATTGTCGGTATTTGTATTATCGTAACCCGTATCGGTATTAACTTTTATGGTTTTCGACGATCCGGACCAGTAATTTTTTTTTCTTTTTTATTACTTATTTTTATGTTTCTCTTTTATTAACCTTATTTTCACTGTTGCACCTACGTTTTCATTTATATTTTATTAACAATGGGCCCGAAAGCTGTCGCGAAACGTGGATATAAACGAATCACGAGAAATCTGCTTCAAATTTTTGTTTACTTTTTAAGATTTATTTTCTTTGGTTTTAGCGCCGCTTTGACTTTATGTTATTTACGTTCTTAAGTGATGGTGCCGTCTGTGTTTTTTAGTTTTGCTTTTTACAAACCTTTGCGGCTACATCTACGTTTAAGTTTTTTAATCGATCCGCCCTCGCCGATATTTTTTTAGGTTACGTTTTTTAACGTTATTTTACGTCTGAGCATTGCTTTTTACAAACCTTTGGAGCTACATCTACGTTTAAGTTTTTTAATCGATCTGTCGTCGCCGATATTTTTGTTTTAGGTTACTTTTTTTAACGTTATTTTACGTCTGAGCATGTGCATGCGTTAAATTTTTTCTAACGGAGCGAGGGGCTAACCAACTAGTTACTAATTTAAAAAGTAACGTATGTGAAAAGTAACTTATTATTATTTTATTTATTTATGTTTTCAACCCTCATACTATATATAATATACACTTTTAACCCGTTTACTTTTCTAATAACTTCGTTTCTCTATTACAACTTTCGTTCTTTACCTTTCATTAAAAATGGAAAGCGCAACTTCTTTTAGTTTTATTTTGTCAACGTTCCGATATAAATTTTATTAAAAACAGAGTTTTATTCAAAAAGTGAGTATTTTTTTCCGTACGCTACAGCGACTATAAGTAAGTTTTAGTCACGCAAACGAGCCGAACCAAATTCGACAATGTCCCCGCCGTGTTGCGAGGGGAATCATTTTAACCCCTCACAGTATATATATGATATACGTTTTTAACCCGTTTAGTTTTCTATTAATTTCGTTTTCATGTGCTAACTTTCGTTCGTTTATTGTTTTTTAAACGGAATGCGTAATTTTCTTTGCCAACGTTTAGGTATAACTTTTTCTAAAAACGGAGTTATGTTAAAATTTGAGGGGTTTTTTTCGTACGCTATAGCGAGTCTACATTTCGACATAAGTTTTATGACCCCGATAAGGACCAGACTCCCGCAAAGAAGCGTGAGTGAAAAAAAATCTAGTTAACTATGACATTATGTCTAGAAAACTTCCGTTTATATGCATGTTCTCATATTCAATACACACTCTCACAAATCCATAATCTTGATGTGGTTTCCTGTTACACATTCATTACCAAACAATAGAAAGAATGTGGTGGCAGTGTAGCCAAATGAAACAAGACAAACACCTTTTTGGTGGTGGTGTGGGACCAATATCAAGTATCAATTCTTTTTTGCATGCAATTTCCATTAACCCAAAACTTACAAACCAATCAAAAGGGTTTGGTGCACCCACTATCATTATCTACATGGACAGTCATCCACACCCAAGTCAAGCTCCATATGCTCTTTTGGAACCAAATTGAAAACATAGTTTCATCTTATGAAGTTGTTTATTAAAATTGAAAATAATTATTCAAGATAACTTATTTCACTCACAAATAAGATAACATGTTTAGATAATCAATCTAAAATATCCTCAACACTACTATTGTTGTAGTGTCATATAGTCAGTTTTAGTAAAATGTATCAATTACACAAGCAAGTAATGTTTGATGGAAACTTCAAGTGAAGATTGATGGGTAAGATGGATTATTTATTAAAAGAAAGAAGACGGTAAAGTGGATGTTTTTAAAACTGGACTGGTTATCGAATCGATCGCTCTATTGGAAGATCAATTTTGGTACGAAAGACCAAATTTGATATGGATGACCAAATTTGGTACGGAATACCAGACTTGATACAGACGTTCAAAGTTGATACGGACCTTCAGTTTGATACTGAATATCAAATTCCATCAACTTGTTGGCAACTTTGTGATACCGTAACAATTTCTAGTGCATAACCTCATCTAGGGGCGTTGCCCCTTGGACCCCATTAGGAGTTGCCGCCCCCGGGACCCTGTTAACTGGGGGCGCTCCCGTTGTTCAGTGGACTTTGCCCGCTTGAACTATCAAGGCGTATTAGCATAAGAAACTAGTACACTATTGATCAAGTGTACACCTCGCACCACATTTAGTCTTAAGTCCAATCACACCAAATGACATTAATGACACTAAAATTACCAACACGATCGATTTAGTGGGCAGTTTGCGGGTTCAACCGCATAGTGAAAAACCAGTCAGTTCACCTGTTAGTGGTCCAACCCATGCTAACCGAACCAGCGAAAGTCCAGTTCCTGGTGCAACTGGTACAACTCTCCATGTGTTTACAGTAAAAGAAAGTACACAAAAGATTGAATAACTTTTAGGGAAGAAGATGTAAATTGTGGGGCACCATCCTTCCTTCCTGTGTTGTACCACTATTTATTAAACTCAAATAATTATTGAATTGGTTAAAATTCTTCTATTCCCTCATGTGAACATAATAAAAACCAAATGCATGCAATATTTTGACACAAGATAAAAACTTATGACTTTTTAAAGTTACTGTTTTTCTCTTTTACATATCATTATTGTATAGGTTTTACTAGAAAATCACGAAAATAACTATTTTCTTGTATAATTATACGCTACACGAGTAGTATTACCATGAAAAACACGAGCTTAATTAGTGCACCCAATATTCACATATCAACCTTTAACCTTACATCCATCAATGTGACTTAAACCTATGTCATACGCAACGATATTTTACGTATCAGATATCATCATCAGACGTCTTTGATCGCAGGGATCTAACACAAATTGAAGTTCTATAACAAGTTTGTAATTTTTATTTTTGAAAGGCGGAGGAATAATATAAACTAGCAGGAGCTAGAAAGATCCAGAACAAGGAAGAAAAAACAAATACAAGCGGTAGTCAAAAAACTGAAAACCAAATTAAAAATTGAAACTACATCAATGTTTTTCGGTTTTAGCCTATAAAAAACTTAGCTTTTAAAATCTTCGAAAAAGCCACAACAAGTTTTGTAATTAAGGACAAGAATTTACCTAGATATAAAAAAATGAAATCTTTAAAACAATCTTGAAAATATTAAAAAAAAAAAAAATACAAAAGGTAGCCGGGATATGGAAAGGAGGTCATAGGTCTGTCAAAAGATAAAGAAATATGAAGACAAGACAGGCAGGCAGCACGCGAGCGACTGGGCAAGGTGGTTTGATTCATGGTACAACCATCACTGCACAAGGTACAACTCCATCAAGAAAAGGGCAGTGCACCGACCCTAATGAAATAATTAAGCTTCCTCATCATATCCACTGCCAACCTCTCTCTTTGCTCTCCCTCTTTGGGACACTTAATTTCCACAACTTAACACCATTTCCATCATGTCTACTAAATCCAAGTAAATTTCATCTGTTTGATCTCAATTTGTTATTATTAACATTAATGTTGTTGTTGCTGATTATGAACTCAATTTGTACTAGATTACTTGTTTCCATTTGGGTTTTAGTTCTTGATCCCACTTTCCCTTTGATTATGCCTATTATCTTGAACTTAACACTCCCAGATCTGCTCATTTTTTTAATTTTCTTCCACTTTGGTCAGTAATGTTTGAAGAAATTTAATCCCCACAAAAAGTCCCCTTGTTAGTTGTTATAAAGTTACTAACTTTCCACTTAATGTGTATGAGTTTTAAAGATCCCAATTGTAGTGTTTTCCAATATTTTCAAGAAATTTGATCTCATATTGTTATTAATGTTGATTGTACTAGATTACTTGTTTCCATTTTGGATTTAGTTCTTAATCCTCTTTCCATTTGTTTATGTCTGTAATCTTGAACTTACACTCTTCAGATCTGCTCATTTTATTTTTATTTTTTCCAGTAATGTTTCAAGAAATCTAATCCCCACAAAAAATCCCCTTGTTAATTGCATTTTCTTGTTATAAAGTTACTAACTTTCCACTTGATTTCTACAAATTTTAAAGATCCCAATTGTAGGGTCATTCAATGTAGCATTTACCTGTTTAATTGTGCATTTGGGTGTAATTTAGTTCAAGGTTTTATCTTTTATCTTTGTGAATGTCACTAATAATGTTGAAATTGGATAGATCTTCTTCTGAAACACCACCGGCTACTAAAATTCCGATCAGCAAAACATCACCGGCGACACCCAGAGTCAGTAAACTTGCCCGGGGAGTTACTAAATCTGAGACAGATTCCCCGTCTCCCCTACAAAGCACTAGAGGTTCTGTGGAACGATCACCACGATCTGTTGCTTCGAAGCCTACGGTAGATCGCCGGTCCCCAAAGATCAGCACCCTTGGTGAAGTAAGTGGGCCTGAACTTTGAAGTTTCAGTATTAACATACTTTTGGCATTCTTATAATTGGCTTAAATTGAATCCAGATTGAACCCATTTCCACAATCTTGATTAAATTGATATTTTTCCCTCATTTTAATGTAATATGTTTAGGTTAGCAATTATTCCCCCCAACTTTCCATTTATAATCTGATCATGATCAAAAGTTCAAAACATAATTGTGTGGCTTAGATTAAATGTATACATGATGAAAATAGTATCGGACGGTCTAGATTAAAGCTCTTGAAATTAAGAGGTCTTAAAATGAATGCCTAGTGGCTTTGTATTCTAGTATAGGTTTGCTAACGAAATTTGAACTTTTTTTTAACCAAGCACGGTATTTTGTAACCTGAGTAGCATGTTGCCTGTTACATTTGGCTGATTTGTCGATATTATGCTGACATGGCCATCTAGATTGACTGGATATGTAAATTATATATCATAAAATGTAAATGATCTAATCAGTGGTGGATCCAAGATTTTCGACCTATTTTTGCACTATTGGAAAGCAATTTTTAAACTTTATTTAAGGGGATGCATTAAGTTTTTGTTTTTTTAACTTTGAACTCTAAAAATTATAACATTATAAGTTTATAACTAGCTTCATGACTAATATACTTTTGTTTTATTTGTGGTTTGCCAGAAACCAGCCCCGAGTCCAAGGGGGGTGCAAAAGGGGTCAGAATTACAGGCTCAATTAACTGCTCTTCAAGATGATCTTAAAAAAGCTCAAGAAAAGTTAGTGTTGGTTGAAAAAGAGAAAGCAAAAGCCATTGATGACTTAAAAGAAGCACAAAAATTATCAGAAGAAACTAACGAAAAGCTTCATGAGGCACTTGTGGCTCAAAAGCATGCAGAAGAAAACATCGAAATAGAAAAATTCCGTGCAGTTGAAATGGAACAAGCGGGAATCGAATCTGCTCAAAAGAAGGATGAACATTGGGAAAAAGAACTGGAATCTGTTAAAAACCAACACGCTGCTGACGTGGCAGCTCTGGTTGCTGCCACCCAAGAGCTTGAAAAAGTCAAACAAGAGTTGACCATGACTTGTGATGCTAAAGATCAAGCTCTTACCCATGCAGATGATGCAACAAAGATTGCTGAAACTCAGATGGAAAAGGTGGAAACTTTAACCAATGAGATCACACGGTTGAAGGGATTACTGAACTCCAAATTTGAATCAGAAGCCGATAAAACAAACAAGATGGTGTCTGAATTGAATCTGGAGATTGAAACTCTGAAATCAGAAGTAAATCAGAGTGAAAAGTTGGTTTTGGATCTGAAAGCAGAGATAGAGACATTGAAATCAGAGGGTCAAGAAACCGATAAATTGGTGTCTGAATTGAAATCAGAGGTTGAGTGTCTGAAATCAGAAGAAAAAGAGCTGAAATCAGAGATTGAAACTTTGAATCAAGAAGTCAGAAAAGCCAAAGTTTACAAGGAGAAATTAGTCCACATAGAAGCTTCATTTGAGGAACTAAATGTTGAATTAGAAGCTGCTAAAATGTCTGAATCATATGCAAGAAGCATAATGGAGGAATGGAAGACAAAGGTCGAAGAATTAGATCTTCAAGCAGAAGAAGCTAAAAGATTAGAAAGATCTGCATCTTCATCACTCGAGTCAATGGTCAAAGATTTGGAAAATAGCAACGGTTTGTTGAGAAATGCAGAAGCCGAGATCTTTTCTTTAAAAGAGAAAACCGGTTTATTAGAAATGTCAAATGTGAGACAAAAAGGCGATTTGGAAGAATCTGAACGTACCCTTCAGAAAATGAAACTAGAAGCTTCTGAAATGGCGAAAAAAGCTGAAATCTTGAAAAATGAGCTTGAAACTGTGAAGGAAGAAAGAACACAAGCTTTGAACAATGAGAAATTAGCAGCTAGCAGTGTTCAGAATCTTCTAGAAGAAAAGAACAAACTTATAAGTGAATTGGAAACATCTAAAGATGAAGAAGAAAAAAGCAAGAAAGCATTGGAAAGTTTAGCATCGGCTTTACATGAAGTTTCATCAGAAGCAAGAGAAGCTAAAGAACAGTTATTATCTAATCAATCTGAAAATGAAAATTATGAAGCACAGATTGAAGATTTGAAACAAGCGTTGCAAACGACAAATGAGAAGTACCAAAACATGCTAGACGATGCAAAACATGAAATCGACATGCTTATGAACACGATTGAACAAGCTAAAGACAGCCATAAAAGTACAGAATCAGAATGGAAAAAAAAGGAGATTGAAATAATGGATTGTGTGAAGAATTCTAAAGAAGAAAACGATTCTTTGCAGAAAGAGATTATCAAGTTAACTAATTTGCTTAAAGAAACCGAAGAAGAAGCTCATGCTTCTAATGAAGAACGGGCTCAAATCAAGAATCTTTTAAAGGAATCACAATCTGAAGTTAGTTATCTTACAGAAGTTCTTGGTGATGCAAAAGCCGAAAGTGTGAATTTGAAAGAAAGTTTAATGGATAAAGAAAATGAATTGCAGAGTCTTGATCAAGAGATCACGGAGCTTAGAACGCGGGAGGTTGAATCTTTGAAGAAGATCGAGGAGCTGACTAAATTGCTCGAGGAGAAAGATGCTAAAGTGACAGTTAACGAAAAGGATGATGTCACAGACAGTGAAAAAGATTATGATATGCTTCCAAAAGTGGTGGAATTCTCTGAACACAATGGAGATGCTAAAATTGAGCAACCTGCAAAAGAAACACCATTAATTGAAAATAAAGATCAAGAATTTGAATTTAAAACGGATTCAGCGGTGAAAGAGGTGAATGGAGAACATAAAGATTCTGAAGAAGTTGAATTTAAGATGTGGGAAAGTTGCAAAATTGAAGAAAAAGATTTGCCATCCGAAAAAGATGCCACGGTTCATGATGAATCTTTTGATGATGATGTGGATTCAAAAACAGAAGGCGCCGAAGGGTTTGATCAGATAAATGGTGCAGCAAATGTTGAAAATGGTGCCAGCTCACCATCAAAGCAGGACTCACAAGTGAAGAAGAAGAAACCGTTACTGAAGAAGTTTGGAAACCTGTTGAAGAAAAAGGGCACAAGCAACAACCAGAAGTAGTGAAAGAGGTAAACCGTTGTTACACGTGTTTGTGTCCTTGTTCTTTTTGTCTTTTGATACAATTTTTTTGTTTTTTGATCTAAAACAGTGGGTAATTACGCGTCATCTTTGGAGAGTTGTTTGTTATTATTATTGTGTATGATATTCAGCTATTCTCAGTTTCTCATGTTCTTATATGTGATTTCCCCATGTATGTTACATAGAAAGTTATTTGGAAAGGAAATAAATGGTTCATATGGTTTCAGGTTGACTTTTTAGTAAAAGTCTTTTGTCATTTGTATAAACGGCTACAATTCTTGTTTTAAGCAAAATCAGCACATATAGCTTGATGAGTATTTTATTTGAATTATAAGAAAAATGTTTTGTCTGAACTACTATAACTGTAATAAAAGGAAACAACAGCTTCATGTGGTATCAGGTTGAGTCTTCAGTAAAAGTCAAACTATTTTGTCATTTGTATAAAATTACTAAAATTATTGTTTTAAGCAAAATCAGAGCATATAACTTAATGGGTAGTTTATTTGAAGCATAAGGGAAATGTTTTGTCTAAACTACTATAATGGAAAGGAAGTGGCAGCTTCATGTGGTTTCAGGTTGACTTTTTAGTAAAAGTCAATCTTTTTTTTTTCTGCAAACTACTATAATGCAAGTTTTAAGCAAAATCATAGCATGACACTTGATGGGTAGATTTAATTTAAGTAAAGTTTTGTAATCATCCAAACAACATGTCATAATTGTTTCATCACTTTCTTTAAGATTTATGGGATAATTTGATTATTTTGGAGGAAAAAAACGCTTGATCATATCTCAACTGCTTCTTGTCTCTATTATATTTAATTTGAAAGGATCTGTTAACAGTTAATTTCTGCAAATACTGATGTCAGTGATCTTGAGCCACATGTGTTTGCAAGTGGTGTGTGATGGTTGAAAATCTTTAAATTGTGGAAGGCAAATAGCACATGGAAATGTACTTTCACTTTAACAATTGTTCATCATGTTCAATAATATTAAATGCCAGCATGACAATGTCAGAAATTATTTGGAACATGTAGAACAGCACATGTCAGTTGGGTTTCAAAAAGGAAAGCAGTCTGCTTTTTTTCACTTTAATCCATGGAAGCTTCAATGGGAATTTGTGATGTGTGTTTAATTTCTGAAAAAGGTTCTTTTTTTATTTTTAAATAAAAATATTACAAAAATCAGAAATAATGTTAAAATAGGATGTTTGATGAATCTGTACTGTACATACGTCTTGGGACGGCATTTTCATATGATTCAATTGCTTTACTTTATAAACTTAATTAAAATGATAATCTAACACCTTAAATTTCAATTGTAATATTATTAAAGGGGCTTGATCTTCGGACACTCCGACAAGTGTTTAGACACCGTGACACCTATACGACTCATATTGTCCTATACGAGTCGTATAGATGTCAGGTGCGTCAGATAATGTCCGCCACTTGCCTATACGACTTGTATTGTATTTTTATATTTTTAAAATGTATATTTTGTTTTGAATTATTTGAAATGACATATTATTCCTTGGTATGTGTACTAATTATCCGACGTGACGTATATCAAAACTTACTATAAATACCGTTATATGTTAATTTATTTCATCGTTCGTTTCACACTTTAAAAAAACCCTATCCGAGTCGTTCTACCAAAAAAGAGGATGTCGTCTAATGGGAGAAACGGAAGGCGTCACAACGGGTCATCATCTAATGCACCCGTCATAGACATTCCGACACCGGTAGAGAACTATGCTTGGCAAAATGCTCAGAACTGGTCTCGAAATGTTGTCTGATTCTTTTACAGCGGAGATGCCCATTGGTGTAGGGTGTCTTGTATGGGCCATACCACACTTGACATTGAATTTTGGGGTACCCTTCAAGGGCTTCGTGGAGATGGTTATGTCGGTTCAATTGTAAGTTTTTAAAACATATGTGTGTCGCGTTAATGTATTTTAAATGTTAATAATTATTATCTTATTTTACAGCATGTTCAGGCTTTGACACACAATCTTCTTGCTTGGTGGTTAGATTACATAACAAGAACGGAGGACTTGCCGAGCGGGGATCGTTGGATGATTCTCCTATATGAGTTTATGGACCTGATATTTGAAGGATCGGTTGATGCCTTCGAATATGGTGATGTGGGAGGTTGTTACGGTAAAGTTGTGTTGATTTTAATTTATTTTTAAAATCATACAATAATTGTTTTTTGGTTTTAGCAGTTCCGGTGGCGATGAAAACTAGTATCTTTTCCGGATTTGTATGGTGACACTACAAATTCATGTATTCTTTTTGCGCGATTGTCGTGCAAATACGTGCAATGATTAATGGTGCATTCAACATGTTGTTCACGCAATAGTTATGCAATTTGAGTCTTGCTTAATTTGAGTCTTGCTTTATATAGTTTCTACAACGTATACCATGTTTTCAACGCTTTAGCCAAGAAGCAATACTTGAATTACTAGTATTCGGGGAAAGTGTGTGGCCTCCAAATGATGTTCACATTGGTTGAGATTCACGGGTGGTAATTTGTATGTTATTGTGTAGGCTGGTTCAAAACAAGTCATTAGCGTAAGTCAATCTACAAGATGTTTGTAAGAGATACAGACGTTTTATGGCCGATGAATTATATGTTATGTGTACACGGCAGTGATTTTTTGTACTAATTTGTGTACACTTTTCACCATCTTGTAAACTTATAATAAACTGTGTTTGATGAAAACTTTTGTGTTTGATGAAAATTGACCAGAATCCAACATGGTTTGAATTATTTGACTATGTATGTTGCAAAAGTTACTCCATAAATTCAAATCAGTATTTATTTTTTATGAGTTTTCTATAAATCTTGAAGTAACCATTCTCATGTCTTCACTATACAACTCAATCCACCAACTCATCGCAAGATGTGAATGTCTGAAACAATAGTATGATTAGTCTTATATAAAGATAATGAAAAATGAGTTAAGAAATATTATACCTCATTGGTTTCATACAATCCAATCTTCTTAAGAGATTCAACCAGCATCTCGTTGTTAAGAGGTTCAACCAACATCTCGTTGTTTAGAGTTTCAGGCTTTCAGTGCATACTCTAAGAATATTCATCACCAATATTGTAATAAGATGCACCATTAAACATATGGTTGCTACCCCATAATGACATTGATAATTACTTTTCTAATAAATTAAGGAACTTTTTTTACATTGAATTGAAATAATAAATGAAGAAATTAATAATATTGTAACGGTTTATATAGTAGTTTATTATGGAATTTTACACCATGTCAAAAAATCATCACACATATCGAGGAATCTTACGTCGTATCAAATAGTGTGCACGCATATCAAGGAATCTTAGGTCAAATAATGTGCACGTATTTCGAGGATCTTACGTCATATCAACATAATTCACACGCATATGGGGGAATCTTATATCGCGTCAAACGAATTTTTAGGAATTTTTTAGTAAAAAAATACCCTATACATGTCGTGACGTGGATCGTATACGTCTATACGATTTGTACTGTGGAACTAGAATGACTGATGTGACGTGGTGGGGATTTGTTGTTTAACCTTAATGTTATACAACTCGTATTGCCCTATATGAGTTGTATAGCGGGCGTTAGGAGAACAAGTGGGGTGTACCAATAATAGCCCCCGTATTACAATGTAGATAAAAATACGTATATAGCAACATAATATTCTGAATTTTATAAAACAATATATCCAAAAAGTTATAAGAGAAAAAAATATATTTAAAATTAATTATGTTATTAAAAAAATATTATAATATAATTATATTTAAAAACATTACTTATCATGAGTAAGTTTTCTTTTTAACCTATATTTATTTTGAGGTATATGACATGTTGAGTGCTAGGCAACGTGTTTGTGTTGTATTATGATATAAATCGGTCTACCTTGGGTCCAACAGCTCCTAACCATGTCGGCAATTCTTGGTTAAATAACAAAATATTTTATATAAATTATCATCTTCTTTAAAATGAAAGTCGTAAGGAACAATGAATGGTCCTTATTGTCTATCCACGTGGCAAACAAGAATTGGTTAGTGTTAATTTGTTTTTCTTTGGAAAAAACGGAATTTCATTGCCATTATATGTAGGTCCGTCCACAATTAAAACAAAAAGAATAGGTTTCTTTGCTGGTCATGCTCAGCCCCTCTACAGTCTACCCTCTTAACCCTGGTTCGAAACTTGGGGACCTTTTTATCTTCTCTTTTCCTTACCCCCCCCCCCTTTTTTTTTTCCTAATTTACTAATTTTTTTAAAACTCTCTTTCGTTTAGGTAGGACCGCGTTGGGTTTACTTTATTTTGACTTTTCTATGAGTTATGGTTTTTCGATCGCACGTTTTAATATTTTGCGCATTTGGATCCTCGATGACGCGTTTGGGTGTTTGGTATCGTGGAGTGCTTGCCGCTGCAAAGCGCGGGTTGGCATCCCACTAGTTTACGTTTATGTTACAATTTTACTCGTAAAAAGGACTAAAATTACTACACAATAGTCAGAAAATTAGTAATCCTTTTAAAATTAACCTCTTAGCTACAATACCATTTTTGGCTTTTTCAAAATAATTAATTAATAAATACCAACCTTTTCACCAGTAAAACATAATTGAGGATGGTTCAATTGGTTGAGTAGAGTTGTTTCAGCCTCACTTTGTTTCCTTCCACCCAGGTTCGAGTCTATGGGTTTTTTTTTTCCTCCATTTTTTCCACACTTTACTTAAATTTTTTTCACTGACTTACATTTAGTTAAGATCTTTGTGAGTTTACTTTATTTTATACTTTTGATATTCCTTATATTTTCCAAGCACATGTTTTGATATTTTATCGCTCTTTCAAACACGCGCTTAGATATTTGAGTTCAATGGCTATGATCTGCCCGTTTCAAACGATCCATATGTTGTGTCTAACCCAAACCCACAAAGCTCAACGGTTGAAAATCCTACGGCTAACTCGTTTAAATTGGTAATATTTTCCCGTGAGTTGTTACCGCTATCAGGTTCCCAACCCGATTACAAACCGGCAGTTCGGTTCGGTCACTATCTGGTCTTTTTGTACACCTCCTCTAGGAATGATTTCAAGCATGTATTTATTTGCTGCTTGATATATATACACTAAAAATAATGCCTTCACAGTAGTAAAATAATTCATGTAAAGCATTGTAACATTAAGGTCCACAATCAAGGTTTTTTTATCATCATCATCATCATCATCATCATCATTTTCATTAGTGTGACATGGTTCAAAAGGATCAATCTAGAAAGGTAAAAAGAAATTAAAAGATTTGCTAATCCCAATTACAAAAGCTTCAACCCTCCGGTTACATCATCAACCATATCAGCTGGCCCTGCATGTGCATGCACTTCTGAAGATTAGTTCTAATGAATTTTTAAGGGATACGCAGAGGTGGCAATTGTGACCAATTTACTTGTGATATGAGAAGGCGACAATTTGGGTTGTCTTTTATCTCAAACGGGTCAGATGAATAAATTAGCCAAATGGGGATAGGGTCTAATGGGTCTAAGACATCTTACTCCTAATGCATACAACCTCCTAAATACGTTTTATTCAAGATTTAAATTATCAGTGTAGTAACGTTTTTGTAATCATAATTAACAAATTAATTGTCCAAAAAAAACTAAAAAAAGGACAAAAAAGTGTTGGTGTCCAACATGGCCAGGCTCATTTGACCCATACTAAAAATGACATTTTAACCCAAGATAGTTTTGACCCGTTACTCAGCCCGACCGACCTGTCATCTTGTCACCTCTAGGAAAAGGAATGGGAAAGACACTAGTGTGCCGGAAAAGGATAACTTACCAAGAACTGCCATCACTGTCCTTGAATCTGCAAAATAGAGAAAATAAGATACTTTCAACTGTATTTATTTTAAAATACGCACAAACAGAAAATAAAGTATAAAAGGTTCTAAACTTACAAAAGCAAGATACTCAAGGGATTGTATATTTTGGCATACAAAAATGCCAAAATATTGTAAAATTAAAAAAACATGTTTTTTTTGCATCAAATTTTTACTTTTTGATACATCGATACAAGGGAATTTTTGTCTTCTACAAAGTTTTAAGAATACTATCGTCATTAGTCATTTTTTTGGCCAAATTTCATATAAACAAAACCGGAGCATACTTGGGTAGCCGGTGGTTTAAAAAATAGTTTCAATATATTATATATGGGTGGACTTGATGAATATACATGGGTGGGCTCACATACATTATCCTAGAATAGTAACAATACAAGTTTATCTTTCACTAATCTATAGGAACAACAAAAGATGTATCAACACTCACAACCAAATTAACACCAAAAAAAATCATGTTAAAACATGAGTATGGAAGCGTACTTGGTGCTATTTGTGTTCGTCCAGCATCAATGACAATATGAGTTGGTATAGACAATGATTTTGCTCTTTTCTGCAAAACATTATGAAAAAGGTTTAACGTATAAATATATGTGCAAACCATAAATAGAATATTATATAAAAGGAAACTTCTGGGTTCTACATGCAAGGGGTATACTGCTTATTAAAACTGTTTATTTGGTTATTGTGTTTTGTAAAACAGAAAGTTGTTTAGAGAGTGTTTGGGATTGCTTATCTAAATTGTTTTGGATAAGGAGGTGTTTAGGATTGCTTATTCAAATAGTTTATCTGCTTATCGCGTTGTTTATAAAAGCATATAAGCACTTTTCAGCGGTTGGATGAAGAAAAGTGTTTACACTTGTCTGCTTATTTTAGGTTCCGGTAAGCATTTTGAGATTGCCTATTTCATACCTGTTATCTTAGTGGATTCAAAACTACAAATTTATTCATAGGGTGAAATAAGCCATTTACAATAAGTTGATTATCTGCACACTTAGCGTGAAATCAGAATGACATTGTGTCGGAAAATTGAAGATTCACAAGCAAACATTTTTATGTTATAAATAAAATAAATAAATACATACTTGTAATTCCAACATATCATCTTCACTTTCAATTTTCACCACCACCTTAACCTGCCCACACATCTCCCACCTGCATAATTGCATAAATATAACCGAGTATAATCAACAACAAACACATAAAAATAGATCTTTAGGACCCAATATCACTAAAAAAATCAATGATTTACAGAGATACCTGCTTAAAGCTTTAGGTGCTCGGTGAAGAATCTTTTTATAAAGACCCAAAGTTGCATGGCTGCCAAACCACCATAGTTTTATACTTGTTAGAAAGTCATATAAACACATTACTTTATAGAAATATTGTGTGATAAATACATTAATTTGTAGTTTCATTTCAAGTGGTAACATGTTTAATATGCTATATATGCAAAGTTATATCTACCTGCACTGGGCAGCGATCTTCCCTTTTCCCATCTTTAGGTCATTTCTTACCACCAAAACCTACATAGAAGAAGAAAACTTTATATTATAGCTTATAAGAATTAGGGGGTGTTTTGAAAGTGATTATGCAATATTGAATAATCAGAGTTTGATAATCAACTATAAACAAACAGGACAACAGGACATAGACACTAGTGTTTGGATGTATTTTTGTTATTTGAAGTTATAATCATCATATAATCAGATGTTTGAATGTGTGGTAAATTCCTACTGTTTAACAAAACGATTAAATAAAATGATTGAGATGTAAAAAACGTAGAGACGGTTTGTGAAACGGAAATACAAGTCTTGTATTAGGTTTGCAAACTGGTTATCTGATTATTGTGTTTTCAAATCACAGATAATCAGTTTTGGGTGTTTGGATGGAGGCAAACTGATTCCGATGGTTATTTTATTTTCTTATCGAAAATAACCAGTTTTGGATAATTGGTTTAGAGGTAGCTCATTTAAACTGATTATCTGATTCTGACTACATTTTCCTCTTAAATCCGTAATAATCAGAATTGTCAAACACTCGTACAACTGACGATCAAATTATTACAATATCAAACAGCATAACCATATCCAAACACTATCTCCTGCATCGCGTTTTATTACAGTTGATTACTCATTCTGGTTATTGCAAACGCATAATCCCTTCAAAAACTCAATCCCAAACACCCTCTCAAAACTGCATGCTTAAAGAAACATTACCATCTTAAAATCTTCAATAATCTCAGCCAGTTTTTCAATCTCAAGGGGCGGTTTGGCGGCCCGGCACTTTTTATTTCCATCTACAAGTGCAGCAGTTTTGACCGTTTTGGTTGAAAGAAACTTGAGACCAGGTTTTCGTGCACCAACGAAGAAACCCAAAGCAAGACATCCTGCCCCAACTAAGATAGCACTAAGCCATGCGACATCCATCATATCCAAATTCAAATCAACACCTTTCCCTTAAGTTCAAAATTGATGAAATTTTATTATTTTTGACAGCAGATTAATTGAGAGCCTACAAGAAACATTATAAGTAATGCAATGAATATTAATTGAATATGCAGACAAGTAAATAAATAAACGTTATTTCTACTTGCCCCAACTCCATCTCTCCCAATACAAAATAAACTTCTGAATCTATTCTAGAATGTAGTCAATTTACTTCCAAATTCAATTATCAGTTTATCACAATCCCCAACCTGTAGTTTTCAAGATTCCTAAACCAATATCGAGTAATTGCCAAAAGGTACTACTAAAGAGACACCATCACCAAAAGTGTACACCAGCATGCCTGTCACATCATACGGTCCGTATGATGGGGCCAATAATGGTCATACAGACTGTATGAATGTCACATAAGTCATTTCAATGTCAGTCAAACACACCATACGGGACATATATTTGGCAAACACCACCTCATATAGGTAGAAAATCATACGGGTCGTATAGAAAATCATACATCATAATAACAACCAATTTATTGAGTAATTATCAAAAGTGTACACCAGCATGCCTGTCACATAATACGGGCCGTATGACCCATACAGGCAGAATGATAGGGCCAAAAATGGTCATACTTTGTCAATGGTCAAATCAATCATTTCAATGGCAGTCAAGCACTTCATACCGCAAACACCACCTCATCCAGGTCGTACAGAAAATCATACGGGTCGTATAGAAAAATATATGACCATATTTTCCATATCATACGGCCATATGACCATTTTTGCCATATCATACGGCCGTATATTGGTGTCTGGGTAATGTGTGTGGTGTTTCTTTAGCACTGACCATATTTTCCATATCAAAATTGAAGCTAAAGGTAGTTACAAAAAAAAGCTCAAATTGCCATTGGAAGTCAAAATTTGATCTTTTTTTCTCAAACAAGATTTACAAACAGTAATTTTGTGAAAAACATTTGTTCAAAATCAAAGCCACCTGAATCATACACCATAATATCAACTAGGTTCATGATGCTAAACATAAATAGTAATTGATAGCTTGAAATCATGAATAATTTTGGGGATTTGTAATCGAGTCGAAAAGAAGTACCAGTAGGTTGATATCGGAGAAAACAGCATTGGCAAGATGATCGATCGGACGGTGAGGAAAGTGGGGCGTGCTGCGGCGCCCCAGAACGGCTCTAAGCAAATCCCAAATGCGATTTCAACTTTCTACTTGAATGCTAAAAGATATAGCAATGTACATAATTCGTCCCTCATCTTCCAGGGTTTAACCATTCTATTGTTTTCGCCACTTATCTATATCTATACTCCATAATAAAATAGTGTAATCTGGGACACGTGTGGCTCTCATATTCAACAACTTTTTTTTCCGCCTAAACACTATGACCCATTTTCTCTTTACACACAGATCCTATTTAGTATCCACGTTTCTATTTGAAACCCTAACTGTGAATCGCTCCCTCGCCGCTTCATTCCATTCTTCTTCTACCACACGGACTCACCCCCAGGCCTCAGGTCACATCCCTTAGACGATCGACAACAATGGGGAAGCCATTAGGCCCGACAAGATAGTTCTTCAGGAGGATAGATGAATGGAGGAAGCATCTAATGCTCACGAATTTGTTCCGCCATGCCACTTCTAGCCTCGGAATCGCTCTCGTCGCATTTGGCGTCTATTTCGTCTGTGAAACTTTTTACGACAAGATCTACACTCCTTCTCACCACTCACCTTCGCAATCTCACTGGAATCCATACTTATGATTTTCCCTTTCAGCATATTGGATATCCCCAAATTGTAAACATGGCGAGAAGACCTTACTTTGACATACCGTATATAACATGACCAAATAAGGTATCGAGGTAGCATCATGATGAGGTCAAAAATCAAAACTGCTAACAGACACCCTCATAACAACTAATTTTTTTTTTTGCTATCAAAAGATGTAACGAACCAAAATCTAGGTTTTGTTTTCAAATAAATAAAATATTTTAATAAATATTATGGTGATAATAATATTTTAGAAATAAGTTGAAACAAGTGGGTTTCAAGTTAGTAATAGGGTTATACTAGTTTTGGAATGAAGTGGGTGAAATGAAAGTTGATGGGCTAAAGGTGTAATATGGTAAATCTGCCATTTTGACTAAAAGAAGTCAAAATTGAGCTTTTGCTCATTGTGTGGGTCGTTCATTTCAAGAGGATAAAAGGAGAAATTGCAATTGAAGCCTAAATCGTGCATTTGAGCTTGGATTTGTGAAGGTTTTGGCTCACACAACACATTCCTAACATCAAGTAAGTGTAATCTTCCTTTAATTTCACTTTTGAATGTGTTAGTAGGTGGGTTTGTAGAAATCCGGAAATTATGAATGCATGTGGTTAATTGATGTTAGATTGTTGATAATCTAGCTAAACTAAAGGTAAAGGGTGGTGATTAACATCCTAGAACCCTTTGATTTTTTATTATGAGAAGTTAGGGTTCATATGGAGAAAATTGGGGGTGTTTGGATTATGATGATAGAATGTTGAATTAGTGATGATTAAGTGTTTATATAGTGTTAGACACTTGAATGAACACCAAATTAACCTAATCGAAGATATTGAATGAAAAATTAGTGTCAAGGAATTGGAAAGAAAACTCATGTAGGTGAGATTGAATTGAAAGAGGGTGTTTGGTTATAGGAATAACCCAAACGGGTCAGTTTGGGTTGGAAATGGAAATTGGGTTGTGAACTCAATTATAATGTGATTTTGGATGTATGTTGGATTACTAAACTAGGTGTATATGTTTAGGTAATCAAATTGTGAACCGATAAGGTGGTGCGGGATCTTCTAACCCAAAAGGTAAGTGCCTTTGCACTTACTTAGTATTGATGATAAAAGGGTGGTACATGGGTTATATGTGCATACTATGTTGTTGAAATGAATGTGTATGAATATGTATGAACTAGTATGTGTAAGTGAATGAATGTAGTTATAGTGATAATACTATAATGGATATGTGCAAATGAATGAATGTTGTTATATTTGTAATACTATAATGGATATGTGCAATGAATGAATGTAGTTATAGTTGTAATACTATAATGGATATGTGTAAATGGGGTTATGGATTAAATACCATAAAGGAAATGAGGTTATGATCTAAGTATCATAATGAATATGAGGTTATGATCTAAGTATCATAATGGATATAAGGTTATGATCTATGTATCATAATGGATATGAGGTTATGGTTTAAATACCATAATGGATATGAGGTTATGATCTAAGTATTATAATGGAAATGAGGTTATGGCCTATGTGCCATAATGGATATGGAAAAGTGTAATATGAATGTTATATGAAAAGAATGAAACTTGTAGATGTAATGCAAGTGATAAGAAGCCTTTTTGACTAATTGGGTGCAAACGGGTCAAATGGGTGAATGGGTGAAAACAAGTTGTAATTACTTGTTTGATATATTTATCTTCAATACTAACGGTGATAAGTTTATGTGGTTATGTTGGAAAAGTTCCGATGTAGTCAAAGTCAAGTCCAAGGCGTTGGCGGATTCTTGTATGTAAAAATGATATTTTGGGGTGTGAATAGAAATCTTTGAAAGGGATGTAATTTGAAACAAGAATTGTTGTTTTAGTGTACATATTTGGTGTTTAGAATGTTTTGAACAAAAACCAAGTGTTTGGTAATTTTTGTGTCAAGTTGGAATGGAAATTGGATGGGAAAAATGGCTAAGTATGGAACTGGGCAGAAAAACTAAATTTTATGTTTACTGAAGGGCCCCGCGGTACGCGAGAACCAAGTAGGGTTCTCCCACGGTACGTGAGAACCAGGTAGGGTTCTCTCGCGTCGCGGTACGCGAGAGACCTGGCTCTCGGGCAGACAGAATTGGACTCCCTCGCGGTACGCGAAGGGAGGGGTTCAATCCCTCGCGGTACGCGAGGATTATAAAAAAAATAAAAATTCTTAGGATAAATGCTTCCGCACGTTTAAATGTTTTATTAATTGGTGTTCTAATTAAGGGTGTTACAAAAGACTTATTATGTGAAGTGAGTTCACGCAGGAAATCAATCTTTAAGCTCTCTGAAAACAAACTTCTATAAAGAATCCCTCTTATATATGAAAATAAGTCAATATATGTAGGCATATTAGTCTTCATGTGGACCATTTCAATATATTATGGTCTTATGAGATTCATCTTTGTATGATCACATATGAGTATTTTAGCTATCCAACATGTATCATTTGCACAATTATTACGAGAACCCTTATTTTCAGGTATACATCTTACTAATCTATTTCTATGCATTACTTGTCAATGTGCATCATTAGGACTTATTTAAATGAAACCTAGGTCATCATAAAATATGCACTAACAATTATGTATATCATTTGCATGTATAAAAAGGAATTAACAAACATTGGTGATACATGACACGGTACTATCAAACAACATGTCTTATACTTCATGACTTCCAATAATTCTCAAATTTTAATTGTAGCACCTATGTATTCTAAGAGGTCTATAAATCAAGTTTCTTCATTTTTGGAGTTATATAGCTATTTCTTTGAAAATAACCTTGTAAATACAAAAATAGGAAAAATACTTATACATTTTTAAAAATTCCCAAACTTCTACAGTAGTTTCTACTGATCATTGGGGACTTATTTATAAAATTTCGTAATTTTTGGAGTTGGGAAACTATTTCTCTTAATGATGGGTAATTTCTTGGATTTTATAAAACCTAGAATTTTGTAAAAATCCTTTTAAATTATAAGATTTATATTTTCCAGAAATTTTAGCTTTTTTTTTAAAGGTAAACTGGCTATATAACAACAATAAAACGGGACTACCCTCGAGCCAGAGGCTAAGGGAAGGCCGAATACAGAACTAGGCCGTTATACAACGCTTGGGGTCAAAACTTCAAATACATTACGAGACTTTGAACTGAAAAAAACTCCATTCTTCCCACGATATATTTCTCAACTTTGATCTATTCGTGATCCATAGGTACGATAACTCTTTTATTTGGTTCACGCAATTATAATCTTTTATTACCTTGTCTTCAAAAATCCGCTTGTTCTGCACCAGCCATAAGTGTCATAGTGTTGCTAACGAGATGACGTGAATTGTCTTCTTTCTAGCCTCCGTGATCTGTAACTTTTCCACATGAAGTAACACTTCCTTTATGGTATTGAGATTGGGTGGGATAGGAATTTTGCACCAAACCCAAATTTGCCACCATATTGCTCTTGCATATAGACATGAAACTAGAATGTGACCCGCCCCTTCTTGGTTAATTCCACAGTTAGGACCCGTCAAATTCTCTATATTTAGACCTCTTCTTGCCAATGCGTCCAACGTTGCAATCCTTCCTTCCACTACCCTCCAAACGGATAGACTAACTTTCGGGGGGGGGGGGGGGGACCAGCCGTTCCACCTGAAGTTCTCATTCGATGTAATCGATTCTGTCCGTGCGATCTCTTGTTCTTTTCTAACTAAGCTGACCGAAAATACTTCTTCCTCGCTGCCTTTCCATATCCACTCATCTTTCTTTTGAGTTAAAACTACTTGCGATAACAAGATAAGTAAATTGTTAAGTTGTTGTTGTGCCATTTCTTGTAATCATTCTGATTTCCAAACCCAACTCCATTTTCTAGTATCAGTCCTGAAACAATCTGCAACATAAATAGCTTTGTTAGATGATAAGGAAAACAAGCTTGGAAAAATATTTTTTAGTATGCCAACTTCGTGCCAATTATCCAACCAAAATCTCGTATTAACTCCATTTCCCACATTTCTTTTGATTCTTTGAAGTAGGTCGATATTATGTTTAGAAAACTCATTTTCAATTGCCATTATATTTTTCCATACACCAGGTATGTATTTCTTCAGTGGGAATGATTTTGTAGATCTTAGCCCTCCGTGTATAGCTTTAATGACTCGTGCCCACATCTGAGTATTATCGTTCTTTATTCGCCCCCACCATTTGGTAAGTAACGCCAAGTTTAAGTCTTTGATACTCCCGACTCCAAGGCACCCTTTTACATTTGAGGCCATTATTTTATCCCAAGCTACCCATCTAATTTTCTTACCCGATCCGCCACCTCCCCATAAGAATTTCCTTCTAATACCTTCCAGTGTTTTTATTACCCCCTTCGGTGCTTTAAACATAGATAAATAATAATTTGGTTGCCTAGCACTACTTTTACTAGAGTAACTCTTCCGGCTAGAGAAAGTGTCTTTGCCTTCCAGCTTGATAGTTTTTTGTTGAATTTATCGATCACCGGTTTCCAAGCTTTAACTGTATTCATGTTATCCCCTACCGGCATCCCCAAATAACTGAATGGTAACTTCCGCCCTTTGCATAATATGATGGTAGCCATGTTGTTGATTGTGTCTTGATCCGGGCCCACCCCAAACAATCTACTTTTACCCAGGTTTACTTTCAGGCCAGCGCATAAATTGAAGATTTTGAGAATTCTGCTTAAGTTTTTTAAGTTTGATGTACTCCATACTCCACAAAAAATTGCGTCATCTGCATAAAAAAGGTGAGATAGAGTCACCCCGGGTTTAGAAAATGTAACTCCTTCGAATATTCCGAGGTAAACTGCTTTCTTCATCATAATGTTTAAAGCCTCCATAACCAGCAGGAATAGAAAGGGGGAAACTGGATCCCCTTGCCTAAGCCCACTCTTTAATTTGAACTCCTGTGATGGTGAACTATTTATCAAAACCGATCCCCGCCCTACCATTAAGATCCCTAAAATCCAATGATAGTAAAAGTGGACTTCGAAGTCCCTAAAATCCAACACAAGGGTTGTTTTTGTTAAAACCTTAAAGTTACTAGTATTAATAACTTTTTGTAAGTACATATATCAGCTATAAACCTTATGTCATAATTTAAGTTTGGTCCTTCGTAAAGAAGTTAAAGTTTATATGTCTTTGAGAAAAATAAATATTCACGTCGGCATTATTAACGTATTTTTGAAACTCCCACTTCATTCTCATCCACATGCCATAAACATGATCATATAACAAGTGTTTGACAAAGACTTACAAGAACATTTAAAGTCAACAAATCTTTTGACAAACAAACTACCACCGGTGTTTCACATATTAGAAACTACGTCGGTGAAACAGTCTAGACATATATATCGCATTAGGACTAATCCTTAGTCCTCAATAGTATTTAATTACATCGTAGGACTCAAGTAGGATCATCCGGTTACAATTATTCATTTACATATTTTTTTGGAATTACCGATGAATCACTAGACTACATACGCGTGAGTTCTCATGACCTTTTTTAAATATTTATTTTCACTACTTATTTTACTCATATGTTCAATGATTGGAATAATTTTACATAAGTTACGAATATTATCATTTAAGTCCCCACCTTTACACAATCATTTAGCTTGGAATTAAGCCGTGGAATATATGAATAATACTATTCGGGTTGACACCCCCTGTTCATGGTTGGTCACAACAACTTTGACTTTCATGTCTTATGAATGCATATTATCTATTTTATTTTAGATGTTTAGTGACAAGGCATTTGTTTGGGGCGTATAAGGAAGTCGATGTTTGGTTGTGGGCTCATTGTAATTACATCATGTTTATGTGAATAATGTGCAACTATTTATTCGTGTCCAAACCTACGATTTCACCAACTATTTTTAGTTAACGTTTTCAAGCATTTTTTCAGTAAATAAGCAACCTCGATACTACCTGGCTAGGGTTTTATTTTGTGAAGACTTTTGTTACTGTCTCTTCGTTGTATTGTTAAACTTGTATTTGTAAAACTATGTATCCGCCTTTAGGCCTTGAACAACGCAACCTTTATTTTGAGTGATGATATTAAAGTTCTAAGTATTCTCATATAAACAATGTTGTTACAGTTTCTTATCCCATTACACCTTGTGTTTTCATTTTAGCGGAGTGTGACAGATTTGGTATTCTTAGAGATTGAAAAGTATTCTTATACTTTAGGCCCAGGGACTATTCTTGTAACTTTGAAAGATATAAGAACACTTTGCTGCAACTTCAAGTTTCCAGATGCATCTGCAAGTCTTCGGTGCGACTAAGTCATTAACGCCCTTTTTACGCATCAACAACCTGCTTGATCATCCAAAATTATCTCAATTTTAACTCTCAAAAGGTACTGTTTGATCCTAATTTATCATTTTATGATTGTTATTGCACAAATTGTTTACAATATCTTATGCGATCATTCCTTGCTATGTGTAATCTCCCAAAATTGGCTCGCGAGCCCTAAATCTCTCGATCGCCTGATCATAAATTGTTCATCGGAGAATTCCGATCATGTATTTGTTAGATTTGTACTTGAATTGTTGCAAGTTAGTTCGTCAGTGCAAGTTACGTGTTTTCCTTTCACTTTTAACTTATAGAAGATGATTGAAGTTATTGTTGGTTATTGTTGAATTTAGGTTTGATTTTAGAGCTGCTTTGTTATTAAGTTAAGGTATTTGATTAGTGTTAGTGTTTTGAAACTGGTTTGTTTTGACAGTTGGAAACTAGGGTTTGAGTGTTTTTGAAGATCTGAGAGGTAATTGGTCTACAGAAACATGAGTGATAATCTAATGGACAAAGTGAATGCTCTCGGTGAGCGCCTTAAGATTGGAGGATCTGAGGTGGGACAGAAGATATCTGCAGGCATGAGCTCCATGAGTTTCAAGATGAAGGAGTTCTTTCAAGGTCCCAATCAAGCTGATAATCTTGTGGAGGAAGCAACTGCGGAAACCCTAGATGAGCCGGATTGGGCTACGAACCTTGAACTGTGTGATATGATTAACAATGAAAGGGTCAGTAGCATTGACATGATTCGTGCCATAAAGAAAAGAATCATGCTGAAGAATGCTAGGGTTCAGTACTTGACTCTTGTGTTGCTTGAGACTGTAGTTAAGAACTGTGAGAAGGCGTTTTCTGAAGTTGCTGCTGAGAGAGTGCTTGATGAGATGGTTAAAATCATTGATGATCCCCAAACTGTTGTTAATAACAGGAATAAAGCTCTAATTTTGATTGAAGCTTGGGGTGAGTCTACCGAGGAGCTTCGATATTTGCCTGTTTATGAAGAGACATACAAGGTATTGTTAGGACCTTTGTTTGTATCTTGTTTTCTAATTAATAGTTATTCACTAGCTTCTTTACCAAACAGGCTCTCTAAGAAAACAAGTGGAAATTGATGAGGAAACAACAATTGACAAGTATTATGTAACAATAACTATTAATTAGAAAACAAAATAATCAGTTTGTCTAATAGATACAAGGGTTTAATTCATAAAATATTATTCCAATTTATATATGTTAAATAAGTACACATAAGCAGTTGTAAAATGACAAATGCAATAAATTGAAAATAATCTCAAAGTGTTGAAAAATACCGTATTACTTATATTTTTTCTGTGATTAGTTGTTATGGAAGTGGGAATTATATAAATATAGACTGTAAAATAGTTTTACATGGTTTGTTGATATATTTCAAATCAGAAAAAGCATACCATAACATATCAAAAAATTGAATCTTAGGTTCATTTTAAATACCTTGAATATATCTTTTTTATGATGCAATTGTTTAAAAGAAACACACTATTTTGTTATTTATTTTAAAAACCATAGAAACATAAGAAATAGTTGGTTTTAGGAAATGCTGATGTCATGATTATTTTGCTTTATTACACATAAAGAAAGATTTTTTGAGTAACTTTTTTAATAATCGTGTAATACAGAGTTTGAAATTAAGAGGAATACGATTCCCGGGTCGTGATTCCGAAAGTTTGGCTCCTATATTCACCCCTCCTCGTTCAATTCCACCTTCAGAAGTATATCCTGTACCTCCACAGAATATTTATCAAGAGGCTCCGATTCCAGTTCAAAGCATGTCAGCTGAACAAACAAAAGAAGCCTTTGATGTGGCAAGAAACAGTCTTGAGCTTTTGTCAACTGTTTTATCATCTTCACCTCAACAGGATGCTTTGCAGGTATGGTTGTTATACTGAAGTTTCATCATAAGTAGAGCCCACTGCCTGCTTACTTCCAAACGTGTTGGTTTAGGTTGTGTTTAATTTCAAACAGGTCAAATAATTTATTTAGCTACATTGGGAACACGTCAAATGGGTCGAACGGTTCAAAAAGGTTGAAAGTCGCATGAAGACTTTTTGTTGCATTTCACATTACTGAAATAGCTTAGATTATGATTGTAATAAGATTGTGACATTAGTGCATTATTTTGTTTTAGAAAAAGGGACAAAAAAGTGTTTGCAGGTCAACCCAACTTGGCCTGTTGCACAGTACAAAGAATGGCCTGTCTAAACCCCAACCTACCGCCAGACTTGCCACCTCTTAGTCATAAGTCTATATGCTCTTCTAGTTCTTTCAGCATGACTCTCTTATAGCGCAATCCTTGAATACAAACTTTTTGTGAGTATAAGATTTGTAGAACACATCATGACCGCTAACTTACTAGTATTAATTTATTTGCATGATTTACATTATAGTTGATTGGTCACTTGGTTAAGAAGAACGTTTGGTTTGGAACAACTATCATTTGAAAAATCCTGATAGGCATGCCATGTGTATAACTATAAGTTGACATATGCCGAATAAAGACTTACGAGGAATCTTGATGTCTGTTGATAGGGAGTCTTAAAGCCATGTCCCATGTGAAGTTGATCTTAAGTTATTTGAGAAATCAAGTTTAGAGGTTGTTGGTTTGATGGTCGGCTCACGCATTATCCGCAATTTATCTATTCTTCCATTATTAGTCAACTTTGTTCCATCTCTCTCTCTCTCTCTTTACACTCTTGTTATATGTCAGTAGAGGTGGCAATTCTACACCATTATGAATCGGTCCGTTTGCATTTTGTTTCATCTCAGATAGGCCAAATAAAAAAAATAGCTAAAAGGGTGATGGGCCAATGGGTTGAAAAGCAGCCAGAGTGCATTTGTAGTGCTCACAATCCTGAATCTCCTTTAATCCTTATTATTTGAAGATCTATATTATTATTGTAACATTCTTGTTTTTGTAATCATAATTAACTCATTAATTATTTATATAAAGTCTTAGAGATGGATAAAAGTGGTTGTGGATCAACCTGAGCCAACCATGTCTCTTTTACCTGTACATACATGTTTTAGCCTGAACTCATTTTGACCCGTTGCCCAACCTGCCCGTATTCAGTAGTGTCACTATCTTGAGGACGTTAGGTCTTTTTACCAAGTTTTGACCTAACTTTTTATATTTATTCAGGATGACTTGACCTCGACGCTCGTGCAGCAATGCCGCCGGTCCCAGTTAACTGTTCAGAGAATAGTGGAGACAGGTGGAGATGATGAAGCCTTGCTGTTTGAGGCCTTGAGTGTGAATGATGAACTCCAGAAAGTTCTATCAAAGTATGAAGAAATGAATAAACCTAGTCAGGTGCACCGTGAGCCAGAACCGGCTATGATTGCTGTGGCTGCTGAGCCAGATGAACCACCACAAGCTGGGAAAGAAGAGTCATTGGTAAGAAAGCCGGCTGGGTCACGTGGCAGCAACCACAATGATGAAATGATGGATGACCTTGATGAGATGATATTTGGGAAGAAAAGTGGTAGCCCATCTGATCCCAAAAAGGATAAATCATCCAAAGATGATCTCATTAGTTTTTAGGGTTTTATAGTTCATCAGGTTGTTACTCAGATTGTGATAAACATGAATTTATACTCTTTTACGTTCTTGTTTTTTGCATTTTTTTCTGGTGTGGGGAGATCATATTTGGAACTTTTGCCATTGTTTTCTACATGCATTTTGTGTTATGGTTTGAACTTTGAACTATTGCTATATTTTCACTTTACATAAACAAAACTTATGTGACTAGTTGTTTGGTTGCAAGCTTTCAAATTTGCGCTAAATTAGAGGGTGCCCGATCATCTGACTTGCAACATTTTATATTAATAGAGGTATATGATGTTGCTTTATGTGATTACAGATGACAAACGAATCCGAACCTGACATGAAACATTCGGGAAGGCACCCGAGACCGGGTGTAGTTTTAATTTTACCACCTTTACCCCTGGTCGTAAATGAAAAGTTAACCCAATTAGTACGGTTCATATTTCCGAGATTGTAATTAGGATGATAATTTGTGACACGACATAAAAAGTAATCATGTTTTAAGTTGTCCCATCTAACCTTTTTAACAAATTAGTCGTGTTCGAGTCGACTTGTTTAACCCGTTTAATTAAACTAGTCGACATGCTAACCTGTTTAGTTAAACATGTCGACCCACTAACCTATTTATGACCCGATTAACATGTTTACAACTTGATTATTACTCGTCAATCTGTTTAGATACATAGGTTAAACGGGTCATCTTTGTGTTAGTGTGTCCGGGTCAAAGTTTATGTTTTTTGACACGAATAAAATTACGGCTGTCATCCGTATTTCAACCCGACAAGTTCTCAGTGGTTTGATTTTTAAGATTTGTTTTTCATCTCTGCAACTTCAATTTCATATGAGCAAAATGGTTGGTGGTAGGCAATACTCTTCTTCCCCAATAAATCCTAGAATAACCAGATCTCCATTTCTTCTACTCATCATCTGCTTCTTTCTCCTTCTCTACATCTTCTCTCCATCTAAACAAATCTCCTTACACAGTTTCATAACAAACGAACCGAATCTAAACCCTAACGTGCACTACTCTTTCGTCGATTCACTCGAAACATTCTTGACACGGAGGAGAATTTCGGGATCTAATCATCTTCCCGACGATACAGTCACTGATCCGGTGGCTGAAGATCAGCAGAAGGTGAAGGAATTAGACGAGCTCGTTTGGAGATCAGAGACTGCTCGGCTTTATGATGATGAACACAATTTGTTATTTTCTTCGCCTCTTAGGGTTTACGTTTACGAGATGCCAGCTAAGTTCACTTATGATTTGCTCTGGATATTCCAGAATACTTACAAAGAAACCTCCAATCTCACCTCCAACGGCAGCCCTGTTCACCGGCTTATTGAACAGGTAGTTTAAAGTTATCGATTTCTATCCTTTCTTTCTTGATTTTGATCTTTTAGAGATTAAAAGGTGAAATTATGAGGGTGTTTGGCATTAGGTTTGAAAGTGATCATTTGATTTAGGTCCTGTTGTATCATCATACGTTCCGTATTTTTATTAAATCTCTCAATGGTGTATGCGCGTCACATCAGTCATTTTTATGTCCGTTCGGAAAAGGTAAAATGACATGTATGAGTGAAAAACAGGTAATATGGCCCGTATTACGTCTAGTGTCCGAACACAATAGGACTTGTGTACTGATCGGATTGCCATTTGATTATTGCCTTCTATAGGTGGATGCTTAAATACTCGGTATTTGCTCCAAACACTCAAACAGTTGATAAAGACATATTTATATCCCATAAGCACATCTTCATATCCATTTTCTCTTGATTAGTGATCTTTTGAGGTTGAAAATGGTAACTATGAGGGTCTCTTGATCACTGATTATGGCTGTTTCAAGTCAGTTTATAGTGTTTGGCTGTAGTAAACTAGTAATTCTGATTGTTTGATTATCCGAGGTTCAAATAAAACCGCGTCTGATCACCTGATTAGTTAGTGATTATTTAGGGTCATTTTACATGTAAATCTTTTAATAATCAGAATTTGCCGACAGTTGACTTTATGATTATCGTAACTTCAAACAACTGATTATTTGTTTATGATTATTTCATATCACATAAGCACTTTCAAAACACAATGATAAACACCACTTATGTCATCTTATAAATCGGTTTCTTTTTTCTTTGCAGCATTCAATCGACTACTGGCTGTGGGCGGATTTAATTGCTCCAGAATCAGAAAGACTTCTGAAAAGTGTTGTACGGGTTCACCAACAAGAGGAGGCTGACCTTTTTTATGTTCCATTTTTCACAACTATTAGTTTCTTCTTATTGAAAAACAACAATGCAAGGCGCTTTACAGGGTGTGAGTGGATACCAACGTTTACTTGTTATAAAATTTCTGATGAACATGCATAAAATATTGGTTTATTGCACCTAAATGTAACTTGTTTTCACCCTTTTGTCATTGTATTTAAAAGGATGTTTTTTCCCTATTATATATAACTTACTTTCAATTCTTTTTACTATCGTATGTAGGTAACTTGTATAGCAGGTAAATGATGACATGACACACTGCCACATCATCAAAATCCTGGTGCCATGTCACCATTTTTTACATGCTATAGAACGTTACTTATATTCTATGGTTAAAAATTGAAACTAAGGAACTTACACTCACTTTTTTGTAATTGTAAGCAAAAAATGTTTTTTCCCCTAGTATCTGTAACATACTTTCAATCTTTTACCATTAAATGTAAGCAACCTTCTATAGCAGGTAATATAGTGACAGGGTACACCGCCACATCATAAAGAAACTGATGCCACGTTACCATTTTACTTGCTAGAGAAGGTTACTTGTATTTATGAGAAGAAATTGAAAATATGTTATTGTTTTAAGTAGCTAGCTAGCACCTGCTGTACTGAAACTTTGGTAAATCTGGGATCTTTCCTGTAACGGACGTCCATTTTTTTGGTTTTGTCGTTAAATTTCAGGAAGCATTGAAATGGGTTACTGATCAGCCTTCATGGAAGCGGTCTGAAGGAAGAGACCACATATTTCCAATCCATCATCCATGGTCTTTCAAATCTGTGCGTAAATTCGTGAAAAATGCAATATGGTTGTTACCAGATATGGATTCCACAGGAAACTGGTATCTTTTCTTTATCTTAACATTAAACGGGTGTTTAACAATATGTTTTGAAAGTGATCATGTGATAATAATCAGAATCAAATAATAGTTTTAACAAAATGCATTGAATGTGCTTCTGTTGTTTGAAGTTTGATAATCAAATGATTAGTTGTTTGAGAGTTTAGCAAATACTAATTATTTAAGGACTTGCATGTAAATGCCTTGTTGCAGCTACTCCTAAAATGATTATTAGACCCCTGAAACTCAGATGATCGGAACCAGTTTCACTATTACCCAAACACTAGAAACTATCTGTAACTTGGAAACACAATAATCAGATAATTACTTTCAAAATACAATCCAATTTGTGGCTTCATGATTTTTTTGATCTTTCATTATTAAACAATTTCAGGTACAAACCTGGCCAAGTTTCACTTGAAAAAGATTTAATACTTCCTTATGTTCCCAATCTTGAATTATGTGATTCCAAATGCTTATCTGAAAGTGCTTCAAGAAGAACTACATTGCTATACTTCCGTGGGAGGCTTAAAAGAAATGCGGTATGATTTAAAGGCTGATTTTGTTTATTTTGGATTAATTCATATAATTCTTTTAAAGCTTCAGTTTTTCATATTCCCCATCCTAATTTTATACCATCATATTTACTGTTTCAAGCACTATGAATATCATATTTACACTTTCCACATGAAATAAAATAAAAACAGTTGCTTATAACAATTTGTTTCACCAATAAATAAATGAATGGGAAAACATTGTTATAAATGTGAAGTGTGAATCATCTTAGCGCATAATGTTCTATTCATTTATTCAGTAAAACAAACTGTTATAAGTGACTGGTTTTATTTTATTTGCTCTAGAATGGGTAAATATGATATTTTCAATGGTTTGGAAGGGTGGATATTATATTAACAAGATTGAAGGGAGAAATCGGAACATGTATATATATATATGTGTGTGTGTGTATTTATTTATTTTGTAAAGGGCATGGTTGTAAAAATCGCTAGGCGCTAGTCGGGCGGTGGGGTGGGGCCTAGGCGGGATTAATCGGGGCCTAGGCGGGATTAATCGGATTGGAATTTTTATATGTAATTTTCAGTTTTTTATATATATACACATTTTTATATGTAATTTTCAAAATTATATATATACACACACACACATTTTTTAAAGAATCTGGAAATTACAAGAACTAAACTATAAATCGCCGGAAATTTGCCTAAATTCGCCGGAATCTCGCCGGAACCTGCCGGAATCTCGCCGGAACCCTACCGGAATTTCGCCGGAAAAACGGGAAGTGGCCGATTTTTGGCCGACTAGGTCCGCCTAGGCCCGATTTTGACCCAATTTTTCCGATTAGCGATTTTTAGTCCGATTTGGCCAAAATTAATCCTCGAACCGCCGCCTAGCGACTAATCGGCGCCTAGGCGCGATTTTTACAACACTGGTAAAGGGTTTGCATGTGATGTTCAACTTTAATACCTTTTTCAGGGAGGAAAAATACGGTCTAAACTTGGATCAGAACTTGGTAATGCTGATGATGTCATCATCGAAGAGGGAAGCGCCGGAGAGGCAGGGAAAATGGCAGCACAAAGTGGCATGCGCAAGTAAATTTCTGTTTCTGAATCATTTAGGGGGTGTTTGGATTTTCAGTTTGAAACTGATTATCTAATTATTATGAATTCAAGTCGCAATAGTCCGTATTTAGTGTTTTTTTTTATAACCGGGTGAACCTGCTTACACGGTAACCCTTGGCCCCGACCAATACCCTACTAACCGGTCAGAACAAGGTAAATCACGGCCTAAGCCGGGTAGGTGGCCTTGTGGAGAGACTAGAACCCAAGACCTCATGCTTGTGAAGCATGAGGCTTACCACTTGCAGTGTTTAGTGTTTGGAATAAACAAATTCTGCTTTTGAGATTTTCACTCCCATTTCACAAGATGTTTCTTGTCTTTTGACAAAAGTGTCCTCGTCGTCATTTTACATTTTTTTTTTCTAAATAATTAGGATTTACCAAACACTCAAACCACTTATTATCTGTTACAACTTTAAACAACATAAGTAGATCTAAACACTCAAACGACCGATTATCTGTTACAACTAGTCCAAACAACATAAGCACATCCAAACAGTATCTCCAACATCTAATACTATCTGATTCTTATCATACAATATCACACAATCACTTTCAAATCTCACATCCAAACACCCCTTATTTTCATGTTGCTAGTATTTTTGTATTTTTTTAAAGTTAAATTTTTTTTTGGTAAGCAGGTCTGTGTTTTGCCTGAGTCCAGCTGGTGATACACCATCATCTGCTAGATTGTTTGATGCCATTGTTAGTGGTTGCATACCCGTTATAGTTAGTGATGAACTCGAGCTTCCTTTTGAAGGAATACTTGATTATCGTAAGGTAACATGTATTTCAAGAGTAATGTAAATCAAATACAATTCTTTTAACCATCGTCCCTAAGTTTTCGGAGGCTATGTGCAAAAATTATCCAACTACCAAATGTAAGACACTAAAAATAAAGACCTAATAAAAAGCTGTCACCTTCTAGAAGATGCACACACACATTATAAATTTGCTAATTTTGTGCATTTATTACATCAAAGTACAGATGTTCAACATCAATTGATTTCATTGGAAATTCTTTTTATCAAACGTCAATTACTAATGCATAATTTTAATAACTTATCACAGATTGCTTTATTTGTTTCTTCAAGTGACGCTGTGCAGCCAGGCTAGCTTTTGGCATACCTGAGAAGTATTAAACCTACTCAGATAAGAGGAATGCAAGATAATTTAGCCAAGGTTTGTTACTATGCAAATGCTAGTTTAGAAGCATGCAATAACGTCCTTTTTTTGGCAAAAAATATTGATATTAACTCACTGATTATGCATATGGCCTAGTGGCATTGGTGATTGCCCCCCACAAAAATGATGTGAGTTCAAATTGTGTAAGTGCATGTTAGGTGGTACTTAGGAGTAAATATTGCTGTTAAAAAAATGAAGTGATTGATTATAACTTCATTTTGTGGTGGTTCACTTTATGAAACCTTTTCTGTCAACCGCTTTTCAAGTTCAACCTTTTATGGTTATGCCAGTTTCATCATATAAACACAAAGTAGATGTCGTAGGCTGGTTAAAAATTGATCTTTATGCAATATTTATAATCCCATGGGCTTGAATGTTGTTGATATTTTTTGTATATATGACGGTATGTGCGGCATTTTTTATACTCCCATCCTGCTCAACCGTTGGGGCCAGAAGACTTGGTTTGGAGAATGGTGTGCTCCCTCTCTCTCAATGAACACCTGACCTTTTTTAATTAAAGGTGGCAAAATTGTTTTGGGGGGTGGGGGGTTCAAACGGGCTGGGTGGTGTGCTTATGTATAATCCCTTAATTGTTATGGGAAAATGGTTCGATAGGTTTTATACGTTAAAGAATACACTTTTGGCAACTTTCGACTCATTTAAGCACTTTCCTATTAAGCTAATCTGATATGTTGTCTGTGGTGTCGTTAACAGATGGCTGGTAAATTAATGAACATCAAACTTCACACACGAAGGTCACAGCGTGTTGATAAGGAATCGAGAAGCATTTGCATGTGTGACTGCAAGAGGCTGAACATCACAAGCCTACTCGCTCCCTAACAGGGTTGTGTAGAAACTCTGTTATACCCTTATTTTGGGGTTGTGCAACTAATCAATAGCTCGTAACTAACTAGTTCAAAAGTCAATGAAATTCATCCTGGGCTAGTTGGCTTGTATAAATTTTCGAGCTGAGTTTGAGCTTGGCCCGTTTGAATACATCATCTAAGTTGTGTTTTTTGTTATAGTTTTACACAGGGTTATTTTGAACTTGTATAATTTAAGATTGTTAACTTATTATTTCATATATATATAATCATTATGATGAACCTAGAAATTAGTTTAGAAATGTGACCAAAGGGTTTGTGGTCCAATGATATCAAGGTATTACATTGATGTTCCTCTCTCAAGTAGTGAGAGTTCAAGTCTCATTGGAGACAGGTGTAGATTTTAGGAGTAGGTGTTGTTTGCCGTTCAAATAACAATTAGAAATGTGTGGGGAATGTGAATCATATAATACGACGTAAGAGGTGTGCAAAAACATAATGTTGACATGCTACCAAGTTTGCGATTATATGCATTGTTGAGAGCTAAAAACACATCACACATACGATCCAGATGAGGTAATACGTCCCATATGATGGGGGTAGAAATAGTCATTCCACTTGTATGAGTTTTTTACGACCCGTATGAGGTGGTGTTTGTCAAATCATATGTAACCACTGACAAAGTCATGACATGTATGACATTTTTCGTCTTCATCATATGGCTTGTATGATGTGCTTGACTGGTAAAGAAATGACTGATGTAATCATTAACAAAGTCATACGGCCCGTGTGATATTTGTTGTACACTATTATATGTGGTGTTTGTCATGACACTGCATTCAAGTGTTGAAACATCACTTCATGCTTTCTTTTTTTTATAACAAAATCATGTCTTTATTATTCTAAGAATGTGATATTAACAAATACAAAACAGTGTCGTGCCTAGAACATAAGTTCACGATGTTTTAAAGGTGATTATATGATGTTAAATACTTGAAATCAGTTAATCATAAAAACATTATAAACTATAATAATAATAAAATGAAAAAGAAACTTTTTATGAGAAGTTCCTTTTATACTTATAAAAAAAGTGTTCGGAGTTGTTTAGTCACATGTAGATAAAAACTTTTAATGTTTGAAAAGAATTAAACGATTTATGATTATTTACTTATCTAAAGATGAAATAAGGAGTTTGGTACGTGTTTCAAGAACGTTTTATTACTACCTTATTAGTGAAAAAATATAAATGTGATAACTTTTGGTGAAGAATAAGTATTATACATCATCTAACATCTATCTAAATCATTATAAGTCTTGAGCTGATATTTCTTGTAATTTTAACAAGTAATCTTTTATAAATAAACAAAGATTAAAAAAATGATCATACAATTTCAAAATAACATATTCACCCATCTCCAAGTTTTTACATTCTCTTTTTAAGTTTCATTTAAAAAACCTTAAAAATTTTAAGTATTAATAATTTGTTCAACTTAGATACGCTTGTATGGGCAAGGGGAAACACGTTTGTGTGAATCTTACATGAGTATCCTCTCTCTTGGGCTGAGGACAATGAGTTTGTTGCGATGAATGCGGAAACATGCAAAGTTGTTAACACGAGAAAACTTGTTTAGAGAATCAACACGTGTTTATCCCTTTTGCTTTTGATACATTTGGTTTCCTAGCCCCGAAGGCTGTGGAATTACTGAACAGGGTTTAGCGGGTAATGCATGGTAATTTTCCGGCCCCTAAAACCTAAAACTTTGTTTTTAGTAGGATCGGATTTGCCATCCAAAGGGAGGTTGCGACGCATCATGTTGCCCGTTTACCTGTCACTTTATTGTAATCATCCTTCTTATGAATATATTATTACAAAAAAAGTTTACTTTTTTGTATGAACGGCAACACTAGATATTCTAGGATAATTGGGTTTCCCCGGGGCAACACCTAGAACATCCCACCACAGGAGGAACCCCCAACTGGGTAAACCCCTGACCTGGTCACAGACCCATTTTTTTGCTGTTACCAGGATTTGAACCCAAGACCTCCACTATGGGAAGTCTTGAAGCTACCATTGCACCAAATGACCAACGGTACAAAAAAGTTTACTTAGGTACATCTTAGTTCGTTGTGAAACTGTAATCGAGGATGGTGTAAAACCGTAAATTATTAATTATACATTTATACATATCATATATATATACATATAATTATAATTATTTGTGTTATAAAGTTAGTGAAAAAAATAAATTCTCAAATAAACGAGTGACGTGTTAACATATAACAAATAGGTTGTAATAAAGTTGTAAGCTTCTTAAATAAGTTTGTGATTTGTAACAAACGGGTTAAACGAGTTAACGGGTCGACCCGCTTAATTAAACGGGTTAACGGTTCACCCGCGATACAACGCAAAGACCCTAAACCGCCGTCAACAAATTCCGAAACCCTACATAAACCCTGAACCACCTTCTGCCTTCCGTTTTCTAAAACTAGCAAAATGAATCCTCCATCCATCTTTCTTCTTCTTCAAGCTTCAATTCACCTCTAGATCCTAGGGTTTTAATCCAAACCACACGTATATCTCTTCAAAGCAATTACCGCACAGCAATGGCGAAAACTTCCGGTTCAGGCCTCTTCAACTTCCCTCCCTTCTCTACTTCACCCTCACCATCGCCGTCGCCGGCATCTGGTGGTCTGGTTGATCCTAAATCACCTCCGCCGCAAAATGAGGCGCAGGCACCTCCGCGCGTTCGTAACGATAACCCGAGGACAACGTCGGCCGGCTTTGATCCGGAGGCATTGGAAAGAGGTGCTGATGCTGTTAAAAAAATTGCCGCATCTAAGGAACCTAAAAAGGTTGCTTCATTGACCTAGTTTTTATTTTTATAACTGTATTGAGCTGTGGTACAGTATTTGCATTGAATTGGCTTCATACTTGATATTTAAGCTTAGTTTTTCTCTGAATTTCGGACTGTTGATGTGTTTATGTGTTTTGTGGTGATAATTTGTGGTTGATGGTGCTTTTAGATCTTTGAGTTGATGAAGAAGCAGGAAGAGACCAGGCAGACGGAGTTAGCATCGAAAATGGCCGAGTTTAAAGCAATGCAAGCTCAGGCAGAAACTGTAAGCTTAACACTGCCCCTGGTTTCAAGATGATTTTATGATACATATTTTTCATAGATGTGAAGTAGAATGTATGATTCTAGGAAGTTTGTGTAGTCTTTGTTTATTTGAAGGCTTGATCAAGTGTTTGGTTAATTAGTTTTGATTTGTTCTTGTTTCAACGGATCATGATTATTTGCGGCCTTGATGTCGCTTAAAATGTATATGTTTATGCGCACATATTATTGTCTTTAACTCAATAGCTTTTTTTAAAAATGAATTGGAACAGTTTTGAGTCTAAAAGACTCGTTCACACCAATGTGAGACATGGATATGAGCTGAGACGCTCAATAGCTTTGATGATTTATGCATTCTGTTTCTCAATTTGTTGATTTAGGAAAGAATAACGAGATCTTTTTGATGTAATTTTAGGTCGTTTACAAATTTAATTTGGAAACTAGTTTTTGGTGCTTCTTCTACAATGTGAAAATAAAAAGGCTAGATAGATTATATGAAATAACATTTTAGTTACAAAGGACAGCTTTGCTTATTAATAAATATGTCATTTTTGTAATTTTGTTTTCATCTTTACTTATCATCAAATATGCGTTTTTTTTTCATTTTTATTGACACGTGTTTACGTAAGCACCCGCCTCTAGCTTATGCTATGAGTGGGATTTTACTGGGTACGTTTGTTTGTTATGTGTTTACGTAAGCACTTTGATTTTCTTTATTTTGAATATTTTTGTTCATCATGTTCTCTAGGAGAGGCAAAAAGTGATATACGAGGAACAGAAAAAGCTAGCTCAGCAACAGGCACAAATAAAATCACAGATGGCTCGCTATGAGGATGAGCTAGCAAGGAAAAGAATGCAGGCATGTCGTCTTTGTGTTTTTTGGTTTCTTTTTTATATAATTGTTCATATAAGCTTGGTGAATAAAATGACAGTTATTTTGCAGACAGAAAATGAGCATCATAGAACAAGAAATCAAGAGCTTGTAAAAATGCAAGAAGAATCATCTGTTAGGCAAGAACAAGCTAGAAGAGCAACAGAAGAGCAAATTCAAGCACAAAAAAGACAAACAGAAAGAGAGAAAGCTGAGATTGAGAGAGAAACAATTAGGGTTAGGGCTATGGCTGAAGCAGAAGGAAGAGCCCATGAAGCGAAATTGGCAGAAGATGTGAATAAACGGATGCTGATAGAACGTGCAAACGCAGAAAGAGAGAAATGGGTTTCTGCAATTAACACTACTTTTGAACACATTGGAGGTATTTAGTTTTAAGAAATGCCTTTGCTTATTGGAGCCTTAAAAGTCCTGAGTCACCAACCATCGTTGACCTTTTATTATTAGTTAGAACTAGAGATGGTAGTTTCATCCCATTTTCTTATAAATGGGTTGTTTCAGGTAACGTTTTATATTTATGGGTCAAACAGGTAAAATACAAAATTTAGTTAGAAAGGAAACGGGTCAAATGAGTAGAACTCTCACCTAGAGAAGTTCATTTAAAAATAGGATTATTATTGAATCTAATTATTGTTGTATGAAAGGGTGTTCAAGGTGATGTTCTATTTTTAACGGGTCAAACGGATAAAATAAAAAAAAATTGGTAGAGAGGAAACTTGTCGAAATAGTTGCCTAAAGTGTATTTATAATGCATGAACCCTCCTAAATAGTTTTTTTTTGAAAAAATTAATCATTATTGAACACATACTAAAAATTAATCTTTTTTTCTGGTCAGCCTGACTTGTTTAGACACATACTAAAAATTACCTGTTGTAACTTGTTACCCAACCAGGTGACCAGCAAATTTTTCCAACTCTAGTTAGAAGTTTTTCTTTATTAATTAACGTCTGCTTTCTGATCGAGGCGAGTAAATAATTTGTTATAGGTGGATTGCGGGCGATATTAACTGATCAAAACAAGTTGGTAGTAGCTGTTGGGGGTGTCACCGCTCTTGCTGCGGGTATTTACACAACAAGGTACACACCCTGATATGTATTTCTGGTGCTCCCTTCATTATTTTATCAATGCTTCATAATTTTAAGTTATTGTCTTATAACGCAGAGAAGGTGCTAGGGTGGTCTGGAGCTATGTGGACAGAATATTGGGACAACCATCACTAATCAGGGAATCTTCTAGAGGAAAATATCCATGGTCAGGCTTTTTTTCTCGTGGCCTGAGTACTCTATCACGTGGCAGTCAAAACGGGTCAAATTCTCAGAATGGGAATGCCTTTGGTGAAGTTATTCTTAATCCATCTCTTCAGAAAAGAATTCAGCAGTTGGCTAGTGCAACCGCCAATACAAAATCTCATCAGGCACCTTTTAGGAATATGCTCTTTTATGGCCCGCCAGGAACAGGGAAAACAATGGCAGCCCGTGAATTGGCAAAAAAATCGGTATCATTTTTAGCCTTTTCTGTCTATTATTTTTCTGTATATATACATGTGGCAGGTTTTTGTCATTTGGGTTGACTTTGTGTTTCATCTCAAACGGGTCAAATGAAAAAGATAGCTAAAAGAGGAACAACCAAACAAGCCATATGGGTTGAAAGTCGTACACGATCTGTTTTTAATGCATACAACCTTTTAAACCCGTTTATTTACGGATTTGGATTATTGTTTTAATAAATATTTTTTTTATTCAAAACCAGTATATTTAAACATTTGTAAAAAAGGCGGTTGGTGAAAAATCTTTAAGGTTTTTTTATTGAATTAACACATAAGTTCCTTGTCTTGTTTTTATTGATTAGTTTAACTTTTAGAACTTAATGATAAAGTCTTTGCAGTATATTATTAGCACAGAAGCCCTTTTTTGCATGGTTAAATCCATGTACTTTCAAAGTTTAACAACAAAGGCTCTTTTTTGCATGTTTTAAGTCCCTTAACTCTATTAAAAGGCTTTTATCTTTGAGTTTCAAAAGTCCAAGGGCTTAAGTTCGAATCCAGCAAAAGACTACAAGGATTTTTCGAAAATCTCAAATTAAGGAAATTAAGGGTAAGCGCTTTGTTCTACCCAACCTGACCTGGCCCATTTTGACCCAATTAAAAAATAACCCATTCCAACACAAACCTGTTTCAACCGGTTTCCCCACTCACCTGACCCACCCATGTGTCCATGCTTCTCTATCTTATACGGTTCGAAATTTCTCAGGGACTTGACTATGCATTGATGACTGGTGGAGACGTTGCACCATTAGGATCCCAAGCTGTTACAAAAATACATCAATTATTTGATTGGGCCAAAAAATCCAATAGGGGCCTATTGCTTTTTATTGATGAAGCAGATGCATTTTTGTGCGAGTAAGTAATTATTCTTGTTAAATTGCTGGCAGATGTTTATTAAAGTCTAAGAGCAACCCCAATGTACGCACCAAAAGTTCACACCATTTTGGTGTGAAAAACATCTTTTTGGAATATGCTTGCACCAAACTTTTACACCAGACTATTTTATACTTGATATTTTTTTTACACGTTAATTTGTTTGATTTAAATTATTTTACTTAGAAATTTAAAGACAAATAAGTTCAATTAAACGAGTTAATCTCAAAATATTCAACATAGAAATTAATAGAACTTATATGTACACATCAAATTACAAGTATCTAACATATATTTTTTATAAATTTATTTTTTGTTAATTATCGATAAATAATGAATTAATCAAGCTTATGGTGAAGGGTATATAGGCAAAAAGGAGTTGAAGTAAAAAAATATGGATATTTGATGTAGTTGTGTTACCCAACAACATCTTGGTTTTTGGTGCATACTTTGGAAATTACCTAATTGATGCAACTAACACAAATTGTTGTTATTTTTATTTATTTTAAAGGCGGAACAAAACTTATATGAGTGAAGCTCAAAGGAGTGCCCTTAACGCTCTCCTGTTTCGAACGGGTGACCAGTCAAAAGACATAGTCCTGGCTCTAGCCACGAACCGGCCTGGTGATCTTGACTCAGCCGTTGCAGACCGTATTGATGAGGTTTTAGAATTCCCATTACCCGGTGAAGACGAAAGATTTAAACTACTAAAACTTTATTTAGATAAATACATTGCTAAAGCTGGTGCAAGAAAACCAGGGTTATTTTCAAAGTTTTTTCAAAAACAACAGCAGCAGATTGAGATCAAGGATTTAAATGACGATATCATTAGAGAAGCTGCTGCAAAAACTGATGGATTTTCAGGAAGAGAGATTGCTAAACTTATGGCAAGTGTACAAGCTGCTGTTTATGGAAGTGAAAATTGCGTTCTTGATCCAGTTTTGTTTCGCGAAGTGGTTGATTATAAAGTTGCAGAACATCAGCAGAGGCAGAAGCTGGCGGGTACCGACAGCGGTGGTAACTAGTTGTTTGGGTGGCGTTGGCAGGCGGCAGGTGAGTTATCTGCTTTCGTGTCATTTTGATATGAGTGAAGAATATGAATTCGGTACATCTGATTAAAGTTTTATTGATATACAAACATGAAGTACTATTAATTGGTTTAACAATCTCTGTATTAGTTGAGGAATTGACTTTATGTCTAGGAAGATGGATGTATCTTGTTTGCAGGCAAGATTTATTGCAATAAGATGAGCAGTTTTGTTTCCAATGCTTTGGTTAAGGTCAGAAAGTCCTTTTTTGTTACTAGAGAACTAACCGGACCCTACCAATGCCGTAAAACGCAGCTTGCGTTGGTTAGCTGACCTTCAAGGGGTTCAAAGGCAGAAAACTAGTGACCCAAATCTTTAAAAGGGACTTAAGCGTTTACCACTCACTTGAAGTATAGGTGTTTATGGACCGGTTTTTAGTAACAATTTTTTATGAGTGTAAACCAAAACCGAACTGTTGATAGGTAAAACCGGACTACACCAAACGATTGCTAACAACTTGGTTTGGTTTGGTTTGGTTCACGGTTTGAGGTTACTGAGCTTCTATGGTGAAAAAAAAATCATTAAATACGATCAAAATAAAGAAGTGAAAGTTTGTAACAATGGATGGATTTATTGCACCAAAGATATTCACCAAATTGTCATTATGTTGGTTGATTTAAGAAAAATAAAATAAAAATAAATAAACAAGATAAGATAAGATACAACTTGACAAGTGGTTAAAGACAGTTTGTAGACAAACAAATTAAGCTTTTCAATGTTCTAGAGGATCACATATTAGTAAGGTTAAAGTGATAAAAAATGAGTTTGTGTATGATTCCAGAAAGCAAATACAAAATCTAGAGGTTCAATCTATTTGATTGTGGAAGGGATTGATTATTAACCCGTTGTAAGAAATAATTACCAAATTCAAACTGCATATTGGCAAATAAATACAAGGCAGCTGGTTTGGATCCAGATGATCAAAATGATCTCAGATGATCATTTTGATCCGAACCAATATGTGCTTCTTGCCAAGGCGTTTACTCTGGATGAAGAGCTCAATGACTAAGTAAGTTATGCCAGCTGGTATACATGATGTCGGTCAAACGGTCTATTAAATTAAACACAACCTAACCTAGACTCTCTAGTTAAACTCTAGACAAACCTACTAAACTAGACCACAAAGACAGGCAAGTGTACCTATCAATTGCAACACAGCTAAAGGAAGTCCGGATATCGAACCCACGAGACACGGACTATAACACTAACTAGACTCTGACTAGGACTTAACTTAACTGGTTTATTTGATTTGGGGGGGGGGGAGGGGGGATTTCTACGAACTAAGGTTAACTACTAAACTTAAGTGAACTGAATAAATACTACTACCAAGACAACTAACCAACAAGACAAAGGCTTTAGGGAAATCAATAAGGAAGGAAGACACTACCTAGGCTGTGAATCCTGTTTACTAAACTTGGCTTCTATCGGTTATGGAATATGTAATGGAACTGGGATCTTATGATATGACACCTTTAAAACAAACTAATGGATTCCCGATCACTCTCGGGATGTGACCACAAGAAGACTCAAAGGCTACTAATACACCAGTACTCGGATTACCTCTCGGTCTCACCGATTATGCTATAGAACTCAAAAGACAGCTCACCTCTCGGTATCACTATCTCAATACATCAAAGATGCAAGGAGCAATCTGAATTCAACCTGCTTAACACGAATTAACAACGATACTAGAACCCTAAGGAAACGTCCTCTCAGACTGCTCACTCTCAAAAACCCTAATATCGAAGACTAACCGATTATCTATCACTTTTCAGTTTTTTAGATAAGAAGAACACTTGATTCATTAACTCATTAATTGATATTCCTATGGTCACTGACGTCTAGCAAACCACATATGAACCACAAACACACAGTAAGCGATCTAATACACATCTAAACATGAAAGACATTCAGTCAAGACGTGCAAGGAACAATCAACCATTCAAAGATCAAAATCAAGCATGCAAACTCATTAAACAAGTGAAATCAGATCTGGTCTAAAACATAAAATCCAAAACACAATCCATAAACGATAAAAAATCAATCTTTAGCAAACATTCATCATTAACCTAGGTAGATCTATGGTTTTAGCCAAGAAACATGGTAGAAACAGAAGATTCAAAGTCAAATAAAGTAAACATAAGGTCCAGAATTAAATCAAAGCAAATACTACGATCAATCGTGACCGAACGATTCAATGTCTAACCCGATTCAATGCAAAAATTCAATTCCTTGATCTAAAGTTTCTTCCTTTTCTCAAAATCACCCAGAAACTCTATCTTGACGGCAATGTATCGAATAATCAAGAAGATAATCGTTTAAATTGATCACAACTAAAAATTAGGGTTTTTTACGGAATTGCGCCCCTCTCGCGTACCGCGAGAGAATTGGGGAGGTCCCTCGCAGAGTCGGGGGCCTGCCTGGCTTCCCTCGTGTACCGCGAGGGATTTGTGGCTCTTCCTCGCGTACTGCGAGAGACTGGTTTCACATAAAATTGAGTTTTTCTCTTTAGCTTTCCACTCTTTTCCCGTGTGCTTGATTTCTCCAGGATTTAGCTACATTTTCCGCTTCCTTTGCACACTCTTACCTGCTAACATGGCCCAGAATGAACTAAGAACGACATAAAACGAGTACAAAACTATACAATTTCGCACAATTACAATATGATAAACGCATGTGTTTTGTAACACATCAAACATCCCCACACTTACTCTTTTTTCGTCCTCGAAAAAGATCTCTGCAATGGAATCACAACTGGACATAGAATCAATCTCTATTATTATTCAGCACAAATATAATCACGCATTAAAGTGCAATAACCGATATTTCTATCCGATTAAACCCAAACACCAAATTTCAAGCCCCTGAGAAGTGTTCTAATTCCCTTTTATACAATATATCAATCTATCTATGGGTCTCACACTTAAAGGTTGCAACTCGACCTAATCCCGTCTCACGGTCATGTTTAGGCCCGGGTTAGATCATGTAGATCTTCCCACCACGGTAAACTTAAATTTACATGGTTTTAGAAATTTAGATGGATAATGGGTCAGATAAATGTCAAGAGCATTATTAAAGTTATGAATAAACCTCACCTAGGGGTGCGTCTCCCAAGTCACCATCCCGGAAGGTAGCACATAGACTACAGTTGTATCACTTAAAGCACATAAGACTTTAATTTAGAGGCGTATCCACCAAGTCACCATCCCGGTGGGAAACACATAAATCAAAATTTATCTATCCAAATATTGATGACATGAGTTCCCACCCATGGGTGTATCAACCAAGTCACTATCCCGGAGGGTAACACGTAGATGAAAACTCAAGCTTTCAATTTTTATTAATTATGCTCATGAACATATGGAATTATGGATGCGGTCACCACCGAATCTCGAGTTTATTTTCATAAACAGAGAGTGGTGTGCCATTTGAATTTTTAAAAACCTCTAAATTTCAACTTACCGTGGTACCTATCACCTTATGTTGACAATTTCAGTTTAACGTTTCCCTAAGATGAGAACCCACGAGATTTCATGATTTAATTATTAATCCTAAATAACACTCTCAGGATGTTTAAGCTTTCAATACTGGCTGTGCCTACCGATTCATCACAACTTAGACACGTTTTCTATTGTTTATTTTATTTCAATTTAAAACACAGTTTTTGCCCAGTTTTAACTATCATTTTCCATGTACTTGCAAGATTTCTAATTCAAAAGACTTTTTTTTTTAAAAAAAATTTTAGACTCAAAGTACAAAACCTAGACTAATGTCTCCCATCCCCATACTTAAAATTCACATTGTCCTCAATGTGGACCGAGAAACTACGATAAAATAAAAGAAATTCACAAAAATAAAATACGACAGAAATAAAAATAAAAGAGAAATAAAGTATACAAAAACCAGAACAGACTTCCCTGATATAATGACTATGATATTCCTCGTAAGTCGTGTTCCAAAGGCTCCATTCGAATGCACTCAACTCACCAAGATTCTAATAATTCCTCACGAACGACTGATTCTAAAACAATACTAGCAACCATATCAAACAACCACGATAATATATAACAACACACCCAAACCTGCCGAGCCCGCAAGTACAAAATAATATATACATCAGAGTTAAATACATGCCAAAATAAAATAAAAGAAATACATAAAAAGAAATACAGAATGAAAAAAACAAAAGACTATGTACAACCTGACATAAGGTGCTATCGATGATCACTGATCTCCACCTGTATCTGGCTAATCCGGCTGATGCTGGGTCTGGTGCCCTGAAAAACGGTGGGATCTCTATACCCTGCTATGTCAACATATATCGAATGGCATCATCCTGGTGGTCCATCCGGGTATCCAATCTGTCAAAAAGCTGACCACGAAGCTCCTCGAGGGTGAGTGGTACCGGTGGTCTCGGACGGAGGGGATACTGAATCTGGGGCGCTCTATATGGTGTGGAATCCTCTGTGTAGCTGTGGGCGCCCCCATCTGTACTGCCTACTCGGCAGGCGTCCCGACAGGTGGTGGGACCTGTGGACCCTGCCTAACCTCTACAAACCGTAGCGGATCGTCTATGGTAATGATCCCCGCTAATCTCAACTCAACCAATCCATACGGAATATTATTCGGGCCCGGTGTGAGTAGACGACCCGGATAACGATCAAAAACTCCCAATCGCTCTGCTAACATGCTGATATATGGCCCGAGCTCTAACCTGGCCTCCGGCCCACCTCGACGACCCCTAGCAATGGATGAAATCAGAATGGATGCTAGATTGGCCTCGTGGCGGCCAACTATACAATAAAGGCAGAAAAGATCTAGCTGGCTGCACTTCTTGATACCAGACCGGCGTCCGATGAGAGTGCAAGCCAAGATCCTGTGAATGTATCAGATCCGGTCCATCGGCTATGGAATGCTAGAAGTCACGTAACTGACTAACGCTGACCCCTTGATCGTGCCTCCGCCTAAATAACCCACGTAGGCTCTGAATAAATGGCTGCTCTGCTACCTCTGCCTCGGTGTACCACCTCGTGGCCACCGCGAACTGTGGGACCGCCAGCTCGTAAACCTGTCGTCCCAAGGAAAAGAAAACCGCGACCGGCTCCTCGAACTGGACTGTGACGTACCGGAATGTGGTATGGAACTCCACGGTGAGCTCCTGGTATTGTGTGGCGTCACAGGCCAGTGCCACAGTCCATCGGGCGCCAAATAACTCCTACAGTCTCTGCATCTGCCCTAGCTCCTCTACGAACGGCCAGTCGATGGTGTGATGCTGATATAACTCCATGTCAATAAACCGCTCCATTTGCACCGACTCCTCCGTCATAAGCTCAAATCGAAGCAAGATGTGGTGGCTGAGAACCCTGGCATCCACCGGAATCGGCTCCGCGTTAGGTGCTGGACGAACCTCGGGAACCGCGTATCGGATGACACGCACCGCCCAACGAATCGGGCGCGGCTCCTCTGGCTCGCCCCTCGGGTGTGGAACTGGGCCCCGCCTGCGCTTGGCCCCACCGGCCGCGCTAGAAGACTGTCCTAGATCAGACATGCCTGCAACAAAAAGTTAGTACAACAAAAATATACAATAACATATAAAAGACCGGGCGTATAGCATTTGATTCGCGGTCGTCCGACCTGTTAATTTTACAATAAGACGCTACAAAAATTAAAAAAAATTGAAAAATTTGGGATACCCTTTTTGTTTATATAAAAACCAGACAACCTCGCCCGAATGGAGATTGAGTACGGGTGAGACGGTCTAAACCTGCAAGAAAAAATATAGGATATCCCAGGGTACAATTTACAATTTGGCAATGTTTAAATACAATATGCGACTCGATAAACTTTGATTGCCAAGTACTAGACTAGATAAAACTCGTACTTTACATAATACACTTATAAGCTGACATCAACGACCCTAATGCCGCGTAATTAATGACTGGAGGGTGCACATATATGTAGGATTGGGAACAATTATGCACAGGGCACCAGACCCGAGTCAAATTTCATTACTAATTGCGCACATTAACTCAAATATCATGGCAAATGACTCAATGCGACGACTCAAATTACATTAGCAAACACATTTAGCCCCATCATGTCAAACCCGAATTAGATTACACTAGACTGGACCTGTTTCGACTCGAACCGACACTAAATACAATTTAAACAGGGAAACATACCTTAATGACGAAGAAATTGACAACCAAAAATAGAATTTGACTAGAACCCCCCTTTGTGTTGTTCCGTGCGATGATGGAGAGGCGGTGACACGTGGTTTGATTCCGGCGGTGAATGGTGGTTTGTTGTTGTAGGTGGCAGTGGTAACGGATGGTGGCGATTGGGGTTTAGGTGATGGTGGAATCGGTCGGTGGTGGGAGGCGACGGTGATGACTGTGAATGGTGGTGACTGGCGGTGGGATTTATGGTGGTGTAGGCGGCGGTGGTCGGTGATGTGGTGAGATTGGGTGGTGATTGTGGTAGTGGTCGGCGGTGGTCTGTGGTGGCTTGACGATGGTGGTGATCGGTGGTGGGGAATCGCCGGAAGTAATGGTGATGGGGGGTGGAAATGGAGAAGACGACCAAAGTGAAGGGTATAATTTTTTTTCTTTCTGATTTATATAGGCTCCAGCCTACCGCGGAGTGTTGGCTTAAGAGATCTCGCGTAGCGCATTCGAAGGCGGTGGTGGTTTTTCAGTGCCCCGCGTACTGCGAGACATGTGAAGTGTTTCCTCGCATAACGCGGGGGACACAAAATCTGAGAATTGCCCTTTGTCTCTCGCGTGACACCCTCAATTCCGTCGCGTATCGCGAGAGCCTTTTATTCACAGAAAGTTAAGGCCGATTTTATACTTAGAAAAATTTTCACCCCTTAACAATTTTTTTTATCTTGTTTTTCAAAACTTGTTCCAACCTTAGAATTGAGAGCACACATACGTGGAACATTGATATTGATGGTTTTCCTTCGCCACTTTGGAAACAATTCCCTGAAACACACGAAAACGACAAACAACACAAATCGAAAATCTACAAAAACTAAAATTTTAAATAGAACACAGAAGTTTACAAACTCTACACTCGGGCTTTCACCCGAGGATTCACCCTTATTTAACTTTAGTTTCCTGGTTTGTCAAGGAGAATCTCATCCCCCTCAACATTCTCAATCGGTCATCCGATGTAGTGTTTCAATCTATGACCGTTTACCTTCCACGAGCTACCCTCACCATCATGTAACTCCACTATACCATATGGAAAGGCCTCTTTCACCGTGTACGGTCCTGTCCACCTAGACTTAAGCTTTCCTAGGAATAGTTTTAACCTACAATTATATACCAAGACCTTATCCCCACACGTGAATTCTTTCACCCCTCTCAACCGAAGATCGTGCAACGCCTTTGTACGCTCTTTGTAACTCCAAGAACGTGCGTATGCCTCGTCACACAATTCATCCAACTCATGTAACCGGAGAAACCGGTGTTGTGCTGCATTAGGCAAGTCAAGGTTGACTGCCTTCAAGGCCCAATATGCCTTGTGTTCTAGCTCTACCGGTAGATGACACGCTTTTCCATAGATCATCCTAAAAGGTGTGGTCCATATAGGTGATTTGAAAGCAGTTCTAAAGGCCCAAAGTGCATCATCTAACTTGTCGGACCAATCCTTCCTATTCTTTCCGACAGTTTTCTCCAAGATCCTTTTCACTCCCCTATTTGCTTTTTCTACTTGCCCACTAGTTTGTGGATGATAGGAAGTTGATAGCCGATGAGTGACCCCATAGCGTGACAACACCTTCTCCATCTGGGCATTGCAGAAATGCGTGCCCCTATCACTAATCAGGGCTTTAGGAGTACCAAACCTGCTGAACAATTTCTTTAGAAATCCCACCACTACTCGGGCATCATTTGTAGGCAAGGCTTGAGCCTTGATCCACTTAGAAACATAGTCAATCGCCACAAGAATGTACCGGTACCCTCGGGAAGCAGGGAACGGACCCATGAAATCAATGCCCTAAATATCAAAAACTTCAACAACCTTGATTGGGTTCTGGGGCATCTCATTCCGGGATAAGATATTACCGGTGCGTTGACACACATCACACCGTTTCACCAACTTATAAGCATCATTAAACACTATCGGCCAATAGAAACTAGAATCAAACACCTTTTTAGCGGTGTAGGATGGTCCGTTGTGACCTCCCGTTAAGCCTTCATGACAATGCTTAAGGATCTCAACACCTTCTCATCAATGTCGTTTGGTCGGTCAAAAACAATCCTTAAACACTTAACTAGTAAGGGTAAGAAGAGAATCGTATCTATGAGGAATTAGTGGTTAGTGAAATTGCTTAGTTGATAAATTAGAATGAAAACACAGATCAAATAAAGATGTAACTCCCTCCCAAACGTCTGGTTCTAGACTTATGCAATACTCAGTCGTTCAATGGACACCACATAGACATAGTTTTGGAAAATCAGTTGAAAGAGTATTTGAAGATAAGCTGTTGTCAACAACCTATTCAAATACCCAATTTATGAACACCAAGTTACCCACTTTAGTCACCCAACCCAGCTACAAAGTCTTGTCATCAACCGAACACAAGTTGTAAAACAAATAAACTCAAAGCATACAATTAAACTGTTTAACTCAACCAATACATCAATCTATCAAGCTATTGTCAGAAGCTAACAAGATCCAAACATACAAACAACTGAATAAAACAAGAAACCTAAACGAACCATCTGTTGGGAGGAAGCCACATGCAGCTTAGCCACGCATGCTTGTCAGGCACACGAGCATAGCTTCAATCTTTGATCTGGAACTGACCTTGGCCCTGAGAATCGCCCCTCTCCTCTCTGAAATTGGCTGAATAGAAGATGATTACGACCTAGGGCTTGAATTCCTTTTAATTATAAAATTAGGGCTTTTCGCGTGTCGCGAACTTCTAAGACAGTTTCTTCGCGTGGCGCGAAGAACAATCTAGTCGGGGCTGGTTTCTCACTTCTTCGCGTGTCGCGAAGATTTCCTTCCCAGTCTTCACGACGCGAAGACTTACTTTTCCAGAACTTTGACATTTTGACACTTTAAACCCCTGTAATTTCGTGCCTTCTCCATTATGCTTCGTTATCCGCTGATTTAACACTCAATACTTGTCATAGACTCAAACACAAATACCAACATAAAACCGACTCTATAAACAAAGTAAAACGCATAAAACTATACAAAACCGACACTTAAAACAAGGGACATTTGACCTTACATCACATCCCCACACTTACTCTTTTGTGTTCCGAAAAAGAATTATGCAATGGAATCATAATTGGAACCTGCTCTCACAGTCTCATACAATTAAAACATAATCACGCATTGATTGTAACAATTGGTATTTCTATCCGACTAAACCCAACCACCGACCTATTGTGCCCTCGATTATGTGATCTACTATCCTATTCATTACCGAGCAACAGTCTGTCTATGGGTCTCACACTCAGAAAGCTACAACTTAGTCTAATCCCATCGCGAGGTCATGTTTAGGCACGGGTTAAACCCTATAGATTTCCCACCACTATAAACACCAATTTATATGTTTTTGAAAACTATGGAATTATGGATCTATGCATGAATGATATGAGCCTTTATTAATGTTATATGAATAAACCTAACCCAGTGGTGTTTCAATCACGCTGGAACACGATATATGACACATAGGCTACAGTTTTTAAGCAATGAAATACCTAAGCTTCAGAACATGGGTGTATCATTTAAGTCACCATCCTGAGGGAAACACATAATCCTAACTTAGTCATCCAATATTGATCACTTAAGTCCCGCCCATGGGTGTATCCTCCAAGTCACCATCCAAAAGGGAAACACGTAGGTTGAACCTAAGATCTCAAATTAATTAATTAAAGCTCATTAAATGATGGATTATGGAATGTGGGCGCCACCAACTTTCGGATTTATTTTCATAAAAAGAAAACGATGTGCCAAAATTTTAAAAACTTATAAATTTTTTGCTTATAGTGGTACATATCACCCTATGTTGACAGTTTAGACCTTGCCGACACCCCTAAGATGAGAACCCACAAGACATCCTGAATTAATTATCAATTAAACCTAGATACACTATCAGGATATTTAAGCTCTTTAAATCGGCTGGGTCTACCAAAACATTACAAATCAGACGCGTTTTCTATTATTTATTCAATTCAATTACATACAAGCAAAGTTCCAATTGTACCTATCATTTTCCATTTAATTGCACACATTCTAATCCAAGGACATTTGTGCAAAAAATTTAAATTTTTATGATTTATATATGACTCAAAACAAAGACTCAAACTAGACCTGGACAAGGTCTTCCCTCCCCACACTTAAACTCGACATTGTCCTCAATGTAGGAAGAGTGACTCAAAAATAAAAGAAAATAACAAAAATTAAACAACTTAGCTGGATATGCGATCGTATAGCATTTCATTCGTGATCGTGGTCCACGGATACAAGCGGATTGCTTTTAACACGAGAATGTTCAAAAGTCGAAAATCACCACCCGAATGGAGATTGAGTACGGGCGGATCAATAAAAACCTGCAAAAATACACTCAAGACAAAGTCACAAGCATCATATCGACTCAATAAAACGACACAAGAAAAAATAAAAGACCCGACGGACTCGAACAACTCAAATAATGAAAAAATAAAAGAAATAAAAAATTGGGGTTTCAGGGTCCTCGCTTGTCGCGAAGGTCTGGGGGATAAATCTCGCGTACCGCGAGGATGAGAAATTTGACCCGGCCTTGACTTTGCTCCTTCGCATGTCGTGAACTCCGGAAACGCGAAGACCCTTTGTTAACAGAAAGTTATTTCCATTTTTTACTTAGAAAAACTTTTCAACTAAAAAAAATCCAATTTTCATTCAAATCCTCCAGAAACTCGCACACGCCCTCTCTTGCACCCCACGTGCATGATAACCCATATGACTTCCCCACACTTGGCCGGTTCACACACAAAACAAAGATAAAACCTAACTCACTTTCGTAGGAATCACGGATGCATTTAGCGCATGCATCAAGCCTTTAAACCCCTCGGTAGCCCGAGTGGACGAGTTTAGTCTCGTGAGGGTTTCTATTGAACAGACCTGCACAGTTCGTTTAACTAGTCATGAAATTAAAACATATCTTAGGCTACCTCCTAAGAGTGCTAAGTTTAACGTCTTCAGCCAGAAGCGGTGTACCTTACTTGGGTCATGGTGGTCGTGTGGGGTGCTTGCAATCCTCCTTCCCCACACTTAGGTTCCTTTCCTCATCGAATTTTCTCCATGCTTGAACAAACAAAGCAAAGAGTTCTCGTTCTGCATCCGAAACTTGCGGTTTCTTCCCTTTCCGCCTTCTCTTTCTGACCCGTTTCTTCCCTTTCCGTGGAGTCTCTCCATTCTTCCGCTCAACTAACCTGTCAAACACAACACAAACATTCTCGACTATGTGATTCACCTTTTTAGGCGACCCACATTTGTTAGCTTTTGGGGTTGACAAGTTTGAAAATATTTTAAGACTCATTTTCTGAGCCCCAAACCTCATCTTTACCGTTCCCTCAGCACAGTTAATATCTGCTTGTGCAGTGGCCAAGAATGGTATACCCAAAAAAATGGTTGGTTCTGTGTTCTTGACACAGTCTAACACCAAGAAATCCACTGGGTAGTAAAACTCATTTACCTTCATAATCACATCCTTTACAATCCCCCCAGGATGTGTAGGGGTCTGATCAGCCAACACCACAGTGGTGTTAACTCTATGTAATGGACCAAAATCATGTTGATCATACAGACTCCCTGGTATTATACTACCAGATGCTCCAAGATCCAGCAACGCTTTATCCAGTTCAATTGGAGTTTCGGGGGAAGGGTACCCGTGAACACGTCATTCACACTAGCACTTATCTTTACCTATTCGGGACATTTGTGCCGTCGTTTACGGGTACTCAAACATTTCAAACATTCAACATTATCAGGATCTTGTTTAAGCGTGTTTAAAAATAATGAGTTAATTTTACGCTTTTCAAACTTTTCCCATCGTTCATCCTGTGTTGGATCTTTTTCCTTATAATATGGTTTGATTATAGCGTTTGGAAACGGGATCTTTACATGTTTATTCACATTTTCAGTTTTCAAATTGTTTTGTGAAATAAAATCCTGATTAAGGTTAGACTCATATTCACTGTACTCCACCACTCTCTCTATAACCGGTGGTGGAGTTGGTTCACGAGCAGGATATTCAAATGATGAATTGAAACTTACAACATTGAGGTGTGCATTGTTTGTGGTTTCAGAACTTGAAGACTGATGTGCTGCAAGGATTACCTACTTCCTTGATGAGAGATCCGATAATCCCAGTTAAGTGGCTAACTAGATCTATCAAATCTTGATGAGCTTTTTCCTGTCTCTCCTGTTGCTGCACCACTGCTTGTATCACTTTGGCCATCTCCTTCATATCTGACCGGATGGCATCCAGTTCAGAGTGATAGTTGTCTTGCTCAGTTGGCCTGTATGGGTGGTAGTCTTGGTTATAGTCTTCTTGATAGCTTGGGTATTCAGGACCACCACCATATTGATTGTATCTTGGACAATCTTTTGCCCAGTGGCCAGTGATGCCACATTTGTTGCACGGCTCATAGTAATCTTGATCATCATGATAATTCCTATCCATGCCAACCTGCACAAGTAGCATAACCGAGTAGTTCTGAATAAAGAAATAAACAAAATAAAAAAGAAGTAAAAAAAATCTTTTTGGGTGTTTGTTAAGAATCAAAATCAACTAAAGACAATAAACTAAAGCAACTAGACTAAGCGCACCGATTCCCCGAAAACGGCGCCATTTTGATCGATGTCGTTTGGTCGGTAAAAAACAATCCTTAAACACTTAACTAGTAAGGGTAGAAAGAGTATCGTATCCACGAGGAATCAGTGGTTAGTGAAATTGCTCAGTTGATAAATTAGAATGAAAACACATATCAAATAAATATGTAACTCCCTCCCAAACGTCAGGTTCTAGACTTATGCAATACTCAGTCGTTCAATGGACACCACATAGACATAGTGTTGGAAAATCAGTTGAAACAATAACTGAAGATAAGTTGTTGTCAGCAACCTATACGACTAACTCGTCACAGCTAGCACAGTTCAAATATCCAATTTATGAATACCAAGTTACCCACTTTAGTCACCCAACCTAGCTACAAAGTCTTGTCATCAACCGAACACAAGTTGTAAAGCAAATAAACTCAAAGCATACAATTAAACTGTTTAACTCAACCAATACATCAATCTATCAAGCTATTGTCAGAAGCTAACAAGATCCAAACATACAAACAACTGAATAAAACAAGAAACCTAAACGAACCATCTGTTGGGAGGAAGCCACATGCAGCTTAGCCACGCATGCTTGTCAGGCACACGAGCATAGCTTCAATCTTTGATCTGGAACTGACCTTTGCCCTGAGAATCGCCCCTCTCCTCTCTGAAATTGGCTGAATGGAAGATGATTACGACCTAGGGCTTGAATTCCTTTTAATTATAAAATTAGGGCTTTTTCCTGTTCATGAAGAAAGATGCCAAACCGAGATTTCCTTCCCAGAAAAGACTTACTTTTCGAGAACTTTGACATTTTGACACTTTAACCCCCTGTACTTTCGTGCCTTCTCCATTATGCTTCGTTATCCGCTCATTTAGCACTCAATACCTGTCATAGACTCAAACAAAAATAACAACATAAAACTGACTCTATAAACAAAGTAAAATGCATAAAACTATACAAAATCGATACTTAAACAAGGGACATTTGACCTTACATCACCTTCTTCCTTGCTCACACAACTCCTCAACACTTTATCAGCTCCCACATGAAACAAGTGTGGAGCATCCCAAATGTATTGGCTGGCATCGACAAATAATTTACGCCTCTGTTGGGATGACATGCCCTTAACGACTACACCATTAGCCAAGTAGTTTGCTAAGTCAAAAAACCATGACAAACCTTGCGCCTCGGCACTCATGTAAAACACCGGCTTTTTGCCGGGTCTCATACTCACCATCATCAAGGACTCATGGGGAAATGTGTCCCCTATGGCCTCCTCCCGGATCTCTTCCCTCTCGGGATCCTCTAATCTCGACAAATGGTCGGCTGCTACATTCTATGCTCCCTTCTTATCTTTAATTTCAATATCAAACTCAGAAAGCAAGAGAATCCATTGAATCAATCTCGGTTTGGCATCTTTCTTCATGAACAGATATCGCACTGCCGCATGATCCGTGTAAACGATGGTCTTAGAGAGCACTAAATAGGAACGGAACTTGTCGAAAGCAAACACCACTACTAACAACTCCTTCTTGGTAGTTGTGTAATTCTCTTGAGCATCGTTAAGAGTTTTACTCATGTAATAGATCAGGTGGAAGTGCTTTTCTCTCCTTTGACCTAAGACAACCCCAACTGCGAAATCACTCACATCACACATGAGCTCAAAGGGCAAGCTCCAGTCGGAGGCTATCAAGATGGGAGCACAAACTAACTGCTCCTTCAAGAACTCAAACGCCTTAAGACAATCGGTATCAAACTCAAACTGGACATCCTTTTCAAGAAGACGGGTCATGGGTCAAGAAGACAGGTCATGGGTCAGGTGATCTTTGAAAAATCTTTAATGAAACACCTATAGAAACCTGCATGACCTAAGAAACTACGAACGGATTTGACACTGGTCGGCGGTGGAAGTCTATTAATGGTATCAATCTTAGCTCTATCGACTTCAATACCAGCACGTGAAACTTTGTGCCCTAACACAATCCCCTTAGTCCCCATGAAGTGACACTTCTCCCAATTAAGCATCAACTTCGTTTCCATGCATCTCTTCATCATCTTCTCTAAATTAAGCAAACAATGATCGAAAGAACTCCTGAATACAGAAAAATCATCCATGAAAACCTCCATGGAAGTCTCGATCATGTCCTGAAAGATAGCCACCATGCACCTTTGAAAGGTGGCTGGAGGATTACACAACCCAAAAGGCATACGTCTGTACGCGAAGGTACCATACGGGCATGTAAAAGTGGTATTCTCCTGATCCTCCGGTGCAATGGGGATCTGGAAATAACCCGAGAAGCCATCAAGGAAACAGTAGAATTGCTGCCTCGATAGGCGCTGCATCTGGTCAATAAAAGGAAGGGGGAAGTGGTCCTTCCTAGTGGCATCATTCAGTCGCCTATAGTCAATGCACACTATCTAACCGATGACTGTCCTAGTAGGGATAAACTCATATGTATCATTCTTCACAACTGTCATCCCACCCTTCTTCGGGACGACCTGAGTAGGGCTAACCCATGCTGAATCAGAAATATGATAAATCAAACCATCATCAACGAGTTTAAGAACCTCCTTCTTCACAACATCAAACATGTTGGGGTTAAGCCTCTTTTGAGGTTTCACAACAGGCTTGTGCTCCTCCTCCATCAAGATCATATGCTTGCAGAAAGTTGGGCTAATGCTCTTTATATCTGTGAGTTTCTAAGCGATGGCTTGTTTTTTGGCCTTTAGAACCTCTATCAATCTCACCTTCTCCTCCTCCGTCAGTGCAACATAAATCACGAAGGGTAAACCGACCTCACCATCCAAGAATGCATACTCCAAATTAGAGGGTAGCTCTTTGAGCTCAATGGATGGTGGTGCCTCAACCGAGGGTTTCTTCTCCTCCTCGGTGACCTCAGCAACCTCAAATACCTCCGGGTACTTAAGAGGTGTACAAGTCGGGTGGCTCGGACCTTGCTCGGGAAGAGCATCCATCTCAACCTCCTAGTCCTCCTCGCCCATGTGTTGTGTGTTAATCAAATCATCGCCACACACGTAGTCAAGACAACGATCCATGTGAGATATGAAAGTGTCTAGAAAGAACACGAAATCGTCCTGACCACTAGAATTCTTCATCGATTTCATGACATCAAAGGTGATATTTTCATCCCCCACACGAAGTGTGATCTTACAGTCGAAGACATCAATCAATGCCTTAGCGGTGCGTAAGAAGGGGCGTCCCAAAATGATTGGAACTCTATCGTCAACCTCCATATAAAGAATGACAAAGTCCGCGGGGAAAACAAACTTATCGACCTTCACCAACAGATTTTCCACTATTCCTCATGGATATTTTACCGAACGGTCGGCTAAAGATATGCTCATGCGCGTAGGGACCGGATCTCCAAGGCCTAGTTTCTCAAAGAGAGAGTATGACATCAGGTTGATGCTAGCACCGAGATCGGCCAACGCGTGGTGCAGAGTCGAGCTACCAAAAAAACACGGGATTGTGAAGACACTCGGATCTACTAATTTCTCCGGTAGCTTGTTCTGGCCCACCGCAGAACATCTTTCATTCAGAGTGACTGTCGAAAGGTCCTCCAGCTTCTTCTTACAGAAGATCCTTAAGGAAATTAGCATATTTAGGCATATGCTGGAGGGCTTCAACAAACGGAAGATTAATTTTGAGTTGCTTAAACATATCCAGAAAATGTCCATAATCCTTAGCATATTTCTACTGCATCAGGCGAGCAGGATATGGAACACGACTCAGATCAACATCAGGGGTCTTCTTCTTCCCCTCATTCTCCTCTTTCTCAGCGGGAGACTCACCTTTGGGCATGATACTTGCTGGAACTCGCCTCTCATGTGCCCCTGCAGGTGTCTCCATCTCTATCTCCTCATTAACTGGCTCATCATCAGCTACCAGTGTCTGCTCACTCTCTACACCCTTACCACTGCGCGTGGTCACAGCCTTCAAAGAGGCTTTAGGTTTAGTCTCAGTACTACTCGAAAAGGAACCTCGAGATCTGTCAGTCAACTGGCGTTCAATGTCTCCCACTGTACGCTACAAATATAAGAATGCAGATTGCTGACTCCTTAGTAATGTGTCATGCTCCTTCAACTTACCCCGAGTCTCCTGATGTGTCCTCACCAACTGAGCAAGCAACTGAGTCTGGGTAGCCAACATCTCCTTAATCTCCTTCTCTCCCGAACTACTACCAGAATGCTATCCTCCATCTCTATCTCCACCATATTGATTTTGACGGGGTTGAAACCCAGGTGGGTTCTCGCCAGATCTCCAACTAAAGTTAGGGTGGTTTCTCCATCTAGAGTTAAACAGAGGGGTTTTTTTGTTCCCCATGTAGTCTACCTGTTCCTGTTGAGCGACAGGGCAATTGATGGTGTCATGACCTCCTCTACACACCTCACACTTCATAGCACTCATCTTCAGCTCCTTAATCTCCTTTGCCATAGCTTCAAGTGCAGCAGCCATGCTAGTATGGGTGTTGACCTGATGAACACCTCTAGTGGCAGAAGTAGGTGTCCTAGCACTAGGAATGGAATTCCTAGTAGAAGGCTGCTATTGCTCAGCTTAGGAAAAAATATCAAACATCTCCTCACACTCCTCCGACTCCTTCTTATCCATGATGTGACCTCCTGCAGCAGTATTGAACATCTGTTGTTTCTCAAATTTTAGACTATTATAGAACTTTTCAACTAATGCCCAATCAGAAAGGCCATGTTTAGGACACTTACTAAGCAGAGTATTGAATCTTTGCCATGTTTAGGACACTTACTAAGCAGAGTATTGAATCTTTCCCAAGCCATGTAGTAGGGCTCTTCGGGGTCCATACGGAATGAGTGGATCTCAGACGGGCGACCTTAGATGGTGGATAGTACTTTTTCAGGAATTTGGCCTTCAGATCTTCCCACGTGGTAATGGAATCCTGTGGTAGGTATCCAACCAAGTGGCAGAGTGACCAGAGAGAGTGAACGGGAAAAGACGCAACATGATGGCGTCATCAGTAGCACCAGTAATGCGAAAGGTATCACAAACACGCGCAAAACGGGACAGATGTCCTGGCGCATCCTCGTCCTCGAGTCCGTGGAACTGAGTAGAGTTACTGATAGTGTTCATCACATGAGATGGTATCTGCCGGTTATTAGCATTAGGCATAGCAGGACGGGTGATAGAGGACCTAACACCCGTGAAACCATCACATGCTCTCTGATGTACACTACGTCTAGTAGGGGGATTAGCGTCACCCATGTCAGCAATAGATATAGGAATGCGTACCTTTTTCTCGATTAGCTTACACAAATGCTCACGAAACTTTCGATTGCGCTCGTGAAGTTCCCGCTCTGGCTCTGAATATGCTTCAAATTCAGGTGATCCCTGCGAACGAGTTGCATACACTGGACAGAAAACAAAGAAGAAAAACAGAAGAAACTAAGAACACAAGAAAGACTTAAACTAAGACACACAAGTAGCACTCAAGACACGAATAAAAAATAAACAAACTAAGGAAATAAACTAAAAATAGAAGAGAAAATAAAAACAAATAACCAAACAAGAACTAATCAAAGCTAATTTTGCTATTGCCAAGTATCCTGGAAACGGCGCCAAAAACTTGATGTCGGTTAAACGGTCTATTAAATTAAACACAACCTATCCTAGATTCTCTAGTTAAACTCTAGACAAACCAACTAAACTAGACCACAAAGACATGCAAGTGTACCTATCAATTGCAACACAGCTAAAGGAAGTCCGGATATCGAACCCACGAGACACTGGCTATAACACTAACTAGACTCTGACTTAACTGATTTATTTGATTGGGGGGGGGGGATTCTATGAACTAAGGTTAACTACTAAACTTAAGTGAACTGAATAAATACTACTACCAAGACAACTAACCAACAAGACAAAGGCTTTAGGGAAATCAATAAGGAAGGAAGACACTACCTAGGCTGTGAATCTTGTTTACTAAACTTGGCTTCTATCGGCTATGGAATATGTAATGGATCTGGGATCTTATGATATGACACCTTTAAAACCAACTAATGGATTCTCGATCACTCTCGGGATGTGACCACAAGAAGACTCAAAGGCTACTAATACACCAGTGCTCGGATTACCTCTCGGTCTCACAGATTATGATATAGAACTCAAAAGATAGCTCACCTCTCGGTATCACTATCTCAATACATCAAAGATGCAAGGAGCAATCTGAATTCAACCTACTTAACACGAATTAACAACGATACTAGAACCCTAAGGAAACGTCCTCTCAGACTGCTCACTCTCAAAAACCCTAATATCGAAGACTAACCGATTATCTATCACTTTTCAAGTTTTTAGATAAGAAGAACACTTGATTCATTAACTGATTAATTGATATTCCTATGGTCACTGACGTCTAGCAAACCACATATGAACCACAAACACACAGTAAGCGATCTAATACACATCTAAACATGAAAGACATTCAATCAAGATGTGCAAGGAACAATCAACCATTCAAAGATCAAAATCAAGCATGCAAACTCATTAAACAAGTGAAATAAGATATGGTCTAAAACATAAAATCCAAAACACAATCCATAAACGATAAAAGTTCAATCTTTAGCAAACATTCATCATTAACCTAGGTAGATCTATGGTTTTAGCCAAGAAACATGGTAGAAACAGAAGATTCAAAGTCAAATCAAGTAAACATAAGGTCCAGAATTAAATCAAAGCAAATACTACGATCAATCGTGACCGAACGATTCAATGTCTAACCCGATTCAATTCAAAACTTCAATTCCTTGATCTAAAGCTTCTTCCTTTGCTCAAACTCGCCCAGAAACTCTATCTTTGACGGCAATGTATCGAATAATCAAGAAGATAGTCGTTTAAATTGATCACAACTAAAAATTAGGGTTTTTACGGAATTGCGCCCCTCTCGCGTACCACGAGAGAATTGGGGAGGTCCCTCGCGTAACACGAGGGACAAACTAGTCAGGGGCCTACATGGCTTCCCTCGAGTACCGCGAGAGACTGGTTTCACTGGAAAATATGTTTGCTCTTTAGCTTTCCACTCTTTTCCCATGTGCTTTATTTCTCCTGGATTTAGCTACATTTCCGCTTCCTTTGCACACTCTTACCTGCTAACATGACCCCGACTTAGAATGAACTAAGAACGACATAAAACGAGTACAAAACTATACAATTTCGCACAATTACAATAGGATAAACGCATGTGTTTTGCAACACATCAATACACTTAGACTTAATGTATAGGTTTCTTGTATTTTTTGTCCTATAAATAGCAATGTAATGTTTTGTTGTTATGTAACTATTATTTCCACTTTGTAACGAACTTTCAATTGAATACAAGAAACCTTTGAGTTGCATCTTTGTTCTTATTGTTTGTTTCTATATTCAATTGTTATTTGGATTGATTGATTCTGCCTCTCAATTCAACTGCACATTATCTGTTCTTGTTAAGAAACGATCCTGACAAGTGGTATCAGAGCTTTCGATGCTCAGTTCTTGAAATCAGAGATTTATTTCAAGAATTCTTGTCCGATTCCATGCATTCTACGTTCGTTTGTGGAAATATAATTGAATTGAGAAGAATTTAGTTCAAATCTTGGATTAATCAAGTTTAATTCAGGATTTCTCTCACTTACTTTGTTCAATATCATAAGTTCAAAGGAAATTAAGGTTTTTCAGTTTAACTTGATTCAGTTCAATCTTACTGAATTGAAATGGGGTGACAACCGCGACTTTTTGGGTTAACACTCTTTCTTGACCTTTTATATTTTTATATCATATAGTGTTATGTTGTTATATGTTTCTATAAGTTGTAGGAACTTTACCTTAGACGAACACTAATGTCACAACTAGAATACCCGGTTAAGTGCATACACCATGTGAAACGCAAATGTGTAATATAAAACGACTAAAATTTATACCTCCATAAATAAATTTTATATATTTATTTATATTTTAGTTGATGGTGAATTTTATTTTATTTATTTGTACTAACTCTTGTGAATCTTGTTAAACTAACGATCACCGGTGGTTCACCCGATATAACTTAAAAAAAAACTTTTAAGTTTAATCTTTTACATTTTAGATACTAGATTTATTCATTAGGACAAAAGTATTTATTTAAATGTTTAAGGGTATAATTTTTACAAAAAATGGCTAGTTTTTATAAAATTTTCTTTTTAAAGCCTAGCATTTACTCCTCTTATCAATGCCCATTTATTTCTTTTATTATTTCTCCTTCTCATTTTATACGCAAACACACACACACTCTCTCTCTCTCTTTTAAACACTCTCAAGAACACTTGAATCTTTGATCTTGTTCTTAATTCCACCATTTCCAGAGATTTCAAGGCTGAATAAAAGTAGTGTTCCATGCAAAAATTCTGTTTTTGTTCATGCATGGGTGATCCATGGATCACCAAGAACACACACTACATATACACTTAAATCTTGGGTTTTGATGTTCTAAAGTGTTTTGAAGCTTGGATCTTTTATTTTTAACAAGGATTCATGGTTTATTTTCGTTTATAAACATCCATGATGGGTTTTTATGAGTTGATATTTCAAAAAGTTTAAGTAAAAACTCAAGAACACCATAAATGTTCATCTTGAATTTTAAAGCTTGGATTTGATTTTTGTTGTATGTTTTGGAAACATCATTGATTGTAGGTTGTTTGTACAAGATATCACAAGGGTTTAGTACCCAAAAACATCATCAAAGGTCCGGTTGTGAGGCATAACATGTTTTGATTCGTTGTTTGAATTCTTGAATATCCAAGAACATGATGTTCTTGATGGGTTTTTATAAAAGTATGATCTAGCTTCCGAATTTATTTTTAAACTAAAGTGTATATACTGAAAGTATGATCTAGAAAGTTTGGCAATCTAACTCTAAAGGGATTATTTACTAGAATTTGTACAAGTCTATTACAATTAAATGCAAGGAAATTATGAAAAATATTTTCGAGTTATGAAAAAACTTAAAATTGGTCCGTAGTTATTATATGGTATAAAAACACTCCTGTCCAAATTTCATGAATAATGGAGTTGTCTAAGTATGTATTTGGTATTTATTAAGTTTTAACGAGTGAAAATTGTATTATATACTTCTGGATATGTTTTGGACTTAGAATTTTTAATAGAACTTCATATGGATGTATAACCGAATTGGTAAATATTTGGTGAATTTTTAACATATTTAACTATTTTTCCTGAATTTGTTGACTTTCAAGCATATTATATTCATAATAAATAATCTAGATATTTAAAAATTATAAAAGTTGGTCAGTAATTGTCTTTCACATATATTAACATTGGGTAAAAGTTTTAAGTATTTATATAATTTCTAGATATATTTTTTTTGAAATTATGGACATTAAATCTTTATAAACATTACTATTTTTTAGGACTTTTTATAAAATTATAATTTATAAGAGTTGTGTTGGGTTGTGGACAGAAGTTATGACTTATTAAAAATATAATTTTGGACTTCTAATTTGGATGCTAAGATCACACTAAAACCTCAATTTCGGACGAATCAAACTTTTATAACGTAAACCGGACTTTACGCGCATAACCGCATTTTTGGACAACGAAAGTGACTTGAGATTTAATCACATATAAATTTATAAATACTTTTTTATTTTATTAGAAACTTAAACTTTAAGTTTTAAAGTCACGAATTTATATAAAATCTGGTGTTATAATTTTAAGCGGTCCGTACGTGTATGCACGGGTTTTCGGTATGCAATAGATCGCATAGCCACTCTTGTTTTGTTGACTTGCTCACATATTTTAGGAATCCTAAATGCATTGTTTGTGTCTACTTGATGAGTGGGACTCGGTTAGGACACCTGTTATTGCGACTTCTGTGGATTTAGCCGTGCTTTGGTAGAATTTGGTTGTTAACCGTACTTTACTGTTTTTGTTGACTAAGTCACACTATTCACCGACGCTGTTCGAGTGAGTTTCGCGGCCCCACTTTTCAATATTTACTGTTTTACGGGGGGAAATATGTTTCATACTACACGTTGTTACTTGGGATTATGGTTACCTGGGTTTACTTATGAATGTTTTAAGTCCCCATTTTAACACAATCAATTAGATTGGATAGCCGATGGGAATTATGTATAGTATACTATATGGGTTGACACCCCCGCCCAGGATTGGACGCGCCAATCAGACTTTTAGTGTCATTTGGTGTTCACATTCGACACCTGGATAGAGGGGCAACAACTAATCTGACGGTTTTGATTGTGGCTCAGGATAATTATATCTTAACACGTGTACTTGATCATCTGCGGATGGTTACTATTACATTTTGAAATTTATTTACTTACTTTTTATAGAGTCACAAAAACCTGCGTGCTCACCAACTATTTTTATAGTTGACATGTTTTCGAAATATGCTTTTCAGGTAAACAGTTATGGGGATAACGAGCTTTAAACGGCTTGCTTTTGAGAAGAGTTAATATTATGTACTTTTGGTTATAGTTGGGCATTTTAGACCCTTTGTATTAATTCAGAATTTTCCGTGTATTTGTACGTTCGATAGAGGCTTGTAGTATGGTTCAATGTAATGCATAATTTTCCTTTTAAGTGTTCTCTTGTACTTGTGTTCAATGAGATATACCGGTCCCACTCCGTGTTTCCGCCTTCAACGGGGTGTGACAAATGGCTTCAGTTATTCAAACAATTGACGTTGACGGTTGAAGTCTATTACGGATGGTCCGTACTCACCAAAGGTTGTAGTTGCCGAGGTTGGAACAAGTATTCCTAATGACATCCCTAAGTACATTGATGCATAATTGAAATTAAAAGAAAGAGCTTTTGGTTTACTTACTATGGCTCTCCTACCCGAAATCGGTTCCTACCTGGTTTGGAAACTATTAAAAGTAAATAAATAAATGCATTTTATATTGTTTAATGTTATTATAATTTATAATTATTAAAAAAAATTGGACCAGGTCCAGACCGACCCTACCCTACTTGGTTCCACAGGGTTGGGTTCTTCAACCCAGAACCCCGTTACTAACCGGAGAACTTGTTTCCCACGTCATCCTCATTCTAAAATAGAAATCAAAAACTAAAAACGTAGTTCGGAGAACTTGTTTCCCACGTCGTCCTCGTTAAAAAAAACTCGAAAAAATAGTCGGTAGGGTTTAGTTTAGCTTTTAGGTTAGGTTTTTGGAGTGGAGGTTATGTTTTCGGGTGGGGGTGGGGTGGGGGTTTAGGTTTTTGAGGGTGTGTTAGGTTTTTGGGGTGATACTACACATATGCAATATTGAAAATAAGAAGAAAAAAAACGACGAGTTAATTCTTATTTTTATAATGTTATTTATACTCAAATGAAAGATAAAGAAATTCTTGATTTAATGATGCAACTTTTAAAAAAATAATAATGTATGCAAAAGATAGAAATGTTTAAAAATTTATATATTTTAAGTTCCAATTTTACCCTTCCTCTTTAAAATTTCACCCTTTCTTTTTTTAGTGGTTTTCTAATTCTCTCATTAAAATGAGTTCTCTCATGAACTCAACCATATATATATATATATATATATATATATATAGAGAGAGAGAGAGAGAGAGAGGAGGGTTAGGCTACAAAGGGTTAAAACCCTACAAAGTGTAGGAAGGAACCACAACACGACACGTGTACAATGGGGGGAAAAGTAGGGAAAGGGCAATTGCGTCAAAAGGTTTTAAACAAAGGAAGGAATCTGTATATGCAAGTCACATGTCATTTCCTCCATTTTTTTAAAACGTCCATAAATATTTTATATGTAATTATTTTTTAAAAAATTTTCACCATAAAATCGAGCGTCTTTTTATCTTTCCAACGAGTATGGTATTGCTATATTTTAAAAAATAAAAAAAGACCAACCGAGTGTTGTTTGAAATTGGGAGTTTTTATGATGTTTTATGGAGTTTTATGTTTATAGTGTTAAAATTTTAAGCTAAAGTGTAAAACACCATAACAGAAGCAAAACACCATAAACATAAACACGTCAAAACAACATGACTAAAAAAGCCAAAAAATACCATTTTGAAATCTGTCATTGTGAAAACGCCATGATTAAAAAAAACTAAAACGTCATATTCAAATTGGCATCTAGGTGTAAAACACCATGACCCAAAAAATTCTTTGTTGAAAAACACCATGACTACCTATTTCTCAGTGATATTCCACGATCAATACAATTGGCTGAATCCCGTGAAATCATTTCATAGAAGTTCATTGAGATCTTCTTTTTATAAAGGAAATCAACTTCGATTCTTGAATAATCCACATCACTTCTGATTCTATTGTAACAAAAGATTCCCCTTTTATGTGGAAAAGGCCCGTATCAATAATTATGATTTTACGTATGGATAATTCCTCAATATCTTGTTCATTCGCAACAAAATATTTTCTTTGGGCGTCGGTAAAAAAAACATGCTTTTTGGGGGAGAGATACTATTTCAGCAATTGAGTCACATGCATCTAACACATTCATACCTAAGGCTTTTCCACAAAGTGGTGACGAAACGTATAACTTGTACAAATCTTTCCATTTTCCAAGTCGAGCCAATCCAAACTCAATGTTGAAAAATACCCGGTTGAAAACACCATAGATGTGTGTTGTTTGAAATTGAGAGTTTTTATATTGTTTTATTGAGTTTTATGTTTATGATGTTGAAATTTTAAGCTAAAGTGTTAAACACCATAACAGAAACAAAACGCCATAAACATAAATACGTCAAAACAGCATGACTAAAAAAGCCAAAAAATACCATGTTGAGATTTATCATTGTGAAAACGCCATGACAAAAAAAACTAAAACGTCATATTCAAATTGGCATCTAGGTGTAAAACATCATGGCCAAAAAAACTCTTTGTTGAAAAACACCATGACTAGAAAATTTGAATGTTGAAAAACACCCGTTGAAAACACCATATATGTAAAACACCATATTAAAAACTCACTTTAATTTGAACATAGGCTTAACCAAGTTTATGTTTATGATATTGAAATTTTAAGCTAAAAGTGTAAAACATCATGACAGAAGCAAAAACGCCATAAACTTAAACACGTCAAAACACCATGACCAAAAAAGCAAAAAAAAAATGTTGAAATTTGTCTTTTGTGAAAACGCCATTACCAAAAAAGCTAAAATGCCATGTTCAAATTGGCCCCAGATGAAAAATATCATGACTAGAAAAACTCAATGTTGAAAAACACCATGACTATAAAAACTTAATGTTAAAAAACACCCGGTTAAAAACACCATAGAGGTAAAACACCATGTTAAAAAAACTCACTTTAATTCGAACACAACCTTAACCAAGTTTATGTTTATGGTGTTGAAATTTTAAGCTAAAAGTGTAAAACATCATGACTGAAGAAAAACGCCATAAACATAAACACGTCAAAACACCATGACCAAAAAAGCCAAAAAAGACCATGTTAAAAATTTCCATTGTGAAAACATCATGACCAAAAAAACTAAAACGTCATGTTCAAATTGGCCCCAGGTATAAAACACCATAACTTTTAAAACTCCATGTTAAAAAACACCATGACTAGAAAAAAAACTCAATGTTAAAAAATATCTAGTTGAAAACACCATAGATGTAAAACACCATATATGTAAAACACCATAGATGTAAAACACCACAGATGTAAAACACCACAGCTGTAAAACATCATGTTGAAAAAAACTCACTTTAATGTAATTTAACAAAAACGATTTAAAAGAATATATATATAGCAATACCATACTCGTTGGAAAGATAAAAAAACGTTCGATTTTATGGTGAATTTTTTTAAAAAAATAATGACGTATAAAAAAGTTATGGACGTTTTAAAAAAGTGGGGGGAAATGGCATATGAAAGCTTTAGGGTTGAATCTTTCTATTCTACCCCTCCTGGTGGTTTTCAAATTTCAGCTATTTACCAAAATGCCACCGCGTTAATCTCCACCACAAATGACCATGATCTAATGGGCTAGATTACTTCCTAGACTTTGTAGGGTTTTATCCCTTTCTAGCCTAACCTCTACCTATATATATATACAGGGGACGGTTATCGTACAAAGAGCTCAAATCGTACAAAGCGTACGAAGGGTCCCAAACCGTCCGATTAATATGATCTAGGATTGGGGATAACGCGGTCGCATAAACATAATTGAAAAATATAACGCGTCGTCCAGGTTAAAAAAGGGCATAAATGATAATTTTTTTTAATAATCACGCTATTGCTTGACTTTTTTTAATAATCACGCTATATTGCGTGATTTTTTTACGTAATCACGTTTTTACGTAATGAAAACCCATGAAAACTCTATGTAACAACTTTATTTATTTAAAAAAAAATATGGTAGTTTTGTTACATATTTTCGTCACTTTTTTATAAAAAAATACAAAAAGCGCCAAAGATTTTTTTTTTTAAAGATGCAACAATTGTGAAAAAATTACTGTTACAGTGTTGTTACGTATGTAACACGATAAAAACAAGATTTTTTTTTATAATTGTTATATATTTTTAAACAATTCTAAAAACTCAACATGTGGCCTTTATGTTGGCACATACACCTTTTCCATATTTCAAGATATATACATGAAAGAGTATCTTTGTAAAATCACTCATTTGATTACTTTTTACCCATTAAATATCTTACACATATTTTTACTTCATATTTTTGTACTATGTTTTGACATCATCATTACTTTCACTAACTATTTTCAAAAACTTTGATATTAAATCTCACCATCTTCAACGAATCTTCACTTCCATATCTACTTTCCCTTATTTTATTTTTTTAATTATTTATTCCCCTTACCTTTATTAAATACTCAACATTTCTCCAAATGAGATCATATCATCGAAATCTTGACTTCAAGATTGCAAGTTTTCATCCATCATTCCCCTCTATTTGTTTCTATCATTTTTATGTGATTATTCAACGCATGTCAGTCGAAGAATCCCGATTCAGTTCATCGAAGCATTGGAGAAGCTATTCGAAGAATCATGATTTCCGGTTTTTTTTTTGTGAATGCTTCTTTTTCTAGCTCTTGAAATGTGAATCTTAACCGGATCTTAACCCAACATCTCTAATAATCAGTGTTGTAAAACTCGGCCTAGGCGGCCGAGTACTCGGTACTCAGTAGAGTGCCGAGACGCTTTTCTTCAACTCGGTCAACACTACTCGGAATCGGTCCAAGTCGGGCCAACTCGGATTTTCACTGTGTTTCACCGATTTTCGTTGTTTTTCACCAATTTTCGCTATTTTTCACCGATTTTTGTTGAATTTTTAATATTTTTCACCGAGATACATTGTGTGACAACCGTCAATTTAGAGATCGTTGACTATATAATTTGTCCAGTCTATCTATGATTTTTATGTGCTCAAGCTAGGAATGTAGTATTTTATGATGCATTTTATGAATATACATTCCGATTTGACAAGAAAGATAGTATAATACTAGTAAGTATTAGGTTCGTGCGCGAATGATTATATTAAATATTAACTAAAGATCCTACTAGTTTGTTAGGACTCAAGTTAATATTTAATGCCTTACTCGGAAAAGTCCGAATCAAGATGCTAACCAAGTCCCTGCATCAAGTCAGTGCCCGCTCATAGGAGCATGAAAATACATATTGGGGAAGTAATCTATGATAAGTAAAACCCTAATTTCATAATATTAGCTCGTCTAATGAACTTAGATGGAGTACACAATTCTTTTATAAAAACATAGATGATATAGATATATAGATACATATATATGTTCATCTTTGACAAATTGAACATTCATTAGTAAATTACATAACAATTGTGCAAGCATTTAGACATATATATTGCATATATGACACAAAAACTCTATAAAATCCAAGAATGCATACATATTTTTATAAAAACTCAAGATTTATAAAAATATATCCACACACCACCACCTTTGTCATCTTCCTACTTGTCCTCACCCTCCCCTCTCCCTCATTTCGGCCGAACCCCTCACCACACCCCATTTCTTTGAAATTTTGACTTCACTAATTCTCATGTAAGACCAAATAATTAAGGGGTGTTAGGTATGAACTTTGACACTATAAATAGAAGCCTTGGATGAGTGAAAACATTGCACCAAAAGCTCACAACTCTCTCCCCCTCTCCTTCTCTAGCTCTCGGTCGAAAGAGGCAAACCCACACACACTTTGTGTGTTTTGAAGTTCAAGCAACTTGTAGTATCTTCAAAGGCCCTCATTTGGTAAGTTAATCAAGCCTTAAACACTTTAGCATCCATATATTATGCATACATATCATTCTACTAGCAAAAAATGTATGATTTTATGCACCTACAATAACTTGAACATACATATATATACATATGTCACTCGCATAAAATAAAACTTGGATGATGGTGTTCTTTAAAAATCCTTCATCCCATTCATGTGTTATGTTGAAGGATACATGTGCGTAAGGTTAAATGATCATGTGTGACTCACCTGGCTAGCTCAAAGTAGTGTCCTATGATTCAAGAAAACATACAAATGATTATCATCAACATATGGACGTGAAAGGTGTTATTTTTTTTTTTTGAATGGCGACTTTCATTTTTGAGTGGCAGTCGCATCTCTGACAAGTCGGAGACCCATCACCCCTCAATACCTGACCACTACGTTGTCTGAACCAGGCCCGCGGGTTCAAAATGAGGGGTTAGGCGTTCCTCGGGAAACCATGGAGCATGCTGCCCCTTGACAGCAGTTGCGTCGCTACACGTGCCAAGACCCGCTAGCGTAACGCACTCCGGACTAAAACCCGGGTTGGCTCGGGTTTGAACTTGCGTGGCTTCGTTCAATCCTTCATTGCCTTATCACCGGACCAAAGCCAGTGGTTGTGAAAGGTGTTAACTAAAAGTGTGTGTATATATATATATATATATATATATATATAACCATCATTTTATGTGCATACATACCTATATTCGAACTCATTACCATAAAACAAGAACCTACACATCCTAAGTTAGGCATGTCATTATCATAAAATCATGGTAGAAAGCTTAAAACGAAAGAGTGTGGAAACTAGTACAACCCGGGTAAACATCGTTATTATTAGAGTTAAATAAACCGTCTAATTTTCCCAGCCATCTTAAAACAAGCATGAGTTACGCGATGAACATTAATATAAGATTAATCTAGTGGGTGGAGAATATTTGTCAAATGACTAGGTTAAACGTCATGAATCGCATAACTACCCACGAATATACGTAAAAAGGATAAAAAAAACTAAATACGCAACTCGAATGAATATACATATGTACAAATGTAACTACTTTCTTACTAGAACCATTAGACCTATTTTATAAAGTAAAGTTAGAATGATTTTGAACGATTCAACGTCCTCTTTAATGTTCAAAACTAGTTACGACGTAAAACGTCGCATTATTTATTTTTCGACGAAAATACTTTAATTATTTATTTGTCGAGCTTTTAATAAGAACTTAGGAGATTCACCACTTTTTATACAAATAAATAGATTTTATTTGTGGAAAACGAAGTATTTTGTGTAAAACATTTTAGTTAAATTAAACGTTATTACCGAAAAATAAGTTAACTACTCGTACAAAAATAATGGTTGAATACAAGGATTTGAGATAATCAAGGGCCATATCTTGATACAAAAAGAGACGAAACTAGATGATTTACACAATAATCGCGCCAAAGCCCCGAAAGACGTACAGATTATAATACTTTGACGTTATCAACGGTCGGCATAACTCGGCAATAAACACACGAATTATTAACGAACTTGCATCTATCAATAATAAGTCATGCATAGAATCAAGTCTTGTGAACTCAAGAAATACTTACTTATTTGTAGCGTTCAAGTAGGACATTCCATACCATCCTAGTTATTAACATCATTCAAGACGCAAGGTGAGTATTCGTAGCCCCATTTTTATTTTATGTTTTGAGGGAAATACATGCTCAAGATTCTCTAACGTGTGGCAAGTTTATCACACTAAGTCCCCGGTATCTAGATAACCAATTAACTCAACCAGAGAGCCGATGGATTAATATTGATAGTACTATCGGGGTTTGACAAACTCCCATTCATGCATTTGTTGAACGCGTAAATCAACAAAGCCTTTTGAATGTTTATTTCCAAGCTTCAAGATAAATGTTTTGTGATAAGGCATTTACTACCGGGGGCAATCTTCAAGGTCAATAGGTTTGGTTATAACCCATGTAATGTGTACGACTTCAAGTAGATACGCCTATTGCTATCTAATTAAAAACAAAGCAATCAAGTTGAAAACCTACGAACTCACCAACCCTTTTGGTTGACAGTTTTTAGCATGTGTTTTAGGTAAGAAGTAGACAAATCAGCGAGCACCTTGCAAGAATAAGAGTACCTTAGAAGACCTACGCATTTAGTCGGCCCTTGCAAGAATAAGAGTACCTTAGAAGACCTACGCATTTAGTTGGCTTGATAGGACTAATTAGCTTAGGAATTCAACTTGTACTCAGTTTATCATTTTACAAAGAACATCGTAACCATTCGATGATGAAACATGTAATTCTCTATATGTACTATGTGCTCGTGATATCCAGTATTATGTTACATTCATGTGTTTCCGCTTTAGTGGGGGATGTGACATATTGGAAGACAAGAATTAAATAATATTATGTCTATATGTTTTTTGTCGCCTAGGCCGAGTACTCGCAACTCCCCAGTCGATCGATCTGGCAACGCCTAGCGACTTTTGCAACCATGCTAATAATCACAGATCTGGACGACCGCAAGCTGCAATCACAGATCTGGAGGTGTTTAGAAGGAGAGAAAGAGGGAGAAAATACAATTGTGGAAGCGTATTCGACCCTTCTTCTTGAATTTCTATCTACATAAAGGTTGGTTGGCTTTTTAGTTATATATTATCGGTTGACTTTTGGTCTCATGGGAACACCTGTTCTTTGATTTTTTTTACATAATTGTAAACAATTTTTTTACGTAATTGTAAACAACTAGTTCTAATATGTTTTTTTGTCTTTTTGTTTATTTATTTCCTTTGTAGTTTTTATTTAGATTAATTGATTGTATTTTTTATTCTTCATGTTTAAGTGATTTTGAATTTTGGTATAACATAAACTCAACCTCATTTAATATCTTATAATTATCTTTGTTTTTAATTGAAGATAGATAAAACTTTAAGCTCTAGGATTTGTTGTTTTGGGGTGTTTAGAGAGCATGGTGCCCCTTTGCTAGCTACATATGTAACATCGATCTGGGCTTTGCCAGCGATTCATACATTTATAAATGCAAATCTCTTTTGCCCTATTTTGATATAGATCTTTTCTTTTGTTAGTTACATATGTAACAATATTAGTTACATGTGTTACATTTTGTTAGCTGCATATGTAATTGTTTTTAGTTATACATGTAACTAGTGTTAGTTACAAAAATTTTCTAAGTGCATGTTTCTTTTTCTTGCAGAGTTTAACTAATCGCCCAAATCGGTACCTAATCATCCAAATCCGAAGCTAATCACCAACCGGGCCGATGAGAGATAAAGAGTGTGGTTGAGAGATAAAAAATAAAATGATGCTTGGTTATACAAGAAACGAAGCCACGGTTGTAATGAATTGTATGTTTGAGTTTTTATGATACTTGTAAATTGTTGCATAGGTAACTACCAAATGTTACACATGTAACATTGTTTCAGCTACATACGTAATTTTTTCGCTAGTTACATAATGTAACTATCGTAATATTTAATCAATAAAAAGTTACTGATTACATATATGGATTTTTCTCTTTGTTAGATACATATGTAACCCTTTATTATTAAACATATGGTTACAGACACATATGAATATTCTTTTAAACAATCTCACGTTCAAAAAAAATCTCATCATAAAAAAACTGGAATTAAAAAAAATCATAATTTAAAAAATTAAATAAACCTTGTTTTTTATAAATATAAATAATTAATAGAATTTAGAAAAGAAGAAAAAAGATTATTGAATTGATTGTTTGACTTTTTTCAAAAGTAGAAAAGATGGTTGGAGATTAAATGACAACATTGTCCTTCTTGTCATTTAAATAAATGATAATTGATAAACAATTTATTTTTTTATTAACTTTTAATCTCAACCACATAAAATGAATTAATGAAACATGAGGTCTAAAAGTTTCTATGGTTTTCTTGACTAAGATGGGTTTTCAATATATATATATATATATATATATATATATATATATATATATATATATATATATATATATATATATATATATATATGATCAAATACAAAATAGTTTTTTCCTAAAAAAGTAGGAACCAATTATATAGTGTCACGTGGACATTTAAAGTTTTTAGATAAGAGGTATTTTTGTACTTCTATATATATTGTTATTTGGTAATCCCTGAAATTATGCTTCAGTTTCCAAATTATCCCCCTTTCAAAAAATCTATTGCATCATTCATATTAAGTTTTTATTTTTTTAATTGAAGAAATATATTCCATTCACAAAATCTATCGCATTAAGTTTTTATTTTTCAATCGAAGAAAATGGAACAAATTAAGTTTTATTTTTTAATTCCTTAATTTCTAATTTTTTTCCAGAATTACACAGATGGCCCCTGTGTTTTATACGGATTTCACTTTTAGCCCATAAGAATGAGAAATTACATGTTTGGACCAATAGTTTGCACACTTATTTCACTTTTGGCCCCTGGAGTGAATATCAGTTAAGTTTTTTGTTAAACTTTTAAAAAATACCAAAAATACCCTTAGGTTAAAAAAATATATAAAATGATTAAATAAGACCCACTTGACATCCCCTTTGAAAACCCCTGAACAGCCCAACGTCATCTTCCCTGGCATCTTCTCCGGTCATCTTCTCCGGCCAAGCACAACTCGGTGATGATTCCGGTCATCTTCTCCTTCCACCGCCGTCTCACTCTACCCTAAACACAACTACCGCCACTGCTACTCCGGCACAGCTACCACCACCGCCACTCCGGCATAGCTACCACCACTGCCACTCCGACACAGCTACCACCACCGCCACCGCTACCGCCATCCTTCCCTCCGATCTCCTGCTCAAAATCACATCTTTTTATCTTCTTTTCTTTTTCTACAAATCCATACAAAAGATTCAAAATTGATGTTTATAATTGCTTCAGACGGCAACAAACGGCAGCGGCGCTAAGGCTCCGACTTCAGACGATGAGGAGAGGAGACGAGAGGGAAAGGGAGAGCGGACGGCGGTGGCGCTAGAGCTTCTCCGGCGAACAACACTCGAGGTTAGGTGGGCCTCGCTGTGGTGGTGGTGGTGGTGGTGGTGGTGGTGGTGGAGAAGGGATGTAGTGGTGGTAGGGAAAGGATCTTGTGGTGTTGTGGTGGGGAAGAAGAAAATGGTGTTTGGGTGGGTTTTTTATATTTTTTAATGTAAGGGTATTTTAGTCATTTTACATTCACTTAATTAATGGTCAAAGTTAACAGACATCCAACTCAGGGGCCATCTCTGTAACAATCATGCAAACTATTGGTCCAATCATGTAATTTTTCATTCCTAGGGGCCAAAAGTGAAATCAGGATAAACCACAGAGGCCATCCGTGTAATTAATTCTATTTGTTATTACGTTTTTTAAGTATTGATTTATTTATTTTAGACTTATGCTTTGTAGAACAATTTTTAATCTATATCTGATGCTTTATTAATAACTAACTTTGTAGAAAAAATTCTTTTTTTTTTTCTTAATAAGTACTTTGGAGTTGATAGCATTAAATACTCTGTTGGTATCAAACAACAATAGTCACCCACTTGTGGAGTTATCTGGATTAAGTTTATTATTTTTTTCATAAACGCACCGTGTTATAAACACACCGTGTTGATATCCTATAGAAACATCATGTTGTTGAATCAATATGTGTTGTTATACAACTTGTTTAATCTGAATAGTTATAACTCTACATAAAAAAATAGATGTAGATCGTGCTGGTGAGTAACTATTTTCTTAATAACATGATTTTTATGCCTATAAAATGTTTTATACCCCCGTAAAAATATTTAACAAAGTTTGTTAAATTTGTTTTGCATTTTGTACTATCAGGATTTATTATTTTAGACTTATGTTTTTTTTATCAACAATTTTAATATACATGCTTGTGCAACTAAGTTTATATTTACGCTTTAAACACACCGTGTTGTTATCTTATTCTATAAACAAACCATGTTGATTAAAAACCTAATGTTGTTTAACCATATAACCTTATTATAATAGTGGGTTAATTTGAAAAAAATAATAACATTCACACAAAATATTAGTGAATAGTAAATTGAAATTTTTTTAACTCAATGTGTGGTTTGTGCGGTTTGTTTGGTTTGTTGATTTTTTTCATGTTTTCTTCTTAATTAACTTCAATTTCCCTGATATATATCTTCTTCTCTCAAGAAATCAAAACATATAAAAACTAAAAAATTATAAAAATAATTGAAATTAACTTCTTCTAATATACTGTCAATTTATTTGTCGCACTAAACATGTGAAAAGATTCATCATATTTTGAACTTGATTTATTTGATTTTCTCGTAGAGAAGAAGATTGGTAAAAGAAAATTCAACATATATTTTGAATTCAATTTACTTGAGTTGCGAATAAAATGGAGTAATTAAAGCGTGACATCAGGGAGTAAAAAATGATAAAATCTCATTAATATCCTTTAGTCTTTAGAAAACTACATTTTAATTACTATTATGCCACCTTGAATTTTACAGCCTTTGATTAAAGTAGATGGAAGGCCATGATTTGTTTCTATGTTTTTTAGGATAAATATCTTTTGTACCGGAACCATATTCTCTCTCTCTCTCTATATATATATATATATATATATATGAAAATGATCATGTGTAAACCAGTTTTTAATGTGTAAACCATTTAACCAAATCTGGACCATAAATTAATTGTTAAATATTTTATTTTGTGGCTCAAATTTAATGTTGATTTTTTAAAAAAAATGAGTGGATGATATTGTTTAAGGGGTATTAAGGTAAAAATGTTTTTTTTTTATTTTCTTCCTAAACAAAATTAAATAGTATTTTCTTTTTAATGGCTAATATATATTATTAATTTTATGTAAAAAACCAAATAATAAATGAAGAAAATTATATTTTTTTTCTCAAAATGAAGTTAATTTTATTTTTGGTTACACAAAAATAATTACCTTATCTTTTTTCTCTGTTAATTCATTTAAAAATATATGTATAAATATCAGCCCTAGACTAATTTTACCATGTTTTCAAATTCGTATTACTTTTTTATAAAATATATATTTTTTTAGAAGACACTTTTGTATAAAAATAATTTTGTGAAATTATTATGTTTTAATAATGTTTTTGTCTAAAATAATTGCTTATACTTTATAATTATACATTTTTAGTATATAAAGAAAGAATAATACGTTGTTTTGTGTAAAGAAAAATAAAAAAGAATGTTATGGTACACGCCGTTGTAAAAACGACTGTTAAGAAAAATAAAACGAATATATATTTTTAATATGTAAAGAAAGAATAATACGTTGTTTTGAAACTTTAAACTATTAAAAATTATTTATCAGTAACGAGCTGAGTTCGAGCTTAAAAGTTACTTATGAGTTGAACTCGAGCTTTACAACTAGAACTCTAAACGAGAAGAACTCGAGCTCTGAAACGCCCCAATGCGGGAACATCTCATAGTTGGCACACAACATAACAAACATAGTTCTTAAACCGGAAATCAGAATCTATTACAGCGGAAGTCTTTAATTCAAATCATTCATCAAACTATAACATGAAATATTGTCTATAACATGAACTATCAGGATTGGAAATGTCAGTCTTCAGTGCTGCAGCCCGAAGTCCATACTATCCAGCCCCACGGCTCTTTCACTTTTCTTTCGCTTTACCCTTTCTACCTGTCATGCATACTAAAAGTCAGCTAACGCTGGTGAGTTCCCTCTTTACTTTAAACTGTAAACTTTATCTTTGGTAGCTTAGTTTTATTAAAATAAAATAAGCTTTACTTTCACTTTCTTTGAAATAAACTTTTAACTTTTACTTTAAAACTTTACAACGTTACAATTATAAATCTGTTACGTTACTATCTGTCATTAAAACTTTATCTTTAAGGAAACCCGTTAGGGTGTCCCACTGTACTCTGTCTATCATTTCACTTATACTTGACAAGTGACTTTATCATACTTTAACTATCACATATGGATCGTGGTCCGAGGACCAGATCCCTATCTTGCTTACACCTCAGGGTAAGACTTTTACTTTAGCGCTGCCCACACCTCAGGGTAGGACTTTCTTTCTCGCTTGCACGTTAGTGCAAGACTCCTTTAGCATTGCTCACACCTCAGGGTGAGACTTTCTCGCTTACACCGAAGTGAAGACTCCTTTAGCATTGCTTACACCGAAGTGTAAGACTCCTTTAGCATTGCTTACACCGAAGTGTAAGACTCCTTTAGCATTGCTCACACCTCAGGGTGAGACTTCTACTTTAGCATGCCTGCAGGACTTTCTACTATGCAACTACTATGCAATGCAATTACACTATTACACAAATAGAAATGCAATCACATAACTTTCATATAGACAAATAACACATATTAACACATAAGCATATAACATGGTATTTGTCACTGTCACTGTCACTGTCACTGTCGAGCTGTACCGAAGTACGGCTCCTTTATCGTTCTTTCTTTAGCTCATTGTTATCTTTCAAAAACTTGTTTAAAAGATAATACTATGCTCTTTTGTTCTTTATCTTTCATTTTATAAAAATAACATTTTTATAAAATACTATACTTTGCCTTTCATTTTATAAAAATAACATTTTTATAAAATACTATACTTTGCCTTTCATTTTATAAAAATAACATTTTTATAAAATACTATACTTTGCCTTTCATTTTATAAAAATAACATTTTTATAAAATACTATACTTTGCCTTTCATTTTATAAAAATAACATTTTTATAAAATACTATACCAGTATGCATGCCAGCCCAAAACCATTAGGAAAAAGGGCAATAAGAACTCACCAGATGAATCGTTTCTGTTTACACCTAGCCGGTTCCTGAATGTCACTATGGTCACCCACAATCTGTATAATCAAGTCATAGGCGTAAGGCTGTGTTCCTAGGGGACACTTAGACATTACTAGGCTTGACTCAGATGTTTCGGGTCATGGTTTCATTATCGAAACTAGGTAGTTTCGAGTCCTGGCTCCTTATCGAAACTATGTAGTTTCGAGCCCTGGCTTCTTATCGAAACTAAGTAGTTTCGAGTCACTGCTTCTTATCGAAACTAAGTAGTTTCGAGTCACTGCTTCTTATCGAAACTAAGTAGTTTCGAGTCACTGCTTCTTATCGAAACTAAGTAGTTTCGAGTCACTGCTTCTTATCGAAACTAAGTAGTTTCGAGTCGTATGACTTATAAAAATTCTTAGTTATGGTCTTGGGTCTATATCGAAACTATGGTAGTTTCGATGGGTCTGCCCCTGTCGAAACTAGGTAGTTTCGATAGATGCGTCCATATCGAAACTAGTAGTTTCGACTGTGCAGTCTTCCTCCCCAAACAGAACCCTAGATCTGGTCCCTTTGTTCTAATCGATCAAGCTTTGAACTTTTTACGTTCGAGATGTTCCATTTTCCCCCATGAACCCAAACCCGTGGTTTGTTTCCAGTTTCACACGTAAAAATCTAAACCTTTACTCGATTATTAACCCGAAACCCGAAAGTTACAAAAACTCAGATTTAGGCATAATAATTACCTGTTACAGCTTCCTTCTCGTTTCTTTATGCTCCAGAGATGTTGAGCAACAATCCTCGAGACTTTGAGCTTGATCCCGAGCTTTCTCTCTCTAGACCCAAACTCTCACTCTCTCTTTCTCTCACCAGAAACTTGCGTGACAAGTGTGGTGAATGAGGGAGAGGCTGATGGCTGCTGCTATGAAGGCTCCCTGTCATTTTTCGGGCCCATGGGCCGAAACTTTGGCCAAGCCCACTTTGTTTCCTTTATTTGGGTTTCTATTTATTTTGGGATGTTACAAGTCTACCCCTCTTACGAAAGGTTTCGTCCTCGAAACCTGTTATAAGTCAAACAGGTGCGGGTACGACTCTTTCATTTCTGTCTCGGTTTCCCATGTAGCTTCCGAACCTTTACGATGCTTCCATTGTACTTTGACTAACTGTATCACTTTATTCCGTAACCGCTTTTCTTTCCTGTCTAATATGGCGACGGGTTCCTCGATGTAATTGAGGCTATTATCTATCTCGATGTCGTCAAGTGTCACGTGTGCCGATTCGTCGGCCAGGCACTTGCGCAAGTGCGACACGTGGAAGGTTGGGTGGATTCCACTCAGCTCATCAGGTAATACTAACCGGTAAGCGACTTCACCAACCCGTGCTAGTATTTTGAAAGGCCCGACGAATCTTGGGCTTAACTTCCCTCTCTTTCTGAATCGTATGATCCCCTTCCAGGGAGATACTTTCAATAGTACTTGATCCCCGACCTTGAATTCGATTGGTCTTCGCCTTTTATCCGCGTAGGACTTTTGACGGTCCTGTGCAGCTTTCATTCTGGCCTTGATCTGGTCAATCTTTTCAGAGGTTGTTGTGACTACCTCTAAACTCCCCAACTCTTTCTGTCCTACCTCGCCCCAACAGACCGGGGTTCGGCATCTTCTACCATACAACATTTCGTAGGGCGGCATACCAATCGTGGTGTGGTGACTGTTGTTGTAGGAGAATTCTGCCAACGGTAGGTGACTATCCCAACTGCCACCGAAGTCTATAATGCATGCGCGGAGCATATCCTCTAACGTCTGGATGGTCCTTTCTGATTGACCATCCGTCTGTGGATGATAAGCCGTGCTGATGTTCAGTCTTGTACCCATTGACTCGTGAAATCTTTTCCAGAACCTCGATGTAAATCGGGTGTCCCGGTCAGATACAATTGATAACGGTACGCCATGTCGAGAGACAATTTCATTGATAAATACTTCTGCCAACTTCTCAGATGAATACGTTTCGCGAATTGGCAAGAAATGTGCACTCTTTGTCAGACGATCCACTATAACCCAAATCGTATCATGGCCTTTTGCTGTGCGGGGCAGCTTTGTAATAAAGTCCATGGTGATACGCTCCCACTTCCATTCGGGTATTTCCAGAGGCTGGATCTTCCCGTACGGTTTCTGATGCTCTGCTTTAACTTGTGAGCAAGTCAGACACTTGCTTACATATCCGGTCACATCATTCTTCATGTTAGGCCACCAATACTCTTTCTTCAAATCCTGGTACATTTTCGTGGTTCCTGGGTGGATGGAATATCGAGACTTATGGGCCTCGTCAAGTACTTTGGCCCTAAGCTCTCCGCCCTTCGGTACCCACATGCGACCACACCTGGTCCTCACTCCATGAGTGTTTAACTCTAACTTTGTCTGTTGACCGACCATTCTTTCTTTCTTTATGTTCTCTTCCTTTAGTGCTTCCTTCTGTGCTGCTTCTAGCTCTGTCATAAAATCTGGGGTTATCACTAACTGGTACGCTTTTACCTTAATAGGAGAATGATTCTCCTTACGACTTAGGGCATCAGCGACCACATTCGCCTTTCCCGGGTGGTATAGGATCTCACAGTCATAGTCTTTCAGCAATTCTAACCACCGCCTTTGCCGCATATTCAGGTCTTTCTGTTCGAAGAAATACTTCAAGCTCTTGTGATCCGAATAAATCGTGCATTTCACCCCGTAGAGGTAATGCTTCCAAATCTTTAACGCAAAAACAACTGCCGCGAGCTCCAAATCGTGAGTCGGGTAGTTAATTTCGTGGATCTTTAGCTGTCGTGACGCATACGCGATCACCTTTCCCCTCTGCATCAAAACACACCCTAACCCTTGTCCCGATGCGTCAGAATATACCACCAGGTCCTCGTTACCGTCGGGTAGTGCTAACACTGGGGCTTGGGTCAACTTCTTCTTTAACTCTTCAAATGCTTTGGACTGAGCCTGACCCCATTCGTACTTTACTTCTTTACGTGTCAACTTTGTCAGTGGCGAAGCTATCCTCGAGAAGTCCTGAATGAACCTTCGATAGTAACCTGCCAATCCCAGAAAACTCCGAATCTCGGTTGGCGTCTTCGGGGTTTCCCATTCCTGTACTGCCTCTATCTTAGCCGGGTCAACCATAATGCCGTCTGTGTTGATAACGTGACCTAAGAATTGGACTTCCTTAAGCCAGAACGCGCATTTGGAGAACTTGGCATACAACTTTTCTTTTTGTAGCGTCTCTAGTACTTCTCGAAGATGACAAGCATGATCACCTTCACTTTTCGAATAAATGAGTATGTCGTCTATAAACACTATCACCGACCTATCTAGCATCGGTCTACACACCTGGTTCATCATACTCATGAATGCTGCCGGAGCGTTCGTCAAGCCGAAAGACATCACGCGAAACTCGTAATGCCCATAACGCGTGCGAAACGCTGTCTTAGGTATGTCCTCTTCTCTTACCTTTAACTGATGATATCCCGACCGCAGATCGATCTTGGAGAACCATCTGGCGCCCTGTAGTTGGTCGAACAGATCATCGATCCTTGGTAGCGGATATTTGTTCTTTACTGTACGCTTGTTCAACTCTCTGTAGTCGATGCACATTCTCATGGCACCATCTTTCTTCTTTACGAACAGAACCGGAGCACCCCATGGAGAAATGCTTGGTCTGATAAATCCTCTATCCAAAAGTTCTTCCAACTGTACCATCAGCTCTTTCATCTCCAGAGGTGCAAGTCGGTACGGTGCTTTAGCCACGGGCTGGGCACCTGGCACTAAGTCTATCTGGAACTCTGTCTCCCGGTCAGGTGGTAACCCAGGCAACTCCTCAGGAAACACCCCCGGAAAATTACATACCACTGGTACGTCTTTTAACTCTCTCACCTTTACATCATTGTCTATCACATAGGCCAGGTAGGCCTCGCATCCGCGCCCTATATACTTCTCTGCCTTTATCATTGATATGACGTTCGTTAGTGAACCGTCGCGATCCCCGTACACCAAAACCTCGCCACCGTCTGGAGCTTTGAGCTGAACTATCTTTCGTCTACATATTATTCGGGCTTCGTTGGCAGCTAACCAATCCATACCCAAAACTATATCGAATCCTCCCAAGGTCATAACATACAACCTAACTGGGAATCTATGGCCATGAATCTTTATCGTGCAATTATCTACCAATTCACTTACTATCGTGGTCTTGCCCACTGCGGTTTCCACATTAAAGGCCTGCTCTACTCTAGTAACTTTGCATTTCATTCTTTTACACTTAGAAGATGATATAAAACTCCTACTGGCACCCGAATCAAATAATACTGAAACATAAGTGTGGTCAAGGATGAACGTACCTGACACAACATCTGGGTCTCCCCTAGCCTCCTCCTGTGTCAGTGCATACGCCCGGGTCCTTGCCTTCGGCTTCTCAGGTTCTTTACCCTTCTCGGTGCCAGTAGCCTTGGGTTTCCGACAGTCTTTGGCCATGTGGCCAGGTATCCCGCAGTTATAACAAGACTGTGCCCCGGGACACTCTCGAGAGTAGTGTCCGGTCTTTCCGCACCTATAGCACATATTTAACCCAACTCGGCACTCGCCCGAGTGCTTCCTGCCACACTTAGCACATTCAACCCCATCTTCAATCCTCAGTTTCTTCGTCTCCGGCCCCGCCCACTCTTTAGCTGGCCGTTTAACGGCATTGGTCACTTTCTTCTCAGTAGGCAGTGGGTCTGCGGATTCGAAGTCATCATAAACTATTCCAGCAAGTGATACCACAGATTCAAAACTCGTGGGAGCATTAGCTTTCACGTGCACACGGACTTTCTGTGGTAGTCCCTTGATGTAGTACTTAATCCTCTTTCCCTCAGTGTCCACCAGATGTGGAACCAGCTGAGCCAACTCTTGATATTTGGAGGTATACTGGCGATGAGTCATACTACCAGCACAGAGCCCCAGAAATTCCCTCTCAACTCTGTCAATCTCGTTCTGCGGGCAGAACTTAGTGATTAGCAGCTTTTTCATGTCGTCCCATTTCATCTTTTTCATCTCAGCAGAAGACTTGATTCTTTCGATCGATCTCCACCAGCTTAATGCCTCATTAGTGAATGAGTGAGCGGCAAACTTGACCGCTTGATCATCACGGCACTCACTAATGTTGATCACCCCATTCATTCTCTCTATCCACTCAAAAGTGGCAACAGCATCTTTCCGTCCATCATACTTCGGCGGGTCACACCCCCGAAAGGACTTATAGTTGCAACCCCGGGTTGCCATTTCATAATCAGAATCATCACTGTCAGTGACTTCAAGTCTCTTGCTGCTTTCCTCTTTCGTTTCTTTCTTCCCTATATTAAACTCTTTAAGGGCCTCGCCCAATGCTTCCGGTAGAACTTTCTTCAAGATTGAAGTAACCTCTGCCGCTATAGCTTCTTTCACAATCGGTTCCAACTCAAGCGCCTCATTAGGGGCATCGTTAGGAGCCGACACATGGTTCCCACTATCATTATGCTCCACATGCACCGATTCAGCTTCGTTGCGGGAGTGCTCACTTTCTTCAGGACGGTTCCGGTTACCTGGAGGTCGGCCTCGACGACCAGTACGACCCCCAGTGCGACCTCCTCTCTTTGCTCTAGCCATTTAGTGTCTACTGTGGACAAAGATAGCTCGTGTTATCAAGATAGGTAACAATTTAGAACACCTCGAGTACTGTAAATTACTAATTACAGAGACCGGTATGAAATTACTAATTTACTTTACTACTCGGGTTCTGAACATTTCCTTTCCGAGTAACATTTGCATCCAAGTTCAGAGTTTCTACTATAAGGCACGTACTATCTACTGTCTGTGCTAAGGCATGTACTATGTACTATTTATGTTAAAGCACCCACTTTCTGCTATCTGTACTAAGGCATTACTGTCTATGTTCTATGTAAGGACATTGACTACCTTCTGTCTACTATCTGTACTAAGGCATTATTGTCTATGTTCTATGTAAGGACATTGACTACCTTCTGTCTACTATCTTTCCATGGACGGGCTGCTCGGACTGACATTCCTTTCCTTCCTTTGCTTTGTCCCATTCTCAGTTTAAGTTCAGACATTATCGCAAATGTCTGAATCTCTCAAACTATGGCTCTGATACCAACTTGAAACGCCCCAATGCGGGAACATCTCATAGTTGGCACACAACATAACAAACATAGTTCTTAAACCGGAAATCAGAATCTATTACAGCGGAAGTCTTTAATTCAAATCATTCATCAAACTATAACATGAAATATTGTCTATAACATGAACTATCAGGATTGGAAATGTCAGTCTTCAGTGCTGCAGCCCGAAGTCCATACTATCCAGCCCCACGGCTCTTTCACTTTTCTTTCGCTTTACCCTTTCTACCTGTCATGCATACTAAAAGTCAGCTAACGCTGGTGAGTTCCCTCTTTACTTTAAACTGTAAACTTTATCTTTGGTAGCTTAGTTTTATTAAAATAAAATAAGCTTTACTTTCACTTTCTTTGAAATAAACTTTTAACTTTTACTTTAAAACTTTACAACGTTACAATTATAAATCTGTTACGTTACTATCTGTCATTAAAACTTTATCTTTAAGGAAACCCGTTAGGGTGTCCCACTGTACTCTGTCTATCATTTCACTTATACTTGACAAGTGACTTTATCATACTTTAACTATCACATATGGATCGTGGTCCGAGGACCAGATCCCTATCTTGCTTACACCTCAGGGTAAGACTTTTACTTTAGCGCTGCCCACACCTCAGGGTAGGACTTTCTTTCTCGCTTGCACGTTAGTGCAAGACTCCTTTAGCATTGCTCACACCTCAGGGTGAGACTTTCTCGCTTACACCGAAGTGAAGACTCCTTTAGCATTGCTTACACCGAAGTGTAAGACTCCTTTAGCATTGCTTACACCGAAGTGTAAGACTCCTTTAGCATTGCTCACACCTCAGGGTGAGACTTCTACTTTAGCATGCCTGCAGGACTTTCTACTATGCAACTACTATGCAATGCAATTACACTATTACACAAATAGAAATGCAATCACATAACTTTCATATAGACAAATAACACATATTAACACATAAGCATATAACATGGTATTTGTCACTGTCACTGTCACTGTCACTGTCGAGCTGTACCGAAGTACGGCTCCTTTATCGTTCTTTCTTTAGCTCATTGTTATCTTTCAAAAACTTGTTTAAAAGATAATACTATGCTCTTTTGTTCTTTATCTTTCATTTTATAAAAATAACATTTTTATAAAATACTATACTTTGCCTTTCATTTTATAAAAATAACATTTTTATAAAATACTATACTTTGCCTTTCATTTTATAAAAATAACATTTTTATAAAATACTATACTTTGCCTTTCATTTTATAAAAATAACATTTTTATAAAATACTATACTTTGCCTTTCATTTTATAAAAATAACATTTTTATAAAATACTATACCAGTATGCATGCCAGCCCAAAACCATTAGGAAAAAGGGCAATAAGAACTCACCAGATGAATCGTTTCTGTTTACACCTAGCCGGTTCCTGAATGTCACTATGGTCACCCACAATCTGTATAATCAAGTCATAGGCGTAAGGCTGTGTTCCTAGGGGACACTTAGACATTACTAGGCTTGACTCAGATGTTTCGGGTCATGGTTTCATTATCGAAACTAGGTAGTTTCGAGTCCTGGCTCCTTATCGAAACTATGTAGTTTCGAGCCCTGGCTTCTTATCGAAACTAAGTAGTTTCGAGTCACTGCTTCTTATCGAAACTAAGTAGTTTCGAGTCACTGCTTCTTATCGAAACTAAGTAGTTTCGAGTCACTGCTTCTTATCGAAACTAAGTAGTTTCGAGTCACTGCTTCTTATCGAAACTAAGTAGTTTCGAGTCGTATGACTTATAAAAATTCTTAGTTATGGTCTTGGGTCTATATCGAAACTATGGTAGTTTCGATGGGTCTGCCCCTGTCGAAACTAGGTAGTTTCGATAGATGCGTCCATATCGAAACTAGTAGTTTCGACTGTGCAGTCTTCCTCCCCAAACAGAACCCTAGATCTGGTCCCTTTGTTCTAATCGATCAAGCTTTGAACTTTTTACGTTCGAGATGTTCCATTTTCCCCCATGAACCCAAACCCGTGGTTTGTTTCCAGTTTCACACGTAAAAATCTAAACCTTTACTCGATTATTAACCCGAAACCCGAAAGTTACAAAAACTCAGATTTAGGCATAATAATTACCTGTTACAGCTTCCTTCTCGTTTCTTTATGCTCCAGAGATGTTGAGCAACAATCCTCGAGACTTTGAGCTTGATCCCGAGCTTTCTCTCTCTAGACCCAAACTCTCACTCTCTCTTTCTCTCACCAGAAACTTGCGTGACAAGTGTGGTGAATGAGGGAGAGGCTGATGGCTGCTGCTATGAAGGCTCCCTGTCATTTTTCGGGCCCATGGGCCGAAACTTTGGCCAAGCCCACTTTGTTTCCTTTATTTGGGTTTCTATTTATTTTGGGATGTTACAAGCTCGAGCTCGGTTTTACATTTTTTCATCTTTGTTACATGTTTTAGTGTATCTTAAACAAGCTATTTAAGTATTTAAAGATTTCGTTAAAATTATCTAAATATTAAATAATTTAAAAACTTTAGAAATATATCATGTGGTTAGGCGTTTTTATTGATCTTTATAAGGTTTTTATTAAACCTTATAAAATAATAAAACACCTTAACTACAAAATATTAGATTTAAAAGTTTTTTATAAGAAAAAATTAATTTTATATCAAATGAAATTTAGTAAAATACGAATTTTAAATAACATGAATATAAAAAAGTTAAATGAAAAGTATTAAAATTAAATTGAAATCCTTTTGAAAAATATGATACGAAGGCACGTAATAAAATAAAAACATATATGTAATTATTTTGTTCTATTACATATAAATAATGTGATATTACATATATGTAATGTGCTACTACATATATGTAATAATAAGATATTACATATGTGTAATATGATATTACATATATGTAGTTTTTATTTTTATTTTACATAATATGAACAATTGCTATGTAATTGTTCATTACATATAAGATATTACTTATATGTAATATGTGCAATATAAGAAATTAGATATATGGTTTTTTTTTATCATTATGTATACTTGATTATGCGGTTTTTTTACTTAAAATTAAGTATGTTTTAAACGTGTAGCTACACACACATTCTATGTTATTACATATATCTAATAGCTTATTACATATATGTGCTAGGTTATTGCATATATGTAATTTGTATTAAAAAAACTAACAGTATATAAAAAAATTATTAAAGTTAAAATTATTGCGGTGAAGTTGGTTTAAAGAAAACTAATTAGATTAACACATAATAATGGGATTTTTTTTAAGAAAACTAATTCGTTTGGTTTTCGAATAAACCAAGTTATAGGTTTTTTAGTTTTTTTTGCATGAACAAATTTCTTGGTTTTTTTTTTGCATGAACAAGTTAGATTAACACATTTATATTCGAGTTTTTGATAAAAAAAAAGTTATTAATGTTCTAAAGAGGATGATTTTTTTTTGAAAAAATTGGATAAACTTGGAACAACTACATTTATGTTTATATTTACATATATGTAACTGTTCGTTACATATATGTAATAACTGGCATTAAAAAAATAAAATAAAAAATTGCAAGACTATATTCGAATTAAAGATAAAAAACGCTTTATTTAATGGTGCATTTTTTATAAAAAATAATGTTTTATATATAAGTTATGAATGTTTAAAAATTAGAGGGAGAAATTTAAATAGGTGGAATCTTTATTATTAAAAAAATGTGGGGAATGGTTCATTTTACCAAAATACCCTTTTTTGTTTAAAAAAATGATTAATTATGTGTCATTTTCTCATTGGGTTATATGGTTTATACATGAAAATGTGATTTATAATTGATCTCTACCCTATATATATATATATATATATATATATATATATACCCTTTTTTGTTTAAAAAAATGATTAATTATGTGTCATTTTCTCATTGGGTTATATGGTTTATACATGAAAATGTGATTTATAATTGATCTCTACCCTATATATATATATATATATATATATATATATATATATATATATATATATATATATATATGGGATGTATCAAATGAAAACCCTGAGTTGTTGTGAAAACCCATAAACTAATTTCTGGCCACACATCAATTTCTATATATTTTATTATATGGTTATGATTAAATCTGATTATTTTAATTATATTGAAAAAAACATGTGGCCTAGATTTAATAGAGGGGTAAAGAGGTAATTTGATATTTTCTTTTCTTTTTTGATTAATTATTGGTATTAAAAAATCTCTCTCTCTCTTCTGTCTCTCTCATCCATCATCAGAACCTAAAATAATATTCAATTTACATATACACATGAATAAAAACTCTTTACACATTTGTAAAATAAGTTTACACTTGTGTAAAAAACCTTAAATCTTTGGTAAAATGTAGAGACAGTTTGCAGATCCATGGTAGATTAAAGAATAGGTTTGTTACAGATGTATAAAAATCAAATACACATGTTTAAAGACAGTTTACACTTGCGTAAAAAAAGATATGAAAATAATATAGCATATACACATGAGTAGAAAACAAAAAAAACACATGTGTAACATATATCCACAACACTAAGATTGAGAAACAAAAAGACAGTTAACATATGCACAAATCAGGAAAAAAAATTTACATCCAAATACACAAATGTTTTTCCAAATACACAAGTGTAAAATCAAAATACATAAGTGTAAAATCAAAATACATATGTGTACAAACAAAATACACAAGTGTAAAATCAAAATACACAAATGTAATATCAAAATACACATGTGTAATATCAAAATACACACGGGTACTTCCAAACCTGTTTCCTCTTAAGCTACTTTTTTTTCCATCTTTGATGGTTGATTAGAGAAACAAGAAACCAATGTACAAAAACCAGCCTTGTTTAATGTACAAAAAACCAATTCATATTTCAATGAATTAAAACAAAAATACAAAATGCTTATGCTAAAAAACTATTGAAAAGGAAAATGGAAAAACAAAACTAATGATGCACTATTTCTGGGTTTCATTCCCAATGCTATTTCCAAAATAAGAGGCCATCTTTCATATTGTATGCGATTTCATCCACAGAAGAAGATGATTTCATTTTGTATGTGATTTAGATTTTCTGTGTTTAGAAGAGAGAGAGAGAGAGTTCTTGTCTTTAGAGAGAGAGAGAGGGGTTTCTACAATAATAATGGACAGATCTTAGATTTTAAAAGCAATGAAAAAGAGAGGGGAGAAATGACCCCTATACCCCTCAAGATTAAAAGAAAACCAAATAATCCAAGAAATTAATGAGTGGTTCAGAATGAGTTTAAGGGTTTCTACAATAACTCAAGGTTTTCACTTGATACGTCCCATAAAAAAAACATTTTTTTTTCTCTCTCTCTCTCTCTACAATTTTCTCTGTTCTTCTACCTCTCTCTACATCTATTCTCTTTCTTTCTCTTTTCTCAGATTTGAGAGTGAAATAGAACAAAAACTTGTGTTTTGAAGATGAGTGAAGTTGAAGAACTAGAACTCGATCGAAAAATAAGAACATGAACTAGTTCAACCCGACTCCCCCTCTCTCTCTACATGACGGCGCTCAGATCGGGGTTTTTTTTAGATCTTGTTTCTTCATTTTAATCAGATCTATATTTTTTTCGATCTGTAGAGGGTTTTGATCAGATCTAGGGTTTCTTCATCATCGTCAAATCTTGGTTCGATGGGGTTTTGATCTATGGTTTGATGGGGCAGTAGAAGACAATTATTCGGTGAGCCTGTTGAAGAAATTGCTTGTGTGGGACTTCCATGTGGAGAAGAAATTGCCATAGAAGGATATGTTGGTAATTCCTTCTTTTCACATTGAGTTACGAAACACTTCACTTTTGTTAATATGTTAAAATCATTTAAAATCAGATAACCTATGATAGATAAACAACACAAATTCAAAAATGAAGGTGGAAACAAGTACGGCTTTAAAAGAAGCTCTTTATGCTCATTATTTTTTTTTATGCACTGTATACAATTGAGGCTACATGCCATGCTCCAGATGTGGTATATAAAATTTTAGAACTTTATAGTTATAGTTTATTTTGGTATTTGCTATCTAATATGTTGGTATATTTTGATCTTATTTACTATATTACTCGTATTTGACTAAAGGTTGGATGCTACAAAGAGATGTTTAGAGTCTTGAAGCCTGGTCAGTCGTTGATTTTTTTACACAAGTGTAAAAGGAATTTACGTGTAAAATGATTTTTTTACACAAGATCGAATTGCCCTAATCTTGGATAAAAACTCAGATTTTGAATTTACACACATTCGAAAAACCCAGATTTTATTTTACACATGTATTTACACAGGTTCATAAACCCTGTTTTGGGCTTTTACTCATGTTTATATTGATTATTACACATGTTTATATTTATTATTACACATATATGCATATATGAAGAAGTTGGTGTTTGTGAACTTGAGGTTATGTTTTACACTTATGTATTTAAGGTTTTTTTCCTAATTTGTAAAGATATTTGAATATTTGTATATAAGTTTTTTAATGATTTATGTATTTGGATGTTATTTGTAAAGTTATTTGTGTATTTGGATCTAAAAAGATTATAGATATATAAAGAGAGAGATCAATTTGTGATTTAGATCTTGATTTAATTAAAATGGAAAGAGAAAAAAAGGAAAAAAAAAGTAAAATTACCATTTTAGCCCCTTAATTATTCATAGACACACAATTTGTTTAAAATATAATAAAAAATCTAGAACTAATTTTGACCACAAGATAAAATATATGTAAATTGAATGTGTAGCTAATATTGAGTTTAAGGGTTTTCACAACAACTCATAGTTTTCATTTGATACGTCCTCATATATATATATATATATATATATATATATATATATATATATATATATATATATATATATATGGTTCCACTAGGAGGGAAAAAAGTGTAGGAATGAGTGGTAGGCTGACATGTGGCATGGTCTCAATTTCACGCGGATGGGTAGAATAGATATTGCAATCATTGTGGGTTCTTATTGCGTGTTAATTACATCCCATTTTTTTTGTTTCTCCGGATCTCTTACAGGTATGTATATAATTCTTCGCGTTTTTTGTTTCATTTAATTAGGGTTTTTTGATTTTGCGAATACCGATTTAATTTTCGTTTTTCTTTTGACATTATCATGTCGGATTCTTCTATTCCTTATATCTAAGGTATTGCATACTGATTGATAATTGCATTATGCATGTAGATTGTATAATTCGTTGATTGATTATGGTGTTTTAGTTTTATATGTAATTTGAGTTACTGTAAGACGTTACGTAATTTTATGGTGTTTTGTTGATTTTATTTATATTTACCTGTACAAAACCAAACCTTATAGATGACCTCTGCTGATTTTTTTTTTCATTTGAACATGCCAAGTAGTATAAATTTGTTAACTTAGACTTAACAGATTCATGGAACTCTTTCTCAGAGGTGTTTTCCTATTACATTTTGTTTTTAATTTCTTATGTGTTTGAGTTTGAAGATGAAGAATACACCATTTTTTGAAGGTTGGATTGGTTTTTTTTTTTTGAGTGAATAAAGTGTATCTTTCATGCATGCATAAATATATATATATATATATATATATATATAGAGAGAGAGAGAGAGAGAGGAATAAGTAATACGTACGTACATGGTGTTAATCTATTACCACGCGTCTTTTAACTTCACTGTAAAACGTGTTACCATTGTATCGATTTGTTTTCACTACCAATGCCATTAATACGTATTAAATGTTGGTAGACGTATCATTACGGTGTTAGTTGCACCAATGGACATTAATAGACAATAAATGTTTTGAGTATAAATATCAGTCTTAGGTGTTAACTTCTACTCATCATTTCACCTAGCACATCACTTCATCTTACACAAAATCAATTTGCATTTTTATGGCGTCTTCATCATCACACAATGTAAACAATGACGGAGACAAATTGTTTGATTTAATTCTCAAGCAATACAAAAGAGACGTGGTGTTTGTGGAAAGCTTAGGTTGTAAGAAAAAAAAATCTAGCTAGGGGAATAAAATATTCCAACAACATTTTGGCTGAGCTCCGTAGTCTTCCCGAAAATATCATCAGAGATATGGCACTCAATTTTAAAGTTGAAGACGTCTTTGATGATGTTGAACTTGTGAAAATTTTAACTGACATAATTGAAGGAATAAGTGTCTCAATGGAGACCAAAATGGATTTTCTTAAATCCCTAAGTTAGTATACTATTTAAAATATTGTTTGATGTTTTATGTTATGTTTGCTTCTATGTTTTCATGTTCTATGGTGATGTTATGTTTTTTTTATGTTTAATAAATAATATTTTGTATTTTTAAATCATGGCGTTTTAAAAGTTCCACAAATAATTTTTTTCATAAGCTAATTTACCATAAATGCATGTTGTAGTATTTTATTGTATCAATTTATTTGTTACACCATACTAATTTAATGCATTTATTACTACTTGTTAAAATATATGGAAAAAATAACATCAAATCTTTTAAATCGAAATAATGTAATACGAAAAAAGTTTAATTGTAGACAAACGAAATAAAAAACAAGCAACCCACATCATGGTGTTTTTTCCAAATTTTCAATTTTTACAAATCATTTATATTTGCTTGTTTTTTTCCTCTTTTTATTGTGATATTAAGTTTTTTTTTGTATGTTTAATAAATAGTAATTTTTTATTATTAAAAACATGGCGTTTTACGAGTTCCCCTACTAATTTTTTTCAACATTATAATTTACCATAGATGAATGTTGTAGTATTTTATTGTATCAAATTGTTTGTTGCACCATTGTTTGTTGCACCAAACAAAATAATGTAATAAGAAAAAAGTTTAATTGTAGACTAAAACGAAATAAAAAACAAGCAACCCACATCATGGTGTTTTTTCAATATATTTAATTTTTACAAACCATTTAATCTATGTTTTAAGCCATTCTTGCTTCTATTTTTTTTGTTCGCTGTTTCATGTAGTTTTTTTCCTTTCCTCTAATGGTAGTTCCATGTATCTTTTAAAATCTTTCATCATTTGTGCCTTGTACTCGTTGAGATCATGAAGCACAATCTTGGCGACGTATTTGTATCTTAAATCGTTTATTTGTTTCTGTTGGGCGTTGTCCTCTTCATCCTCATTACATAAACCACTTTTCCATTGTGCTATTTCTATACCTTTGTATGTTTCCATGTGGCTCATAGTAAATAGTCCATAGTCTATTCCGTTCTCTTTTGTCCTCTATTCAATCGGGACTGTTTCAACTTTTGCTTCCTCTATCAGCTTTCCACTATAATGACATTGTTTAATCAAATAATGTCCAGAAGCATCCCGCTGCAAAATAGCCATTTTGTTAAAATTTATGGTGTTTATGTTTGTATAGGAATGGTGTCTTACCATAATATTTGACCATCCTTCATATCTTTTACCCAGTGTTATTTTTGGTTGCATAACATTGTTGTCAATTAACTCCACTATATGTTTTTTTCCAGATTGAAACACAATACATAAAAATGTGCTTTGTGTATAATTGGAACGAACACAAGATCAAATCCAACCAAATTTGGCCTCTTCACCTCTTTGAGAACTGTTTGCATGTTTCTACTGAATTCTTGATTTATATATTCAGTACTTTTCTTATAAGTGTCTCTATGCTATGTAATCACAATAATAACATTAATATATAAAATTAACATGATAATAATTATGGTGTTTATACATTACATACCAACATGATTTCTGTGCAGAACAGTCTTAACAATGATTCCTTTGACCTGTACCTTTCCTCGTGATTTAGGATGTGTGTCCACACATGAATAATGTTGATGTGGATGTAATGTCCAGGTCTCAAACTCTCAAACACCACCTTTGGAATTTCAGAGACCCCTAACATTTTGAAAAGGATGTCCCTGCAAATTATACATGGTGTTTAAATCATAAACAATATTACTAATAACTATGATGTTTATGAGTATGGTGTCTTTGTAAAAATGTAATATTCATACCATTCAGACGCATATGTAGAGAACAAATAGTTGACAATATTTACCTCCAATCATGTTATCTTCTTTGTCAGACTTAGCTCTCTATCAACATATGGTGAGCAAAACCTTTTCGGAAATTTTCTATTTCTTTCTTCTCTTTGTTTGTTGCCCATATCATTTTCTACCTTTTCCACAACGGTTATTGTTAATAGAGATTGAACATTTGATACACCTATTCTGGATCCAACCAATGTTTTTTCAGATTCTGCATCCAAAATGTTGTTTTCTTTTATCAATTTGTTTATAAATCTTCAATAATATGCATTGCCATGTCACGCTCCGATTTTATGCAGGTGTTTTCCTTCTCCAGTGTTGTTTCTCTCAATTTTGATGCTTCCACCTCGTCTTTCAAACTCTTAATCTCATATTCCAGGTTCTTAATGTTTACCTCTAACTCCATAACTTCTGGATTTTTCATGGTGTTTTTTTGTAATATCCGGTGTTTCCCGGCCTAGTTTTTCTTAAACTTTTGCACGTATTATTGATTCAAAGCTTGAATTTTTTTAAATTATCAATTTTTTTTTATAATAAATATTTAAGAAAAAAAAACAAGTATACTTGAAATATATGTACATATATATATTTGAGACTTATATAAAAAAAAATATATATATATATATATATGTAAAATATGCTTGATTCTTAAAAACTTTATAAACTTATAATTATATATATAAAAATAATTCATAAACTTATTCTAAAATACTTAGACTCGTAAACCATAAATCTTAGAAATTATTTTATGAATTTATAAAATAATAAAAGGCAATAAAACTTACAAAACTTATTTAGTTTATTTTTTTTTATATAAAAAAATATTAAAACGTATTATTGTTTTATAAATTTCAGGGACCAAAACTGTCATTTTGGAAACCCATTTTAAACTTAAAATCAAATTTATACATAAAATAACAAGACCTTGAAATTTCAGGGACCGAATGTGTAATTAGGCAAATCTTCCGGACTTGAAATCAATCACGAGTTCGATACCCACCGAGACCGGTTTTGAGCCCAATTTATTCAAAAACACGTAAACGACCGAATTAAATGCTCCTCGAGCTCCGACTAAGGCATGCGACTCAACCCCGATGTTCTTCAATGCCAAATTTTGAGTCTAGCACCCGATTGGTTCGAAATTAACCCCGTATTACTCACCTATAATCCCCCCCAACTAATTCGGCATTTAATGATAAAATTGACTATAAGTACAGACTCAAACACCTCAACGACATCACCCTCAAACTTCCTAAACACCCAAATTGGTCGTTCATCACCTGCATTTCTAGTTTGAATCCGTGGTCAGTCGCACAAAAGATCGAACATGTTCTCCTTCATTTCGTTATCAATCTTTAGTTTCGTTTTCATTCATAGATCATTAGCCCTCTGTCAATTTCCATTAACAGAGGGTTAATCGAGTCGTATTCGGAGGATCTTGATTCTAGGGTTTATACGAAATTAGGGGTGATTTGGGAATGAGTTTATGAATTTCTTTTTCTGTATAAAACAACGGCGAGACCCGTAGCCGGGTGGTTAAAGGCGTGTGTGTGTGACTCGGGTGGCCCGGGTTCGATCCGGCCAGCCCGAGTTTTTGCCCATTTCATTTTTTTTGCCTTTTAAACAAGTTATTAATCTTTTAATTCTTTTTACAAAACCTGTTAAACTTTTATAAACTTAAAAACCAATTTTAATTACATTTTTTAATTCTGGAACATTTTTAATTAAATAAAAACTTAGTTAAACTTATAACATTTAATTCTTTAAAAATGGTTTTAAATACTAAACTTTATAAAACTTGGATTCTAAACAGAAAACATGTTATAAGATTTGAAACTTTCATTTTACTATTATTATTTGTGTTTTAAACTTTAAAAACAAATATAAATTTAAAACATAAATAACTCATATAAATTTTATAAAATCAGAAAAATTTATAAAACTTTCACGTTATGTAGAAATCATAAAACTTATAAACTTGTACTTTTTATAAAAAAAATATGTTTATTTCAAGACTTATTTAATTATTTAAATTAAAACAGAAAATAAATAAACAAATATAAACTTATAAACCCCATAAAACTAAAGGAAAACTTTAAACATTCATAAACTTGTAAACTTTATTTAAATACTTTAAGAAGTTTTATTTAAAACATTTATAAACTTATAACTTTAAAAACTTATAATTTAAAATATAAACTTTATAAAGGTTTTCCATTTAACATATTTGTTGAACTTATAATTTCTCATTATTTAATAAAAAAACTTATACTTACATTTTTATTTAAAAGATAAATTATAAGGTAAATGTTTAAACATTTAAATAGTGAATGATTTATATTAAACAAAATAGTTATTCTTATAGATAATTATCTATCCTTAATAATTAGGTATGCTTTTATTATTGATCTTAAATCATTATCTACTCTTTAAATAATTATTTATACTTAGTAGTTTTATACACTTAAAATAATTATCGTTTACCCTTGACGTAATCATTTTATTCTAGAAATAATTATTATTAACCTATTGAAATAATTATTATTAATCTTTAATCTTATGATTATTATTAGTCCCTAATTTTTAATCTTTGGTTATTACCTATCCTTGAAATAATTATTATTAACCTTAAAAGCTATATATATTCTTTTAATAATTATTTTTAATCTCTAAATAATTATTTAGTCTTTTACTTAACTAATTGTTATAACTTCATTATAAAACTATCTCAGATTAATGTTACCTATTGATAATTATAAAGCCTTTTTAAATAATTAGTTTAAGTAGTAATTCTAAAACTATAAACTTATTAAACTTGATATCCAAGTCTTATATTTAAAACTTGTTTTAAACTTTGTAAACACAATCATTTCCGTCTCCCATTTAGAACCCTGGTCAAAATCTCAAAATCCTAGATCTTTTGCCTTAGACTTGTATTATTAGGCTTATTGTGAGGGTATTCTTCCTCAAAATCTTGCAAATACTTATCAGTGTCGGATACTCTTCATCAATCCAAGTGAGTATACTTAGCCCCTTTTTCCTTTCTATTCTTTTAGGGTGAAACATGTTCAAAACTTTAAACTTATACAATTCTTGTACAACTCTGACTAGATGCTTATTCTTATGTTAAACTTGAGACTTGTATGCTTAGACTAAACTTAAAACTAGCATATTCATTAAATTTGATCAAGCCTATGGTAACAATGATAGATCTATTGAATTTGACCAATCCACCTTGATTGATTGACCCTTCGGGGGGAGCCCTTGGTGATTGTTACTGAATTAAACTTTTAAACTTGAGACTTATAAGGGTAACCTGCGGGTTATGCCTAAACTTGGTTGGAGGGTTGATATGCACAATGTTTAAGATACTTGTTCTCATACTTACATTATAGAATGCATATATCATAGTGAATTGTAATTCTTTCCAAATACTTGTTAAACTGCGTCAAAACCTTTGTATCTCACCAACTATTTTGTAGTTGACAGATTCTTTCACATGTTTCAGGTTCTACGTCATGAGACTTGTTTGTGATCACATGGGACGCTTTGGACCTAAACTACTTATTAAATAAACGTTGTATACTTGTTATTTCCTTTGTATTGAACCTTTGAATCTATTTATTAATAAAATATTGAAACTTTAATAGTCAACACAACCGCGTCCGCCCCGACGTATAATCCGCCGTCGGTTGGGGTGTGACAGATTGGTATCGGAGCCTTGGTTATAGGGAATTAGGTTATTAGACACATGACCTAGACTATAACTTAGGAGACCCAAACATGAGTTATCTCATGTCCTTTACTAGGAATTCTCTCCTCATTCTATTCTTAAATCTTATACGTGAACGCTTGGAGATTCTACGTTTCTACTTACCTACGTGCTACAAGAGTCTACTACGTCGAGGATACATTCTTAGGCTTTATGTCTAGTCCTCCAACAAACTCTCGTCAATAGTATTTAAGTTCTAAACAATGTATGAAAACTTGTGTGGACCGGAAGGGTGGATACATGTATTCTAGGAAATTCTGTCAAGGAAAGCATTTCGTATAAATCCAAATCAACCGTTAGACCCGTATGCTTTCATGGGAATTCTTGGGATGAGTATCCACTTATAGGAATGCATGACTTCTCTAAACATTAGTGAGCTCAAATTTCTCTTGATATGTCAAAGTACTCGCTTAGTGATATGCACTATGCACTAAATGAGTACCATCTCAAATACTTTACGCTTCATAAATTCATGATTCAAAAACTTTCCTCTATAACCTTTATTCTATGATTCTTAAGTCCCGTCTTGTCACATGACAACATGTTTACTCGTCATGACCTAAAGGAGTTACCTTCAAGAAGAAATTCTTACGAGACTATACTTAAAGACTATATACATAAACTTATATTTATGCAGATACTACCCAATAAGCTTCATGATCGTTGTAATACAACCCTTAGAACTATGTATTACCCTACAAATTCTTCTACAAAACTTCATTATTTTATAAATATGACACCTAAGAGGTAACCCTTGTATTTTTACCTTACCTCCTTAGCACTTAACCAAGTTTCATTTGATAACTAACTCAAAAACTTTTGTTACACTTTTATACATCTCAAAGTTTTCATACGTCCTTAAACTTCATGATCCTTGTAATACTAGTACATTTAAAACCATGTATTATTTTATAAACTTGACACTAAAGGGGAAACTCTTGTGTTTTCATTTTATCACTCACAACTTCATTTTATGACTAACTCAAAACTTTGTTACACTTTTAATCTCAAAACCTTCATACGTCCTTAAAACTTACACATCACCGTTTCTTGTAAACAAAACTTAACGTCTTTTAAACCTAAAGTACATTAACAAAGGGATTAGTAACCTGATCGTTTTCCCGCAAGGGAAGAAGCCTACTATAGAATAAACAATCTCCGCGTTTAAGACTCTAACCCATAATGAAACTCGACATAGTACCATAAACCCAAACATCGGTGACAACAACTGAGAGAAGTTGTAGGCCCATGAGGAAGTTCTGGCTAGGGAAATAGGGTACTTAAGTGAGTCCTTGTGACCACCTCTTCTTCCGGGAATCCTCCTCGTTAGCCCATCAGCCTCCAATCAAAACTATTTTTGAAAGTATTACTATGATAACTCAGTATTATGAATAAAAAAAAACCTTTTGAACATATTAAATCAACTTACTTATACACTTTAATTTTCCGTTTAAATTGTATTATGCAAGGGCTAGAAGTCCCAATTTCGAAACATTTAACGAAAGTTATTTTGAAATTTATCTTGTTATCACTTACTAGCTTGACTTTCCTTCTAGCACTATAAACTTAACACTTCTACCCAAACACTTTCGTCAAAAGTAGCCACGTTACTACTTGAGATAATTAACAACGTTGCATTAAACTATAAAAAATCCTAAGTGACACACGCATACTTGAAGAATAAACTTTGAACAAACCTTCTAATTCGTAAGCACTTCTTAAAACAACACGACTTACGAACCACTGCCGTAATCAACTATGATCCTTACCCCTTATATAGACTTCACACTTCTAAACTTGACCAACTTTTCGTTTGACAATCATACATACCTTATTATGAGTCCTACTTATACTACTTATCATTGCCTAACTCGTCATTTTTGAACATCTTAATTATACACTATATAAAAGAAAACTACGCATTCTTTTATAAAACAAGATAAATCATTTGTAAACATACTATCATTTCCAAAACTTTTCCCGTTACCCTATACTAGAAGACTTTCCCCACAATCATGTAAAAAAAAACTTATACAAACATTCGAAACCGTATCCTTGAAAACTGAACACCTTCTAAACCAAAGTAAGCATGTACAACAAAACGTCATGTAAAACTTGGTTTCAATATTGAAACTTGAAACCAACTGACCTACCCTGTCTTCAAACTCATACTTGGATTCTTAGTCTTGAAAACTTTTTGTGTTCGTCCTAACTAAACCTTATAAAACTTGATAAACGTTCATTTCGAATACACGAGAAAATTTCACTCTTGATACTAGAAACTAGCACGAAGAAGGACATTGCTCTCTTAGCAGAGTACCTCCCCTGCCTTATTCACAAAACCAACACAATCGGGATCCACCTAACCTTCTGGACAACTCGAATCTTCTGGGAAAGAGCGTATAACGGTTAAACCTGTTCCAAATGCTGTCCCACACCGCTCTTAATACTAGAGTATTTAGATAACCGCTTTATACTCAAAGCATAATAGTACACTTCTACACACTGAAGCTAAACTAAAAGACTTTAAATTACTCCATGTTTGACGTATTCTTGTTCAAACATGATGAACGTATAAGACTTTAAACTACTCTATGTTTGACGTATTCTTGTTCAAACATGATGAACGTATAAGACTTTAAACTACTCCATGTTTGACGTATTCTTGTTCAAACATGATGAACGTATAAGACTTTAAACTACTCCATGTTTGACGTATTCTTGTTCAAACATGATGAACGTATAAGACTTTAAACTACTCTATGTTTGACGTATTCTTGTTCAAACATGATGAACGTATAAGACTTTAAACTATTCTATGTTTGACGTATTCTTGTTCAAACACAATTTAAACTATTCTATATTTGACGTATTCTTGTTCAAACATGAGGAACGTATAAGACTTTTAAACTACTCAAGGTTTGACGTATTCTTGATCAAACACGAGGGAAGTGTAAAGACTTTAAACTACTCGATGTTTGATGTATTCTTATTCGAACACGAGGAAACTTTGAAACTCTAAATCTTGTCACATTCTTTTCTCTTTAATTATTGAATGACGTTTCTCTCTAAGGGACTCGTTAATCAACGATCGCTCTTACGAGGAAACCTTAGTCGTGTGTTAAAAAAATTCTTGTACTCTTTCTTGATCCACACACAAACAGAAGGACCTATGCGGACTATGCGACGATTTAAATGTTTGCGGGTGCACACGTAAGTATGAAAATCAGCGCGTGGAAAGACATAGTAGACTCTGTCGTGTACTAGGATCTAAGACCTATCGTAAAAGGTGACCACGGAACTTAGGTACCGTAGCAAATTCTTAGACGTATTAGACTACAAACTCAAATCATTAAACTATCGTCGAACCCATTCTGAGTGATGCATCTCACTTTAAATCTTGAATGGAAATTCAGCAGTTCTTCTATTGAGTTCATTTCCAAAAACTAAATCCTCATATCCCTCGGTGAAACTATATACTTTTTAGCAAAACTCTTGGCAATCATGGGCCATGAAATCTAGAAACTCAAGTGCAATTATACTCCTACCATCACAGTCCATTCGGAAACCTAAACGCAACTCTGGGTTCACTTGGGAACGTAAAGCAAATGAAAGTTGTCCTCATTATCCTTGCACGTATCATAAGCTTAAATATTGAAAACAGGAACATTCTACTTTAATTTCGGGACGAAATTTTCTAAAGTAGGGGAGACTGTAATATCCAGTGTTTCTCGACCTAGTTTTTCTTAAACTTTTGCACGTATTATTGATTCAAAGCTTGAATTCTTTTAAATTATCTATTTTTTTATAATAAATATTTAAGAAAAAAAAAACAAGTATACTTGAAATATATGTACATATATATATTTGAGACTTATTTAAAAAAATATATATATGTAAAATATGCTTGATTCTTAAAAACTTTATAAACTTATAATTATATAAATAAAAATAATTCATAAAATTATTCTAAAATACTTAGACTCGTAAACCATAAATCTTAGAAATTATTTTATGAATTTATAAAATAATAAAAGGCAATAAAACTTACAAAACTTATTTAGTTTATTTTTTTTTTATATAAAAAAATATTAAAACGTATTATTGTTTTATAAATTTCAGGGACCAAAACTGTCATTTTGGAAACCCATTTTAAACTTAAAATCAAATTTATACATAAAATAACAAGACCTTGAAATTTCAGGGACCGAATGTGTAATTAGGCAAATCTTTCGGACTTGAAATCAATCACGAGTTCGATACCCACCGAGACCGGTTTTGAGCCCAATTTATTCAAAAACGCGTAAACGACCGAATTAAATGCTCCTCGAGCTCCAACTCAGGCATGCGACTCAACCCCGATGTTCTTCAATGCCAAATTTTGAGTCTAGCACCCGATTGGTTCGAAATTAACCCCGTATTACTCACCTATAATCCCCCCCAACTAATTCGGCATTTAATGATAAAATTGACTATAAGTACAGACTCAAACACCTCAACGACATCACCCTTAAACTTCCTAAACACCCAAATTGGTCGTTCATCACCTGCATTTCTAGTTTGAATCCGTGGTCAGTCGCACAAAAGATCGAACATGTTCTCCTTCATTTCGTTATCAATCATTAGTTTCGTTTTCATTCATAGATCATTAGCCCTCTGTCAATTTCCATTAACAGAGGGTTAATCGAGTCGTATTCGGAGGATCTTGATTCTAGGGTTTATACGAAATTAGGGGTGATTTGGGAATGAGTTTATGAATTTCTTTTTCTGTATAAAACAACGGCGAGACCCGTAGCCGGGTGGTTAAAGGCGTGTGTGTGTGACTCGGGTGGCCCGGGTTCGATCCGGCCAGCCCGAGTTTTTGCCCATTTCATTTTTTTTGCCTTTTAAACAAGTTATTAATCTTTTAATTATTTTTACAAAACCTGTTAAACTTTTATAAACTTAAAAACCAATTTTAATTACATTTTTTAATTCTGGAACATTTTTAATTAAATAAAAACTTAGTTAAACTTATAACATTTAATTCTTTAAAAATGGTTTTAAATACTAAACTTTATAAAACTTGGATTCTAAACAGAAAACATGTTATAAGATTTGAAACTTTGATTTTACTATTATTATTTTTGTTTTAAACTTTAAAAACAAATATAAATTTAAAACATAAATAACTCATATAAATTTTATAAAATCAGAAAAATTTATAAAACTTTCACGTTATTTAGAAATCAGAAAACTTATAAACTTGTACTTTTTATAAAAAAATTATGTTTATTTCAAGACTTATTTAATTATTTAAATTAAAACAGAAAATAAATATACAAATATAAACATATAAACCCCATAAAACTAAAGGAAAACTTTAAACATTCATAAATTTGTAAACTTTATTTAAATACTTTAAGAAGTTTTATTTAAAACATTTATAAACTTATAACTTTAAAAACTTATAATTTAAAATATAAACTTTATAAAGGTTTTCCATTTAACATATTTGTTGAACTTATAATTTCCCATTATTTAATAAAAAAACTTATACTTACATTTTTATTTAAAAGATAAATTATAAGGTAAATGTTTAAACATTTAAATAGTGAATGATTTATATTAAACAAAATAGTTATTCTTATAGATAATTATCTATCCTTAATAATTAGGTATGCTTTTATTATTGATCTTAAATCATTATCTACTCTTTAAATAATTATTTATACTTAGTAGTTTTATACACTTAAAATAATTATCGTTTACCCTTGACGTAATCATTTTATTCTAGAAATAATTATTATTAACCTATTGAAATAATTATTATTAATCTTTAATCTTATGATTATTATTAGTCCCTAATTTTTAATCTTTGGTTATTACCTATCCTTGAAATAATTATTATTAACCTTAAAAGCTATATATATTCTTTTAATAATTATTTTTAATCTCTAAATAATTATTTAGTCTTTTACTTAACTAATTGTTATAACTTCATTATAAAACTATCTCAGATTAATGTTACCTATTGATAATTATAAAGCCTTTTTAAATAATTAGTTTAAGTAGTAATTCTAAAACTATAAACTTATTAAACTTGATATCCAAGTCTTATATTTAAAACTTGTTTTAAACTTTGTAAACACAATCATTTCCGTCTCCCATTTGGAACCCTGGTCAAAATCTCAAAATCCTAGATCTTTTGCCTTAGACTTGTATTATTAGGCTTATTGTGAGGGTATTCTTCCTCAAAATCTTGCAAATACTTATCAGTGTCGGATACTCTTCATCAATCCAAGTGAGTATACTTAGCCCCTTTTTCCTTTCTATTCTTTTGGGGTGAAACATGTTCAAAACTTTAAACTTATACAATTCTTGTACAACTATGACTAGATGCTTATTCTTATGTTAAACTTGAGACTTGTATGCTTAGACTAAACTTAAAACTAGCATTCATTAAATTTGATCAAGCCTATGGTAACAATGATAGATCTATTGAATTTGACCAATCCACCTTGATTGATTGACCCTTCGGGGGGAGCCCTTGGTGATTGTTACTGAATTAAACTTTTAAACTTGAGACTTATAAGGGTAACCTACGGGTTATGCCTAAACTTGGTTGGAGGGTTGATATACACAATGTTTAAGATACTTGTTCTCATACTTACATTATAGAATGCATATATCATAGTGAATTGTAATTCTTTCCAAATACTTGTTAAACTGCGTCAAAACCTTTGTATCTCACCAACTATTTTGTAGTTGACAGATTCTTTCACATGTTTCAGGTTCTACGTCATGAGACTTGTTTGTGATCACATGGGACGCTTTGGACCTAAACTACTTATTAAATAAACGTTGTATACTTGTTATTTCCTTTGTATTGAACCTTTGAATCTATTTATTAATGAAATATTGAAACTTTAATAGTCAACCTTGTGCTATTGAACAACCGCGTCCGCCCCGACGTATAATCCGCCGTCGGTTGGGGTGTGACATTTTTTTCACATCCATCTTCCATTTTCCTTTCACCTTTACTATTGATATGCTCCATAAACATAACACAACAATCATATGTTTTCTTTAGTAGAATATCCACTACCGGGAGTTGAATAAATTTACGATTAAGAACCGATATCCACTCCCAGGGATTGATGATTTGTTTGACCAATTACAAGGATCGACTCATTTTTCTAAGATTGATCTCAGATCAGGAGGATGACATACCAAAGATAGCATTCAGGACTCGGTATGGACATTACGAGTTTTTAGTTATGCCTTTCAGATTAACCAATGCTCCGGCAGTGTTTATGGATCTGATGAATAGGGTGTGTAAACCTTACCTAGACAAATTCGTAATAGTCTTTATCGATGACATCTTTATATATTCTCGGAGTAAGGATGAGCACAAGTAACACTTGCGGTTGATTTTGGAGTTGCTCAGGAATGAGAAATTATTCGCCAAGTTCTCAAAGTGTGAGTTTTGGCTAAAAGAAGTTCACTTTCTCGGCCACATGATTAATAGGAAAGGCATTCATGTAGATCCAGCCAAGATTGAGGAAATAAAGAAGTGGGAGACGCCTAAGACCCCAACCGAGATCCGTCAATTTCTTGGTTTGGCAGGTTATTATAGGCGATTCATTGAAAATTTCTCTAAGATAGCTTAGTCCTTAACCCTCTTGACTCAGAAAGATAGAAAGTTTGAATGGGGTGACAAGCAGGAAGAGGCATTTCAGTTATTAAAGCAGAAATTATGTAACACTCCGATTCTAACTCTTCCTGAAGGTACGGATGGCTTTGTTGTGTACTGTGATGCATCACACCAGGGTCTTGGTTGTGCATTGATGCAAAAAGATAAGGTTATTGCTTACGCATCCCGACAATTGAACGTGCATGAAAAGAATTACACAACTCATGACCTGGAGTTGGGTGTTGTTGTCTTTGCACTCAAAATTTGGAGGCATTATCTTTATGGCACCAAGTGTACTATTTTTACTGACCACAAAAGCCTCCGACATATATTTGATCAAAAGATGTTAAACATGAGACAAAGGTGATGGGTTGAGCTTCTTAATGACTATGACTGTGAGATCCATTATCACCCGGGAAAAGCAAATGTGGTGGAAGATGCTCTGAGTTGAAAGGAAAGAATAAAACCTCATCGAGTACGAGCTTTGGGAATGATAATTCAAACAAGCTTAAAAGCTCAGATTCTCGAGGCACAGAAAGAAGCACTACAGAGAAACAATTTGAAAGACGAACTACTATGTGGTGCCGAGAGGAATTTTGAACATAAAACCGATGAGTTAGTGTATTATTTGGACAGAATGTGGATTCCGGATTCCCATAGCTTAAGAGAACTAATCTTGAATGAAGCCCACAAGTCAAGGTATTCCCTACATCCCAGAGCTGACAAAATGTACAAAGATTTGAAAGAATTTTATTGGTGGCCCTGAACGAAGAAACAGATTGCGAGTTATGTTGGGAGATGCTTGACTTGTTCTAAAGTCAAGGCGGAATACAAGAAACCGTCGGGACTTTTGCAACAACCCGACATTCCCCAATGGAAATGGGAACAAATTGCTATGGATTTCCTCACTAAATTGCCGCGAACTTCTAGCGGTTATGATTCGATTTGGGTCATTGTTGACCGGTTAACGAATTCTGCTCATTTTATTCCCACCCGAGAGGATTATAAGATGGAAAAGTTAGCCCGTTTGTACATTGGTGAGATCATTTCTAGGCATGGAGTGCCTGTTTCCATCATCTCGGATAGGGATAGTCGTTTTACATCCCGATTTTGGCAGACACTACAACGAGCTTTGGCTACGCGCTTGGATATGAGCACGGCTTACCATCCTCAGACTGATGGTCAAAGAGAACGGACAATTCAGACCATGGAGGATATTCTAAGGGCATGTGTGATAGACTTTGGCGGTAATTGGGATACACATTTGCCGTTATTCGAATTTTCTTATAATAATAGTTATCACACTAGCCTCAAATGCGCACCGTTTGAAGCTTTGTATGGGTGTAAGGGTCGATCACCACTTTGTTGGGCCAGAGTTGGTGACAATCATTTGACTGCCCGGAGATTATTCAGGAAACTACGGACAAGATTTTTAAGATTCGAGATAGACTAAAAGCTGCACGGGACAGACAGTAAAGCTACGCTGATAATCGGAGAAAACCCTTGGAATTTCAAATTGGTGACATGGTTCTTTTAAAGGTTTCACCTTGGAAGGGTGTTATTTGGTTCGGAAAGAGGAGTAAACTCAATCTGAGATATATTGGACCGAATGAAATTGTTAATAGAATTGGTCCAGTGGCGTACAAGTTGAAATTGCCTCAGGAGCTCAGCGGTATACAAGATACTTTCCACGTGTCAAATCTCAAAAAGTGTTTAGCCGAAGAGTCATTAGTAATACCACCTGAGAAAGTTCGTATTGACAAGAAGCTTCATTTTATCGAGGAACCGGTCGAGATTTTGGATCGCGAGATCAAGACGCTTAAGCATAGCCGTATTCCTATTGTGAAGGTCCGTTGGAACTCGAAGCGTGGACCCGAATTCACATGGGAACGAGAGGACCAAATGAAGCAGAAATATCCTCATCTTTTTTAAAAGGAAGCGGTTAATACCGACACCAGTTGAATTTCACGACGAAATTCTTATAACTGGGGGAGAATGTGACAACCGCGAATTTTCAGGTCCTTACCGTTTCTCGATTTTTTATAAGTTTATACTTTTAATTTTTAAGGTTATATATATTTTAAGTGTTTCTAGGAACATTTCCTTAGACACACACTAAGGTCCGAACTAGGAAACCCGGTTAAGTGCATACACCGTATACCGTGTTCGCGTAATATAAGACGGTAGAATTTAGTACCTCGAAAATAATTTTTATATTTATATTTTAGTTAAGAATGATATTTTATAATCTTATTTATGCTAACTTTTGTGATTCTTGATTAAACTAACGATCACAGGTGGTTCTTCCGTTAAATGCCCGGCATTTACCCGATATAACTTTTTGAAAATTTTTGAGTTTTTATGTTTTAAAATTTTCTAAAATTCATAATTTTGGGTACTAGAATTTTATGTTTGAACAAAAATATTTATTAGAGTATTTAGGGGTGTAATGTTTATAAAAAGTGAGTATATTTTTTTAAAAAAAATTATCTTTAAAGTGCAAGACTTATCCTCCACTATAAATACCCTTCATCCCCCCGTCCATTTTTCTCTTCTCCTTCCAGCCCCAAATCGTGAAACACCAACCACCATCCCCAAACACTCCCAAATCATCAACTAACTCAAGAACAATCCAATTCCAAGCTTGATTCTTGGTTCCAATGGATTCATGAGTTTGTTATTAGTGTTTTGAAGGTATTTTAATATGATTTCATCTTTAAAATTTCTGTTTTGAATCTTGCATATGTTCTCAAGAACACACACACACACTTTGAATTTCAAGTTTTGTTATTTTTATATCTTGTGATTTTAACAAGGATTTATGGATAAAAACTAGTTGTAATCATCCACAATGAGTTATCTAGTGAAAAGCTTGAAAGATTTGATGATCAAAATGTATGAACACTTGGGTGTTCATATTTACATTTCTTGATTTTAAAGTGAATTTTTGTTGATTTTGAGTCTTTAGACATGGAATTGAACCACATTTGTGATTGTAGGTTATAAATCAAGTAAAACTCAGTAGCTTAGCATCAAAATTCCACCTCCATTTGCTGAATTGGAAGGTGTATCTTTGTTTGAACTTGTTAATTAGCTTGAATGGCCAAGAACATGGATGTCTTGATGGATTTTTAAAAAATTATTGATCCAGCACCCAAGTTTTATTTTTAAACAGTAGTTATGATTTAAAATGAAAATCTGAAAAGTTTGGCAACTAAACTCTGTATAGAATTTTTATTAAAATTCACACAAATTTAATACATGGAAATTGGGAAAAATACCTATGGATTTTATAAAATTCTGGATTTTGGTCATTAGTTAGTATATGATAAAATAAGACTCCTGTCCAAATTTAGTGAATTTTGGAGTTGTGTTAAGTAGGTGTTTGGTATTTTCAAAAGTTTAAGCAAATGAATTTGAAATCATATACTTCTGGACAACCTTTGGACTTGAAATTTTAATGGAATCTCATATGGACCTAAAATTGGCGTGGTAAAACTTTTGTAAAGTTTGGACAAGTTTAACTGTTTTTTTCGAATTTGTTTAAATATAACAATATTATATTCATAATAAATAAACTGGATTTTGAAAAGTTATGAAACTTGGTGAGAAATTTTTATTTATACATACATGAACATTTGGTAAAAGTTTCAAACATTAATTTTATGTCTAAGTATGATTATATAATTAGGGTCCATTAAAACTTTATAAAAGTTACTATTTTGGAAATTTTTGTATAAAAATATTTTTATAAAGGTCTTAAGGGATTTTGGACAGAAGTATATGCATTATTAAAACTTAAATTTGGTCATTTGAATTGGGTGCTAATATCACACTAAAACCCTAATTTCGGACAAATCGGATTTTTAAACCGTAAACCGGACTTTACGCGCGTAACCACGTTTTTGATCAAACGAAGCAGTGACTTGAGATTTTACCATCTATTACTTTTTAACTACTGATGTTATTTATTAAAATCCAAAAGTTAAAGTTTTAAGGATACGAATTTATATAAAAGCCGGTTTTACAATTTTTAACGGTTCGTACACGTATGCACGGGTTTTGGGTATGCGTTTGATTGCATAGCCACCTTTGGTTTACCTTGTTGACTTAGCCTCACATATTAGGTTTCCTAAACACTTTTCGTGTCTACTTTTAGTAGGACTTGGTTAGGATACCACCGTTGGCAGTTTCATTATTTTACCACACCTTTACGCGTTTCACTCTCAGGTGAGTTTCGCGGCCCCACTTTTCAATAATTACTGTTTTACGGGGGAAATTTGTTTCATACTACACATTGTTACTTGGGATTAGGGTTACCTGGGTTTACTTATGAATGTTTTAAGTCCCCACTTTAACACAATCAATTAGCTTGGATAGCCAATGGGAATTATGTATAGTACTATATGGGTTGACACCCCCGCCCAGGGTTGGTCGTGCCAACTAGACTTGTAGGGTCATTTTGGTGCATAATTAGCCATAGTAGGTATTCACATTCGACGCCTGGATACGGGGGCAACAACTAGTCTGACGGTTTTGATTGTGGCTCAGGGTAATTAAATCTTAACACGTGTACTTGATCATCTTCGGATGGTCACTATTACATTTTGAAACTTACTTACTTTTTTTATCGAGTCGCAAACTTGCGTACTCACCAACTATTTTTATAGTTGACCTATTTTCGAAACATGCTTTTCAGGTAAACAGAATTGAAGAAAAGACTAGTTATGGGGACTTACTTTTGGGATTATGACTTGGCTTTTATTTATGTATTATGTACTTGGGTTGATGTTTTTAGACAATTTGTCATGATACTTTGGTTGTTTGGTTTGTAAACTTTTTCTTTTGGTAAGCATGTAGTGGTTCTTTGAAATTTGCAATGTACCCATTAACATTCTCTTGCGACTAAGTGTTCGATGCACCGCTCTCGTCTCACCTCCGTATTTCCGCCTTCGGTGGGGTGTGACACTTATAAAAAATTCAAGAACAAAAGGTCTTTTTATCCATGTGATATTTTTGTAGAAACTTCTCCATTCCGCCACAACTGCATCTTTACCACCGGGTCTATTTTCCTGTATGGGTATAGTACCAAGTGGTATTCCCATAACTTTGTGCACAACTTCCGGACGTTTCCCAACATTTAATGTGCTTGTATCCGCGTTGTAGTTTTAAACCATCCAGAATGCAAGTTCTGTTGGGATACTGTCTAATTTTAGGTTCAAAACTGGTCTAAATCTCATTTCATTAGTTGTTCTCTTTTGATCATCGTTAAAAGTTGCAAACCGGTTAATTAGGTTTGAGGGAGCTATTCTTGGTAATATTTTCTTACAAGTGAACTCATAATATTGATTCTCAAGTTGTGCTTCTGGTTGTTTACCACTCTTACTTCTAGAGATTTCTTTATGTGTCCTTTTTGGTTGTGGTGTCTTTGATATGGCTTTTGGTGGTGGTGGTGGCGTGACAAAGTCATCATCATCATCTTTGTCTTCAGGGTGCATGTTCGCCTTTTTTCCACATGCAAATTCTGGTTGAATAGAAGACGTTGGTTTTTTTTTGGAAACAACCTTTGGTAGTTTCAATTTCAATTTCTTTCTAGTTGGTAAATAGATCTCATTTTCTTCTTCGACCATAGTCCTTTTTAGTTTCAATTTCAGTTTCTTTCTTTGTGGTTCATTAATTTCTCCATCTGTTTATCACATCAAACATAAACAGGCCCTATTATTTACCTCTATATCATAATGTAACTAATAAATTGCATCTATATTAACCTCGATACTGCATTTCTTCTTTTGCCTCGTCCAAAATAATCGGTGTTTCTTGGTCGTTTGTGAATTTGTTAAATGAAGTTCGCAAAGCAATTCTATAACTTTTCCTTTACCCTGCATACAATTTAATTTTTATAAACACCATATGCAAACCATGTAGAAGACAAACACCATACATATATCCGAAACACATAACAATATAAACACCATATATGCGAAACACGGATCAATATAAACACCATACATCTGAAACACATAAAAAAATAAACACCATACATCAGAAACACAGAACTCATAAACACCATACACATAACCATATAAACACCATACATCTGAAACACCACATATAACCATATAAACACCACACATAACCATATAAACACCATACATCTGAAACACAAATCAATATAAACATCATACATCAGAGACACAGAACTCATAAACACCATACACATAACCATATAAACACCATACATCTGAAACACAGATCAATATAAACAGCATACATCCGAAACACGTAACAATTCACATAACAATATAAACACCATACTTCATAAACACTAACAATATAAATACCAAACTTCAAAAACACAGAACAATTTAAACACCATACTTTAGAAACGTCGAACAATATAAACACCATACTTCAGAAACACAGAACAATATAAACACCATACTTCAAAAACACATAACATTTTAAACACCATACATACGCCATATCTTTAAAACAACAAAATTAACACACATAAACACCATAATACTTCTAGATTACATTTTGACTTAAACATTCCAATGGAAAACACTTAATACCTATTTGTGTAAACACTATACAACAAAAAAAACCCAAATGGTAAACTACATGTTACGAAACTAAAGAGACCATAAATTAGTGAAGTCATATGTCAGTGACACCATAATTTCGTTAGAAGAATCTAATTAATTGCAAACTCCATTTAGTTGTAGTCGATTACCTTTTTTCAAGCTTGAAGAAACATTCGATATTCCTTCTTTCTTGCGTTTCGCTGTTCCTGAATCAGTTAAAACACAAAATTACAAACGTCATAATTATAGTATTTTGCATTTTACTGAAATGTTTCTTACTTTTATATGTTAACTTGTAATGATCATCAGACGCCATTGTTTTCAAAGAAGATTTGAATCGCGAAATCGACGGAGCTAAATATTACGTATGTCGGCATTTATTATATTACCCTCGCGCGCTGAAAATAATTGGACCTAATTACAAAAACGCCACCGCATTTTTTGATCCGTTGATCGATTAATCTAATGGTTCAATACACTTCCTACACTTTTTAGCCTTCTTAGAATATCCCTCCCCTATACATATATAGATAGTGTTACACGGTCACATAGCCGTTTTATGTATCACTGTTAAAATAATAGGCATACGTGCTTTTACGGTTCTCCCAGCTATATTTGTGTGTAAGAATATGCATGTTCATTTATGTTTGTTTACTGTGTTAACAAATTAACTTAAACAAACACAAACACAAACACAAATTTTATTCATTTTGTTTTGTTCATGTTAAAAGAACAAACACAAACAAAACCTGCTACACTTTCGCTCTATTTTACATCATTGGAGTAGTTACTATAAATGAAATGGAAGGGTGCAACTTTGGAGAATAGTAATGAAGTTTTAAATGTGTTCTAATTAGGTCACTCAAATTTAAAAAAATGTTTCAATTAAATCACTCAGCTTTCATGTTTTATTTAAATTATAGGTTTTAACATGTTTTTTTTGTTTCAATTATGAATATTTTCTTCTTTTTGAGTAAACTTCGTTTTTGCTCCCTGTAGTTTGACCATGTTAACCAGTTTTTCTCCAATAGTTTGAAAATGACCAAAACACTCTTTGATGTAGAATGGTGACGTGAATTTTAGGTTATTTTTTATTTTTTTTAATATAATTAACATGTTTTTTTTTAAATTACATATATTGAAAATCCCGACCCACGCATCTACTCCATAAGTTTCTTGACACATTTTGTATTTCGATGATAGCTTGATTTGAAAGTTTACTCACCCAATTTGGATAAAAAAATACATGAGTGCCCTAATTGAAACACTTTTAAAACTTAATTACTATTATGTGACATTTTTCTTAAATGAAACCAACCATGCACCTAGATTCACAAACTAATAGACAAATTTCAAGGATTACTGTCAGAATCTGGATTGTTAAGCAAAATTGCATCAAAATTTTCGATGAAAGAGCAAAATCATAGCGAAGCAACGTTTTCAAACTCTATCCAAGAGAGGAAACACAGAATGGGAAGCAAGTACACATAAACCCTAATCAACCCACTTATAATAAACCTACAACAGTTTTCTGAATGGATTAACCAACCTGCATGTAATTTGAATAACCTAAAACTGATTCGATGAACATTCCTACTTTAAGTCGTAAGCAAAAAAAACCGCCTAAGGGTATTTGATAAGACTCCAGCTTCAGCAACTCCGATTAAAGTGGATACGCGCAAAGGAAAGAAGGGAAGCAGCGGGTCAGATTTTGGGTCTCTCAAAGCAATCTTCGGATCATGGGTTGACCCACTGGGTCAAGAAAGTGGCGGGACAGAAGAGTAGTGGGAGAGCAGTTGTGCATCCCACTCTCTGAAGCAGTTATCGGCAAGTTTAGTATTAGTATAGACTTTTGTTTGTTTAGTGGTTGTTGAGTATTTTGATTATTAACAGTTCTTGTAATTTGGAGAGATAACCCTTCTCGAATTGGGTCTTTGCCTTTGAATTCAATCAAGCCGACTGCTTTATTTCATAGGCTCTATCAATTGGTTCCATTGCCGGGAAACATCGCAAGGAAGATGGATCGGAACACCCGGGAAACTGCTATCGCCACCCAATTAGCAACCATTAGAGTTCGGCTAGACTCTTTAGTATCTTCCTTACAAGAGGGTATCAAAGCAGTCAAAATCCAGAATTCCATGCTTGACTGCCGACCCGTAACAATGCCGCCGCCACCAGCCGAACTACCAACTCCGCCACCACCGTTGCCAAAACTACTGACTCCACCACTGCCGCCACCACCGGAACTACCAATTCCACCACCGCCGCCGCCGACACTACCGGGACCACCACCTTTTCCACCAAAGCAACCATCTTCAATCACCGAAACTACCGACACCGCCACTACTACCACCGAAACTACCCATTTGGACTACATCAATAACCATATCAACACACATAAGGACATCCTAGCCACCACCCTTGCAATAGAGAGCTCACTCTCTATTTTTCCACCAAAAATCAAAGAACATAATTGGGAAATGTGTCGTTACATTTTTAAGCACCACAGAGAGATGTATGTGGATGTAAATGAGAATGCTGGGTTGCCACAACATGAGAGGGGACAAATGGATGTATCATCGCCATCAAAAGCTACGAATCTTGGAAAACAGAAAAGTATGGATACTTGGAAGGAGTTTCTTCATGTTACAAATAAAGATGTACAAGCCGACTTGAAACGCAGGGACTTAGCCGGCCAATTCCCTCCCCTCGAATTATTAGCTGAGCAATTTCCCTCTTTTCGCCTTGAGGACAAGGCGTTTTACCGGGAGGGATGCAATGATAAGACTCCAGCTTCAGCAACTCCGATTAAAGTGGATACGCGCAAAGGAAAGAAGGGAAGCAGCGGGTCAGATTTTGGGTCTCTCAAAGCAATCTTCGGATCATGGGTTGACCCACTGGGTCAAGAAAGTGGCGGGACAGAAGAGTAGTGGGAGAGCAGTTGTGCATCCCACTCTCTGAAGCAGTTATCGGCAAGTTTAGTATTAGTATAGACTTTTGTTTGTTTAGTGGTTGTTGAGTATTTTGATTATTAACCGTTCTTGTAATTTGGAGAGATAACCCTTCTCGAATTGGGTCTTTGCCTTTGAATTCAATCAAGCCGACTGCTTTATTTCATAGGCTCTATCAGTATTTTTGTATCTTCAAGTTCTAAACGACTAATAAATTTTACCTTCAACAACAACCATCTTACCACCACACAGACACCCATACAAGACATTAAAGACAACCCCACAAACAAACCCTAGATTATATGGTTCTAATATATGTTGGTGTGATTCCACCATATCATTTAAAGCATGTTTGTCTCGTTAAAACTGTTTCTGTAAGCTCTTTTCAGGGTGTTTGGGGTTGCTTATATGAAACACCGTTCAAATAAGCAATCCCAAACACCCTGTTAAAAAAAACACCCCTCCCTAACATGTTCAATTTTCCTTTCTCAACTCAACTATAATAACTGAACAAAACAACTCTTTTCATGAGTAACACAAACAAACTATAAAATACCTTCCAAAATGGCTGGCATGAAACCATTATTCACAAACCCATGTATTATATATCTATATTTCATCACTGCTTGTCTACCATATCTCTAAAAAGAAGCGAAGAACCTGATTGCCACTTAGCCTTCCCCTTACTACCCTCCTCGTCCTTATCTGGAGGCGAAAACGCAAGGGAAAGTGATAAAGAAGATGCCATGTCATCATCGTTGTCCACGTCATTTTTTGTCATATTATCTGTTTCTCCAACTAAACATGATATATCTTCGTTTAAATCCAAAGCAAACACTGGTTTTTGTTGGCTATTTCCCTTCTCTACCAGGAAGAAGTACCTTTCACCATTACTACTATTTCCAGCACCATATAAATCAGTTTTTTGCTTCTTGCTCAAGTTTCCTTCTTGTTCCACCATTTGACCGCTTGCATCACGCCACGTATTTGTTTGACTTGTACCATTATCGTCATCATCTTCTGAAAGGTCAATAAACGGACGCTTCATTGACTCATTTTGCGTATGGCTTTGTGAGGTTATCTCTTTGCTACTAACTGGAACTACATTATTACTATCCACTGGTTTTGATATGCTATGAATTGCCTTTTCATGTGAACAGTTAGGCAAATATGAGTTGACATTTGACTCCGAGTCAACATGTTTATCCTGTAGAGAAAAATAAAACAATTTCTTTTAACAGGCTAAATCTTAAAATATGAGTCATAGCAAAAAAAAGGTAAAATACAGAGATTGTCTTTTAATTATATATCAAATTGCACACTCTATCCTTTGTCTTCAATAATTAGATAGAATTGTCCTCTTTTGGAAAACTTTGCACATCCTTTGTCCTTTACACCAACTGGTGTTATCTTTTTCTGTTAAGTCTAAGACATATGCTTCATGCATGAGGGTATAATGGACATTTTACCTACAAGGACTATTTATGTAATTCATTTAACAAATTCATTTCTTTCTCACACACTCTTTTGGCAGATCAAAACACCCCTTTTTACCCCAAATGATCATCACTCCCAACAACCCTTCGACCAAATCGATTCTCCCCATCCAAATCCCTAAGATTACTCCACATGGTTTTCAGAAAATTTGTACAAGATCGTCACGATCTCCGTCCTAATAGCAACCATCGCTGCCGTATTCTTCCTTCGCCAGGGACTCCGCCGCCCTCATCTGCTTCCCGTCACAAACTCAGCAACTTGAAACCATTCATTTCCCCCAAATTAAAGGGTGGCAAAATATAGCTGCGGGGAACTCAAAGGCTCCAAGTGATTGGAGTCTTAAAGGTGTGATCTTCGGCCTGGTGGTTTAACCGATGTTGGGTCGGGCTATATCGGGCAGTATGCGCAAAAAGTGAGATACATGCTTCTTGGTTTTACTAGCGAGTCTGATGCAGGGCTTATTGAGTTATCAAACGGGCGTCCGAAATTGCAGAAATTGGTGTGGGTGTAGTGAACACGCGCTTGCTACTTTTTGTGCTTAATGTACCTTCTTTAAGGTATTTGTGAACACGAACAGATTTCCCAGAAACTGTTCTCCGTCTACACCCACCTGTGAATCTTCAGTAACTAGTAACTGTCTCTTTCTTTCTTCATTTGTTTTAGAAAAATAAGGTTTTGGATGTGAAAATCACGATCCTGATCCTGATAGTTTGATGGTTAATCCACATATTGGTCTTGTTTCTTGATCTGTTGGTGGTACACCGATTGTGGTTAATATTTACTGTGAAATGGGTGGTGTTTTTGCAGAGAGAGAGAGAGAAAGAACAATGAGGTTAGGGGTGGGTTAGGGGTTTATGAGGAAGATGAAATGGGAAATTATATAAATAGTCCTTTGTAGGTAAAAAGACCATTATACCCTCGAGTGCAAGAAGACACATGTCAATATTTAATAGAAAAAGTTAACATCGGTTAGTGAAAAGGACAAATGTGTGCAAAATTTCTAAAAAAATGGACAATCTCTGTAAATATTGAAGTCAAAGGACATAGAGTGCAATTTCATATATAACTAAAGGACAATATGTGTAATTTACTCCACAAAAAATGTTTATCCTGTTATAAATAAACATAAACCTTCAGATGTCGAAACAAGGGTGATATATCATTAATAACCCATATTAACACACAAAAAGGCAAATAATATTAATAACAAAACAATATATTCTAGGTATCAATCCCTAAATCTTGTTTGCCTAAAAGATGAATTAAGGTGACACTCAGATCCCCCTACTGTTAGAGGTGGTACATTGGACACAGTAGTACGGGTTGGGTAAGAGGTCAAAATGGGCATTTTTTCTCAAAACTAAAATGATTCTTTATAAATAATGATTTAGGAGATTTTATAAATTAAAAATACAATTCACACTACTTTCAAGTTTCAACCTGTTTTCTTTTAAGCCATTTTTTACTTTACCCGTTTGACCCATCAAAGATATATATAACCTGATGCTAGCTTTATTGTATTTCACAAAATGCGCAGGTCAGAACGGATGATTTTTTGGTACGGATCAGGTCGGGGTGGCCTGAAACACCTTTTTCAAAAAAAGTTTATTTCTTTATAAATAATTGGTGTCAAATATGATTTAAGAGACTTTATGCATTAAAAATACACTTTTAGGCGATTTCAACCCTTTATCTTTAAGCTATATTTTTTTGTTTTTACGCATTTGACCTTTGTTCAAAAAAATTCAATTCTTTTTTAATAACTAGTGTGAAATATGATTTAGGAGGTTTTATGCATTAAAAAAGAACTTTAGGCGATTTCGACCCGTTCTCTTTAAGCTATTTTTTTTTTTTTACCCATTTGACCTTTGTCCAAAAAAGTTCAATTCTTTATAAATAACTAGTGTCAAATACAATTTAGGAGGTTTTAAGCATTAAAAATACACTTTAGGCAATTTCAACCTTAAGCTATTTTTTGTTTTTACCTATTTGACCTGTCAAAAGGTAAACCATAACCCAATGCTAGCTTTATTGTCTTCAAATTAAATACCTCATTCACATGTTAAGAAGAGAATAATTTACCTTCTCAACAGATCCAAGTGAACCCGAATTCTCAGCCAATGATATTTTATCAGTTGAGATGGAGGAAACCAACTGAGGAACACAATTTTTTTCTGGTTTGTTAGGAACTTGGTGTAACGAATTCTTTTTCTTTCCTCTGAACACACCCCAAAGGAAGAACAACATATTCCAACCTATAAATAAAGGACAACAAATGTTAGTCGTGTGATTCCGCACATGTATAAGTAATCATCATAAAGAAGTGTTTCTTCTTACGGTTGGATGTTGCAGGAAGCCGATTTGATGGAAATACCAAAAGCTCAACCCCATTAATACTTCCAATAAGAGCTAAATCACCCTTGATCATATCATCCAATAAAACTTGGTAGCTTTTCTCATAGCTGTGTAATAACATAGAGATATATCATTAGACAGAATTCAAAAAACAATGAGCAGAGGCGACCAAATGGACAGGTTGAGTGTGTTGGGTAAAGGGTCAAATGCGTAAAAACTTTGCGGGTCGAAAGTCAAAACAGGTCCCTACCAATTAGTTTTGGAGCTAAAAGTTCTATAAATGGGTAAACAAATTTGTGAATCGAAAGTCAAAATAGGTCTGGAAACACTTTCTGTAAATGTTTTTATAAATAATGTCATATATGAATACAAAAATTAATCCCTCTGTCCCAAAATTATTTTCCATATTACTATTTTAGTTTAACCCAAATTTAGTTTCCACATTTTAAGAATGAATAGCTACTATGACCTATTTTCCCATTTTACCCTTATACCTCTATCGTAAATATTGCAATTCAGTAATATCTTGAATGCATTAAGATAAAATAGTTTAGGAGATTTTATACATTTATTAAACCTTTGGAAGACGTCCAACCGTATCCATTTAATCTATTTTCTTTTGCCCATTAAAGATGAAACATAATCTGGACCAACCCCTTCATAAGGGCATGTGTTATCCCATTGTGAGTGGGGGCATGAGTGAGCCATGTAGGCCAGTCACGATGCGGAACACTGCGCCGCACCATTGTGACTGGGGGCGTGAGGGGGGTCCCATGAGTGTGGCAATGGCATGAGGGTATTAATCTGATTTCTAAATGGGCCAATGGCTTTGAGACACCTCAGCATTTCTTCTTATTAATTTATTATTACAATATTTAATTAAGGTATTAATCTGATTTTCTCAAATAACTTTTATTTGTTAGCTTTTAAAAAAAACGATAACACACGGGCTTGTAGATAAACTTGGTAAAGAATGGTATTGAATTGTGTTGGAAAGGTAATACAATATGACCTATATATAGAACTATACATCAAATACTAGGGTCGGCTGACTAATACAATATGGGCCAGAACTGTAACTAAACATATCGACTAATATTCCCCCTCAAGCTAAGGCCGGGGACCAACTCTTAGCTTGGACTTCAAGAAGAGAAAACGTTCTGATGGCAGCGGCTTTGTGAATACATCAGCAATTTGGTCATGTGTAAAAATAAACTGAACCGATAACTTCTTTTGAGCAACCTTCTCTCGAACGAAGTGAAAATCGACTTCCACATGTTTTGTTGTGGCATGGATGACCGGATTAGCAGACAGGTATGTGGCTCCAAAGTTATCACACCACAAGATAGGGGTTGAAGTCATTGGGACACGAAGTTCGTGCAGTAACGTTTCAAGCCAGGTCAATTCAGCAACAGTATCGGCCAAGGCCTTGTACTCGGATTCGGTAGATGACCGAGAGACGGTCTTTTGTTTTCTGGCAGACCATGAAATAAGATTTGATCCAAGGTAAATCGCATATCCCCCCGTGGATCGACGGTCATCTGGGCACCCAGCCCAGTCTGCATTAGAGTAAGCAGTCAAGTGGGCTACATCCGTATAGGCATGCAAAACAGGAGATGATGAGCTAGAAATCAGGAGACCATGATTCGCAGATCCATGTAGATATCGAAGAATACGTTTGACAGCCGACCAATGATTTTCAGTAGGAGAGTGCATAAACTGGCAAACTTTATTAACGGCAAAGGTGATATCTGGTCGGGAAAGTGTAACATACTGTAAAGCCCCAACCATTTGTCTATATTTGACCGGATCATCAAAAAGAGGGTTGTCCCCAAGAGAGAGGGGAGTGCTGGTGGTGCATGGTGATGGAACCGGTTTAGACTGAGAAAGTTTGCACGGTCCAACAATTCATGTATATATTTCCGTTGTGAAAGAACTATAGAGGATCCTTGTCTAGCCACCTCAATGCCCAGAAAATATAATAAGGGCCCCATGTCTTGGATTGCAAAAGACTGACTGGGACGATGCACCACGTGATTAATAGCCTGGTTATTATTACCTGTCAAAACAATGTCATCGACATACACTAGCATATACATCAGTGTTCCATTCTTGGAATAAATAAACAAAGAGAGATCTGTTTTGGAACCCCGAAACCCAAGAGCGGTTAAGGCAGAAGAGAGCCGTTCAAACCATGCCCGAGGTGCTTGTTTGAGACCATATAGAGACTTGTGCAATCGGCATACGTGGTTTGGTTTATGGGGATCCACAAACCCTTGTGGTTGTTTTAGATAGACTGTTTCCTTTAAATCCCCGTGTAGGAAGGCATTTTGAACATCGAGTTGTCTTAGAGACCATTGTTTGGTGACTGCTAGAGAGAGAACAACTCTGATTGTGGTAGACTTCACCACTGGACTAAAGGTTTCTGTGTAGTCTATACCAGGTTGCTGATTGAAACCTTTAGCAACAAGACGCGCCTTGTAGCGCTTAATAGCCCCGTGTTGATCTCGTTTAACTTTATAGACCCATTTGCAATCAACCACATTTGTATTTGGAACACGAGGAACCAAGATCCAAGTACCATTACGGATAAGAGCCGAGTATTCATCTGCCATAGCCTTACACCAGTGAGCATCCTTGTTGGCAATGGTAAAGGTGGAAGGTTCGGTGTCTTGTGTGCAGGTATGAAAAGAGGAAGGATTGTATGGGTGAGATGGTTTGGGGTTAGGGCGGAGGTTGGTAGGTCTTTGGCGTTGTGGAGGTGGTGGGGGTGGGGTCGGGATTGGAGCTGTGGTTGAGGGCGTTTGCTGGTCTGATGGTAGGGTAGAGGATGGTAGCGGATTAGGTGGGCTGGTTGGGATAGGTGGCTGGTCAGGTTGTGGGCTGGTTGTAGTTGAAGGAGTAGGGAGTTGGGTATATCGGTCAAAGGCAGGGACATGAGGGGTCGGTTGAGTGGAGGACCGACGGGAGTAGGTGAATGCTGGAGGAATGAGTGGGTCTGGTGATGCTGGTGTGTTTTGTTGAGGTTCCAGGTTGGTAGATACAGGAATAGAAGCCGTAGGATAAGAAGAGACATAAGGGTCGGGAGATGGAGAGGGTGAGGGTTCGGTAGGTTTGGGCAGAAATGGAAAGGTGGTTTCATGGAACCGAACATGACGGGCAATATAAATGCGTTCGGAGACGGGATCAAAGCAACGATATCCATGATAAGAGGTGCTATAGCCGAGGAAGACACAAGGTGTAGATCGAAAATCCATTTTGTGTGGATTATAGGGACGGAGATGAGGGAAACATTGGCAACCGAAGACACGAAGAAAAGAAAAATCTGGTTTGTGTTTAAACAGGTGTTCAAAGGGAGAGGTGGTGGAGTTTGTACGAGTGGGCATACGATTGATTAAATAAACGGTTGGTGCAAATGCATAATGCCAAAATCGTTGAGGAACATGGGATTGTGCCATTAGGGTGAGACCTGTTTCAACAACGTGGCGATGGCGTCTCTCAACAACATCGTTTTGTTCGCTGGTGTGAGGACAGGAGAGACGATAGATAATGCCAATGGAGGCAAAAAAGGATGAAAGGTGTCTGAATTCCCCGCCCCAATCAGTTTGTACGGTTTTAAGTGTAGTGGAGAATTGCCGTTCAACCATAGTGACGAATTGTTTAAAAACAGCACACATCAGATTCTCGCTTTAAAGGAAACAACCACATAAATTTTGAAAAATGATCAACACATAGAAGAAAATAATTATCACCATCAAATGAAGTCACAGGGGCTGGTCCCCAAACATCACAAAACATTAAATCCAGAACATGAGTAGTTTTATAATCAGACGAAAATAAATTAAGTTTGGATGATTTTCCAACAGAACAGGAAGCACAATTGAAATCAAAAGTCTTATTAGAAATAGGTAAGCAATATTTAGAAAGCATAGTCTTGAACTGGGAATGTGGATGTCCCAATCGTTGATGCCATGTGGTTGTTGTAGCACGAGTTGTTGAAAAGGCGACTTTTGAAATTGGTTGATTGAGTGGAAGTTTGATAGAGTAGAGTCCACCGTCACTTGGACCCATGAGGAGGGTATTGTGTGTAGACGTGTCCTTCACAGCAAAAAAAGTTGCGTGAAATTCAAAATAAACATGATTATCTTGACAAAGTTTTTGTACAGAAAGAAGGTGTCTTTTAATAGTAGGGACATGGAGAATATTATTTAGGTAAAAGGTTTTGTTAGGTGAGAAAAGTTTGGATGAGCCAATATGTAAAATGGGGAGGGCCTTACCATTACCAACACGTAGATTATCATCACCGTAGTAAGGCTCAGCAGAATCAAAACCTGACATATCCGGTGCTACATGGCTATTGGAGCCCGTGTCTGGGAGCCATGAAGTAGATGCTTGTGAGCGATAATCGGCATAATTAGCAGACGGTTGTCTCGTCCGGAAAGTGGATGGGTCTCGATTCGGACATTGAGACGGAACATGTCCAATTCCACACCTATTACAAGTGCCATAAACGATGTTTTGGTTAGAAGCCCAACTAAACTGACCTGTGTTGCGATTGTTCCCCCCTTGATTACGGCTGTAGGTGTTGCTGCGGCCACCACGACCACCACGGTAGGGTCCGCGGCCTCGGCTGGATTGACCAGACCGATTGGTATAAAAAGCTTGAGATGTATTGACTTGAGATGATCCTGTGGATGGTTGCAACTGGAAGCCTAGACGAGCCACAAGTTGCTGAAGAGCTTGAATGGAATCAGTTGGGACAGGGGAAGAGCTGGTTGTTGTGGCAGCTATGAAAGCTTGGGCTGGGGAGGAGTCAGCAACAGGTTTCTGGATCAAGAATTCATGGTCTGCAAGGAGACCAGGAAGTTCAGAAAAAGCAGTTGTAAATTGTCCTGCAAGGAGGCTTTGTTTGACTCCGTTGTACTCTTCACGAAGCCCTGCGATGACTAACAAAACAACATCTTCTTCAAGCATTGGTCGTCCAATATTTGCAAGGGCAGTGGCATACTCTTGTGCCCGGACAAGATATGCAGCAGAGGTCTCATCACCCTGCATCTGGATCCGCATCAGTTTTGTTTTTAGAGTGAATTCTCTATAGGATGTATGTGGAGCATAGGCACGTTCCAGACCAAGCCAAAGGTCACGTGAAGTGGTACCTTGAACGTGCTGAAAAGAAGCCTCAGAGATGGTTGAGATAATTAACATGCGGACATGGGCATCATTACATAGCCATATCGTGTGATTGGGATTGGGTCTGATGATGACAGCAGCACCTTCCGATGTTCCTGGAGAGGAGATCGTTGAGGGAGGACAGGGAATACTCCCGTCTACATAGCCGAATAAACCATGAGTGGTCAGAAGGGGCTGTATCATAAGCTTCCAGTGCCCGTAGTTTGTAGGAGATAGCGTAAAACTGAATTTGTGAGAGTTGTGTGCGGTTTTCTCGGTTGTGGTGAGGGCTGTGATATGATTTGCCATAAGTTTGTTGCTGTTGGAAGGCTGCAAAAGACAGAAAAGAAAAAAAAAAACAAAAAAAGTTTTTTTTTTTGTGAAGATCGGAACAGACCAGAAAGAAGATAGGTATGGTGGCTTCAGCAGAGATGTTGTGTCAGCAGAGAGAGCAGGTCAGAACCCTAAGCTCTGATACCAAGATAAACTTGGTAAAGAATTGTATTGAATTGTGTTGGAAAGGTAATACAATATGACCTATATATAAAACTATACATCAAATACTAGGGCCGGCTGACTAATACAATATAGGCCAGAACTGTAACTAAACATATCGACTAATACTTGTTATTTTATTAATTAATGTTTTAAAAATTGCGGATGATAAATAAATGTTTTAAAAATTAATATCAATTTTTTAAAAAAATAATTAATAAAATGCATTTAAAAATTAAAAAAAAAATCCACTCACTATGTTCAGTGCTCACACTCACTAACCATAACACATGTTTAGCGAGTGTGAGTGTGGAAACACCCATTGCCTACGTGGCAGCACTTTTGGGCTCACACACACTAAGCATAACACATAGCCTAAGTGCCTAACTAAATGGATCGATGAGATATGATGATATCAGGGAAAAGAAGAATTTGTTACCTCTCAATGTCTTTAGCAAAAAAATAGATTGCAATATTGTTCTCTTTTACACCATTATTCTCAAATTGAGTGGGCCAGGCACTAGTGCGACATACCCCATTTAAAAGAATTTTTTGAGGAAATTTGTTCACAGCTTCAAAGACTCTAGGAGATGCACAGGTTGACAAATGAGCTTGTAAACCGTCCCAAAATTCAGCCGCCTTACCACTTCTATTAATCTCAAAACTTCCTCTACATGTATAAAACAACGCATAAGCACAAAAAAACATTTTTAAGCATCCAAATCCAAAAAAGAAAGACAGAAGTATTGAGGAGAAGAAAACATACTGCCAGATACATTCATGATCAGGAATAGGTGTATTCTTTAAAAAAGAAGACAATGCCACATCATCATGGCTGGATAGTGCATCTGTCAAATGCTTCCCTTCAGCAGGGAGTATCATGGATTGCTTATGACTGTTACCATTTGACTGTTTAGAATGGTCAACATTAGAAATTCGTGAAGCTTTTCCATGCCAATCAGTTGATGACACATCAGCAGAAGTCAAACTGCCTGCATTTCTTGAATGTGGTACACGATCAAGAATGGTTGCTTCATGATTCATGGTCGGGACAGACGATTCATCAGGTTGATCAGAAACTTTATTTTTCCTATAAATTCCAGGTTTTTTAAGCAATGCTGCTTCAATTGCATCCTTTAACTTGTTATCTCTGTTTTTCACATCTTTAGAAGTTTTCGTAGCCGATACATTATTACCAAGTGGTCCTTGTGCAGAATGACCTGTTTGTTTATTGTTCTGGCAAGAAACACCAGATGAGCCAGGGTTTAAACCTGTTGTACTTTCCTTGATTCCATCAGCAAGATTCATTGATTCTTTAGATATTGCCACTTTTGATGAACTGTCAATGGACTTTTGTTCAACAGAATTGATAGTTCCACTAGATGATGCAGTTCCAACCCTAGTTGGGGATGATGGCAACTGCTCGTTAATTTGACCTAAAACAGAACATGAAAGTACGTGACTGTAGCAAAAAATTATTGTGCAAAGCAAACTACAAGTGCCATAACATAAATTTTTGGCCCGTTTAGGCCCGAATTTATAACTGGTTGAAGCCCAGTTATCTTTAGGGCCAGGTCCGGTTTCGGTTACATGTTATTATTAATTTTTTATGGTTTTTACTTGTTGACTAACTAAACAGTTATGTTTCGATGTGCATGTCCCATTATTCCCTACAAAATTATATTTGCAGTTTTGCACTTTAAACAGTGACATTTTCAAAAATAAGTTATAATAAGCAGAAATAATTCACTATGAAAACATAATAAGTGGATGTTAAATAACAATGATAAGATACAGTAACTTTAGGATCAAAACGAATAATATATAATATGTACAGATAAACTTATACTTATCATATTGTGATTATTCAAAATTTAATTTCTTCAATATATATTATATTTGCTTCATGCAGCAGCACCACTTTTTAACTGGTCACCTATTAAAATATGTGGATCAAATGGGGTCGAACCAGACCTTTTGGGACCGTTTTGTGCCTCTATTTTACAACTTGTACTGTCCTATTGGAAGGAATGAAGAACGTACCTACAGAAACAGGGGCTTCAGCGCTTATATTAGCCGAACGATTGGTTGATTTAAATCCTGAAATAATTTTACCGTCACTCTTTGACTGCTTTACTTCAGCGTTGGAACCAGTAGAAACTGAATTAGTTTCACCACGAGATGATAATAACCTATCAGTTTTGGGAATGAAAGCAGTCGTACTAGAACTTAATTTTACTGAATGAGTCTTTTCAAAACCCCTTTCTTTTTTGTTTTTCGGACTCTTAAGATCCTGAAAATGGGCCGATTTTGGAGATAACATTTTAACTTTAGAACCACTTGGACCAAAAGACCCCAAGTTCGTAGATCTAAATGGCATAGGTTTTGATATTTCTTTGGCTGCTATTGTATCATGAGAAGAACGTTCTTTAGTTGATTTCTGCCTTTGAAGAACAATTTCATCTACGAGTTTAGTTTTAGACCTTGCACTGGGGAAACTGAATGAACTGGACTTTGAAAAGGCACCTGAAAAAAAATCGGTAAACTATAGTACCAGAAATTCGAAAAGAGAATCACATACAAACATAGTTGTCAATAGCGAATAGCGGTAAATAGCGACAAACTACCTATATGCTAAGTAGCGAAAGCGAAGAAATACCGCCCGCTATTTCATGTTTAGCGGTAAGGTAGTAGAAAATTTTAGGAAATAAAAACCCTAAAGTAGTCAACTATTGTAGCATTCACACCACCAAAATAGCTAAAATACGCTATCACTAATCATCTAATGAAATAAAAACCCTAAATCTCTATTCGCTACTGCTATTTATATATTTAAAAAATGAACGCTATTTAACCGTTATGTCGTGGCTATAACCCAAATAGCGGGCGTTCCTCTATACGCTACGTAGCACGCTATAGCGACCGTTATTGCCGCTATTGACAACAGTGCATACAACTTAGAATTAAGGTAGCATTTGGTATGGTAGAATCAAAGGACCGGAATGGATCCTTCCTGAAGGCATTTGGTTAATTTTCATTCCATGAACAGCGAGTGTTTTTACCACTTCATCCCAGAATGATATGTAAAAATACAATAGATCTTGGTTTAATTCACATAATTTTCAAAAACATGTCTTTTATTATAAAAACTATATATACTTTTTATTATAATCTTATTTGAGATTTTAATGAGCTTTATTAAGTTTAAATTGTATAATAAGAAGAGCATAAAAATTCAATGACTGAATTAAATCATGAATAAAGTAGAAATATATTTTTACACCATCTCTATACAAAATATAATTGTTTATGGAAAGTTGGAAACTCATTCCAGTTCTGCAAACCATACCAAACCAAACAAACCCTAAAACCAGTTACATTTTTTTTTTGAAAGGCAACGCTAGATATTCTAGGATAATTGGGTTTCCCCGGGGCAACACCTAGAACGTCTAGAGCAGCCCACCACAGGAGGACCCCCCCAACTGGATAAACCCCCTAACTTGGAAACATACCCCTTTTTTGCCATTGCCAAGATTCAAACCCAAGACCTCCACTATGGGAAGTCTTGGGGCTACCATTGCACCAGTTACATACCTAGCTTATTTCATTACCCTGTCCATTCCATTCATTTATACTCATTCCAACCAACCAAACAAACCATAAAATCGGTTACGTACCTCGCAAAGATTGCGACCGTGGGCGTGTAGCAGGAGAACGTGACCCTTCTATAGACCCATTACCAAAATGAGAATCAGAAGAGAGCTGATTGATGAATTTCAATTTCCCACGGTCAACATCTTTGGTTGACCCTATAATCGCCTCAAGAGTCAGTTTTTTGAAAGATGAAGAAGACACTAATTCTTCTGAACGTCTTTTTCCAGATACTTTCCCAACTGCTGCATCGGAAGATTGATCTTTCCCAGCTGAATTCTCTGTGCTATTATTTTGTCGGTTTGCGTTTTTAACTTCTAATTTGCATTCTTCACATAGCCAATCACCTTTGGGAACTTGATCTACCATTACTTTCATGCAATAACTGTCAAGATTTAAAAAATATAACAATTAATATCTTTTATTAATACAAAAAGCTCCACTGATAAGTGATATATATCCTTACATGTGTTCAGCACCGTCAATGCACCTACAACATATAGCAAGTAAATCCTCCCGCCCTGCGTCTCCACATGTATCACACACTTTAACCTGCCAATATCAAATAATTTAGCAAACATGTAAACATTTTATACAAAAAAGAAAAGAAAAAAAGTAGGATTGATACTCACATCATGTTCTACAACATCTGATTCATCACTGTCATCTGTATGATGACTTTGCAAAGACGTTTCTAGTTCTAGAAGTTGTGGGTGTTCTTCATGCAGATTTCCACCATCACTGTTGGATCCTGCATCTTTCTTTTGGTATCGAGTAACTAGTTCCTTATGATTGCCTACACTAACCTTATTATTTTCATATCCATCTGAACTAAGTGAAGATTTTTCTGCATGGAGATGAGTACAAAAATCTATCAAGTTTTTTTATAATTAAGTTATAATCAAGAAAAGAAACACATGGTGTAACAAAGAATGTACCTTCAATGTTTCTTAATTGATAATCATTATCAGCATCACCAGACATGCTTGGTCCATCATTGAACTTGTTTATTTGGCTAGCCATATTAACTTTACTCTCAGAGTTTTCAGAGAAAGTATTATAACTTGAACTTGCACTCTCTAAGTTGCTTGTTTCACTAGTTTGCTGTTTGTGCTCACATGTTTTATTCTTAACAGTTCTAACATCGTTAACTTTATCCGAAATTTCATCAGCCTTTTCCATTGGATCTTGTTTAACATGCAAACAAGATGAATACAAAGCAACACACACGTCACACAGAGCAGCCTCTTATCTCCTTTATCAAGTTGAAAAACACCTAAACATGCATCAAGAACACCAACAATCAAGATTTAGTTATGGTATTATCACAAAGAACAGGAAATAAGAAGAATATACATATCAACTACCATATATGTACTACTGTTTATTAGTTACTACCTTGGTCTTAAAAAGTGCGCCTAAGCGCGAGACGACCTCAGGCGCAAAGGGGATCGCTTCTGGTGACTTAAGGCGCATGTAAACAAAAAGCGCTGCTGAGGCGCGATTTTTTGGCAAAATTTTGGCTTGAGGCACAGGTGAATGTTGTACAGGCATACAGCAGAATGTTAGTTGATATATATATGTATATGGGCCTTTTTTGTGCAGCAGAATGTTGTACAGCAGGCTTTTTAGGTTTCATATGTAGGTAATTTATATGTTAAAACATATATAAAGCTTATTATAGTTAAATTTTGGGTAGGGGACTAGGGGATGCTAAAAACCTATGATATATATAAAAAAATTATATACGAAAAGCTCACCACTTTTGTGCTTTGCGCCTCGGTTTTAGACCTTGTCGCTTTTGTGCGCTTCTCGCTTTTTAAAACAATGGTTACTAACCCGTTATCTATGAATGTCAAATCATGAGCTAGTTATATAGCAATTGCATATATAACTCTTAATACAACAGAACTATAGAATTCATGCAAAACAGTCTCTTGTATTCTTGGTTTTATAAAGTGTGAAGCTCTTCGATGAGCAAGGCCCGCGCATCACATATGCGAGGCGTTTGTTATTCGAAAAATACTAAAAGGTTAATTATACATAACAAATTTTATATTGTTAATACTTAAACATATAACACTCTCATAACATGCTTATAAAGCATACCTATAACCAGTTAAACATAAAAACACACTTATAATTTATAAAATTAGGTATAAAATCAATAAACAGGTGGTTCAAAAACAGAAAACAGGTTATTCAAACACAGTAACAACAGGTATAAAGTATATAAAATCAATATATTTGTTTATACTTTCATTTGTTAGTTGTTATCTAATCAGGTATAAAATCAAAAAAGAAAATATGCATAAAAACAGCAAACAATAGGTGATTTAAACAATATATAAACATAGATGATTCATGATTCAAACAATATAAATTATAAAACCAATATACAATATGTAAAATCAATATAGAAAAAGCAGACTAATTTATTCAAATGCTGATGCGCCGCATCAAACCGCATCGTCGCATAAGACCACATCACCTGCGCTTTATGGAATCGCAGCGCATCAACTGCAGTGATTCGTTTTCATCACCGCATCGTGCGCATTATGCGTGCCTGATGCACATTTTTAAACCAAGGTTGTATTCAAACAAACAAATAACAAGGACTATGATAAATCAGAGCTGACAAGTAATGATTCATAAAATGGTCAGTTATCTAGAAAAATAAAGTTCAATGAGAAAAAGTGGACCCCTGTCCCCTACATGGCTAAAACCCACTGGAATCTTTACATGTCATATTGAAACTTGAAAGCTTCATTATGGAGCAAAGTATTTGCATTGAAGACATTATTGAAAACTTCATTAAGGAACAAAGGTAATTCAGATAAGGAGTTCATAGTCAAAGCAATATAAGCATCAGTATAACCAAATTCCTTCAGAAACCTAAAATTCATTCATCTGTTTATAATTCCAAATCAATCTCATCTGTCAGTCTACCCCACACTAGTACATATATGCAATTGATATGGAATTATACCTCGGGAAATCGAATGATCTCAGTGGCATTATAAACAACAGCTCCTTCTTCAATTTCACCATCAGCGAACGATCGATCAAACATGAAATCTTTTCAATTCAAGATATCATTTCTCCGCATACTTTGTGTACGTACGAAATCATCGACCGCAGGATGTATCGCTCGCTTTCATCAACTATTTTTACATCATTTTGAGGCGAAAAAAGGATGCAGGAAAATGGTTAAGGTCTTGGCTATGGAGATTAATGAGTTTGAAACTTGAAAGAGAAGGTGTTGTGAAAGGGATAAATCTAGGGCACCAAATCACCACTCAACGTTTTGGAGGAGCTTGCTTTCTGAATAATCCTTCCCCAAACACTAATCAATTTAAATTTAGATTTATGGATTTTAAATTTTTAATCCTATTATTATATTTATTTAAATAATTTTTATTTACTAACATCTTACTACTCTAATAAATGAAAATCTATTCAGGACACTTGTCACTCTCTGGTTACTTCTTATCTTTATTTTATCGTCTCTCTCCTATTAAATTATAGATTTTCTATTTCTCTCTCATATTAAATAATAATCTTTATATTAATAAATCTAATTACGAATATTTATTATTTAATTATAAATAGTTATTACATCATCAATCAAATGTACTTAATATGAACTAACATTTATCAATTAAATTAAAAAATTAATACTTAGTTGAAAAAAAAATATTTTAAAAACTAACTTAACAGAGCTTATAACTGTCAAGACAAATTATATTTTTTTTAAACAAATTTTGACAAATGTGTTTGTTAACAAATTACATTATATTTTATTCAACCGATGTAATATAATGGTTTATTCAACCTGTGTATTACACGGGTTTTTAAAAATATAAAATTTTTATTACTAAATATATAACATTTTATTTATTTAACTCGTGTAATACACGGGATTTTAACCTAGTATCCTTTCTATAATAAATCACTATCTCAATATGTCCCGTGTCATCTTTATGTGATGTCAACTAAAGTGTTTCCCACCCAAACTAAGTCAACAGAAATTATAGAATCATTAATTCGAATCATTAATTTTCGCTAAATACAACTAAGAAGTTTTTAATATTATGGAAATATTAATTAAAATCCTTAACTTTCAAATTATGGAAATTTATAAATTATATTTTTTTTTCATTATTAATATTATTGCTTTATTATTTAAAGTCATTACATATACATAACTTTAGTCATAAAAAATACTTATAATATTATGAATTTTGTCGTTTTTATTGTTCAACCCGTGTAGTACACGGGTTTTTAACCTAATATATAATATAATATAATATATGATTAAGATCAAAATGATTTTTATGCTACAAAGTGTATGAAGCCAACTTATAAGACTTCAAATTCGGGAGGTCTTACGTGTTGGATTTACTCATTAATAAACAGTTCTTAAACTTCGAATATCATTAAAGCAACGGAATAATCGTCATTACATTGTTTCAAAATAGCATCAGATTAAAATCGTTTTTTAAACAAAGTATTCATAAGGGATGCCAGTTTCATATCGCGGGGTAACTTCTCGAGTAGCCAAGCCGCATCCATTCAGTCATCACGTATCCTTAATCTGATCTGCATACTAAAATTCAACTAACGCCGGTGAGTTCAAGCCTTTCATCTGTCACAACCCGACTAGGGGACTAGGCGTGACGATTATATACCAAAACAAAACACAGCGGAAATAACGTGACATATATTTTATAAATGTCATAGGTCCAAACTAAGTCAAAAATTTACATTTACATAGGTACATGTCATCTATATATTAACTAAAAATAAAATAAAGTGGTGAATCTAATTTCCCATCAAAGCTTTCTCAAGTGAAAACTATGGCTCGACATAAGTCTTCTAAAATGAGTCATATATCTTCAAGAAAGCTAGTGTGTCTAAGTTGCTAATTTCCAACTCAAGAAGCATACCTTAATACATGTTTAAAAATATTGTGTCAACTAAAAAGTTGGTGAGTTCATGAGTTTAGATAATATAGCATTTGTATTGAGAATCTAAAAATGTATAACATGATGCAAATTAAACAAGTTCACAATCAACTTATGCCCACGACCCGTGAACATTAAATAGAACGCCTTACCCATACCCCTTATTGTTATGTGTCATACTTATGTCAGCCCACATAAGTCAACAAAATGCGCTGATATATGTTACAAGATACCTATGTATCATTCAGTGAGTGGTCTCCTTGGTCAATTAGCTCCACTGTGTGCGGGGTTTAAGTAAAAGAGGGGGAAAAGCACATGAACTTGTATATGCCGGAAACGACTCAAAATATAAGACATTCCTATATCCAATAACGTGTTACTAAAAGCAATATGCATCATTTTATATGTGCATGTGACCTAAGTCATATATGTTAATGCCTTAATTTAGGTTGTTTAGGATTTTGGTGGCTTATTGTGTTAAGAGTTGTAATAAAGTTTCCTTAATTAGAAAGTTTGTAGTATTATGTGTTTTAGATTTAGGTTATAATACTATATGGTCTTATTAGTCATGTGACAAGATAACTAACAAGTTAGATAAATTTAACACATCGGAAATCCATATGTTGTTGGTTCGAGTTAACGGGTGACCGACCCCTTATTAAATAAGAGAACTAGTATGAGTGGTTATTCGTAGTACTTTTAACTACCAAAAAGATATAGGTTAGTCAGTTAAAGGGAACGGGATGAGATCAAAACGCGCGAAAAGGAAACCCGAGGACTAGATTGTAAACCCGCAAAGGTTTAAATACAATCTTTAGGCAGACCCTAGGCCATTCAGCCTAGGCGTTTAATGACAGCAGAGAGAGAGGGATATCTGGAGAGGAAGACGACGGTGGCCGAAACGGTTCAAGGTGATGTTCGCACACGGTAACCAAGAGCGCGAGCAGGTAATATCGGTTTTTATTTGTTCACCTGTTTATCGTTGTCTTGCTTCGGGTTACGATGAGGTTTTGGGTTTCTAGGTTCACGGTCGACGCCCAAGTAGGGACGACGATGGTGGCCGGTTGTGGTGGTAGTATGGGTATGTTAGGTGGTCGGCGGTGAGGTGTAGGTGACGTGCAACGGTAGCGGCAAACGGAAAGGTCGAGTGCCGAAGGAGAGAGAGATAGGAGGCATGGTAGAAAGGATGGTGCAACGAGGTGCGGATGACGACGGCTGAGGTGGTGACCTCAGGGGTAGCTGGAGACGACGGCTGAGGCGGTGACCTCTGGGGTAGTCGGAGACGACGGACCCGACAGAGCCGGTGGCGGAAGCGGTTGTGTTTGGCAGCCGTGGTGGCGTTGCAGTGGCGTGAAGCGGAGGAGGCATGTCTTATCAAATGTTTTTTAGCGCATCACAGGTTGTCAGTAGAAAGGGCATTCGATGACTAGAACGAATGATGAATGAAACAGATAATGGGCATGCCTAGAACTATAAAATCCGAATGATATGTTACTTGTTATGAACGAATGATGATACATGTTGTAACTTTTTATTTCACTTTATGAAAACAATGTTTATGTTATAAAAAGTTATGATTTAGCCTTCCGATGTGTGTTTTGATATCAATGTCACTGTAACCAGAGGATAACCATCCAACCAGTATGTAGTTATCTGACAAACCAAATGTTCTGTCTAAGGAAAGAATGGTGTATAAATCCCTCCTGAATCCGTCATTCTTTCCTGGGAACATTTATGTGGGAGGTAATACTCTGGGACGATAATCACCCTAGTTTACAAGGTGTGACAAGTTTCTAATTCTTTTTTTTTTAATATTTTACAGTTTTGGGGCTATCGTACATAACGTAATACGAGTTATGATTAAACCTGAAGTGTTTTATAAGATAATCATGTATTAGTGGAACTAAGGGTCTATGTGGTGTCCTTAGGTTGTGTGAACTAGGAGTTGGCTAAATGTTCTTAATTTTTGAGTTTCTAGATTATTACCAGTTATACGAATTCTGATGTTATACATCTGTGTGTAGGTACTAATGGCAGGACATGGTAAAGGACAAGCAGGGGTAGGAGACCCAACACTAGGTCCCCACCCATGACACGACCAACACGAACATTGATCCAAATGAAAACATCAATATTGAACCCGAACAACATATGGAAGAAGTAGTTATGACCGAGGCTCAATACCAAGGAGCGGTGGCATCTAAAGTCACCAGAGTACTCTAGATAACTCTACCTGGAATCCTTGACGATGCGCTCAGAAGAAGGGTAGATCTCAACGGTCTGGGAACCTAGAATGAAGGAATAAGTGGTGCAATCCCCATAACAGAAGACACCCTTCACACCACTCCGATAAGAAACAATATTGGCACAACTCTAACTAACGAGACTGTTAGGATGACGAACCAGAACATGGGAATGCATGGTCAGGGATGCAACTATAAAAATTTCAGTGACTGTCACCCGAAGCCTTTTAATGGAAAGAAGGATGTCATTGCAGCATTGCGGTGGATCACATCAATGGAGGTAGTGATACACATGAGCGAGTGCAGGGCAGATCAAGCTGTGAAGTTTGCATTACATTCATTTGAGGATGATGCTCTTGACTTGTGGGAATCAGTCAAGAAGACAAAGGAAGAAGTTTTTACTGATAGGATGACATGGGAAGATCTAAAGACTTTGATTGTCAAGAGATACTGTCCACAAAATGTTGTGGACAAGATTGAATCTGAAGTTCTTCGGTTCGAAGCTGGTGCCATGACTCATCAAGAGTACACCACCAAAATCAACGAAATGGCCAAATTAGTGCCACATTTGGTGACTCCTGAGTCAAGAAGAGTCAAATGCCATATTCAAGGTTTACCCCTAAGGTTCATACTTTAGTGAAAACTACCGCACCCTAAACAATAGATTCGACTGTTCAGCTGAGTGCGGTAATGTATGATGAGGTGGCAACCCAAGAGCCACCAAAGATTGATCACAAGAGGAAACCGCAAGTAGTAGTTTATAAGTTCAATCCGAGAAACAGTAAATTTCTTAGAAGATCAGTGTTTAACTCTAACCCATATAGGACCGTCCAGGGGATGAAGTGCCACTTGTCAAAATTTTGCCACTCGACAACCTAATGTCCTAATGTGAAATGTTTCAATTATAGAGATAGGACATTATAGGACTTCTTGTCCTAAACCACCTAAGCAGAAAACTGGTGTACAGAATAAAGGTATAGGACGTGTGTTTGTCCTAGGAGGCAGAGGAGAAAAGAAATGACAAAGAAGTGGAAGGTACATTTTTAGTTAATAATATTTACACCAAAATTATATTTGATACATGTCGAATAGAAATTTTGTTTCATATGCATTCGCCCCATATTTAGGCTTAAAACCGATTTCGCTTATTCATGCCTATGTTGTTGAAACGGAAAGCATTGAACAAATTAGGATAACTGAATCATACCCTGATTATGTCATCAATTGTGGTGACGATAAGATGTTAGTTACACTAAGGCCAATGAACATGAACGAATATGATGTTATACTAGGGATGGACTAGCTAAACCAATACCAAGCCCAGATTGATTGTGACCATAAAACGGTCAAGATTAAGAAACCAGATAAAAGTTGTTTGATAATTCAAGGTGATAATGATAACAATAAGATTGAAATCATTCGATTGCAAAGGTTAAGAAACAATTGAATAAGGGAGACGATATATTCTTGATCCATGCCTTAAACGCTACAGATTGAGGATATCCCCGTAGTCTGTAATCACCCGGATGTCTTTCCGGACGAATTACCCGATCTTCCACCCAATCGTCAAATCGAATTCCGAATCGAACTCATTCCTGAAACTAAACCTGTTGCAAGATCCCCTTATTGCCTAGCTCCTTCTGAATTGAAAGAACTCATGAAACAAATCCAAGAACACTTAAACAAAGGGTTCATTCGTCCTAGCACTTCACTTTGGGGAGCACCGACTGTGAAGAAGAAAGATAGAAGCATGAGGATGTGCATTGATTATCGAGAACTGAACAAACTGACTATAAAGAACAGATTTCCATTGCCTAGAATAGATGATATGTTCGCTCAACTAAAAGGAGCCAAATACTTCTTGAAGATCGATCTTAGATCAGGATATCATCAATTGAAGGTACAAGAAGAGGACATACCTAAAACTGCTTTTAGGACCCGATACGGTCACTATGAACTCATGGTCATGTCATTCGGTCTAACTAATGCCCCCGCGGCATTTATAGAGCTAATAAATTGAGTTTGTAAAACTTTTCTTGATAAATTTGTCATCGTATTCATCGATGATATTCTTATATTTTCTCGAAGCCAAGAAGAACATGCGGATCACCTCAGAATCATTCTGGAAACCTAAGAAAAGAAAATTTGTATGCTAAGTTTTTCAAATACAAATTTTGGAAACAAGAAGTACAATTTGTTGGGCATGTTGTGAACGAGAAGGGATTACAAGTAGACCCAAGTAAGGTTGAAGCGGTTATGTGGGAAGCCCCAAAGACTCCAAAAGAGATTAGTAGTTTTCTTGTATTAGCCGGTTATTACATAAGATTCATTCAAGATTTCTCCAAGATTGCAACACCTTTAACTACTTTAACTCAGAAAGCATCCAAGTTTGAATGGGGTACGAAACAAGAAGAAGCATTCAAAATTCTCAAAGATAAGCTCAGTCACGCACCAATCTTAGCACTACCTGAAGGAAATGACAATTTTGTAATCTATTGTGACGCTTCCCAAACTGGTCTGGGTTGTGTGTTGATACAACGAGAAAAGGTTATTGCCTACTCATCACACCAACTTAAAGTTAATGAGAATAACTATATCATGCATGATCTAGAACTTGGCGCCATAGTGTTTGCTCTAAAGATATAGAGACACTATCTGTATGGTACCAAATGCGTGATATACTTAGACTATAAAAGCCTCCAATATATTTTTAAACAGAAGGATTTAAATATTAATCAGAAGGATTTAAATATGAGGCAAAGGAGGTAGATGGAACTCATCAACGACTATGACTGTGAAATCAAATACCATCACGGGAAAGTAAATGTAATAGCATACGCTTTAAGTCGGAAAGAATGAAATCAACCGATTAAAGTAAAAGCACTATGAATAGATCTGTAGTTAGATTTAACGAAACAGATCAAGGAAATCCAACTAAAAACATTAGAAGAAGAAAATATCAAGAAAGAACGTATAGTTGGGAAAAAAGGTTGCTTATTAAAGGAGATGATGGAATCATGATATTCGATCAAAGAATCTGGATTCCAAAGCTTAGAGACATTCAAGAAAAGGTGTTGGATGAAGCACACAAATCAAGATATTCTATGCATCCTGGAACAAATAAAATGTAAAAAGACTTAAAGATTCATTATTGGTAGCCAAACATGAAGAGATCAATAGCCCAATACATAGATAAATGCTTAACTTGTCTTCAAGTTAAAACTGAGCACCAGAAGCCAGCAGGCCAGTTACAGCAACTGGAAATACTTGTCTAGAAATGGGATCGCATTACAATGGATTTTGTTACCAAACTACCTAGAACTCAGAAAGGGCATAACACAATATGGGTCATGGTCGATAGACTGACCAAGTCAGCTCATTTCATACCCATTAATTAAAGTTACTCCATGGACAAGTTAGTCAGGATCTATATCAATGAAATTGTGAGCGCCATGGCATACCAATGTCTATTATTTCTGACAAAGAAAGTCGGTTCACATCAAGATTCTGGATGAGTTTTCAGAAAGAATTTGGAACTCAACTTACCATGAGTACTACATATCATCCTCAGACAGAAGGACAGAGTGAACGTACAATTCAAACTCTGGAAGATATGCTGAGAGCTTGTGTTATCGATTTCGGAGGTAATTGGGATAATCACCTGCCGTTAATCGAATTTTCCTACAACAACTACCATTCAAGTATCAAATCTACACCATTTGAAGCACTGTACGAAAGAAAGTGCAAAACTCCAATCTGTTGGATTGAAATAGGAGACAGTCAATTATCTGGACCTGAAGTTATACAGGAAACAACATAGTAGATAGTCCAGATTAAGCAACCGTTGAAAGGTGCTCAAGATCGACAAAAGAATTATGCTGACAGACGACGACCGTTAGAATTACAAGTTGGAGACTATGTAATGCTAAAGCTTTCACCTTACAAGATCATTGAGAGAATTGGAGCAGTAGCTTATAAGTTGAAACTATCTGAATCATTGCGAGGAATCCACAATACATTTCATGTATCTTGCTTACCCAAGTGTTTAGCTGATCCAACTCAGGCTATTGTACTAGACGATGTGCATGTGGACGATAAGCTTCATTTTACGGAACAACCGATTAAGATTCTGGATACTCAGGAACGGAAGTTAAGAAAGAAAGTGATACCAATAGTGTTGGTTCAATGACAAGGTCGGATCGGAGCAGAAAAGACATGGGAATTAGAGGAACATATGAAAATCAAGTATCCTCATCTATTAACAGCTTAATTTCAAGGACGAAGTTTCTTAAAAAGATGGGAGATTTGTAACACCTCAAAAATTCCCTAAGAACATAAAGGATCAAAATTGCCAAAGTTTCAAAGATGAGGGGTTAATATGGGAATATTCAAAGTTCAAGGACCAAAAATGAAAACTTTGGAAAATCAGTCTGTAACGGACCGTCACCAAACCATAACGGGCTGTTACGCCCATGACGGACCATCACCGTATCATAACGTTCTGTGACGCCAAAACCAGAAGCGGTTTAGAGTTTCTGACACGTGTCCAGTGACTCAGGTCCGTTACGGACCTTCACAACCTGGTAACGGTCCATTACGTGGTCCGGAAGTGCGTAGCCGCCAAGCAAAGGCGTGACAGACTGTCACAGACCTAAATCTTTCCCTATAAATAGTTCAACGATCTGAGGCCATTTCACACATCATTTACACCTCAAAACACACACACACACTAGTATTCCAATCCCGAGCCCCGATTTGCATACAAGAGTACAGTTTCTAGCGTATCGACCACAAATTGCAGTAGATAGTGCTGAGGTAAAGTTTCGACCTACTATTAAGCTTTGGTTATATACTATAAAGCTAGGTTTGTGTAATTAAGTAATATCGTTATATATCTAGGAGCTTTGTCCGAGGTATTTGCCATATTACTGATACGATAAGCCGAAATACTGCCAATGTGACCATGGGTCCGTTATATTCCATTTTAAAGCATGGTTGATTTATGAAAACATTTTGAGTATCTTAAAACGTTTGCACCGATTGTATATATATAACACATTTTAAGCGCTTATTGTGTTTCACTTAACCCGTGGAAAGGCATGTTGGACAGGACCCGTGTAACGGTCATTGGTTATATATATATATATATATATATATATATATAATAACTAATTATTCGTAGTTGCCTATGAAATGGGGGTGGAACACCATAAATGTGTTCAAGATACTTTGACGGGTCATTTTAATAAACTATTTTAGTTTATGAATTCACCAGTTTATGTTGACTCATGTTTTATCAAATGTTTTTGAGAGCATCAAAGGTTGTCAGTAGAAAAGGCATTCCAGGACTAGAACGAATAATGAATGAAACAGATAATGGGCATTCATAGAACTATAAGATCCGAATGATATGTTCCTTGTTATGAACGAATGATGATACATGTTGTAAATTTGATGCATTTGTGTTATAAACATGTTGTGTTAACATGTTAACCATTTAGCACAATTAGTTAAACGAGTCTAATCGTGTCATAAACGGATTAGGTGGGTTGAACGCGTTTAGTGTCACAACCCCGGGCTACCCCTGCCCGGGCGTCGTGAGACAACGCTGGTATCTGAATGAGGTCCCATAAATTTGGACAGCGGAAGTCTTTGTTTTTACTTGATGCCCTTTTTGTAATGAAATGTCATGTAAATAACCTCAAGGGTTAATTCTGTACTTTTTGTCAAAACTTGGGATCCACGTCCCTTTTCATTTCATGATAATAGACATTCAAAAGTCTATTATATAATGTACATCTGTTGAATTAATTTACATAATACAAGCCATTTAAAATGTTTAGGATCTACGTCCGTTCCAACATTTGGTCTTGTATTAGTCTGCCACAGGGATTTAAATATGCCTAAAGATCTTGTCTTTACTGCACCACCCTGAATTTAATGATTTCTTTCACTACCTGTGAAAAACGTTTTGAAAATGAACATCAGCATAAAGCCGGTGAATCACATTTAACTGACACGAAAATGATTTCTAACATAAACCAAATTAAAGCCTTTAAGCACGTTTCTGTATGGTAAATCTACACATTCAGCAGTCTTTTTCACCTGAAATATATACCACCTACATACACTGGGTTAACTGCCATGGGGTCAACTGGCTGAGCTCTATGTCTCAGACTGATAGCCTATTCCCAGGGTCGTGATGCTAAGAACCTTGTTCTTAGTCTTATATGATACTCAGGAACTCGTCCCTCGTATAATCTGCTAAGGAACCATATCCTCAGTCTTATGATACCCCCTTTCATGATCTGTACCCAGCCACGGACCGGACTTTCACCCGTCACATGTATACCATTTGATCAAATCTACGTATGCTTATGGCCTGAATGCTATCACGTAGATTACCCTTATGATTAAAGTATTTAATTTGTTTCATGCCGTTTTCGTAAATAAAATGGTTTTATCGTTTGAAAAGCGTTAAACGTGTTCACCTTGATTTTGATGGCTGGTAGGGTTGTAGGCTTCGGAATTTGAGCAGAACCTCGACACGTTTCTTCCTAGGGAAGACACGATTAACGAGAATATATATGAGAGAATATATATATAATTGCGGCTATATATATATGAATAGTTTTAAAGATACCTACTTTGCGGGATTTGGACAGAACTACGGCTTGAGTTGGGTGTCGTAGGATTCTTGAACAGCGCTTCGGGACGTTGTGGAGTTTTGAGAGATCGGGTTTGTGTATAAGGAATGTTTGGAAACTGTACAGAATTTCAATCCTGTTGAAGGCCTTTTATAGGCTGATTTTCCAGTCTCTCGCGTACCGCGAGACTGGCCAAGGAAATCTCTCGCGTACCGCGAGAGGATGAGGTGTCACGAACGGTGCTGAGTCAGCATGACACGTGTCGGCTGGTGGCAAGGGTGAATGACACGTGTTTTCTGGCCCTGACGCGTGTACTATTCCCTCGCGTACCGCGAGGCCTGGTTGGGAATCTTCTCGCGTACCGCGAGAAGGTATAAATCTGGCGTATAAGCAGCTTCTTCGCGTATCGCGGGGCTTTGTCAAAATCTCCCTCGCGTACCGCGAGGGAGTGAAATTTTAAAATTTTCTTTTCTTTTTATTTTGGGTGTTACATCCTCCCCTCCTTTAGAATAATCTCGTCCTCGAGATTCATTGAAAGAGATGTGGATACTTTTTGCGCATTTCTGACTCAAGTTCCCAAGTATATTCTGGGCCACGCCTGGAGTCCCATCTTACTTTGACCAATACCAATTGTTTCCGTTTAAGCTTTTTGATTTGTCGGTCTTCAATTTGTAACGGGCGTTCGATGAATTTGAGCTTTTCATTTACTTCCACATCTTGTAAAGGCATAAGCAAGGATTCATCAGCTAAACACTTACGTAGGTTTGATACATGGAATACATCGTGTACCCCACCCATCTCTACTGGTAGTTCAAGCTGATAGGCAACAGATCCGATTCGTTTAATGATTTTGAAAGGTCCAACAAAACGTGGACTTAACTTTCCTTTCTTTCCGAAACGAATAACACCTTTCCAAGGTGAAACTTTTAATAACACCTTGTCACCGATTTGGAATTCTAACGGCTTTCTTCGTTTATCTGCATAACTTTTCTGTCGATCTCTAGCCATTTTTAGACGTTCTCGTATTTGCAAGATTTTATCGGTAGTTTCTTGGACTATCTCTGGTCCTGATAGCTGATTTTCTCCGATATCTGACCAACATACAGGCGTTCGACATTTTCTTCCGTATAATGCTTCAAATGGTGCGACCTGAATACTTGTGTGATAACTATTGTTGTATGAGAATTCCATTAGAGGTAAATGATCATCCCAATTACCTCCAAAGTCTATCACACAGGCTCGGAGCATATCTTCTAGGGTTTGTATAGTTCTTTCGCTCTGCCCATCAGTTTGTGGATGGTAAGCAGTACTAAGGTTCAATCGAGTTCCTAGAGCTGTTTGAAAACTTTGCCAGAATCGAGATGTGAAGCGACTATCTCTATCTGACACTATGGATAGAGGCACACCATGTAACGTTACAATTTCATTAACGTAAATTTGTGCCATTTTGTCCATACTCATGGTGTCTTTAATAGGTAGAAAGTGAGCTGATTTGGTTAAACGGTCAATGATAACCCAGATTGCATTATTTCCACGAGTGGTTCGAGGAAGTTTTGTAATAAAGTCCATAGTTATCAATTCCCATTTCCAAACTGGTAATTCTAACTGTTGCAATAATCCAGCTGGCTTTTGGTGTTCAGCTTTGACTTTGGAACAAGTCAAACATTTTGCTACGTAGATAGCAATGTTCTTTTTCATACCAATCCACCAGTAACTTTCTTTAAGGTTCTTGTACATTTTATCACTTCCTGGGTGCATGGTGTATTTGGACTTGTGTGCTTCTTCGAGGATTCGCTCTCGAAGACCACCTGTAACTGGTACCCAAATACGTTTATTCATGCGAAGGATATTATCTTCTCCTTTGATCAGTAAATCAAGCATTCCTTTCATTCCTTCTTTTTCAAAGTTACCTTCCTTCAAAGCTAACTCTTGTGCCTCTTTTAACTGACTTACAAGATCAATTTGTAGTTCAAGTCTGAGAGAACGTACTCTCTTTGGCTTGACGTTTTCTTTTCGGCTCAAGGCATCTGCTACTACATTTGCCTTTCCTTCATGATAACAAATTTCACAATCATAATCATTCAGGATTTCCATCCATCTTCTTTGTCTCATATTTAACTCCTTCTGGCTAAATATGTACTTGAGACTTTTATGATCAGTGTAGATTGTGAATTTAATCCCATAGAGATAGTGTCGCCATAATTTCAAAGCAAAGATTATAGCGCCCAACTCTAGATCGTGGGTTGAGTAGTTTTTCTCATGAATTTTCAACTGACGAGATGCATAAGCAATGACTTTCTTGCGTTGCATTAATACGCAACCTAAACCAGTATGTGAGGCGTCGCAGTAAACTACGAAATCTTCAATACCATCTGGTAAAGATAGAATAGGTGCGTTTGTCAGTTTTTGTTTCAAAGTTTCAAAAGATTCAGATTGTTTGGGTCCCCATTCGTATTTTACAGATTTCCGAGTTAGGGATGTGAGTGGGATTGCTATACGAGAAAAAATTTGAATGAACCGGCGGTAATATCCCGCTAATCCCAGAAAACTACGAATTTCGGTGGGTGACTTGGGAATTTCCCATTTGGATATAGCTTCGATTTTGAAAGGATCTACTTGAATTCCGTTCACGTTGATGACATGACCAAGAAATTGTACTTCTGTTAACCAAAATCCGCATTTGGAAAACTTAGCATATAGTTTTTCCTTTCGAAGAAGTTCAAGTATGGTTCGAAGATGAGTTTCGTGTTCAACTTGGGTTTTGGAATAAATAAGTATGTCATCAATAAAAACTATGACAAACTTATCCAAGTAAGGTTTGCAGACACGATTCATCATGTCCATAAATGCGGCAGGAGCATTTGTAAGTCCAAATGGCATAACCGTGAACTCGAAATGTCCATACCGTGTTCGAAATGCAGTTTTCGAGATATCGTTATCATGCACTTTCAACTGATGATAACCTGAACGAAGATCGATCTTTGAAAAATGACAAGCTCCTTGGAGTTGATCGAATAAATCGTCAATCCGTGGAAGCGGGTATCGGTTTTTGATGGTAACTTTATTCAGTTCCCGATAATCAATACACATGCGCATTGATCCGTCTTTCTTCTTAACAAAGAGAATTGGAGCTCCCCAGGGTGAAGAACTTGGTTGGATAAAACATTTCTCAAGAAGTTCATCCAATTGTTTCTTGAGTTCTGCCATTTCTGTGGGTGCCAGTCTGTATGGGGATTTGGCAATTGGAGTTGCACCAGGTACAAGGTTGATTCGAAATTCTACCTCTCGTTCTGGTGGTAATCCAGGCAGTTCTTCAGGAAAAACGTCTGGAAATTCAGATACTACATGTACTGATTCTATCTTCTTCTCCTTTTCCAAGGCAGTAATTGATACCAGACATGCCAGATATCCTTTTCTTAAGCACTTGGTTGCTTTAAGTATGGAGATTATCTGGATAGGTTTTGTGGGTTTATCACCTTGGATAGTTAGAGTTTTGTTTGTTGGTGAAATGAGTTTTACAACTTGTTGATTACAAAGGATTTCGGCTTGGTTATTGGATAACCAATCCATCCCCAAAACAATGTCAAAGCCAGTTATTGACATTGGTAACAATTGTACTGGGATAGTGAAACCAGCCAATGTAATGTAACAATTGTTCAGTGATTGGGATATTTTTATCAAATCACCGTTCGCTGTTTCTACTTCATATGTTTCAGCTAAGGGACTTAATGGTTCATTTAATAGATTACAAAAATTATAATCTATAAAACTCCGGTTCGCACCCGAGTCAAATAAGACCTTAGCATAAACATTATTAAGAAGAAATGTACCGGTAATTACGTCCGGCGTTCTCTCAGCTTGGTTAGCATTCATAACAAAAGCTCGTACGGTCTTTTTGTTTTCTGGAGTGATCTTGGCTCCTGATCCTCCAGCTCTTCCGGTCCTTGCAAACTTAGGGCAATTAGTGCTGATGTGCCCCAGCTCTCCACAACTAAAACAAGTTATTCCCTTTTTCTTGAAGCAATTCTCAGTAGAGTGACCTGAGACCTTGCAATAATTACAGAATGGAGTTTCAAAAACACACTTTCCACTATGCCTGCGTCCGCACGTTTTGCATGATGGTTTGTTAAATGGTAACCCCTTTTGCCCAAAGTTCTTGCTAAATCTTTTGGCCTCGGGTTTTGATTTTATAGAGGATTCGACTTTCTTCTTTTCCTCTATATTTCTGATTAGTCCAGCTGTCATGATACCGGTCAATTCTACGGTGGACTCAATGGTTTTTGGTGAGACAACCTTCACCAAATCACGGATCTCTGGAACTAAACCGTAAATATATCGAGTTATGAGAACTGACTCAGGTTTAGCCAGGTGAGGTGCCAAACGGGCATATTCAAAAAATTTGGTGGTGTATTCTCGATCGTTGGTACCCACCATTCGGTGCTCCAGAAATTTTCTTTCAGCTTGTTCTTTTTCAGTCTTGGGGCAAAATTTCTTTTTCACCTTTGCCCGAAATTCTTTCCAATCCATAGCATTGGTCTTTCTCCTCCCTTTGGCAGAAATGATTGAATTCCACCATTCCAACGCTTCATTTTTGAAGGAGTTTGAAGCATACAGTACTTGATCTTTCTTAGCACACTTGCTAATTGCTATTACTGACTCCATCTTCTCTAGCCAGTGAAGAGTAGCAATACCGCCTTCGGTGCCCTTAAATTCATAAGGTTTACAGTCCTGAAAGGTTTTATAAGAACACCCTTTGTGTCTATACCTTTTTGTTTCATTCTCTTCTTCTGAGCTTTCACTGCTTAGATTTAACGATTCTTCAGATTCAGAATACTTATTGCTTGATGTTCTGGATCTTTTCGAGGTTTGAGTTCTACGAGAGCTTGCTACTTGCTCTGTGTGGGTTTTCGAAGGGTTTTCCATTCTTTTTGAAGGAAGAGTTATGTGGCTTGGAGTTTTGATGTTTTCTTGTACTTCCTTTATTATGGCAGGAAGCATTTCTTTAATGCTTTGTTTGACCAGTTGTTGCAATTCTGGTTGTTGAGTAGCTATTTCAGGATTATTATTAACTTCTTTTCCTTTTTCCTTGATAATGTATGTAGATGGACTGCTATTGTCATTGTTTTGTTGAGACATCTAAGAACACAAGCACGAATTTGGGTCAAAATTTGAAGTTTATTATCGCTTAAACTTCATCTATTTGTTACAAATACAGAAATATAGATATGCATCTATATCACTTAAAGTTAGCTAATTATACAAATACTATCATTAACTTTAATCGAGAAGCACATCTCCCAAATCTTGATAGAATCTCCCCAGGGTCTCGGTCATAGCACCTTTCTGGATCAACTGATCTGCCACCCATTGTTCTGCGTACTTCCTGTCTTCCTGGGCTAGTTCGTAGTCAAATATAGTTTGTTCGTTTTTAACTACGACTTGTCTGGTGAAGAACAGTTCAGCACGTAGATCGTCAGCCTCTCTAAGAGCACGATCGAGGTGTTCATCAATTGATTTTGGCAGTTCATCATGGTATCCATAACAAGGAGGTGGTTCCCTGTGTCCCATCCTAAGATCGTGATATGCTGAGTTAACAGACCACACGACTTTTCCGTCGGTTGCATACTGACGTCCATCGGAGGGATCTACATAGAAGAAAGGTTCCTTGAAAACGGGATGTTCTGGAATAGGATCAAAGAAATACTTTCCACCACTGCCTTCACAAACGGCAGCCTTGTCGGATTCAGAAATCGACTGTGGAGTTTCTTCACTTGGACTGGGTGGATGTTCTTGAATTGTTCCGGTATGATCTACCACGTCTGATGATTGAGGTAGTGGCATAGATGTCATAACAGAACGTAAATATTCTCTTGAATCTTCCATTTCCACTGAATACTCTGATTCTTCCCTCAGAGGTTCAAGCCTTGCTTGAGTCTGCTCCACTTGTTCTGCGACCATTCTGTTCCAATTCTCCGGGGTCGGTAGATAGTGGACATAATCATCATAGCTTGGTACTACTTGATTAGATGATTCTCCAGGGAAGTAGTTTGGGTAATTATAAGGATAATAGTATGGATCTGACATCCTGTAATTTATTGGTTATGTTAAAGGCATTTTCCTACCGTTCGTTTAGTAGGCACAACTATTGGTTAAAGCTAAGATACTAGCATACAAGTATCTAATTTTGCTAAAACCCTTAAATGCGGCTCTGATACCAACCTGTCACAACCCCGGGCTACCCCTGCCCGGGCGTCGTGAGACAACGCTGGTATCTGAATGAGGTCCCATAAATTTGGACAGCGGAAGTCTTTGTTTTTACTTGATGCCCTTTTTGTAATGAAATGTCATGTAAATAACCTCAAGGGTTAATTCTGTACTTTTTGTCAAAACTTGGGATCCACGTCCCTTTTCATTTCATGATAATAGACATTCAAAAGTCTATTATATAATGTACATCTGTTGAATTAATTTACATAATACAAGCCATTTAAAATGTTTAGGATCTACGTCCGTTCCAACATTTGGTCTTGTATTAGTCTGCCACAGGGATTTAAATATGCCTAAAGATCTTGTCTTTACTGCACCACCCTGAATTTAATGATTTCTTTCACTACCTGTGAAAAACGTTTTGAAAATGAACATCAGCATAAAGCCGGTGAATCACATTTAACTGACACGAAAATGATTTCTAACATAAACCAAATTAAAGCCTTTAAGCACGTTTCTGTATGGTAAATCTACACATTCAGCAGTCTTTTTCACCTGAAATATATACCACCTACATACACTGGGTTAACTGCCATGGGGTCAACTGGCTGAGCTCTATGTCTCAGACTGATAGCCTATTCCCAGGGTCGTGATGCTAAGAACCTTGTTCTTAGTCTTATATGATACTCAGGAACTCGTCCCTCGTATAATCTGCTAAGGAACCATATCCTCAGTCTTATGATACCCCCTTTCATGATCTGTACCCAGCCACGGACCGGACTTTCACCCGTCACATGTATACCATTTGATCAAATCTACGTATGCTTATGGCCTGAATGCTATCACGTAGATTACCCTTATGATTAAAGTATTTAATTTGTTTCATGCCGTTTTCGTAAATAAAATGGTTTTATCGTTTGAAAAGCGTTAAACGTGTTCACCTTGATTTTGATGGCTGGTAGGGTTGTAGGCTTCGGAATTTGAGCAGAACCTCGACACGTTTCTTCCTAGGGAAGACACGATTAACGAGAATATATATGAGAGAATATATATATAATTGCGGCTATATATATATGAATAGTTTTAAAGATACCTACTTTGCGGGATTTGGACAGAACTACGGCTTGAGTTGGGTGTCGTAGGATTCTTGAACAGCGCTTCGGGACGTTGTGGAGTTTTGAGAGATCGGGTTTGTGTATAAGGAATGTTTGGAAACTGTACAGAATTTCAATCCTGTTGAAGGCCTTTTATAGGCTGATTTTCCAGTCTCTCGCGTACCGCGAGACTGGCCAAGGAAATCTCTCGCGTACCGCGAGAGGATGAGGTGTCACGAACGGTGCTGAGTCAGCATGACACGTGTCGGCTGGTGGCAAGGGTGAATGACACGTGTTTTCTGGCCCTGACGCGTGTACTATTCCCTCGCGTACCGCGAGGCCTGGTTGGGAATCTTCTCGCGTACCGCGAGAAGGTATAAATCTGGCGTATAAGCAGCTTCTTCGCGTATCGCGGGGCTTTGTCAAAATCTCCCTCGCGTACCGCGAGGGAGTGAAATTTTAAAATTTTCTTTTCTTTTTATTTTGGGTGTTACATTTAGGCACGATTTTAATCATGTCATAATCATGTTGACCCGTTTATGACCCATATCCATTTAACTCAAATCCAGACCCGCTTAACTTCGTGTCGTGTAAACGATTACGACTTGCTAATGCAAATGATTACGGGTAAAAAATTTCCAGCCCTAAGAGAGAGCCTCATTATGAAAGTTGAGATTATATTTATGGAAATGATTACGACTTGCTAATGCTACCAAATTCACTTGTTGTATTTGTTATGAAACCACTTCATTAAGACCGGCTTCTACAGGCATAGGCCGCCCTTTAAAGGTAGAATTAGGAGTCGAAGCCATGCATTTAGCCCGATTGCTATTCGCCCTTTTTAGCACTCTAATATCCCTTTAACACACACAACATACAAATATCCTTATTTTTTTTCCACGACAAACTCACACTTTAAAATCTACTCCTAAGTTTACACTATTTGTCTATGACAGGACTAGAACCCACAACCAGGGGTGGATGCAATAAGACCCCAGGGGTGGAGAAGGCACCCCCTCAACAAATAACTTTTAGTGTTAAATTGGGTTAAAAAATGTTTGGGCACCTACATGTTTTGTTAAATAGTTTTAAGAATGCACCCAATGTCCAACGACCCAAAATAAACTAAAAAAAGAAAATTGAAAGTCCAATAAAACCCAATATCAAATGACCCAAAGTTACTTCCGTTTGCTTCTGCCTGTTCGTTTTCCAATTTCTATAATTCCACTCTAAAAAGTTGAAACGACTTACGACCCTTCCATTTTCCAAAATCAGGGATTATCGCCGTTCCAAAATGTCGACTATTATCATTCCAAAATTGAAGGTTCATCATTAAACCCAAAATTGCAGGTAAGCAGGCTTATCGTCAAATCCAACTATCGTCATTCCAAAATCGTTTGCAGGTCATGTTATTATCTTCATTTGTATTCATGTTTTTTCCTTTTGTGATTGGAGTAGGGTTTGTTTTTTTTACTTAGAAATATTCGAAAAGAAAAAAAGGAGAACAATAATGATGAATAAGGTCCACATGTTCATATATGGAAAAAAAGGTATACAACTTTCTTTTTTACCCTTTTACTTCTGTATTGCAATTTGAAATTTAGAAAATAATTATAAATGTTAAGATTTTATAAACATATCTTAATTTATTGATGCAATTTGGAATTTATTGTTAATGCTAAAATTAGGATTTAAACATGTCTAAATAAGTTAAATATAGGTATACTCAAATTGGTTTATTACTATTCCAAGAATATATCAGTCAGATTGTCCCAATTTAAGTCCCGAGATGATGCTTTGTTGTAATAGTTTTACTTTAATTAGGTAGTATATCAATTCACAACTATTAGAATTTAGGGTATTTGTAGGAGCCCAATGTGAAATGTGAATCTTTTATTGCTTTTAGAAATTAACCGAATAAATTATCATTATTTGATCTTTTTTGTTCATTTTTAGCATATGTGAGATGTCTTGACCGATCCATTTTTAGCATATTTGACATGTGTTGACCAGTCCATTTTTAGCACCCGCTGACTAAAAACCCTGGATCCGCCCACAACCTTTTAAAAAGAGGGACACCATGCAACACTTGGATACCATTGAGATAAATGCCTTTTGGTTACAAATATCCAATTTTACTTGTACAAAGTGAAAGATGTCACATAATAATATTATATTAGTCACGTATCTCTTAGATACTTTACATGCAATAGAACAAAATGTATGTGATGCAAAAAAAAAGTATTATATATAATGAAGAAAATCACAGATCTACTAAAAAAAGGTTGATTCAGGTGGGCAGTGGAAGGCAATGAAATAACAAGGCATGCTAAACCATAAAAACTACATCTATATTTTGTAAACTTGTTTTTGGGATGGTGCAAAAGCATAAGATGACATGACTATTGTAATATAAGCTACAAATGAAATTTTATCACCTTACAAATGAAGTTTGATTAATCAATTGGGTGTTTTTCAGCCCGGCGTGATGTGTAATGCGCAGACAGCAACAGCAGAGACAAGAAAGCACTAGCCACAAAAATTGCATCGAACCATCGATGGTAGAAATCGAACTGAATGTCTCCACCTAATACGTCTGTAATAATTACTCTGCAAAAAAAACGAATATTATAGTCGTTTATATATGCGATTAACGGAAAAAAATATGAAAACTTAGCTTTTAAAAGAACAGGTAAAAAATCATCCAAAGTGTTCTCAAATGTTCTAAACCTCCAAAGACTTGCTTGTTAAAAAGATTAAGATTATTATTTTAACTATATAGATCTAAGATATATAGATTCATAATTTTTTATTTAGGGTTAATAATGTTTTAACCATTATCTGTTATAGATGAGTGGGATAAAGTGGGTCCAAAATGTTCTCAAATGCTCAAAACTTCCTAAATCACTTTATCAACAAAAAAATGATTATTATTTTAACAACATACGTATAATCTAATTTAAACCGTTAATTCATTATAAAATAAAAAAATGGAAAAAGATTGCGTTGTTTTTTACTTAGTCCTCAGTGGGTAAAACTATAAAATTGTAGACTTAACTGAAAAGGAAATGGGTCAAACAGATTATGAGTGCAAATGGGTAAAAAATCACCCATAGTGTTCTAATCATTAAACCTTCCCAAATCGATTTATTATAGAATTAAACAATTATTTTAGCAATATAGTTTTATAATCTTATTTAATCCATTAAATATTTAAGAGAATAGAACAAAATGGACAAACATGCCAATGGAGCCTCACCAATTTGAATTTGTGTAAAAAAGTTAACATTTTGACCTGTTAATCCAATACCCAACCTGCTTGACCCGTCCATTTCTGCCACCTCTAATTTAGTTCAGTAAAACCATCACAATCAGGTATGGACGGGAAAAGATGAAGAGAAATGTCATGGAAGAATTTATGAGTGCTTATGATAATCAGGTGACACGTGATATATAATTAAGTTCAATCTATTTTAAACTTTTAATCAACATCCATATAAAGCAAGGGAATAATGGATTATCAAATAATGAGCATACCTGTATTCGTTTGCTAAGCTTTTTCTGATCAGAAGAATAGAAGATAAAAAATACATCCCCATGATTTCAGATAGAAACAGAACAACATTGCTAGAGGACCCACTTCCAACTCGAGAAACCGCAAAGAAAAACTGCATATTGAAAAATGAAGCAATTAGCTACAGTGCCTTCTGTTTTGAAGATAACACGCTATTCAGGATTTATTATACCAAATGTAATTTACTTTGTCACACGTTAAAGAAATGTTTTGCTCCCATTGTGACATAACACACACCCACATCATCAAAAATTATTCCTGCTCTAGATGGTTACATACAATGATGAGTGATGTATGTTACCCTTTGATTAAATAACCATTATATTTATGTAAATCCAGAATTGCAATAGCAACTTGCTTAGTATTGCCAATCAAGCAAAAAAAAACGGATTTATGAATGGTTCAATTCAGTTACGTTTTTAACACACCAAATGGGTAAAATCCAAAAGAAAAAAGTAAACTAAAAAGGAAGCAGGTCGAAAAACTTCCTAAGCGTATTTTTTATTGCATAAAAGCTCTTAAAGGTTTTTATTCTTTAAAGTATTTTTAAAGTGATAAGTTTGGCAATCATTTTATATACCCTAATAATTCATAAAGTAAGTATAAATGTTGGACAAAATGTTTCCAGTCAACCAAACCCAACCCCTATAAACTTTACACCCTTTGACCCGTTACTCAACCCACACATTTAATAATAGCAACTTGATTAGTCTTCCAATCAATCAAAAAGACCCCATTCAATAATGCAAACTCAAAGATAATGCTATAGGTGGTAACTTCAACCCGCTTACTTATGAATGGGTCGATTCAGATTTCAGCTATGTTTTATGACTTTATCAATAACAGGTCAAATGGATAAAATAAGAAATAAGCTAGCTAAAAAGGAAAGGGTTGAAACTCGTAAGTTTCCTGAAGTAATCCTTTTTAAAGCATAAAAGATAAAAACTTTTCGATAATTTTTCCAAGAAATTAGATTAATCGAAAATACTATTTATAGAATAAAGTATAAAGTCTGGTCAGAAAATGTATCAAGTCCGAACAAAAAATGTTTTTAGTCAACCCAACCCGCGCACATTTTCCCAACTCGTCATAAATCAGCAAGACTGAGAAACTAGGATTACCTTCATCAGATTATTCAAGAACCCACGAACAGATATCACGACCAGCATCCCAATGAATAAGAGAGAGATATACTGTCCAATAGGAAGAAGAAAAGAAAGATGATAACATAGGGCACGTTAGATCTAAACAATGGAATTCTGAATCGTGAATAAACACTTCTTTTACTAGAAGACAACACAAATTGAAAATCCAATGACCAAAAACTAGGTTTCATCATTTGATATGTTCATAGAAATAAGCAGTAAAAAAGAACCTGAGACAACAATGCTGCATCGATGCCTATGTCAAAAAACTGCAATGATATGCTGATTGTCCTAGTCACAGGATCAACTGAACCAGCCTGTAAAAGAGAACTATATTAGAATACAAGAAGACCATATTTAAAATAAAAAGAATTCAAGAAGTCTCATAGAACAAGAAGACAAAATGAATTCTGGTGGTAGCACATAATATGAAGTTATGGGAAAAATATGTGTACCTCCTTGAAGACAACACTTTGCAAAGACTGCAAAATACAATTGAAACAATCAGATAACGTAAATACTATAAATCTAAATATTCAAGAAAACAACACAGGGGTAGGTATACGATCTGGAATTATCAGAACTCCTTTACAGTCTAAAACATGGTGAAATTCCATTTTCAAAGAATGCATAATTATAAGATATATTGATATAAGAAATATATGTGATATTAAATACCATGTGTTAGTTTATGTTACCATGCTGAATTGAATATGAGAACATAAAGAAGCTATAGTCATGATTCAATATCCTTTGAGTATCCCATGAAGTAAACAATGCCAGGTTAGGTAATGGATCAAATGGGTATTCTTAGTGCAGGTAAATTGGGTGGTTGGCTCACTAACATATTTTTTCTTTTCTTGAGTCATGTGAATCTTAAATGTGTTAAATATGATTGAAGAAATAAATTACTACAATGATAATCTGATTTTTGAAATACAATGATAAATGAGGTTCTATGCATTTTGATTTTTGAATATGCTTTTGGTGATTTTTTAATATGCTTTTGGTGACTTTCAATCTCTTTGACCAGCTTAAGTCATCCAATCCGTTTCCATTTCAGCTAATTCTCCAAAATCAACCTATTTGACCCATTATGGGTAAAGTATAACCAGAATCGACCCGTATACCTACAAACGGATCGAAATTGCCACCTCTATAAATCATGTTCCAGATAGCCTGACTAGTTTAGGATAGAAGGATTTTTTGTTCTTGTTGCATAGAAACTTACACAGTCTAGAACTTACTTGAAAGGGGAAAGAAATTTCTTGAAAACAAATGCATTAACTAGGATTAAATGCTAATAATAAGATGAAATGTACACTATAGAAATGGAAAGAATGGTTCATGTGCAGTTAACAATTTATACCTTTATCATTTTATATACACAATATACTGAGCATGCGTAGCCAAGTAGGTTCTGCAAATGACCCTTCCAGGTTCTAGAATATGCAGCTGCTTCCTGATAGTGTTGACAAAAAAAACTAAGGATTAGTTGAAGTCCCCAAAAGTGAAGCGACACAAAAAGCAAAAAAGATAAGGTGATCATAGATTGCAAGATACCAACATAAATAATTAAAAAATGGGACTATGACAGGGTTATGGGTTATGGATCCTAAAACGAGTCAAGCCAAAAAATTTCACTGAAAAAGGAACAGGTTAAGCAGGGTCAAACATCTCCCCAAGTGTATTTTCAATTGAATAAAACCTCCTAATCAATTTATTCAAAAACATATATATACTACGGTTTTTTCAATCATAAAACACGTTAACTAATAATAAAAACAGTTTTAGAATTGACAAAAGACTGGTTACAGACAACTTACTCAGCCAGCACTATAAAACTACCCGTTTTCATCTTGCCACTTCTAAATGTAACCATTTTCTCTATGGATAAGACGTTTCATGTGTTCTTGTTTTCGATAGGGATACTTAGACCATCTTTCTCTTTTGCTTAATGAGCTGTAAGGATACAATCTTAATCCATACTACAAAATTTATTGTTTCTTTTTCACTTCACCAAAGTTCCAAACATATTGATAACTGACTGTATGAATAACCCCCTCAATAAGCCTCCTCTTCCCATACAGATATCCTTATGACATCTTTACCCCCTTCCCTCATCAGTTCGTCAAACAACCACCGGAAACCTCCCCGCATTCCCCCACTCCACCATCATTGCCACCTAAAACCACCACCAGAAACCTCCCCCCTCCTTCATCAAACGAAATATTTTTCTATCATTAGCCACCATTGAACCTCCCCTCTCCTTCATCGAACAACCAAGTGCCGACTCACACGACCGCAACCACCATCCACTTGCTACACATCTGTTATTAACCATGAGCAAGATATTGTACAAATTGAAAAAAATAACAAAAGGTGGTTTGCTTTTAACTACTTTTTGTGTGGGATTGTTTTGTTTAGGATCAGGATTTTGAATAGTGCATTTAGGGATTCAGCTCATTTGTGGATTTAGGGTTCCAATTTGTTGTTTAGATTTGGGGTTTGATGCTTGGTGATTTGTGGAGATGGTTTTCAGATTTGATGGTGATAATGGTGGAGGCAGTGACGGTTGGTGGTTGTTTTCAGACTTGGACGGTGGTAATGACCGCAGTAGTGATAGGTGCTGGCAGGTGTAACGGTGAGTGATGGTGGTGAAGATCGAGGGTGGCTGACACCATTGACCTCACCGCCACCACCATCACCCTCACCGCCGTCACGCGCGGTTTTTCTCTTTGCCATTGCCGCCCAAGCGTCGGCGCGTGGCATGCCGGAATTCCGCCGTACTTCTTCCTGTTTTGTCATCTTTACAGTCCGATCTGACCACTGCCATAGCCGCTGCTTTCGCTGCCCACCAACCACCGTCGGCCGCAGCCGGAATCAGCCACCTGTCGCCAGAACCGTTCGTTTTCTGTTCGAGACATGTTTCTATAACTGATCCTGTCACCTGTTCTGTTCCGAGTACCACACCAGTCACCATGTTTTCTGCCCAAAACCACCGCTGTCAGGTTCGATGTTCGATTCAATGTGTCTAGACCACTGCCACCACCGTGTTCCAGATCTTGTTCCTGTCCCTGAAGCCGCTGTTTTAGATTCCGATCAGGGCTTACCTGTTCCTGTCCCAGAAGCCGTTGTTCACCGATCATAGCTTACCTGTTAGTGTCCAAGAAGCCAATGTTCACCGTTCAAGGCTTACTTGTTCCTGTTTCAGTCCCTATTCCTGTTCTTACAAGAAATCTGTTTCCTGTTGTCTGTTGTTTATGATCCTGCTGTTTGTTCCTGCCGTTCCTGATCTTGATTCCTGTTGTTCCTGATCCTGCTGTTCTGGCTCTCCTGCTTGTGTTCCATTTCCAGTCTTGTTTTTATTTTGTCATGTTTTTAAGTTTTATTGTAACAAGTTGTGCATGATTAACATCGATGCTCCAACTTGAGGACGGGTGTTAAATATTAGATTATTAGTATTAGGGTTTATTTATGTTTAGCACATGGCCCCGAGTTAGGTTAGTTTAGGATTTGTTTATGTTTTCTTGTTCCTATATATTGAGGTTGTCTCCCTCCAGTCTAAATACACAATTCAGTTCCAACGCAGTCCATTATCTTTTTCACTGTTTATTCATCAGCACAAATAAAGAAACATCAATCTTTACACACACTTTATCTACACTGACATTTTATCCATACAGCAGTTTATCTATACAGCAAAAAGAAAAAAACAAGCAGCCTCTTACTCACTCTTGGGACCAGTAGTGTTGCATATAACTTAGCAAGAAAAATATCAACTTTCACAATCATATGGCAAATTGGTAACAAGTCCTCATCATTTGAGAAAATTAAGCACCAATCAAATATGTTAACATGTGATGCAAAACTGATGATAAGCACTGCAGCAGGGGATTAATAGAACAAAAGGCAAGATTTTCTATTAGAAAAATGCAAGATATACCTTAGCTTGCCGAAGCTCATAGATTTCCAAGAAAAGCTGTTTTGAGAGCTCCTCTAACGCTTGAACCTCTGATTCCAAGCCTCTAATATCTTCAACAAGGTACAAGAACAAAAAACTGGAGTGAAAAATAATAAATAGATAAAAACTTAAGAGATTACTAGCAAAAAGTAAACAGAAATTACCAAGAAGCAAAAGTTATTAGTTAAAATATTACAACCAGATCAATTAAATTCCACACTCAGAATTTCATGGACAAAATCTAAGGGTAACTTTAAGTGATAAAGGCCTTAAACATTACATGGATTATGGGTGTGGTTTTTTTTGGAATATTCATAATATCTTCACTTTATATATATTTTAAGAAGGGTTATATCATTGAGGACAGAATTCACTCTAACCTTGTTCCTTCTGGTCATCTTGCACAGAACGCACAACTGTTCCAACAATCCGCTTGAAAAAGGACCCTGCCTTAAAATTCTGCAGAAAAACAAGTGTTACTGGATACAACAGAAATCATAAAAAAGTCAAAAGTTACTTGAGGTTCCAACCATTGGACATAGAATATTAGTGCTTGGACTTTAGACTGAGACATTCAAAAATTAAAATGTGGTGCCTCAAAAGAGGAATATATATATATATAGGGGAAGGTTCCATTAAAAAGTGGTTTTTCGCTAAGAAACGCTTTATGTGAGAATACATTGTGATTACAATAATGACAAGAATGTTTATAAGCTATGAAATAAAAGTATGACATAACATATAAGAATGAAGTCTTGCTTTATATCTATGTATATATTGCTTGCCAAGTATGAAAAGTATGACATAACATAAATGAATTAAATCTTGCACTATATCTATATATTGCATGTTATGAATGTATGTAAACATTATGAACGGAAATGATGCTAACGGCTACTTCGGTAGACGGACGACCACTCATTTATTATGCAGCCAGAATTAAAAGTCTAGAAAGGTAGACTAAATATGGACTACTAGGGTAGACGGAGGTCCCTAATCGAAGCACGGCTGCATAATATAGATCGGGTGGGAAACGGATGTCTTTGGGCAGACGGGCGAAAGGTCGGAGTACAACGGTAGTACGGTATGACGGACGACCAAAGGTTAGCCGGACGGTAATGAAGGACGGACTACTTCGGTAGAAACGGTATGAAAGGGGCTACGAAGGTAGTTCATTCCAGCGGCGTTGGTTGGAACCGTCTCATCGAACCCTAACCCGGACCCAAAAACCTAAAGCCCCCACCACCCGCACCCCCCAAAACCTAACCCCCCCCTCCAACCCCACCCCGAAAAGCCTAAAACCACCACCCCCACCCCCCAAAAAGCTAAACCCCCCACCCCATCCCCCCAAAAAAACCTAAACCCCCCCACCCCATCCCCCCAAAAAACCTAAACCCACCCCCACCCACCCTCAAAAACCTAAACCCCCCACCCCTCCAAAAAAACCTAAACCATAAAATCTAAACCCTAAAAGCTAAACCCTAAGGCTAAAACCCTAAAAATCAAACGTAAATTCTAAACCTTAAAAGCTAAACCCTAAAAGCTAAGATCGTAGAGTTCGACGTGACGGTTCCAACGCGGCTGAAATGAGCTCAATCGGAGTTCGTTTGATATCGTTTCTTGGCGTTGTTGTCATTTCTTAGATTTCTTAGCGAAAAATTACTTCTTATTTGAACCTCCCCATATATATATATATAATAGCAAAAGTTTATGCACAACAAAAAATAGCTTTAAATAATTTGTTTCATACAATCATCGTACCTCTTCTTGTCCTTGAACTCGTTCCATTTCCATTTGGCTAAGAATGATTTTCTTTTTCTTTCCAATGCATGTCTCAATTGACTGCATTAGTTGTCTTTCAAGGGCCTTGATTTCTATGTCTTCGATTTCTCTACCACAATGAGGTACATAAGAATATCAGAGAGCTAAAGATGAGCAGTTCTAATGACACAAACAGATAATGAACACAAAAAATATACATAATTTTCTTTAAGAGTTCAGACGATGATGAGCTTAAAAAGATACAAGCTACAGGTGTAGGCCCCAACTGAACAAATTTAGTTTCTTTTATTGGTACAAGAAGCTGATAGAGACTTAACGGCAAGTATCAAGAAGCCCTGGCTGTATTTCTTATATGTTAACGCCATACAAAAAAGATAAGATGCCTATAAGATATTCAACCAACCTGTAGATATTAAAAAAAAAGTACAATCTAACAACATACCAAGAAAACAAAAACAAAAACAACATTGGTACACAGCTGCTTATGCAGTGATTGTCCATAAAAAAATTACCAAGACCAGTCTATGTTTAAGGAGTTCTACCATGTGCATTAAGAGCTTAACTTTTAAGGTTTACTTCAAGAATCACTTTGTAGTGTTTATTGTTAATAATATATTCAGTATTTTATATATTAGGGTTTATTAGAAATAAGCCCACAGGCCCAGTCAGGTTTCTAGGGTTTCTAGTTCGTTCCCTGACCCATGCCCCTGTTCCATTCAAGTTTCAGTTCCAGTTATTTTTACTTATTCCAGATCCGGTTCCAAGTCAATTCCAGTTTCAGATCCGACTTTAGTCACGAAATCTTTTTCGGACAACGTTTGGATCTCACCGCTTCCATCACCTTCAGCAACCTCCTATTAGGGTCAACTGCAAAAATAGCACCAAACCACCGCCAGACGCGCCGCCACGCGCCACTAAAAATCCGCCAATGCCGCTCATGCGGCGGCGCGTGCACTGCCGTTTTTCCGCCGGTCTTTTTCTAGTGTCATCACCGGTGCAGTCCAAAATCAACCATTTGGTTGCCGCCCTTGTTAGCCAGAATTTTGTCACCGGCTGCCAGAATCTGTAGCCAGAACCCTAGTTTCAGGCTGGTTGGTTCTGTTTGTGATCGTGTTCGGGTTCCTGCTCCTGAATCATGTTCTTGTCCCTGAAGCCGCCGTTCGAGATTCCGATCAGGGCTTACCAAGACGCTGTTCATCGATCAGGGCTTGCATGTTCCCGTTCTAGTCCCTGTTCTTATTCTTACAAGAAATCTGTTTCCTGCTGCTGATCCTGTTTCTTGCTGTTCCTATTGTCCGTGTTAGGGTGGTTATAGGCTAAGAAGGTGTAGAAAGCAGAAACAAATAAGAACCGATCTAAACTGATTCGAGTCTGATCACAGCAGCAAAACGCCAACAGAATAGCGGCTTAGACAGGGTGGGCGGCGACGGCAGCGATCAGGCAGCAGAAAGGTTGCTGTGGGCGGTGGCTGGTGATTCGGGTCTGGTCTGAGATCGCAAACAAACACACACGCAAACACAATCGCAGAAAATTAAAGAACATGAGAGATTTATGTGGTTCGGTCAATGTGACCTACAGCCACAGGCTACAAGATGTGATGACTAACTACATGTACAAGAGGTCCTATTTATAATAGAGAATTAAGGTTAAACCCTTGATCCCTTTCCTAAAATACGAAACTTTGAGATTAAGAAACCATGTATTAGGCAACCTGCCTTTTTCCAGCCCAAGAGAGCTGCGCCAGTTCTGCCCACTCCCTGCGCAAGACTCCATCAGCCCAACAGTCTGGTCCTGTTCTTGTTCTTACAAGAATCCTGTTTCCTGCTGTTGATCCTGTTTTCTGCTGTCCTGATGTTCCTGTTTCTTGCTGTTCCTGATCCTGCTTGTGTTCCAGTCTAGTTTTTCGGTTATGCTTTTAGGTTTTATTTGTAACAAGTTGGGCATGATTAGCATCAATGCTCCAACTTGAGGAGGGGTGTTAATTATATATTCAGTATTTATATATTAGGGTTCATTAGTAATATGCACACGAGCCCAGTCAGGTTTCTAGGGTTTCTAGTTCGTTCCTATATATTGAGGTTTCCCTCTCTCATTCTCTATTGTAATTACAACAGTAAGATATTATTAATCCAATCTCTTTTACATTTATCATCATCAATGTATCATTAAAATCTGTAGTTTTTCATCACCATTTTGTAGTGTTCTTATCATCAATTTACCATTATTTGAAATTGGAGCTATGAAGTAAATCCTAAAGGATATGTATACATGCCCATAGTTCAAATGTCTTATGCATGAAATCACTTATGTGCATGCAATTTCTGCACCTCCTGTGCTCCACAAGAAAGAAAAGAAAGTATTTACCAAACAGGAACATAACAATAATTATAAACATAAATGTGAAGTAAAAATTTCAACTGTAATGATTTTGGGTTCAAATACTTGCATCTCAAAACTGTGATCTTAGACGGAATTTAGAAGTGTGATAACTTTTAAATTCAATCAACAAGCATACAATATAGTGTGTGTTTGTATGCGTGCATAAGTTGATAAATGAGCCTGTGGATGCTTTCATATTCCAGGGTCTGAGGTTTTTTGGGCATAAACATTATCAACACTTTTTCCTTTGCACTTGCACTAATGTATCTAATAATATTTAATATCTTACCTAATAAAGAGAGATAAATAACTGTATGGCAAATTCACAGCTCCAAAACCAGATAAGACAGCCATGACTGTCACACCGATTACTCCAATTCTACTCACAAGCTGTGGAATGGTGAAAAAACCTGAGTAGATGCATTATAATTAGAACACCAATATGCAAATAGGTAGCATGTGAAAAACATAAATTTGCATCTTCACACAAATCTTAAGTAGCAATGTAGCATATTGGAGTATGGAGATAAGCAGACATAACACAACTCAAGCAATATAGGAATAGAACATGAAAACACCAAATTATAGTCCATAAGAAGGGCACTAGATAGTCTAGATTAAGGTAAAGAGGTCATTTAGGAGTCCAGAGTTCCCATATAGTAGAAGTTGGGCAACATATAAACTGTCCACTGTCTGTGCCCTTTTGCTACAAATACAACATGAAATAAATAAAATAAAAAATAACAAAGATCCAAGGTCCTGGCAGTTGGTGGAGCACCAAGGGGAATCGGATAGACAAACTAATGGGCTAGTGTAACACCTTAGGCAATCCCATATCGTTCTGTTATGTTCTGTCCACGGGATAGATGTTGGGTTCATAAGAAATGCCCCGCCTCAAATACCACATTTAGGTCTCTTTCTAGTAATTCTACATTCAGTTGCTTTCTCAGAACAAAAGAAATAGCATCGCTTAGAAATTGTTCCCAAAATTTTCGGGCTTAAAATCGATTCCGCAATTAAGAATCATAAAAACCAATCAAAATTGAGACTGCAAAACCCATAGCACAATAATGCAAGTGACATAGATTTAAACCTTTATCGGGTGAAGGCATAGGAAAATGGATTCCCAAGAGCCAAAAAGCATATAGAAATGCACATAAGAATATAACAGCTCCAGTTGCAGCTCGTTGCTTGCTAACACCTGTCATATAGAATTAAGATTTAATGAATAGATAAAACGCATACATGTAATTTTAGAGGAAGAATAGGGGTCAAGTTAAAAATATAGCAAATGAGGATAATTATACCAATGTTGACATGCTTGTATATCTCACTCCCTCCATTCAATATAAGAAAAAGGCTTTTCCTTTGTAAATTGAAAAGTGAAATGCCCATATAACTTATGACAACAGTTACTATGGTCAATGCCAAGAGTTAGCATCAAACATTAACAAGCACATGAAAAATTGTTTGGAATATACTACCAGTATTCACTATACCCCATGAAAATTAGAACACGTACACGTTACAACATGCATATAAATTAAAAAAAAGGATCGCCTATCAGTCAAAGGTATAAAATACTCCTCTGCCATGACAAATTATAGCCAGTACACTTGAAAAGAATCTTGATTTTTAAGTTATAGTAACTTTAAGGACCAAAATAATTAACATAGTTCGTAATTACAATATGATCAAATAGGTAAATTTATAACTTGAGTTCAACTAATACATAAAAACCCGAATACAAATTGTTGCAATGTTCGGGATATGGAGAGAGTAAAAAATATTAACCATCAGCATTGAGTTATTTAAGAATATCAGAGAAATTATTGCATTTTTAAGTATTGCATACCGCTTTTGCAGAGCATCAAGTAGCAGTGATAATAAGGCAGCATGAAAACCAGTAATGTTATCAAGCATATTAAATCCACCTTCCAGTTTATCCATCTCGCCCTACAAGGAATAGAACAATATTAGATTTATTATAAATGTAATCTTACCTACAGCTAAATTATACTCACAATCATGATTTTAAGCGTTGGCCAGTTACATATGTATATAATATCCTTTAATAAACATTAACTATGCATGCTGGCAGAACAGGAACTAACCCTAAACAAAGAAATTAAGCTGACTATCTAACATCTTATCAACTTGTATGCCCATGAGATTTAAATATCTTTAACCTTTAGCCTATGTTCAATAATTCCATCTTCATCCATCCTTTATTAAACTTTAGATTCTAAGCCTGTATCAAACACATATTTTTCACAGTGTGTCCACAACTATTAACGAAAAAGAGCTCAGATTACGTTATTCATCATTTTGTTATTCACAAAAGCTAACTTATTTTATAACTTCTGGAACTTTTGCTGTCAGAAACTGACATTAGTACATTACAATCAAAAGGATGCAATATGTAACTTCCAAATTCAAGTTTTTCCTATTGTCCATCCACCACACATTTTTACGGATTTCTCACTCTCTAAGCCTTTTTGTTCATTGTGTCGCTAAATGTATAGAATATCCTTAAGTAAACATTAAACACGCATACTCACAGAACAGGAACTAACCCTAAACAAAGAAATTAAGTTGACTTATTTAGCATGTTATTAACTTGTCTGTCCATAAGATTTAAATACCTTTAACCCTAACTTCAACATTTAACCTTTAACCTATGTTCAATAACTCCGTCTTCATCCATCCTTTATAAAACATTAGATTCTAAGCCTGAATCAAACACATATCTTTCACAGTGTGTCTCCAACTATTAACTAAAAAGAGCACATATTATATTTAACCCTAACTTTAACCTTTAAGCTATGTTCAATAACTCCCTCTTCATTCATCCTTTATAAAACTTTAGATTCTAAGCCTGTACCAAACACATATACTTTTCACAGTGTGTCCCCAACTATCAACAAAAAAGAGCCATGATTACATTATTCATCAATTCGTTATTCACAGAAGCTAACTTATTTCATAATTTTTATAAATTTATTTTCTGGATAACTTCTGGAAAATTTTGCTGTCAGGAACTAATACTACAATCAAAAGATGCAAAACATAATGTAACTTTAACTTTCAAGCTGTAGCTATTGTCCATCACTCCATCCACCACACATTTTAGGGCTTTCTCACTCTCTAAACCTTTTCGTTCATTATCTCGCTAAACAAGCAAATGCATAAACATAAACAGTACATAAGGAAAGCAAAATCAACTACATAAAGTTGAAAGAGAAGGAACATACTCTTTGGATAGAATAGGTATGATCTCGAACAGAACAAGCTGAAACAGGTTACAGGAGAAAGCGAAAACGACACTGAAGATGATCTGAACGAGTACGCGCTTTTCTTCATACTCTTTGTAGAGTCTTCGGTTGAGAAACCAGAGGCCCGCCCAGCCGAGAAGCAATAGAGAACCAAGCACCACCAGTCCCTCGTAAATCGCACATCCCCAGCCCATCCAGATCTGGTTTATTAACCCTAGGTTATCGGAATTTGAGTCTGAATGTTTATAGCCGATCGATCATGCCGGTGGCAGTTCGTGTATTCATTCATATATACTCAACGCCTCTGCCCTCAAGTGAGTTAACCATTACCGTGTAATGTTCATTTTACTTTTCCGGCGACTCATGGCTTATGTGGCGCTTTATGATTCGTTAAAAAACTTTTTATTTTTATTTTTTTCTTATTAGTTTGACAAAGAAATCCTAATATTATTATGATCAAAAGCTTTCGGTGAAATCGGCTTCTTAAAACCTTGGAATGAGCCGAGATTAAATTAAAACTCATTTATTAAACGAGAGATGGCTTGAACTTCACATATCATGCTCAGCTAAACTCGCAAGTCGTTTGTTAAAAGACTTAGAATGTGTTTGGTTATAAATTGGATACTGTTTATAGCATATTTCATGACAAACTGAGATTAATTTGCTTGTTATTTTGTACCAATTGACCTAATTTTGTAGTATATCTTTTAAAGGTCAAATTGAAATGGATGTAATTTCAGTATGGTTTAATGGAATGTCCTTTTTAATAGAATGGATGGCGTGGAGATTTAAAGACTTACTGTAAAAGCACAAAGTATAAAATTTAAATACAGAAGTAGATCAGAGTTTATACAAACACACCTTTATATTGCTTAACGATCTACAAGGGTTTCTCACACTACAAACTTAATTTTACAAGTGTTGTTGATTGAGTTCGATGATCCTCTCAAGGGAAATAAGCAATCTATTTATAAGCCAAATCTATGGCTTGACAACGACGGATACCAATAACTGATATCGATGGATACCAAACACACTAATAATGTACAATAATGTGATGGACCTATCACGCTTTTGTCTGATGGCCTGTCACACCCAAGGCCAATTATTTTAGTAAAGGAACGGACGAGAGCGCGTATGGTCCTACCATGCCTTCAAAGTCTTGAAACGTTGGATGGTAGTGCATGATAATTTATATGGGGGCCAGTCCTTTCTTTTTCTGTCATCCACTCCTTTTTCCATAGTGTCAAATTATTATTCCTCGTGAAGTCGTCATTCAATGCGTGTGTGATTGGTTATTCCTACATTATGAAGCTTTTTTTGTCGTCTAGCAGATTTGTCATTTATGGCGTCATTTTCTAGAACTTTGACTCCATTGGGCTGGACTACAAACATGCTTCTGGACTTAGATTGGGATTCGGCCCAATTGGTTGCATAGGGCCTCAAGTTCATTGAGTAGTTTTCGGGCTTTCTTGTTTTGTTCTTTGACGTCGGGCCAGTGGTCTCCCCAGAAGTTGTCATGTGAGGAGTTTGCAAGACATACTTAGGCTTTGAAGTCTAGTACTGCTTGGAGGTCTCTAAGGGCCAGGACTGCTTTCTTTGCAGATTGGGCCTCCAAGTTGGCTGCAATTCCTGAGTAGATACTATGTTCTTCCATTTTGATGGGAGTTGTGTTGGCTTTGATTTGGTAGTATCTGTACATAGCTCCTGGTTCGCTGAATGAGAAAGTTCCTTTATATACTTTAGGCACTTCAGAGAAATCTGGGTTATTTGCTCTGAGCCACCCCTATCTTTCCTTGACTTGGCATCTTCTTGAGCTTCCTCGATTAAGTTCAGACTCTTGTTCAGTGTTTGCTGTATCTCCTCTGTACATTCTGCAAAACAGTAATTTATTAGCCTTGAAAGTGCGTCTGCTAGGAGGTTCTGTTTTCCATCGATATGCTCGATGTTTATTTTAACTCCTGTTCTGGTGATGATGTCAGCAAATTTCATCCACCTAACCCTAGTTGCTTTATTGCTATTAGTTTTGTTGTAAAAACTAATAATTGCTTGGCAATCTGTTCTTAGGGTTATTTCTTCTTTATCGAGGTAGTCTTCAGCTTTTCTAAAGTGTTGATGCACGCGTTGATCTCTGCATCAATGGTGGATTGAATCACCTTGAACTTCCCACTTGCGTAGGAACAAATCATTTCCTCATTTCTTGGGTCTTTCTTTCTTTTCTTCCATTTGCATACTCCTCCCCAACCTTCCATGCATCCATCTGTTTAGATTATAATGTATGCATCTTCTGGTGGTACCTCCAGATCTGGCAAGATTTTAACCTTTCTCTTGATTTCTTTGATTATTTCATAATCAGAAGCTTTCATTCTTTTGTCACCATAAGGTTTGGTCTTTTCGTACAGTGGTCCTAAGAGTATACTTAGCTTAAGAATGTAATTCCTAGCATAGTTTAAGATTCCTAGGAATGACCTTAGGCCAGACTTTACCTTAAGCTTCTCTTCATCAAAGTCACATATCCTTTTGATTATATGTGACTGGAGTTTGATCTTGCTTTCGCCAATTGTTGCTCCTAGAAATTCTATTTATGAGGCAGCAATCTTCATTTTTGTTGGGGATAGGACTAGGCCATTGTCTTTGCAGATTTTTATCATGGCCTTCAAGTGTTTCTCGTGTTCTTGCTCATTTTTTGAGTATACAAGTATATTGTCAATGTATACTGCGATGAAGCTTTCAACTAACGGAGTTTTACCGTTTTTGGGAAGTGACAAACCAGGATCTCAGACACTAGTTACATTGAATGACTTTACATGGGACCCAAGATGAAAATATCTTTTAAATCAGAGTATCAATGCGGAAGCGTAAAAAAAATAAATGCGCAAAATACACGCGCCCAAAACCAAAGTCCAAAAGTCTCAAAAGTCCAAACGTCCAAACCAAACAAAGTACAATAGAATAATTCAACCAAACATAAATAGACACAAAGCAAAGCAGTTGAATCCCATGCATGCCCTAACGTGCACCTGTGTCTTAGCTTAGCGTCCTGAGAAACATGTAAAGAAAAATGTCAACACGAGGTTGGTGAGTTCACAGGTTTCAATATATAAATAAACGTTTACCAGATTTATTGTACAATCAACACATATATACCAATGAGTAGCTAACCTATGCTCATGTTTGCTATTACGCTCGCAACCGTAAACTGACTGTTTGTATTGCCTCCCACCAGGTCTATCAACCACGGTGCACGTTTAGGTCAATATTGCACCGTTCGATATCCAATCGAGTTAGCGCGACTAACGCGGGTGAGGTTTGTCAAACCCAGTAGTACTACCCAACATACCTCGCTATATTCATATTTAAACGGTTCGATGTGAGGACTTTCATGATAGAGTTTACGCATAGTCATAACAAGTGATATAAAATGAAGTACAAAAATCAAAAAGATTTTGCATCATGTTTTCTCCCCCAGTTTAAAAGCAGTAAAAAGGGGACGTGAAAACTCACCTGAGCTTGAGTAGAGATTTGGATCACACAAGAAAAAAGTCGGAACCACGAGTGTAAGTCTCAGACGACTTACGTATGCCCTAAAATTATAAACATATAAATTAGGGACAAGTTGGGATTTGTGACGACGACACAGAAGATTTAACGCCTTAACGCATTCTAGGAATTTAAGAGTAGACGAACGTGTCTACGGAATTATATATAATAATTAAGGTAAATGCGTTACGTGCCGAACGTTAATAACGAATAAGAAACAAATAAATAATTAGATTCGTACGTTCTAGTCGTTTACAAAAGTTAGGAAAATAATATAATCTAATATATTATTTTAGATTCGTAAGATTAATAATTAATCATTGGCAAAAATAATAAACATGTTATTTTTATTCGAGCAAATAACGTAGGTAAATAATATAACAACTTATATTATTAAATAGTTTAAACATCACACGAGGTATTTAAACAAAGTGAAATAACATAAATATATATTATTTAGAAATATGAGTCACGAGTTAAAAATAATATTAATATATTACTTCATACGAAGTCGGGGTTTGAAAATGATGTAAATATGTTATTTTAAAAGTGGTTATTTTAAATAAATGCGGTTTACGAATCAAACCCGAGCCTACGGGTGTTTTCCGGTTTAAAAAAAACATTTTAATATATTAATATAATAATATATATAGGTTTAATATTAAAATAGTGGCTTAAAAATAAATAAAACCAAAACAGGGGGGAGGGAGACTCGAACCCGGGTCCCCTCCTTATGAGCACACTGTCTTAACCAGTCCCGGCCGCTAGGCTATCGCAACAGAACCCGGATCGAGAATGGTTTTAATCAAAACTCACTGAGGTATCTCCCTCATACGAACCCGAATCAAATCACCTTCCAAATCCATCGATTTTGATAACGACTGATTCAATTGACACAGGGGTTGTGTTCCTTACAAAATTCCGAACCTGGGGTGAGTTTTAATTTGAAAAACATCAAGTTCTGAATCGATTAATTAGAGATTGAAGGCCGAAACCCTAATTTGAAAACGTGGGATCGATTTGAATATTTCTGATGTTAGAAATCCTTGAAATCATGGGGCTTTTACTCATTCGATCATTGCGAATCTAACCAAGTAATTTAATTTGATTTTGGTTGAGTTTAAGGTCGAAACCCCCAAATCGATTTTATGAAGAACCCTAGATTCCAGATCGTGGTCAATTCGATATTATGGCAGTGAATTGGCATAGGGCTTTCATCAAATGGAGGATTACGAATCTAATGATATAATTTAATTGTATTTAAACAGGTTCTAAAATAAAGTTTGATTAATTCGGTTTCGTATGAGCCCTAGAATCTGGATTGGGTTCAATTTGGTAATGTAAGCCCCGATTAGGTTAGGGGTTACGATCTTGATGTAAAAACGAAGCTAACGGATGTAAGAGTTACCAGAATGATGCTCGAATTGGTAGTGTATTAGAAGAACAGGTGCCGACCGAGAATGGTTTGCTCTCCGGCGAGTGTGGATGCTTCTCCGATCGATTCAACGCGTGCAGAAGCTACAGTGGGTCTCGTCTTTCGTGTGCATGTAGTTTGTTTGCGAGAAAAAAAATTGAAATGATCGAATTCGTTGGTATCAAATCATAGTGTCGACGGTTATGAGTTATAATTCATTAATTTGATTAATTTCGGCATTGATGATGGTTAAGTCGGTAGTTAAGACCGTTAATGGCCGAATTCGAATGGTTTCAGTTTCGATTTTGATTAAAAACCATCATGGAATTCGAATTCAATCAAGGATATACGGTTTGACTTTCAAAAGTCAACCGAAATCAAGAATGGTTTAATTTCAGATTTAGTCCCTATAGTTTGAGATACAAAACTGACAGGAATGGCCCCTGGGGTTAGGTTTAACTGGGTTCAGTTAACGGGGTTAAGTGTTTTCTATGGAATTTTAACGGAATTGTTAACTGAGTTAACCTGAAAAGTCAGGTTGTTATATCATCCCCTAGTTAAAAGAATTTTCGTCCCGAAAATTAAACAAAATAAAAAATTTCCGGATGTGTCACATCATCCCCTAGTTAAAAGAATTTTCGTCCTGAAAATTAGAATAGTACCTTAAGAGTTTGACGCGGAATGCTTGAACAGATTAGGATATTTGCGCATCATCTGATCCTCGCGTTCCCACGTGAATTCCGGTCCGCGTTTCGAGTTCCAACGGACTCTGACAATAGGGATCTTACTGTGCTTTAATGTTTTAACTTCCCTATCCATAATTTCCACAGGTTCTTCGACGAAGCGTAACTGTTCATCAACATGTAGTTCCTCCAGAGGAACTGCGAGTGATTCGTCTGCCAGGCATTTCTTTAAATTTGAGACGTGAAAGACGTTGTGCACACCACTAAGTCTTTCAGGTAGGTCCAGTTGATACGCGACTAGTCCAATTCTCTTCATTATTTTGAATGGTCCAACATAACGAGGATTTAGTTTTCCTCGTTTCCCGAAACGAATGACACATTTCCAATGTGAGACCTTGAGTAAGACCATGTCACCGATTTGAAACTCCAAAGGTTTACGATGCTTGTCGGCATAGCTCTTTTGACGATCACGAGCTGCCACCATACGGTTTCTAATTTGAACGATCTTTTCGAAAGTTTCAAATACAAGTTCAGGACCTGTGAGTTGGCTATCTCCAACCTCGGTCCAACAAATGGGAGAACGGCATTTCCGTCCATAAAGTGCTTCAAATGGAGCTGCCTTGATGCTAATGTGATAGCTGTTGTTGTAGGAGAACTCCACCAACGGTAGGTGAGACTCCCAAGTGTTACCGAAATCGATCACACAAGCTCGTAGCATGTCCTCCAGAGTTTGGATAGTACGTTCTGTTTGACCATCGGTTTGAGGATGGTAAGTTGTGCTCATATCTAGACGCGTGCCTAAGGCCTTATGTAACGACTGCCAGAAACGAGAAGTGAATCGTGTATCACGATCCGAAATAATGGAGATTGGCACCCCGTGCCGAGATACAACTTCTTTTAGGTAAATACGAGTAAGCTTTTCCATCTTATCGATTTCCTTGATGGCTAAGAAATGGGCGGATTTTGTTAAACGATCAACGATTACCCAAATGGTATCGCATCCGGTAGGAGTTCGTGGTAATTTGGTGATGAAATCCATGGATATTTGTTCCCATTTCCACATGGGAATTTCTGGTTGTTGTAGAAGACCGGATGGTTTTTGGTATTCGACTTTGACCTTCGCGCAAGTCAGACATTTACTAACATAGGTGGCTATATCGGCCTTCATCTTTGGCCACCAATATAGTACTTTTAGATCATGGTACATTTTATCGGAACCCGGATGAATAGAGTAATGAGATTTATGAGCCTCGTCCATAACTAGTTCCCTTAGGTTTCCGAATACTGGAATCCATATTCGTTCGGCAAAGTATCGAATGCCGTCAGATTTGACTTCAAGTTGTGCTTCCAGACCGCGTGTACCTTCCAGCGGTAGGTTTTCTTCTTTTAGGGCTTCGAGTTGGGCACTACGAATTCTGTCAGGTAATCCGGGGTGAATAGTAAGCTGTAATGCTCGAACTCGTTTGGGTTTTGTTTCTTTTCGACTCAGGGCATCAGCTACAAAATTAGCTTTACCCAGGTGGTATCGGATCGCACAGTCGTAATCATTTAAAAGTTCAACCCAACTACGTTGTCGCATGTTCAACTCCTTCTGCTCGAAGATATGCTGAAGACTCTTGTGATCGGTGTAGATGGTGCATTTGGTACCCTACAAGTAATGTCTCCATATCTTAAGTGAAAAAACTACTGCTCCCAACCCTAGGTCATGAGTGGTGTAGTTTTTCTCGTGAATCTTTAACTGACGTGAAGCATATGCGATTACCTTTTCGCATTGCATTAAGACACAACCCAGGCCTTGAATGGATGCATCACAATACACCACAAAATCATCGATTTCTTCCGGAAGAGCTAAAATAGGTGCACTACAAAGTTTCTGTTTGAGGTGATGGAAAGCTGACTCTTGGTTATCGCCCCAATTATAGGCTTTCCCTTTTTGAGTTACGGCGGTGAGAGGTTGAGCAATTTTGGAAAATCCTTCGATGAATCGACGGTAATATCCAGCCAATCCCAGAAATTGTCGCACCTCAGTCGGAGTCGTCGGTGCTGCCCAATTCTTGATGGCTTCAATTTTGGATGGGTCGACATGTATCCCTTTTTCATTAACCACATGCCCTAGAAACTGAACTTCTCGGATCCAAAATTCACACTTGGAAAACTTAGCATACAGTTGTTCTCGCTTAAGTAGTTCCAAAATTAGGCGTAGATGTTCCTTATGTTCCTCCTTGTTCTTGGAATAAATGAGGATGTCGTCGATGAAAACGATAACGAACTGGTCAAGATAAGGTTTACACACACGGTTCATGAGGTCCATGAATACCGCAGGTGCGTTGGTTAATCCGAAAGGCATAACCATAAACTCATAGTGGTCGTACCTTGTCCTGAAAGCAGTCTTAGAGATATCCTCATCTCGGACTCTCAGCTGATGATAACCAGATCTAAGATCTATTTTGGAATAGAAACTTGACCCTTGGAGTTGATCGAAGAGGTCATCAATACGCGGCAGGGGATAACGATTTTTGATTGTTACCTTGTTTAATTCCCGGTAATCAATGCACATACGGAAAGTACCATCCTTCTTTTTAACAAACAGGACTGGAGCTCCCCACGGTGATGAACTAGGTCGGATGAAACCTTTATCTAACAACTCCTGTAACTGGGTAGATAGTTCTTGCAATTCACTAGGTGCTAATCGATACGGTGCCCGAGCGATCGGCGCTGCTCCAGGTGCTAAATCGATTTGAAATTCTACTTGACGGTGCGGTGGTAAACCAGGTAAATCTTCAGGAAATACTTCCAGAAATTACCGTTCAATTGGGATATCTTCAATCTACTTCTCTTCGGATGGCTGCTCGGCCACGAGAGCTAAGATAGCGGTATGTCCTTTCCGAAGGCATTTTTGTGCTTTCATGAAGGATATGATACCCATGACAGCACCAACCCTTTCGCCCTGAACTGAAAGAATTTCTCCACTTGGGAGGGGTATGCGAACGATTTTCTCATGACAAATGATTTTTGCTTGATTTTTAGACCACCAATCCATGCCGACGATTACATCAAAACTACCAAGTGTGACCGGCATAAGGTCGATGTCAAGAATATGGCTAGCTAAATCAAGCTTACAACCCTTAAGAATGTGGGTTGCTTCAGTTGTTTAGCCGTCAGCTATCTCTATTACATACTTAGCTTCTAACAGAGTTGGGGTTCCTTTTATCATATCACTAAGTTTCTTAGATATAAAACTCCTATCAGCACCAGTGTCGAAAAGGACAGAAGCAAAGTAATTATTTAAGAGAAACTTACCGGTGACCACGTTAGGATCGTAGCGAGCTTCTCCAGATCCCAGTACAAAAGCTCTTCCTTTCACCCCATTCCCTCCATTACCACCGTTATTACCGTTATTCCCACCATTGTTGTTCTGATTGGGGTTGTTACCATTATTGCCCTGGTTATTACCGTTACCACTACCACTGTCATTACCATTTCCACCCCTCTTCAACTGAGGACAATTCCTTTGAATGTGCCCCTCCTTGCCGCACTGAAAACATCCTCTCGTGAATCCCTGTGATTGAAATGGTTGTTTGTTCGAGAGTGCAACCCTACAGTCCTTTGCAGCGTGGCCCATTTTACCACACCGCTGGCAACGTTGTCGGTCACAAGTGCCCGTGTGGTGATAGCCACATTTGTTGCACTTGGGGTACCTCCCAGCATATTCTCCCTGATTCGGACCTGATGAGGTCGTTTGATTAAAGTTTCTAGCAGGCTCAAACTTTCGCTGCTGTTGGTGCTGAGGTTGGTTGGGTTGGGATCCTTTAGAGTTTGAGTGGGAGTGATGGTCGAACTTGCGCTTATTGTTGTCGGTGGGTTTAGAAACCGAACCTCTTGGAGGTAAAGTTCCTTGTGTCACCGCCTGATCGGTCAATTTGTGAGCAAGTCTGATGGTCTGTTGGATAGTGGTAGGGTTGGACGAGGTCACCATGCTTTGAATCTGAGGTACCAACCCTCCAATGTATAGTTCAATCCGTTTGTAATCCGGAGTCACCATGTGTGGGCACATGGTAGCAAGTTTGTGTGAACGAGTGGTGTAGAGTTCAATTTCTGAACCCTCCATCTTAAGGTTCCAGAACTCTCCCTCTAGCTTTTGAATTTCATCTCGTGGGCAGTATTCCTCTTTCATCATTGCTTTAAATTCCTCCCACGGGAGTCCATTTGCCATTTCCAGACCCAACATTTGAACTTGGGCATTCCACCATGTTAGGGCCGGGCCTTCTAAAGTTCCAGCAGCAAACTTCACTTGGCTAGCCATGGGGCAGTTGCACATGGCTATTACTGATTCTACCTTCTCGAACCAGCGAAGCAATCCAACGGCTCCTTCAGCTCCACTAAATGAGTGGGGCTTACAATCCATGAATGTCTTGAAGGTACAGGCTGGTTGTGGGTTTTGCTGATTTTGCTGGCCTGGATTTAGAAATACAAATAGAATTGGAATTATAGAGTTTAGAAAGATGTCTTTAGGAGAAGGATTGACACTATTAGTCAATAGTTAAAGCATTTACCTGCAGCATTCTATGCTGCTAGGGCCTCTGCCACACTATTATTTATCAAAGCTGTTAGCTCTGCTGCCGTCATGTTAATGGTACCACGACCACCGGCACGGCCTCCTCGTCCTCTCCCAGACATGATTCTTCACAATCACAAATGAAAAATAATGAGAAATATATCGCATATTAAACATTATTCAGGTACGAGTAAGGAGGTACAACATCTAATATGTTGAAAATTAAATAAATTGTAAGGCTACAAAATAAATAACTCAAATATTAAACTTCTCATGCTTTTATTGGATGGGAACAACCTTACCCATCTAGGTTTGGAAAGAGAAATAACATAAGCAAAAATAAACATGAAAAGGAAGATAGATTAGGAAGATCCTTAAACATCCTCGTCATCAGAAGAGACGTATGACTTTGCATCATCGATCTCCACTCGCTCTTCCTCAGCTGGCTCCCTCTCTAAGGGCTCCTCCTCGAAGGGCTCCTCTTCAAAGGGCTCCTCCTCAAAGGGTTCCTCCTCATCGTCAGATACTGGAATGTCTTCCGGAAGTAGGGCCGCTTGCAGTTGGGCTTCCAAATGAGTCACCCTCTCTTGAAGGCCTTCAGCAGTGTGGTTTGCCACATGTAGTTGAGCTTCCATAGCAGCTAATCTCTCTAGAACTCCTTCCATATCATCATCCATAGTGTCAGCCCTCGTCTCTAGATGTGCCACACGATCCACTAAAAGGTTGTGGACATGGTCCGTTGCAGCTAGTTCGGTAGTCAAGTGTTCTACTCCTACCTTATTCTTCTCTACTTGGGGTTCATTCTTCAGAAGTTCAGGTATCTCCTCGGTGGCATCTTGTACAAAACTCAGTTCCTTCAACATATAAGATACGAATGCGGCGAAAGCTTGTTCCATGGTGCATGGTAAGCTAGGTAGTGTAGATGATGAAGATGCAGATCCAAAGTACGGTGATGGAACATCTCCCATTTCGATCCACCTTTGGATCATATGTAGGTATACGTCCCAATTGAGAGCATAATCCAATGCTCGTGCGTTACTCGGTTCGCCTTGGTCAATTGAAGTAGTCCGGCGCCTTTTGGGCTCCGGGAATGAAAGTGCAGGTGCCTTATGACCTGATGCGTTAGGTGATGGAGGTGGGGTTGACGACATGATCCTGCAACATTATGTATAAGTACCAAACATCCAAATGACATCTAACTAATGTGTGAGGCTATAGTCTAGTATGCAATCCTAGTTCTCTATAACCAATGGCTCTGATACCAATCTGTCACACCCCCAATTTCAACTAACGGAGTTTTACCGTTTTTGGGAAGTGACAAACCAAGATCTCAGACACTAGTTACATTGAACGACTCTACATGGGACCCAAGATGAAAATATCTTTTAAATCAGAGTATCAATGCGGAAGCGTAAAAAAAATAAATGCGCAAAATACACGCGCCCAAAACCAAAGTCCAAAAGTCTCAAAAGTCCAAACGTCCAAACCAAACAAAGTACAATAGAATAATTCAACCAAACATAAATAGACACAAAGCAAAGCAGTTGAATCCCATGCATGCCCTAACGTGCACCAGTGTCTTAGCTTAGCGTCCTGAGAAAACATATAAAGAAAAATGTCAACACGAGGTTGGTGAGTTCACAGGTTTCAATATATAAATAAACGTTTACCAGATTTATTGTACAATCAACACATATATACCAATGAGTAGCTAACCCATGCTCATGTTTGCTATTACGCTCGCAACCGTAAACTGACTGTTTGTATTGCCTCCCACCAGGTCTATCAACCACGGTGCATGTTTAGGTCAATATTGCACCGTTCGATATCCAATCGAGTTAGCGCGACTAACGCGGGTGAGGTTTGTCAAACCCAGTAGTACTACCCAACATATCTCGCTATATTCATATTTAAACGGTTCGATGTGAGGACTTTCATGATAGAGTTTACGCATAGTCATAACAAGTGATATAAAATGAAGTACAAAAATCAAAAAGAGTTTGTATCATGTTTTCTCCCCCAGTTTAAAAGCAGTAAAAAGGGGCCGTGAAAACTCACCTGAGCTTGAGTAGAGATTTGGATCACACAAGGAAAAAGTCGGAACCACGAGTGTAAGTCTCAGACGACTTACGTATGCCCTAAAATTATAAACATATAAATTAGGGACAAGTTGGGATTTGTGACGACGACACGGAAGATTTAACGCCTTAACGCATTCTAGGAATTTAAGAGTAGACGAACGTGTCTACGGAATTATATATAATAATTAAGGTAAATGCGTTACGTGTCGAACGTTAATAACGAATAAGAAACAAATAAATAATTAGATTCGTACGTTCGAGTCGTTTACAAAAGTTAGGAAAATAATATAATCTAATATATTATTTAGATTCGTAAGATTAATAATTAATCATTTGCAAAAATAATAAACATGTTATTTTTATTCGAGCAAATAACGTAGGTAAATAATATAACAACTTATATTATTAAATAGTTTAAACATCACACGAAGTATTTAAACAAAGTGAAATAACATAAATATATATTATTTAGAAATACGAGTCATGAGTTAAAAATAATATTAGTATATTATTTCATACGAAGTCGGGATTTGAAAATGATGTAAATATGTTATTTTAAAAGTGGTTATTTTAAATAAATGCGGTTTACGAATCAAACCCGAGCCTACGGGTGTTTTCCGGTTTAAAAAAAACATTTTAATATATTAATATAATAATATATATATATAGGTTTAATATTAAAATAGTGGCTTAAAAATAAATAAAACCAAAACAGGGGGGAGGGAGACTCGAACCCGGGTCCCTATGAGCACACTGTCTTAACCAGTCCCGGCCGCTAGGCTATCGCAACAGAACCCGGATCGAGAATGGTTTTAATCAAAACTCACTGAGGTATCTCCCTCATACGAACCCGAATCAAATCACCCTCCAAATCCATCGATTTTGATAACGACTGATTCAATTGACACAGGGGTTGTGTTCCTTACAAAATTCCGAACCTGGGGTGAGTTTTAATTTGAAAAACATCAAGTTCTGAATCGATTAATTAGATATTGAAGGCTGAAACCCTAATTTGAAAACGTGGGATCGATTTGAATATTTCTGATGTTAGAAATCCTTGAAATCATGGGGCTTTTACTCACTCGATCATTGCGAATCTAACCAAGTAATTTAATTTGATTTTGGTTGAGTTTAAGGTCGAAACCCCCAAATCGATTTTATGAAGAACCCTAGATTCCGGATCGTGGTCAATTCGATATTATGGCAGTGAATTGGCATAGGGCTTTCATCAAATGGAGGATTACGAATCTAATGATATAATTTAATTGTATTTAAAAAGGTTCTAAAATAAAGTTTGATTAATTCGGTTTCGTATGAACCCTAGAATCTGGATTGGGTTCAATTTAGTAATGTAAGCCCCGATTAGGTTAGGGGTTACGATCTTGATGTAAAAACGTAGATAACGGGTGTAAGAGTTACCAGAATGATGCTCGAATTGGTAGTGTACTAGTAGAACAGGTGCCGACCGAGAATGGTTTACTCTCCGGCGAGTGTGGATGCTTCTCCGATCGATTCAACGTGTGCAGAAGCTACAGTGGGTCTCGTCTTTCGTGTGCAGGTAGTTTGTTTGCGAGAACAACAATTGAAATGATCGAATTCGTTGGTATCAAATCATAGTGTCGACGGTTATGAGTTATAATTCATTAATTTGATTAATTTCGGCATTGATGATGGTTAAGTCGGTAGTTAAGACCGTTAATGGCCGAATTCGAATGGTTTCAGTTTCGATTTCGATTAAAAACCATCATGGAATTCGAATTCGATCAAGGATATACGGTTTGACTTTCAAAAGTCAACCGAAATCAAGAATGGTTTAATTTCAGATTTAGTCCCTATAGTTTGAGATACAAAACTGACAGGAATGGCCCCTGGGGTTAGGTTTAACTGGTTTCAGTTAACGGGGTTAAGTGTTTTCTATGGAATTTTAACGGAATTGTTAACTGAGTTAACCTGAAAAGTCAGGTTGTCACAACCTTAGGCCAGACTTTGCCTTAAGCTTCTCTTCATCAAAGTCACATATCCTTTTGATTATATGTGACTGGAGTTTGATCTTGCTTTCGCCAATTGTTGCTCCTAAAAATTCTATTTCTGAGGCAGCAATCTTCATTTTTGTTGGGGATAGGACTAGGCCATTGTCTTTGCAGATTTTTATCATGGCCTTCAAGTGTTTCTCGTGTTCCTGCTCATTTTTTGAGTATACAAGTATATCGTCAATGTATACTGCGATGAAGCTTTCAGTTCCTCTAAAACATTTGTCCATCTTCCTTTAAAACACTGCAGGGGCGTTTTTCAGTCCGAATGGCATCACCTGCCATTCGTATAATCCTCCTGGGATAAGGAAAGCTGTCCACTCTATGGATTCTTCTGCCATAGCCACCTGATGGAATCCTGACTTTAGGTCAAACTTGGAGAACACCTTTGCATTCCCAATTCTCTTTAGGTGAGTATTGATATCAGGTAGTGAATACTGGTCTTTGTACGTATTGTCGTTCAAGGTCCTGTAGTTGAATACCATTCTCTCCTTCCCCTTTATTTCTCTTTCTGTGGCTGGATCTATGGTAGTACCAGAGTTAACCACCATTGCCATTGTCATGTGTCTACTTTTGCTAGACCTGATGACACCTATTTTCAGCAGGGCGTCAACATGTCTTTTGAATGTTTCTTCAAGCGCTGGTGTGGCATGTTTTAATGGATTATCCTGAATGATGACGTCGGGATTTATGATTTCCAGCTTGCATATTTCTTCATTCTTCTTCCAATGTTTTAAGGGTTCTTCCCCTATGTACCCTTGATCTTGCAGGTCTTTAAGTATTGGCTTAAATCTTTCCTTTAGTCTTTCTGCATCTTTGTTTGAGAAAAAGACTGCTTTTTGAAGACTTTGGTAGAATTCTTCCTCCATGTCTAGTTCTTCAATGGCTACATTTGTGACCTCAGTCATGGGGTTTGTTTTTATCTTTGTAACCTTCTTGTAGAGGGTTACCTCGTCTCCTTTTATCCTGATTCCACCAATCATTGCTCTGGTGAAATTGGTCCCTATGAGCATATCTATTCCTTCTCCAGTCCTCATGCCGAAGACATATATTAGTGGAATCCTGAATTTGGCTCCTTGGATCCAAAAATTTCCATTCTTTATCTTGTGATTTGATGGTTGTCTTGAATTTATCCCACTGAAATAGACTGTGCTATTCAATATTTCCAATGCTTCTTCAGGGACCGATGACCTATTGACACAGCATGAAGTTGCTCCTGTGTCAATGATGGCTCTTACCTTGAACAGTTTAATGTCTGGGATGTCAAACTCTACTTCCACATTATAGAGTTTGTTGTTTATTATTTTTCTTATTTTTAACTGTTCACCTTCTTATCCCTTTAAAGCGGTATGAACTTCATCTTCTATTAAGGCTCCTATATGATGCTATCTTTCCAATGGCGGAAAGAGCTTATCGAAGTTCTCCCTTTCAAGTGGGCCTTCTTGTTCCTTTTTTAGTCTTTCAATTTCTTTTAGGAACATTTGTTTTTCCTTTTCCCATTGTTGTTGCAATTCCTTCTCTTTTGTGGCGTTGCTGTTCATCTAGTATTCTAATTGCTTTCTGAGCTCCTTATTGATCTCCAGGACATCCCTAAGATCTTTCATTAAAGATTCTTTCTCTTTCTTTTGCATTTCAACCTGTTTTTGGCTTTCACTTATCTTTCTTTCATACTCAGCATTCTTCTTTTGTTGCTCATAGTATTCTTTTGCTTGATCTTGAATGGATTGTTTCCATTCCTTGTCTTTTTGAGCAATCATTTTGATCAAAAAGCCTGTTGAGATTTCTCCCCAGTCAACTTCCTAATCTTTCTTCTTGACTGTCACCTTTTTCTGGAGGTGATTGTGTGCACATAGGGCACATGCTGTTAACTTGCATTCAGGGCAATGGAGCCTGGACATGTCTGTTGTTGCTATGCCACAGTAATGGCAAAAGGTGAAACTTGTTAGCTCATTTTCTTGCCATTTGTGATCACATTTCTGGCTTGCTCCAGGCATATCAATTTTGGGTCTCCATGAACCAGCCTCCTTAACTCTTTCTTTGATTTCTTCAATGTTTTCAAGATAAAACATGAAACAACATTCTTCCTGGGTTAGCATGAATGCATTTTCATCAAGAGGTGATTCTTCTATTAATGAACCAATGTTCATTTCTGTGGCACCTCCTTCACCTTATGAGATGCTATAAATCGTATCGTTGTTGCTGACGTCAGCTGAGACTATGTCCCAGTCATCCTTTAGGTCAAGATTGTCGACGACTGCCCTTTTGGCTATGTTGCCTGTCTTGCTTCTACAGTCTCTGGCAAAATGTCCTTCTTTGCCGCAAACATAGCATTTGCACTTGCTTACCCTTCCTCTGTCTTCTCTGTATTTTCTTTTGAAGACCTTAACATGAGTTTTGTCGTGAGGCTTGCCTTTGTAGGTCTTTGACTTTCGTATACCATACCTCTTTCCTGTCTTTTCATAGTATCCAGGAATAGGAATTCTTGAACATAGAGAGAGGTCTCTAAGTTCCTTCTGAAGGGATGCTTCTGTTCACATGTTTGTTATGAATGAGTGTGTAAACTTTATCGCTGGTAAAACCGCGGCACTCAAGCCTGGGTACTTGCTTCTAAAAGCTTCCTCAATCCTTTTTGAGATTGTTGGTGGTAGCTTTGTAAAGAATTTGTCAGTGGTTGCAGGGAAATATAATCTTCCTGACTTGCTTGCAAGTATCCTGAATTCATCAAGGAATTTCCATAGATCTTTTGTGACTGAGCAAGTGGGTCTTTCAAGATCTCTGTAGGCTCTATCTTGTTCATCAGTTGAACCTCTGTACGGATCTTCCATGAGGATTATTTGTCTAACTTGAGAAGTAACATTTTGTGAATCATCAGCTATTGCTTCAAGAGCTGCGTATGATTCTGGATAAGTTGTTCTCCATTGCTGCCACATCTTCTTCTCATTTTCTCCCAGCAAATTTTCAACAAACATTAGTTTTAATTTGGTATATGACCAAACAAGTTCATTTAGTTTGTTGAGAGTGATCGACTCCCATCTTGATATCACATCTGCCCATAAGCCTGGGTCAGGGGGAAGGACTAATATGGCTCTTGTTGACACCATGGCTGGTGGCAAGGTCCACTGAGAACTATGGTACTTGCCATATCCTCCTTTAAGACTTGGTCTTTTATATGGGAGCTGTCTATTTGGAAGGTATGTGCTTCCTCCTCCCCTTGATGGGGGATAAACTGGGGGCCCCATCATTGGTTCAGGTGGGGGGTTATAGACTCCCGATTCAGCTGTTGAAGGAAAAGCTGCTTTGTCTCTTAAATTGTTATAGAATTCCCTTAACTCTTTTAGCCTGGGGTATTCAATTTCTTGCTCTTCATCAATTGTTGTATGTAAAGTTTTCTCTTCTTCATTAAGGTTGTAATCCCCAAGAAATTCCGACATCTATATTATCCGGCAATTGTAATCCTTTTATCAATAAAATTTTCCTATTCATCCATTACATCACATGAGTGCCCATACATACATTTAGTACAATTAATTCAAATTTATTAATAACAAATAACTAATTTGGGTTATATGTTTTAATGCATAGGAATATGTTAAGCTATTACTAAACCTATATAAATAAATATATATCTATATATATACTTACACAATTATTTGCCCATCTTTATTTCATTTAATTAAGGAATTTAGATTCATAATGATGCACATAATATGGTTAGATATAAATGCATGACAAAGTACATTTAAAAAAAAAGAACTATTCATTTAAAGTTCAACTCTTTTATATCAGTATATAAATATGTGAGATATTTATTCAAATACATACATATTTTACATTTCCTATATATACGTACGTATCACATGAATAATTAGTTAGTCAAAAAAATGTGTTTAACAAAGTTATATAAGACATCTCGAACTTGTGGTTATATAAAACCTTTCAAACTTGTAGTTTAATTTCATAAATTTTATAAAATAAACACAAAGGATTTAAAACAAATGAACTTGGGTAGAACCCCCCTTTGATCACAATGAGCCTCCTTGAATACATTGAACCCTCAATTTTAACCCTTTTCTTTTTTTAACAAAATAACGCAGGTTTGACTTTTGAAAGTCAAACCAAACTCAAACCTCTCAAATTCGTGCAAGATTAATCAAATTCGTGAGTTTTAACTTCGTGTAAACGTGTATAATCGATCATACGACCGTTCTAATCACCTATAACGGATCAATTACAACATAAATCAATGAAAGTGAGTCCAAACGACTCGTAACCGTCCTTAACAAATCGCGACTTCAATTCGGACATTAAACGTGGAATTGGCCTATAAAAATGAACCCACACCTCCACTACAGATGCCACAAACCTTCTACACCTTTGTATTCGTTGCATTGCTCCTCTAGAACTCCGACGAGCTCAAGGAAATCCGAAGTCGGCCTCGGTCCCGTTCCCCCTCCATAGCTAACCATTCGAGGTAAAATTAGAGTCCTTAGTTTTGGTTTTATGTAAAGATTGAAAGCCCCATGTTTTCGGGTTCGATCGGATACGAATCGGGAGGGATTAGAACTAGGGTTCGAATGGGGATGTTTGGGGAAGAAGATGAACCAGGCGTGGGGGATAAAAGCAATTCGAGTCTGAAAGTAACTAAAACTCGACCCCAGGTCCACTGGTTACAGCGTGTGTCCCATAGGGATGAGGTCGCGGGTTTGATCCCAGTCCCACACCTCATTTTTCTCCTTTTGCGCGCATGGAACCCGACCCCCTTCTGGTCATCTGTTAAAACCGTTTAAACCCACCTCTAAACCACTACCAGGCGACTGGTCTAGTGGTTTACGTGTCTGGTTGCTTCCCAAAAGACCAAGGTTCGATTCTTGTGGTCTGCAATGTTTTTCTTTAGTGATTTTAAACCGAATTTCAACTTCATTTTTCTTACAAAAATTGTTTTATAAAACTCCCGAGACTCGGAATATTTTTATGAACCAAATTATTAATCCTAAATAATTATTTAATAGTTTTAGAGAATTAAAAACTAATTAAGAAACTATATAATCGTTTTAATTGAAAACAATTATTAACTACTTTTAATACACAATTATTTAGTATAATCTATGTTCTTTTATTGTCCATTTAACTAATTAATTAATTTAAAACGTATAAACTATTAATCTAAATACGTATATATTCAAGTAAATATTATTTAAATACTTATTCATTATTTTGTAAACAAAATAATTATTCGTATATATATATATATATATTAATATATATATATATATATATAAACTCATATTCAACCCTTTATTAACGATCATATTATTTTCGTTATTAAATAAACATATTAGTTTCTTATTAAACAAATACATTATTCACAACAAATAGATACGTTCAACCTAGCTCAACCCTTACTACTTAAATATTTTGAGCATATCATTGATACATATATAAATGCAAACATAGGATAATCTTGTGGTTAGCTAAACAACTTGTGGAACTACCCGTACTTGTGATTTCAAGCTACCAATCCCATGTGAGTTTACATAGCCCCTTTTTACTGTTTTTACTTTTGGGGTGGAACATGTCGTCAACTTTATCTATTTAACCAAATTCAATATCTATGTTCTTGTGCTTGATCTTTATGCTTTATATTTGAACTACTTGGTGACCATTGCATGTGTTTCATGCCAGTACATTCATTAACTTGCAGCCCAAGCCTAAGGTAGTACCTAACATGATCATTGATATGGGAAACTGAACCTATAACTTACCACAAGACCTTGGCGGGTTTTGTTGGGTATCAACTATAACTTGGAGTATCCGCTTGCTCCCTTTTTTTAAAATGGCAATCAGTGGGATTGCGTATCTAGTTTTCTATTATCAGGCTTGAATTGTACGCTTGGAACCTTGTGTGCTTTCACATATATGCTTTAGACATGCTTTGAACATATTGAATTGCAATCTATACTAACTCTTTTGGTGTCAAAACCTATGTATCTCACCAACTACTTGTAGTTGACAGTTACTTACATGTTTCAGGTGCACCTGTTTGAGGACTACTTGCTCACCTAGGACTTAGTTTAATTTAATTTATGTTTTGAACGTTTCATTTTCCTATGTAAAGGATGCTTTTAATTTGAATAATAAATATTATCATATTTAATAGATGATCATGTGCTTATGAACAACCGCGTCAGCCCCGGCGTTTAATCCGCCGCCGGCCGGGGTGTGACAGATTGGTATCAGAACCATGGTTATAGGGAATTAGGTTATTAGACACATGACCTAGACTATAACCTAGGAGTCCCAAACTTGAGTTTAACTCGTGTCTCTTGTTAGGAACTCCACTCTATCTTTACTATGCATGCTTACCTACACCTATCTATTTTTGATTATCTGATATAACTACATGAACTACAATATCCAAGGGTCTACATGAAACTATTTGGAACTACTTGAACTACATGAAACTTACACTTAGACTTAATAGTCTTATCTGAATGAAACTCTCGTCAAAGGTATGTAAGTTCTAACTAATGAATGAGAACTTATGCAATCCGGAAGGGTGGATGCCTGTATTCTGGGAGTTCTGTCTAGGAAAGCGTTTCGTATAAATCCAAATCAACCGATGGACCAGTTATGCTTTCCTGGGAATTCTTGGGATGAGTGTCCACTTATAGGCTAAAGCATGACTTCTCAAACATTAGAAAGACTTAAAGTACCTTGATAAAACTATGTACTCATTAGAGTACCATCTATGTTTCACCTAACATCTCATGATTAAATTGCAAACTCTTATACATGATTCACATCTTATGAACTTTCTATTCACCCGTTTGTAGAATGCCTCCCCGTCACGAGCGTAGGAACAACCTCACCGATAGGATCATCCAACAAATGGCTACGATCCTACCAACTATGGTCAACCAACTGAACCAGAATGCTGCACCAAGGAATCCCGCGCGCACATTAAAACACTTCAACTCCTGCAACCCCACCAAGTTCTACGGGAACGAAGGAGCCACTGGACTCCTCCAATGGTTTGAAAGCATTGAGGGAACTTTCATCAATGCTGACTGTCCTAAGAACCTGAAGGTTCGTTATGCTACTAGTGTCTTCCAGAAGAGGGCACTAACATGGTGGAATGGAGAAAAGCGTAACCGTGGGATAGAGGTTGCACTAGCCTTACCTTGGGCCGATGTGAAAGCACTCATGACCAATGAGTTTTGCCCCCGTAATGAGGTCAAGAAATTAGAAGCTGAGTTCTGGGATCTCAAACAAGACAGTGGTGAAAGCCTTGCCTACACCACTCGCTTTCATGAGCTTAGCCTACTAGTGCCCCATATGGTTACTCCTCTCTCACGAGCCATTGAGAAGTACATCAATGGTCTGCCCATGCAGATTCAGGACACAGTTTTGGGTAGTAACCCAGCCACTCTCGAGGAAGCCATCCGTCTTGCAGCAACCCTGTCAGACAATCATGTTAAGGCAGATACTCTATCTAAAAAGGGTGCCAAGAAGACCTTTGAGAAAGCCACCACTGAACCCCTCAAGGAGACTAAGTCTGAGTCTTCCTTCAATAACAGGAAAAGGAAGGGCAAAAATTTTGCCATTATCACACCCGCTACTCCTTTAGCCCAAGTAGCCCCTACTGCCTTCAACCCCACCAAGAAACAATATGCAGGAACCTCGCCACTTTGTAATACCTGCAAACTCCACCACCCTGCTCACGCACAATGTCGTCTGTGCACTACTTGTGGACGTTATGGACATTGGGCTAACACCTGTCGTGTTCCGCCAACTAATCAAGTCTACCAACATGCTGCCCCTGTTCCTGCTGCTATCGCCCAGGGTCGCGCTTGTTACGAGTGTGGTGACCCTAATCACTTTAGGAACCGTTGCCCTAGGCTAGTCATTGTGAACCAAGCAAATCTAAACCAGGGCAACATGGTTCAGGGAAACATAAACCAAGGGAATATGAACCGAGGGAATGTAAATCAGGGGAATGCAAACCCGATAGCTCGTGGACGTGCCTTTAACATCAATGCCAACGAGGCTCAAGCCAACAACGATGTGGTGAACGGTACGTTTCCAATTAATCAGCAATATGCTTCTATCCTGTTCGATACTGGTTCCGAAAAGAGTTTCGTGTCCTTTGAATTTGAACCATAACTTGCTATGAGTCGAGCTAAGCTAGACAAACCCTTTGATATTTTAGTAGCGGATGGTTATTCTGTTTCATGTGACACCATTATTAGAGATTGTACTTTAACCTTGAGCGATCATGACTTTTCAATCAATCTTATTCCTATGGCTCTCGGAGGTTTCGACATCATAGTAGGCATGGACTGGCTGACCAAACACCATGCTGAAGTTGTCTGTTTTGACAAGTATATCCGTATCCCTCTTGACTCGGGTGAAATTTTGAACATCTATGGTGAGAAACCGTCAAAGGGACTCAAGCTTATGTCTTGCACTACTGCACAGAAGTACCTACGGAAGAAATGTGTGGCATTCTTGGCCCATATTGTGGAACGAAAAGGCAAAGATAAGAGTCTCCAAGACATTCCTGTAATCAAAGACTTTCCTGAAGTTTTTCCCGAAGATTTACCCGGTCTTCCTCCTATACGCCAAGTCGAATTCCGTATTGACTTAGTGCCAGGAGCAAACCCCGTGGCCAAGTCACCTTATCGTCTTGCACCATCAGAGATGCAGGAACTTTCAAGCCAACTCCGAGAACTTTCTGACAAAGGATTTATTCGTCATAGCATTTCCCCTTGGGGAGCACCTGTCCTATTCGTCAAGAAGAAGGATGGTTCTTTCAGAATGTGTATCGACTATCGGGAACTTAACAAGCTTACCGTGAAGAACCGTTATCCACTTCCGAGGATTGACGATTTATTTGATCAACTTCAAGGCTCAACTTATTTCTCTAAGATCGATCTTCGTTCTGGTTATCACCAGTTACGAGTCCTCGAATCCGATACCCCCAAAACAACCTTTCGTACTAGGTATGGTCATTACGAGTTCATGGTTATGCCCTTCGGACTAACCAATGCACCAGCGGTGTTCATGGATCTTATGAATCGCGTGTGTAAGCCGTACTTGGACAAGTTCGTGATCGTCTTCATTGACGATATCCTCATATATTCAAAATCCAAAGCGGAACACGAAGAACACTTGCGTCTGGTTTTGTATCTCTTGAAGAAGGAGCAATTATACGCTAAGTTCTCCAAATATGAATTTTGGCTAAAGGAAGTCCAATTCTTAGGACACATAGTCAACGAAAACGGTATTCACGCTAAGATAGAGGCGGTAAAGAATTGGCACGCTCCAAAGACCCCTACCGAAGTCCGCTCGTTTCTTGGTTTAGCGGGCTATTACCGTCGTTTCATATCAAATTTTTCAAAGATCGCGGTACCACTCACAGCCTTAACTCACAAAGGCAAACCCTACGAGTGGGGACCAAAATAAGAGGAAGCCTTTCAAACCCTAAAACAGAAATTGTGTGAGGCTCCTATCCTGACTCTTCCCGATGGAACCGAAGACTTTGTCATTTACGGTGACGCTTCCCACTTAGGTCTTGGTTGTGTACTAATGCAGCGAGGCAAAGTGATTGCTTATGCGTCTCGACAACTCAAAATCCATGAGAAGAATTATACGACGCACGATCTTGAGTTGGGTGCGGTCGTATTTGCTCTTAAAATTTGGAGACATTACCTATATGGTACCAAATGTGAGATTTACACCGATCATAAGAGTCTCCAGCACATTTTCAATCAAAAGGAACTCAACATGAGGCAAAGGCGTTGGGTTGAACTCCTAAACGACTACGACTGCAATATTCGTTATCATCCTGGCAAGGCGAATGTCGTGGCTGATGCTCTTAGCCGTAAAGAACCTATCAAAATCCACAGCATTCGAATCCAAAATGATATTCAAACTCGTATCCTTGAAGCACAACATCTTTCCGTCACTGAAGGAAACACGTACAACGAAATGTCATGTGGTGCTGAACTCCAACTTGAAACCAAACCCAATGGAATACTTTACTTTCTAAATCGTATCTGGATTCCGGACCGTAACAACCTTCGTACAGTTGTCATGAACGAGGCTCACAAGACTCGCTATCCTGGTGCAGACAAAATGTACATGGATCTCTGTACCCAATACTGGTGGCCCGGTATGAAAAACGACATTGCTCTATATGTGTCCAAATGCCTTACATGTTTAAAAGTTAAAGCCGAGCATCAGCGTCCATCTGGTTTACTTGAACAACCCGAGATTCTAGTATGGAAATGGGAGTGTATTGCCATGGATTTTATAACCAAACTCCCACACACATCTCGTGGTCATGATAGCATTTGGGTGATCATCGACCGTTTAACGAAATCTGCTCATTTCATACCCATACGCGAGGACTATCGAGTTGAGAAACTAGCTCGAATCTATATTGACGAGATCGTTAGTCGTCACGGCGTACCTCTCAACATTATTTCTGATCGTGATGGACGATTCACCTCTCGTTTATGGCAATCCCTGCAATCAGCTCTAGGTACTCAACTAAATCTTAGTACTGCTTATCACCCGCAAACTGATGGTCAATCTGAACGAACGATCCAAACTCTCGAAGATATGCTTAGAGCCTGTGTCATTGACTTCAAGGGAAATTAGGATTTACATCTACCCTTAGTCGAGTTCTCATACAACAATAGTTATCTTACGAGCATTAACATGGCTCCTTTTGAAGCACTTTATGGTCGGAAGTGCCGCTCTCCTATCTGTTGGACTGAAATTGGTGAATCACAAATCACTGGTCCTGAACTAATTCAAGAGACTTCCGACAAGATAATGTTAATCCGTGACAACCTTCTGGTAGCAAGGAGTCGGCAAAAGAGCTATGCCGACAAACGTCGAAAACCCTTAGAGTTTCAAGTTGGCGATCTGGTTCTTCTCAAGGTATCCCCTTGGAAAGGCGTAGTTCGTTTTGGAAAGAAAGGGAAACTTGCTCCAAGATTCATAGGTCCTTTTAAAATCCTTTAGCGGATTGGGAAGGTAGCCTACAAGTTGGAACTACCTGAAGGACTCAGCAACGTTCATCCAACATTTCATGTATCGAACCTAAAGAAATGCTTAGCTGACGAGAACCTCCACATACCACTTGACGAAGTCCACATTGACGACACAATGCACTTCGTGGAGAAACCCGTGGAGATCATGGACCGAGAAGTTAAGCAACTCAAGCGAAGCCGAATTCCAATCGTTAAAGTTCGGTGGGAATCCAAACGTGGCCCAGAGTTCACTTGGGAACGTGAGGATCAAATGAAAGCCAAATACCCACATCTATTTCCAGGATCTTCTTCCTAATCAATTTCGGTACGAAATTTCCTAAAGTATGGGAGACTGTATTCCCCAAGAAATTCCGACATCTATATTATCCGGCAATTGTAATCCTTTTATCAATAAAATTTTCCTATTCATCCATTATATCACATGAGTGCCCATACATATATTTAGTACAATTAATTCAAATTTATTAATAACAAATAACTAATTTGGGTTATATGTTTTAATGCATAGGAATATGTTAAGCTATTACTAAACCTATATAAATAAATATATATCTATATATATACTTACACAATTATTTGCCCATCTTTATTTCATTTAATTAAGGAATTTAGATTCATAATGATGCACATAATATGGTTAGATATAAATGCATGACAAAGTACATTTAAAAAAAAAAGAACTATTCATTTAAAGTTCAACTCTTTTATATCAGTATATAAATATGTGAGATATTTATTCAAATACATACATATTTTACATTTCCTATATATACGTACGTATCACATGAATAATTAGTTAGTCAAAAAAATGTGTTTAACAAAGTTATATAAGACATCTCGAACTTGTGGTTATATAAAACCTTTCAAACTTGTAGTTTAATTTCATAAATTTTATAAAATAAACACAAAGGATTTAAAACAAATGAACTTGGGTAGAACCCCCCTTTGATCACAATGAGCCTCCTTGAATACATTGAACCCTCAATTTTAACCCTTTTCTTTTTTTAACAAAATAACGTAGGTTTGACTTTTGAAAGTCAAACCAAACTCAAACCTCTCAATTTCGTGCAAGATTAATCAAATTCGTGAGTTTTAACTTCGTGTAAACGTGTATAATCGATCATACGACCGTTCTAATCACCTATAACGGATCAATTACAACATAAATCAATGAAAGTGAGTCCAAATGACTCGTAACCGTCCTTAACAAATTGCGACTTCAATTCGGACATTAAACGTGGAATTGGCCTATAAAAATGAACCCACACCTCCACTACAGATGCCACAAACCTTCTACACCTTTGTATTCGTTGCATTGCTCCTCTCTCGGTCCCGTTCCCCCTCCATAGCTAACCATTCGAGGTAAAATTACAGTCCTTAGTTTCGGTTTTATGTAAAGATTGAAAGCCCCATGTTTTCGGGTTCGATCGGATACGAATCGGGAGGGATTGGAACTAGGGTTCGAATGGGGATGTTTGGGGAAGAAGATGAACCAGGCGTGGGGGATAAAAGCAATTCGAGTTTGAAAGTAACTAAAACTCGACCCCAGGTCCGCTGGTTACAGCGTGTGTCCCATAGGGATGAGGTCGCGGGTTCGATCCCAGTCCCACACCTCATTTTTCTCCTTTTGCGCGCATGGAACCCGACCCCCTTCTGGTCATCTGTTAAAACCGTTTAAACCCACCTCTAAACCACTACCAGGCGACTGGTCTAGTGGTTTACGTGTCTGGTTGCTTCCCAAAAGACCAAGGTTCGAGTCCTGTGGTCTGCAATGTTTTTTTTAGTGATTTTAAACCGAATTTCAACTTCATTTTTCTTACAAAAATTGTTTTATAAAACTCCCGAGACTCGGAATATTTTTATGAACCAAATTATTAATCCTAAATAATTATTTAATAGTCTTAGAGAATTAAAAACTAATTAAGAAACTATATAATCGTTTTAATTAAAAACAATTATTAACTACTTTTAATACACAATTATTTAGTATAATCTATGTTCTTTTATTGTCCATTTAACTAATTAATTAATTTAAAACGTATAAACTATTAATCTAAATACGTATATATTCAAGTAAATATTATTTAAATACTTATTCATTATTTTGTAAACAAAATAATTATTCGTATATATATATATATAAACTCATATTCAACCCTTTATTAACGATCATATTATTTTCGTTATTAAATAAACATATTAGTTTCTTATTAAACAAATACATTATTCACAACAAATAGATACGTTCAACCTAGCTCAACCCTTACTACTTAAATATTTTGAGCATATCATTGATACATATATAAATGCAAACATAGGATAATCTTGTGGTTAGCTAAACAACTTGTGGAACTACCCGTACTTGTGATTTCAAGCTACCAATCCCATGTGAGTTTACATAGCCCCTTTTTACTGTTTTTACTTTTGGGGTGGAACATGTCGTCATCTTTATCTATTTAACCAAATTCAATATCTATGTTCTTGTGCTTGATCTTTATGCTTTATATTTGAACTACTTGGTGACCATTGCATGTGTTTCATGCCAGTACATTCATTAACTTGTAGCCCAAGCCTAAGGTAGTACCTAACATGATCATTGATATGGGAAACTGAACCTATAACTTACCACAAGACCTTAGCGGGTTTTGTTGGGTATCAACTATAACTTGGAGTATCCGCTTGCTCCCTTTTTTTAAAATGGCAATCAGTGGGATTGCGTATCTAGTTTTCTATTATCAGGCTTGAATTGTACGCTTGGAACCTTATGTGCTTTCACATATATGCTTTAGACATGCTTTGAACATATTGAATTGCAATCTATACTAACTCTTTTGGTGTCACAACCTATGTATCTCACCAACTACTTGTAGTTGACAGTTACTTACATGTTTCAGGTGCACCTGTTTGAGGACTACTTGCTCACCTAGGACTTGGACCTAGTTTAATTTAATTTATGTTTTGAACGTTTCATTTTCCTATGTAAAGGATGCTTTTAATTTGAATAATAAATATTATCATATTTAATAGATGATCATGTGCTTATGAACAACCGCGTCAGCCCCGGCGTTTAATCCGCCGCCGGCCGGGGTGTGACAAAGGTAGCCAAACCTTTTCTTGTTGATTTGTTTTATCCTTTCAATGTTATCTTTTGGTTGTGTAAATCTTTCATACGGCGCATCTTTTAGCATGCTATGAAAAGGTTTTGTTTTTTATGATGATGATTCCTCACCACGATCCGTTGAGGATGCTACTATTTGAAGCATCTCTATCTTTATCTTGAATTCATCATTATTGTCGTCATCATCACAACTTTTGATAATGACTTTTCCTTCATTTTGGTTGGTTCCATCATCTTCCCATCCTGTGGCTATGATCTCTTCTAATGGGGTCGTGTCTAGTGAGGAGTCATACCTTACGTAATAATCCCATTTACCAGAATATTCTCCAAGGGTGGACCATTTTTCATTCTGCTTTCTTTTGGGCTTTTTGGGCATGTTTCCTCTTTTTTGTTCATTTATGGGCTCCTCTTGGATTCTCCTGTCCTCTTCATTACAGTCATTACAGAAACATACATCAAAAGGAATATGATGTTGTTCATGCCGTTCTTGTATGCATATGCCAACAAACTGTTCTTCATCTTCATCATTGAGAGCCTCTCGGTCTCTTTCGTCTATTGAGAACCTTGGCGGTTGTGGATTATTCTTGTATCTCTCAAACCTTAAGCTTGTTGTTCAGTCAAACCTTTGGGCTGCTCTGACTCTAGTTGGTACCCTGACAGTTGTTAGGGTTGCAGGTCTTAGGCTCCAGTTTCTTCCTTCTAGATCTCTCATTGTTCATCTTTCTCCTGGGATAGCTGTTATCCCATTGGTTGCCAGGTGGTCTACAACGTTTTCTACGTTGTATTGGAAACCTGTATAGCTTGTATTAGAGATTCTGCCAACCAATCCTACTGTTATGAGTAGGTTGCTTTCACCGCCTTGCCATTCGCTGTATCCATGGGTTTGTATAGCGACTTGTATATGGTTATGAAAGTCATCTATACTGAGCATCATATCTGGAACCATGTATATCAACTGGGTTCCTGCAGATAGGTCTACTTCCATGGTACCTATGATTTGGGTTTCATCTCCCTATCTTGTGTCTCTTAAGTCTACGAGTCTTCTGTGTAAGGCATGTATCCTGATCATGAACATTCCCAGGTGGATATGTTGCATGTCGGTTTCTCTTAACCTATGGTAGCTTTCCTTAACTCAGCTTGATCCTCTTCAGCACATCGTATTCTTTGTTCTGAATAGTGCTGATAAACTCTGTGTCTTACTGTTTGGCTGTTACTGCCATACAGTGCTGGGACCAGTTCCGGCCTTCTTTGTCTGGATACTTCCAGCTGTCTTTCTAGGTCTAATTCAGTTTTGAGGTTTCGTCTGTAACTTCTTCCAAATCTATTTCGTATAGATCTGTTCAAATCATACAGTCTTCTTGCGTTTGTTCTGTATCCCCGTATCTGGTCCTCCTGCGTTGGTGGATCCGTTTGTGTCTGGACCTCAGTGGTCCGGACCAAAACACTTGGCAGCCTAACTCGGTTCATCTTTTCTTTTCTTTCTTGTATTCTTCTTTAAAGATCTGGCTTGGATCTTTGAATACGTAGATCTGACTTTTTCCTTTACTGGGCTGGGCTTTTCCAGTGACTGCTAGGCCTTCTAATCTTCTGCTAAGGCCTTTTATGGCTTCGTCCAATTCAAGAGGTTCTGCCTCTCTTTTTCCAATAGTATCAACACTTCTTCTTAGATCTTTGATACTTTGGGCCAACTCTTCTAGTCTTTGAGCTTGTTTTGTGACTAGGTACAGAAGGGTATTGTTTTGCTTTATGATGGTTGTACTGAGTTTTACCACACTTCCTTTGTGATCTGTTGGCTTAGTGAACCCAAGAGAGGGTGTTTCAATTTCTTCAGTTGCTTTGACTGCTTCAAGGTACTCGTATTTTACCTTCTGGTTAGCTAGGCTCATCCGCCTATTGACCCTTTTACTTCGTAACTAAATGCAGGTTTGATTTTAAATGGAGGTCAATTTTAAATGGATACAGAGTTTGATTTTAATGGATGTAAATGCAATAAATTTTTTAATGGGTGTAAATGCAATCAACAACTAGATGTAAATACATATGCAAATTTTTAATGGGATGTAAATGCAGTCAACAAATGGGATGTAAATGCAGCCAACAACTGTATGTAAATACATATGCATATGGGATGTAAATGTAGTCCTTCATGGGATGTAATTATATGTAAATGCATTCAACAAATTATCAAGTTTGTAATGACATGTAAATGCAGTCAACAAATTGTCAAGTTACTAATAACATACACAGCAACCATTATCAAAAAGCCATTACACATCATACCAAGTGGCCATTTCACACCCAACAAACATACTATTCAAAAGACATAAAACCAAACATTGTTCAACTGACAATAAACTAAACATTGTTCAACTGACTATAAACATAAAACCAAGTGGCAATTTAACTTAAAACCAACAAAACATGTTTAAAAGACAAGTAGAACCATGGCCTCTGCAAGATCACTGAGTTGCTTCTGGAGCACCTTGTGTAACTGTCTGTGATGATCCGAGGCCCTTACAAGATCTTTTGTTGTGTCCTTTCTTCTTGCATTTTGCACATGTAACTGCAAAACCTTTCCTGAACAGCTTACCATTATTGGATAACCTACTTTCTACCAACTCCTCAACAAACTTCTTCCTCTCTTTTTTAGGCCTACCAACTTGAGTATGATGCTTTGGAGCTGTTAGTGTAGTTGGGCAGTTTGATGGTATCCACATGGGTCTCCCATTGATTGGTTCAAGGGTGTGTCTATATACATCCTTCTAGGTTTCAAGCTAATACACCTTAGACACCCATGCTTCAGGAATTGCATTCTGCTACTCATAACCTGCCAAGTTCAAATGCATGATACTGCATGCTTACAAGGCATGCCTGTAATTTCCCATTTCCTACAAGAGCATGTACGTTTGTCCAAATCAACACAGACCTGTTCCATCCATGGGGCACTAACTTGATCTTTTTTATTCCAGCCATAATCACAGGGTAATCAACTTCCTGAATCTTAATGGCATTGAAGATTTTGGTTGCAGAAGGTGTAAGGGTCCTTCACTCTTCGAAATCAACTTGTGAACCACAAAAATCCTTTTCAACATATATTCCATGATGTATTATAAACATGTAATTATGGGCTTGTCATTTCCCCCCTACCAGTTGTCTATTAAACACCTCACAGAGGTTGTTCAATAATACATCAGATGTTGCTCTTCCTGTCTAAATCAACAAACTTAAACCAATAAATACGAACATTATTTCAACAAACTTAAACCAATAAATACTATTTATACATGAAAAAGTATTTTAACAGTATATAAACAAGAAATAAACAAAGGTTGTCAATAAAACATACCACTGAAATGTGATCTACTCCAATGACATGCAAGGATCAGTTTCAACCAATTATACAAAGATGTATCTTGTTTTCTTATTGTTTCCATGTAGTTCTGAAATTCAGGGACTATAGTTGCACTAGCACACTTCCATAAAAGATCCTTGAACATGAAGCCTATTGTTTTCATATTTTCATGGATGTGTCTTAGGCAATACCTGTACTCAACAGCTAGAAAACATTTTTGAGTGCACGTATAATGCCCTACAAACAGTGTCGGTCCTGAGGATTCGAATGCCCTACACGAGCCTAAAAAAGGCCCATAACGAAATATATAATTTTATAAACTAATCATAGTATCAGAATGACATACCGTAATATATAACCGATGATTCGTGAAGCTCGCCTAGCATTCTTCACTGCAAAATTCTTTAATCACCTCTTCGCAGTTTATACTCTCTAACACTTCATTCTCGATAGCAATTATCGCCAATCCGTTAAGCCTTTTTTGAGACATAGTGGACCGCAAGTAAGATTTCAATAACTTTAATTTAGAAAAACTCCTTTCTGCAGATGCCACTATGACTGGAATTGTCAACAATATTCTATATGCAACACATGCAGTTAGGTAATGAGGGAAGTCTCTCAAATGGTTCAAAATATCTATGGGGTTGCTAAATTCAGTTGTTCTTGATGTCTCAAATAGCTTCAACTCTATATAAAGTTCATCAGCATTAATATCCGATCTTCCTTCAAACTTGAGTTCCTTTTCAAGAAACTAACAAGAGACCTTAAGATCTTCATCTTCAATTATGTCACACCCGGGTCAGAGCACCCCATGGCGTGTGACGTGTTGGTACATGGGTAAATTTATTTGTTTATTTATAAAACATTTCAGCGGAATTTATTGGTCCCAATTAAATAGAAATAAACTTTTATATATTCGAGCATTTAAAAATCCGTATGATTTTCATACAAAGTATTATTTCAAAATTTCTTGTCTCAAACAGGTCAACATATTCCTTCGACGTTTATTCTGTTTATATATTATAGCCACGAGGTATCCTATGCCTAGGGAATCTATATATCCTTTCGGCATGCTCCTGTGCCTATTTAATATTTATTCCTCACATGAAAATATTTGAAAATAATACGTCAGCAATGAGCTGGTGAATAATATTTATATGACAAATCATTTTAGACATCCAACATATTAAATTGTTTAAGCATAGTTGGAATTAGTAATCTACACATTCAGAATAACTATTGTATACACTGACATAATAATTCAAGTAATTCGCAACTTTAAGATACACTACTATCGGTGTCTTTAAGTTTTTTACGCCTGTGGATTATTATTTTATTTACGCTAGACCCACTAGATCATAATTATCGTGCGTGTATTATTTGATCAAATTATACGTATATTTTATAGACTGAGTGCTTTCTATAGATTACCCTGTACGTTTTAAACATTTTAATATTTTGCATGCGGGTTTTGAATATAGCAAAAACATTTAATAACTTTTAAAAGAAATAAACGTATTCACCTTAGCAGTATAACGACTTTATTCAGAGATCCTCGGATATAAAAAGCGGGTATATCAAGGTAGATTTTAATAATTTGTATTTTGATGTGAATTCAAGAAATTTGAAGTCCTGCTTTCTTTTATAGTGATTTTTTTTCATAATCGTTAAGTAATTTGTAGACTAGGTTAAGATATGTAAATATCTTGTGAAATCTGATCAAACTTATTCCACATAAAAACAATGAATCAAATCATCTTTATAATATTATTATATTATTATAATTAATTTAGCTGCTTAACTTGTTTTTTCTTATAACTTTTAAAATATAACATTTTATAAAATTATGAATACGTCGCTGAGACGAGCTTATTTTTCTCTACAAATTGACCTAAGTTTCGTTAAAAACGGAGCAAGTTTCAAAATAATAATATTTTATTATTATTATTATTAACCGTTCTTAATAGCTCGTCAAATTCTAAAATTTTGAATAATCATTTTACTTGTATATGATTACAAGGTCGAGTGTTATGAAAACATTTAGGGTATTACATCCTCCCCACCTTTATTTAAATCTCCTCCTCGAGATTTATCGCATAAGTGTGAATATTTCTTTCTCTGACTCCAATTCCCATGTGTATTCTGGACCATGTGTGGAGTTCCATTTGACTTTCACAATTATCAACGGCTTTCTTTTCAGTTTCTTGATTTGCTGGTCTTCTATTTGTATTGGTTGTTCGATAAATTTCAATTTCTCGTTAACCATAACGTCTTGTAGAGACACTAATAGAGTTTCATCTGTCAAACATTTGTGCAAATTTGATACATGAAACACATCGTGTATTCCGCTCATTTTTTTCTGGGAGTTCAATTTGGTAGGCAACTAGTTCGACCCGTTTCAGAATTTTGAAGGGTCCGACAAAATGTGGACTCAGTTTTCCTTTCTTTCCAAATCGAACTATGCCTTTTGAGGGTGAAACCTTTAGTAACACTTTATCTCCGACGCTAAATTCCAATGGTTTTCCTCACGGATCCGCATAACTCTTTTGTCTATCTCTAGCGGCTTTTATTCTTTTGCGAATCTGTAATATTTTATCAGTCGTCTCCTGGACTATTTGTGGTCTTGATAACTGGTTTTCACCAATTTCAGACCAACACACTAGTGTTATGCACTTTCTACCGTACAATGCTTCAAATGGTGCTGCTTGTATACTTGTGTGATAGCTATTATATAAAAATTTTACTAGAGGCAAATGATTATCCCAACTTCCTCCAAAGTCTATCACACATGCTCTGAGTATATCTTCTAATGTTTAAATTGTTCTCTCACTCTGCCCATCCGTCTATGGATGATAGGCGGTACTGAGATTCAATTTTTTTCCTAACGCCTTTTGAAAACTTTGCCAGAATTGAGACGTAAACCTGCTATCTCTATCTTACACAATGGACAATGGTACACCGTGTAAAGACACGATCTTATTAACGTATAATTGAGCTAATTTATCCATTGAATATGTTTCCTTTATGGGTAGGAAATGAGCAGACTTGGTTAACTGGTCGATAATAACCCAAATCGTATCATTTCCATGACTGGTTCTTGAAAGTTTTGTAATGAAATCCATTGCTATCATTTCCTATTTCCACACGGGTATTTCCAGTTGTTGTAATAAACCTAAAGGTTTCTGATGTTCAACTTTTACTTGTGAGCAGGTAAGACATTTTGCAACATATATAGCAATATCTTTTTTCATACCTATCAACCAGTAATTTCCTTTCAATTTTTTGTACATTTTGTCGCTCCATGGGTGCATCATATATTTTGACTTATGTGCTTCTTCTAGAATCTTTTCTCTTAAATTATTAGTAATGGGCACCCAGATTATTTTATTCATTCTTAGTATCTCATCTTCTCCTTTGACCAATTGGTCAAACATTCCTTTCATTTTTTTCTTTTTCAATGTTATTCCCCTCTTGTGCTATTCTCTGAGCTTCCTTTATTTGACTTATCAAATCGATCTGAAGTTCGAGTCGTAAGGCACGAACTCGCTTCGGTTTCTCTTTCTCCTTTCTACTAAAAGCATCAGCGATCACATTTGCTTTTCCTTCATGGTATCAAATTTCCCAGTCATAGTCGCTTAATACTTCCATCCATCTCCTATGCCTCATGTTTAATTCTTTCTGACCAAAAATATATTTTAAACTAATGTGGTCAGTATATACTATGAATTTGACTCCATAAAGATAATGCCTCCATATCTTTAATGCGAAGATTATGGCACCTAATTCCAGATCATGAGTCGTGTAATTCTTCTCATGAATTTTCAACTAACATGAGGCATAAGCTATAACCTTGTTATGTTGTATTAACACACAACCCATCCCTATGTGGGAAGTTTCACAGTATACAATGAAATCTTCTACACCATCTACAAAGATAAGATTGGTGCATTTATAAGTTTTTGTTTTAAAGTTTGAAAAACTTCTTCATGCTTAGGTCCCTATTCAAATTTCACATATTTTCTTGTCAAAGAAGTTAAAGGAACTGCAATCCAAGAAAAATCTTGAATAAATTTTCTATAGTAACAGGCCAAACCTAAGAAACTACGGACTTCGGTTGGCGTTGTTGGATTCTCCCATTTAGATATTGCTTCAATTTTTGTGGGATCTACTTGAATGTCGTTTCCATTACTATGTGACCAAGGAATTGTACTTCGGATAGCCAAAATTCGCATTTTGAGAATTTAGCGTACAATTTCTCGGTTCGTAATAATTTAAGTAATATTCTGAGATGTTCTTCATGGTCCTTTTCATTCTTAGAGTAAATTAGTATATCGTCTATGAATACGATAACAAATTTATCTATATAAGGCTTACAGATAAGATTCATCATATCCATAAATTTAGCTGGAGCATTAGTCAGTCCAAAAGGCATTACGGTAAACTCATAATATCCATACCTGGTCCTGAAAGCAGTCTTGGGAATATCTTCTTCTTGTACTTTTAACTAATGATATCCTGAACGGAGATCGATCTTTGAAAAACAACGTGCTCCTTGAAGTTGGTCGAATAAATCATCAATTCTTGGGAGTGGATATCGATTTTTGATAGTGACTTTATTTAACTCCCGATAATCAATGCACACTCGCATCGATCCGTCCTTTTTCACAAACAATATTGGAGCTCCCCAAGGAGATGAACTAGGTCGTACGAACTAGGGGTGTTCAAAAAAATCCGAATCCGAATCCGAATTATCCGAAAATTCGGATATCCGAAATTTCGGATATCCGAATTTTCGGATTCGGATTCGGATAGTGATTTTCGGATATTTCGGATAGTTCGGATATCCGAATATCCGAAATATTATATTTATATATTTTTTTTAATTGTTTTTATTATTTAAAAATAAGAAAATTTGAATCAAAACCCGATATATTATATTTATATATTTTTATATGTATATTTTCTAATGTTTTTTAAGGTTTTTAATTGTTTTTGTAATTTAAAAATATTATTTTTATATTTTCGGATATCCGTTTCACTATCCGAATCCGTATCCGAATTTTCGGATATCCGAAATTTCGGATTCGGATTCGGATAGTGAAATCCACTATCCGAAAATTTCGGATATCCTAAATTCGGATATCCGAATTTTCGGATATCCGACTTTGAACACCCCTAGTACGAACCCTTTTTCCAATAATTAGTCTAACTGTTTCTTTAATTATGTCATCTCCGGTGGTGCTAATCGATATGGAGATTTGGCAATTGGTGTAGCACTTGGTATATTTTGAATTTCACTTCTCATTGTGGTGGTATTCCCGGTAGTTCATCAGGAAATACGTCTTCATATTCAGCTACAACCGGTACATCTTTTACCTTCTTATTCTTTTCATCCATTGATACGGAAATTTGATGATTTCAAAATTAGGGTTCTTGAGACCCAAATTGGGGGTTTTATAATTAAATGTGATTAAATGGTGAATTGATTATGTATAAGTGTTTATGGTATAATATAAACACATTTTCAATTATAAAACCCAAATGAGTTGGTGATTTAAATTGATGAAATTGTGGAATTTTAGTTCAAACTCAAACGGGTCAACTTAGGTGTTTTGTTGATATTTGTGTTTATATGGGCGAATATTATAGTTGGAGCTAAGACTAATGAGGATGTTAGTCTTTTAGTCTTAGAAGAGTGTTGTATCTCAAATGGTGTAAGTTTGAGATATTTTGATTACTAAACAAGATGAATTGTTTAGGTGATCAAGACGATGAAGGTGTTACCTATGATGTCCGATAGGAATCTTCATTGGCAAAGGTAAGTGTCTTGCACTTACTTAGTATTTGATAAACTAATGTTGTTATATAAGTAGATAGTATGTTGAAGGAATGCTTGCTTATGCATTGTTAATGTGGTATGTGGTGAATTAGTATAATTTGACTTAGGTGGTAAAGAGTTAAATCATTATGTGGTATGTGGTGAATTGGTGCATTTGACTATGTGTCAACAATCATTCTAAAATGTTGAAAGTGGTGGGTTGATGTAGTTGACTTATGTGATTACTAGTCAAACTAAATGTGGTAGAATGGTATAATATGACTTAGGAGGTAAAAGTCAAAGTAGTATGTTTATTGTGGTTTAAATCTTGGTGTATTGACTTGCGTGGTAAAACTCAAACTTGTATGCGTATTGTGGTTTGAATGTTGGTGTATTGACTTATGTGATAATAGTCAAACTTGTATGAAAAATATGGTAGAACCTATATGTTTGACTTAATGTGGATATTAGGTCAAACTTAACTATTGTTGTGCGGCTATATGTGAAATTGAATGCAATGGTAATTAACTAATCTAAACCATTTTATACAATGATAAGGATACAATGATAAGGAATGAAAGACTCAAAGTGGATAGAGTCACTAAATTGTAAAGTATGTGTTAGTTTTATAGTATTGGACCTTATATGTTGTTATGTTGAACATTCAGATAAAATGAGAAGATGATGAATAACATGAAGTGTGAATACTTCATGTGGAGGATAAGTGAAGTAAATCACTTCACAGACGGAAGTGAGAATATACGTCTCACAAGTGGAAGTGAAGTAGAATACTTCATAGTTGACGTGAAGTCAAGTACTTCATGAGTTGACATGGAGTCAAATACTACATGGGAGAAAAAGAGAGGTGGATCTTTCACAAGACATGTGGATATGTCAAATAAAAGAAAGATAAACAATAAACCATGAATAGGTTATTATTGATTTTAAGAAGTAATTAAATGTATGCTTAAACAATTGAATGGGTGGAATTGGAAGTTAAACTCTTAACAAGTGGAAACGGGTCATAGTACTCGGACTTGAGGAATCAAAATACTAAACTTTACATGTTGGGATGTTGGGTAACCTTAATGGATGCTTAAATATATAGATATGTACCATATTGGTTTGAAAATGCAATTGGGTCACTCGGCAAAAAGTTGCAAAAGCTGAAAAACTGAATTTGGGCCAATTTGACCTGATGCTGGCGTCCCATACGCTGAGACTGGCATTCCATACGCCCACCAACGTATGGTACACCCAAATGAGTCTGGGAGACGCTGGGAAAAGTGTGTTTTTGGGATTTTCGCTTGTTGTTCTTGTAGGGACTTTTTAGGAGTCTCAAGGACTAATTATCTTTACTAATCTTGTTCATTTTGATGTTGTGAATGTAGGAAAAGCTTTGTCATGATCTCGGGTCTCGCCAAGGATGGACAATTGGATTCTCAATGTTTCTTTGGAAGTTTGCTTGCTTTAAAAACTAATCCTTAGAAGGGATTACTTATGTTAACAAGTATATTTTAGAATTGTAGTAGTTTAAACACATGTCATTGTGAAACTTGTGATATTCACATGTTAATATGAATAGATTGTCAATGCTTTTAAATATGAATGATCGTTGGGACCTAGCTTCCACGTTGTTTTAAAAAGTTTAAATCAGTTTGATTTTTGGGGTGTTACAACTTGGTATCAGAGAAATGGTTTGAGTGACTTGGTGTGCGAGACACTAAACTCAAACTTATAATGCTCTTGATATGGTCGAAGAAACGAGAATCCAATAATGGCTAGACCGAGACACGGAGCTTAAAGGCGAAAGGTTAGTAATGTTGTTGGTCGTTATAATTGGTGTCTAATGTGAACTTTTGTATCGAGATTTGTTAAGGGATTTGTTATATGGAGATAGTGAATGTAATTGAGAATATTACATTATCAATCATGCCTGGACAGTGTGATTCATATTGTAACATGTGCGAATACCTTCATGATAACCATATGATGATGAACACCGACAATGAGTAAGTGAACGTGGTTATGTGTGAACGTGAATATGTATGAAAGGATACATGAATGAATGTTAAATGTTAAATGTGAATGTAAATATGTATGAAAGGATACATGAAGGAAAGTTAAATGTGAATGTGAATATGTATGAAAGGATACATGAATGAATGTTAAATGTGAATGTAAATATGTATGAAAGGATACATGAAGGAAAGTTAAATGTGAATGTGAATATGTATGAAAGGATACATGAATGAATGTTAAGTGTTAAATGTAAATATGTATGAAAGGATACATGAATGAATGTTAAATGTGAATGTGATGTCGTCTAACTAACAAAATCTAATCTAGACTCCTAAGTAATAAGATGGAAAACCTATGAACTAAACCGCACTAACAGGCAAGTGGACCTAACGAGTGTAGCACAGCTTAATGGTAAACCGGATTATCGAACCCTAGAGACACTACTATAGCAAACTAGACTCTGACTCGAACTAAAGATTGATTTGGTTGGGGGGTTTACTACACTACTGAATTAACTAAGAAATGCAGAAAACAAGGTCGACTCAACTATCAAGACAAGAAATAATGAAGATATCAGGAATAGGAAGAATTCCACCTAGGTCAGAATCCTACTTGCAAAGTACAACTTCTATCGGTTCTGGAAACTAAGATGGATCTAGGTTTCTAAGGATAACAATTATAGACTACCTAATGGATCCCTAATCACTCTCAGGGTATCACCAACTAAGAAACCTAAAGCGTACTAAACTCACCAGATGGTTGGATCACCTCTCGGGTATTTCCAACTATGACAAAGTACCCTAATGAACAGATTACCTCTCAGTCTCACCGTACACAATACATTCAAGGAATGCACGGGGTAATCCTAGAATAACAATTATGATTTAGAATAGCAACAGATCACTAAACACCTTATACTAACGCCCTCTCATACTGTTAACACTCGGATTCCTAATGACGAAGACTAACCGACTAATTCTCACCACTCGGGTATTGAACTAGGACACACACTCAACTCAGATCAGCAATCAACGATAATTCCTATGGCTACTACGTCTAGCAAACCACCAAAATCAAAAACCCTAAGATCTATGACCAAGATACGCTAATCGAACTGGCAGACAACCACAATCAACATACGGAATTGAAATCAATCACACAATCAGAATTAAGCATTCATTCATCCAACAATTCGAATGTGAATATGTATGAAAGGATACATGAATGAAAGTTAAATGTGAATGTGAATATGTATGAAAGGATACATGAATGAGTGTTAAGTGTTAAATTGTAAATATGTATGAAAGGATCCTTGAATGAATGTTAAATGTGAATGTAAATACGTATGAAAGGATACATGCAAGAATGTGAATATGAATATGTATAAAAGGATACATGAATGAATGTTAAATGTTAAATGTGAATATGTATGAAAGAATACATGAATGAATGTTAAATGTTAATGTGAATATTGGGAATAATGTTTTTAAGCATATGTATGAAAGTTATCTAAACCCTCCTGTTTTAAATCTCAGCCGAGGAATGGCTGACGAAGGAAATTCGAATAGAGATAGAAGGAATGATGATGATGGAAATAGAAAATATTGGGTGTAGACCTTAATGGGTCAAATGGATAAATTGCAATTTTGTATGATTAAAAGCTTGTATATGACTTGGTTAATCAAGTCTTGTTGTAGAAAAAGACGGGGTTAGAGTCTTTTGACATAATTGTTGGATGAGATTATATGTGAATCGGTGGATTCAGAGGTGATCAACATTGTGGATTTCATAATGTTGACGAATGTATGAATTATTAATTGAAAGATGTGGGTGAAACAATCACATGGAATGGAGTCGTAAGATTTTAGTGGAAACTGAGGGGTTACTTAGTAACCGTATCAACGTCGTGTATGACTAAAGGGTGACGTGCCGATCTGTTCTCACCTAGAGACGGTGAAACACGTGGCACAAGAATTGGTGTACGCCTAGCTCATGCCATTGACACCAACCGGGGTAATGGAATACTTTATGTTCCAGTTGTGAAGAAGTCCATAAGGGTTCTATACCCGAATGTCACTTCTTGAGGTGTAACCGTTTTCTCCAAGAAAAGAAGAATGAAATAATGTATATGTACTTTCTGTCGGGTGTGAACATGTGACTAAAAGTCCTAGTTTTAACAAGTTCATTTCCGTTATAAATACTATGGGATTGTGAATGTGACTTTCTATCTTGTTAGAAGTTCCATGGTATACATTGACCAATGTGAAGGGTATATAGGCCCATGTATGCAAGTTCGGTGGTTGTTTATTCGATGATAGTCGTTTTTATCTTCGAAGCAACGTTGTTCAATCTCATTATCTTTGTGAGTTTCTTGAAACTTCTTGAAAGGAGAGGCCTTTTTGGAATGAATTGGTGTGCCATCTTGGATTTAGTGGAAATCCATAAGTGGATGAGGCGGTGAATTCCGAATACATATATGTTGACTTGTCAATGATTGAAGTAATCAAGAGGTATATAAGGTTTGGAGCCTTATAACTTCATAAATGGCGTTTGAAGTCTTAGAAATTCAAAGGGGGATTGTAAGATTGAGATGTTGAATCTCAAGGCACGACGTGCGTTAAAATCGATAGGATAAACATGGTGTTGGATTTATGAAAGAGGATTGGCTTTGGCCTTTGACGTGTCCTTCCATAGGAAGATCGTATGCCTTGCTGAATGTGCTGGTGACTCGTGCATTGGACTCGATTATGTCTATTTATACAAAAAGGCAAGAATATCGCATATTCCCCTAGTTAGCTGTGATCCTCATTGTAACTACTAATGGAGAGGACTTGGAGGGAACTGTTAATTCTACATACGGGCGAGCATTAGAAGGTTGAATTTAAGTCCTCGAACTTCATCGGTATTCTTGAAGTCCTTGAACTTCTTGAGTGATGAATGAGACTTATAGGTCTCATGGGTTGTTATATGTTGTTTTGGAGTTTATCTTTTGGCGGCTGGGAATGAAAAGAGGCACAATATAGTATGTGATTACGACTTGGTATATCTCTACCTGTTGGGTAAGAATTGAAATGTTAGTTTCTTGTTCATTTTGGAGGAAACGAGGTGATTGGTTATCGTTGTTTAAAGATGGTGTCATCTAATCTACCATTTGAGTTGAATTACTAAATGGTGAACGGTGTGGAATACCGTTTTGGTTGGGTGCTATTGGTTGTCGTCCACCTATGCATCATGGTGTAATTCAAGACTTTATGTGAAATATCTTGTTTATTGAGTGTGATTGAAAAATCCACTCAAGGTGAATAGAAAGCCCTAAGTGGATTTAGGGAGGAGGTGTATTGAAATTCAAATGAGAACCTTGGCGATATAAAAGTTTCCCATAACAAGGGGTGTATCAAATTCGAAAACGTGGGAGACTAAGTCCCCGTTTAGTGGAACCGTTAAGACTTTACTTTAGTTTGTAAGGCGATATGTCGTTGGGAGTTACTCGGGGGATCGTGTAGCTTCATGATACACTACTCGTGGTTCAACCACGAAAATGTGTGGCAAGAGAAGTGGATGTTGCTTCTCATAGCAGTGTTGAGGTGGATGATGAATGTTCATCTAGAGGAATCAGTGGTTACCTGAAGTATCTAAGTGAAACGCTTGTGGTATGGGCGGATTAACCAAGTATTGGTCATGTGGGATCATTAAATAAGGGACGGAAACTACTCGGTAATTTGAGAATAGATACTCGAGTGATACCCCAATGTTTTAGCGGATCGGGTTTCGGGGATGAAACCCAAAATTAGGGGCCGTGATTTGTAACGAACCAATTTTCATCCTATGATCATAATATGAAGTTTCATATTATAAGGTGTAAAATAAATTAACTGGAAGTCGAGGGTTGGTTCTAAAGATGCATTGTTGACTCTTGGATTAAAAAGAGCAAAAAATGAAGTATAAGGGGGTGGAGTGTATTTGTTTTATAAAGAAAACAAACATTAGATGTTTAGGAAGGGAAAATGGCGACACACATGTGTGTCTCCATCGTAAAAACCAAGAGGAAGAAAGGATAGGAGCCAAGAACACCAAATCTGGAAGTTTTATGGAAAAATCGGTTGCAATAGAGGTGTTCTTCCTCAAGCAAGCATCTAGTAAGTAGCTCTTGGTGGGTTTTGGTGAAAATCAAGCTAGGGGTTAAATTGACGGCTATTTATGATTAAAAACTTGTTATCTAGCCTAATTAAGGGTGTATAATGCTTAATAACATCACTGAACCATCCAATTTGATGATTTCAAAATTAGGGTTCTTGAGACCCAAATTGGGGGTTTTGTAATTAAAGGTGTTTGAATGGTGAATTGAATATGGATAAGTGTTTATGGTGTAATATAAACATATTTTCATTTATAAAACCCAATTGAGTTGGTGATTTCTAAATTGACGAAATTGTGGAATTTTGGTTAAAACCCAAACGGGTCAACTTGGGTGTGTCGTTGATATTTGTGTTTATATGGGCGAATATTGTGGTTGGAGCTAAGACTAATGAAGATGTTAGTCTTTTAGTCTTAGAATAGTGTTGTATCTCAAATGGTGTAAGTTTGAGATATTTTGATCACTAAACAAGATGAATTGTGTAGGTGATCAAGACGATGAGGTGCTACCTGTGATGTCCGATTGGAATCTTCATTGGCAAAGGTAAGTGCCTTGTACTTACTTAGTATTTGATAAACTAATGTTGTTGTATAAGTAGATAGTATGTTGAAGGAATGCTTGCTTATGTATTATTAATGTGGTATGTGGTGAATTAGTATAATTTGACTTAGGTGTAAAGAGTTAAATCATTATGTGGTATATGGTGCATTGGTGCATTTGACTATGTGTCAACAATCATTCTAAAATGTTGAAAGTGGTGGGTTGATGAAGTTAACTTATGTGATTACTAGTCAAACTAAATATGGTAGAATGGTATAATATGACTTAGGAGGTAAAAGTTAAAGTAGTATGTTTATTGTGGTTTAAATCTTGGTGTATTGACTTGCGTGGTAAAACTCAAACTTGTATGCGTATTGTGGTTTGAATGTTGGTGTATTGATTTATGTGATAATAGTCAAACTTGTATGCAAAATATGGTAGAACCTACATGTTTGACTTAATGTGGATATTTGGTCAAACTTAACTATTGTTGTGTGGCTATATGTGAAATTGAATGTAATGGTAATTAACTAATCTAGACCATTTTATACATTTTTAAATGTCTAGAAGCGTATGCGATAACCTTGTCGCGTTGCATCAATACACAACCGAGACCTTGGATGGAGGCATCGCAATACACCACGAAGTCATCTGTTCCCTCTGGTAAAGACAGGATAGGTGCGCTACATAGTTTCTGCTTCAGTAGCTGGAATGCTGATTCTTGAGTCTCGCCCCAATTATAGGGTTTATCTTTTTGGGTTAAGGAGGTGAGGGGTTGGGCAATCTTTGAGAATCCCTCGATAAAACGACGGTAGTATCCGGCCAATCCTAGGAATTGCCGAACTTCAGTCGGAGTTGATGGTGCTGCCCAATTCTTAATAGCTTCCACTTTGGCTGGATCGACATGTATTCCTTTCTCATTGATCACATGTCCTAAAAATTGAACCTCGTGAATCCAAAAATCGCATTTGGAAAACTTCGCATACAGCTGCTCCTGTTTCAGTAGTTCAAGGATCAAACGCAGATGCTCCTCATGCTCTTCCTGACTCTTAGAATATATGAGGATATCGTCAATAAAAACAATGACGAATTGGTCCAGATAGGGTTTACACACACGGTTCATGAGGTCCATGAACACCGCGGGTGGGTGCGTTAGTTAATCCAAATGGCATGACCAAAAACTCGAAATGGCCGTACCGGGTTCTGAATGCAGTCTTGGATATATCTTCATCTCGAACTCTCAGCTGATGATATCCATATCTTAAGTCGATTTTTGAGTAGAAACTTGACCCTTGAAGGTCGAATAGATCGTCAATACGGGGTAGGGGTAGCGGTTCTTGACTGTTACTTTGTTTAACTCCCGGTAATCAATGCACATGCGGAAAGTTCCATCTTTCTTTTTGACAAATAGGACTGGAGCTCCCCATGGCGATGAGCTCGGTCGGATGAAACCTTTATCCAACAACTCTTGCAGTTGAGTGGATAGCTCTTGCAACTCGCTTGGTGCCAGTCTGTAAGGTGCTCGAGCAATAGGCGCTGCTCCGGGTGTTAGGTCAATCTGAAATTCGACCTGACGATGAGGTGGAAGACCAGGTAGGTCTTCAGGAAATACTTCTGGGAATTCGTGAACGATAGGGATATCTTCTAACTTTTTCTCCTCGGTAGACTTGTCAGCAACAAGGGCCAGTATCGCGGTATGACCCTTACGCAGACATTACGCAGACACTTCTGAGCCTTCATGAAAGATATGATGCCCATGGCTGCACCACTTCTTTCGCCCTGAACAGATAGGATTTCTCCACTAGAAAGAGTTATACGAACGATCTTCTCACTACAGATGATCTCAGCTTGGTTTTTAGACAACCAATCCATGCCCACAATTATGTCAAAACTGCCAAGTGTAACTGGCATGAGATCGATGTCGAGTTTGTGACCAGAAAGTTCTAACTGACATCTCTTGAGAATGTGGGTTGCCTCGATTACTTTACCGTCTGCTATCTCTACGGTATAATGGTGTTCTAATAAAGTTGGGTTTATTTCTAACTGACTACTAAGTTCTCTAGATATAAAACTTCTATCGGCGCCAGTATCAAAAAGTACAGAAGCATAATGATCGTTTAAGAGAAACATACCGTTCACCACGTTCCGATCATTCCGAGCTTCTCCCGATCCAATCACAAATGCTCGGTCCTTTGCACCATTTCCGTTGTTATTACCATTTCCACCCTGGTGGTTATTACCATTTCCATTACCACCCTGATGATTGTTTCCATTCCCATTCCCGTTCCCGTTTCTCCTCAACTGCGGACAATCCTTCTTGAAATGCCCTTCCTTACTGCACTCAAAACAACCTTTGGGTGCGTTTCCAGGTGGTGTCTGTTTGTTCTGCAGATCTACTCTACAGTCTTTGGCCAAATGGCCCATCTTTCCACACCGTTGGCAACGGTACCGGTCACATGCTCCGTGATGGTGAAAGTTACATTTATTGCACTTCGGATACTTGCCATTATAAGAACCTTGATTCCGCTGAGAAGAGTTAGACTGACTGTTGTTCTTTGACGGTTCAAACTTACGGTGTTGCTGTTGCTGTTGCTGAGAAGGTGGGTTTGACTGGAAGGTTTTGGGGAATGAACTGTCAAACTTCCTCTTGTTGTCAGTTGTCTTTGATAGTGTACCTCTAGGTGGTAGAGTGCCCTGAGCCACTGCCTGATCGGTTAGCCTGTGAGCCAACCTGATTGCTTGCTGGATTGTAGTGGGATTAGAAGATGTCACCATGCTCTGAATTTGCGGGACCAAACCATCAATGAACTTCTCAATCCTCTTATAGGAAGGTGTTACCATTTGTGGACACAAGTTCGCCAGTTCATGCGAACGAGTAGTGTAGGCTTCGATCTCAGATCCCTCCATCTTGAGATTCCAGAATTCGCTCTCAAGTTTCTGTACTTCATCGCGGGGACAATACTCCTCCCGCAGCATAGTCTTAAATTCATCCCATGGCAAAGCATTTGCCATTTCCAGAGTTAACATTTGCACCTGTGAGTTCCACCAAGTAAGGGCCGGACCCTCAAGAGTGCTAGATGCATACTTCACCTGGTTGTGCGGCGGGCAGTTACACATCGCGAAAGCAGATTCAGATTTCTCCATCCAGCGGAGTAAGCCAACAGCCCCTTCGGCTCCACTGAATGAGTGAGGTTTGCAATCCATGTACGCCTTGAAAGTACAAACCTGCTGGTGGTGGTGTTGACATGAATTGTAAACAAGAATGCGCTTTAAGAATACCATATTCGAATTTGAGTTTAGGATGAATGATGACTCACTAGAGTCGATAATGTGTTGCTTTACCTCCAGCATTAATAACGACGTGAGTAGCTGCTACTGCTTCAGCCACACGCTCATTTATGAGTGCCGTGAGCTCGGATGCAGTCATGTTAATGTTTCCGCGACCACCGCGTCCTCCGGCGCGTCCACCACGTCCATTTCCTCTTCCAGACATTATCTTTACATTCACAACATACAATAATGAGAAAAATAAATCGCATTTTATCATCATACAAGTACCAGTAAACAAAAGAAATTCAAACCACAACATCTAACATTTCAATAATAGTAATACTTGATAAAATAAATTGTAACGATTACAACTAAATTCAACCAAACATCAAAATTCTAGAAACATCTGTTGGATGGGAACAACCCTGCCCATCTAGGTTCAAAAGAAAAGACGTAAATAAGTAATGAAGATAGATGATCAAATGTCACTGTCAACTGATGTAACATCGGATGCTGCATCATCATCCTCATCCTGATCTCCTGCAGGTGCATCCTCTGGTACATCCTCTGGTGCAACTCCTGCTGCCTCAACTGCTGTAAGTCGTGCATCAACCTGCTCAATCCTAGTGTGGAGTATATCTAGGTTCCACTCTGTAGTGTTCAGCCGGTCCTCCATGTCCACACATCCATTTGCCAAATTCTCATGAGCTGTATCAGTTGCTGCTAAATCTGCAGTCAGTTTGGTGATCCTCTGATTCATCAACATCTCTCGCTGAAGTATGCTAGTAATCTCTCCAGCTGCATCTCTCATGTTTCGGATCTCCCGGTCCATCCTAGCCACAAAGGCAGCTATCACCTGCTCATAGGGGTACTACAATGGTGGCAAAGCTCGTACAGAAGATGATGAAGAAGCAGAAGCAATGTCAGTAGTGAGTGGAGGTGGGACTTCTTCCCCGCGGATCCAGTTCCTGATCCTATCGGGATACCAATCCCAGTCCTGCGTGTTGCCTCTGACACGCACATGAATAGGCTCATCATGCCCTATTGTGGTGTTGATCGGGTTGAGTCGACGTCTCCTCGACTCTGGCAAAGGTACGGTAGGAACATCGTGCTCCTGGACGACTGGGGATGCGGGTGAATTAGGCGGGGTCGACATTTCCTATAACGGGATGAGTGAGTGCCATGTATGAGTGTAAGTGTTGTGTAACTAATGCATGTGTGTGGTTATAGTCTAGTATGCATTTCCTAGTTCTCTAAAACCTGGCTCTGATACCAATCTGTCACACCCCCAAAATCCACCAATGGAGTATTACCGTTAAGGGCGTGACGTAACAGGATCTCAGTCATTAGTTACGTGAACGACTCTATATGAGTTTAAGAAAAACCACTAGTATTGCTCATAGTCACGATGCAACACTAGCAATGAAAATACTGATTTAATGTAAGACTTGCGGAAGCGAAAAGTTAAATGAAAAACATGCGCCAAAACAGTTGCGCCAAAATAAACAATTCAACGATAATTAAAAATAAATAATTCTTGAGTTTGCAATTGATAGACTTCGTATGCATGCATGCCTTAGCTCGTGCTTGTACCTTAATTACCTGAGAAAACATGCTAAAACGTGTCAACACTAGGTTGGTGAGTTCACAGGTTTCAATGTTTGTAAAGTTTACTAGATAATACCATTTACAATTATATCATAGGTAGCTAACCTAGTACATGTTACTAAAGCGTTTCGACACCGAAGCTGACTGTTTATGTTTGTACTGCCTCCCACCATGACTATCATAATCAATGGTGAATGTTTAGGTCAATGTTACACCCGTTCGACTACCTGTCGTGTTAGCGCGACTAACGCGGGTGGGGCTTGTCAATGGCCAGTAGTACTACTCAAGATTACCTCGCTAACCCATATACTAACGGTTCGATAAGTGAGGACTTTCATGATATGTTTGCGCTTAGTACACAAGTGATATAAAAGAAATGTAAGATCTAAATGTTCGTACCCATGTTTTCTCCCCCAAGTTTAAAACGTAAGAAAAGGGGCCGTGAAACTCACCTTAGAGTATGTGCGAAAGAAAAACGAGCTTAGAATGCTTGACGACTAACTGTCACCTATAAACACCGGTTTATAAGTGTGTGTTTGTGCAAGAGAATATGAACCCTAAGTATCCAAACAATCTCATTGTTTTAAGGGTTTAGAAAAGTTTGTAAGTTTGACTCATGTTTGACCAAGTTTGACCAAGTTTGACCCGACGACCCGTTGGTGACCCGTTTAGTGATTAAATGTTTGTTCAGTATAATACTTCTATATTACACACAAATGATCATGCTGTAACACTTAGCAACAAATCCTAATTGTTCTAATCAAATAGAAAGTTTCCAAAAATAGAAAGTTTCCAAAAATAGTAGGTTTCTATAAATAGCAGGTTTCTATAAATATAAAATATGTTCGAGATTTGTGTCTCGTGAAATTATCATTGTTAATATGCTTGTAAGACTACTATAACATGTTCAAGATCATCATATCTCATAACAATTGTCTAGAACCTAAACATGCAAAATCATATTTCCAGACAAAGTTTCCAACTTTAGTAACCTATGACTAGCATGCGTGATTTCAAACACCTAACACGTTACAACAGGTTATTGTATCTTAACTAACATGTACCAATCATTAAACCATGTCATGCATGTCTAATTAGCAAGTTCTAACCACTTTTAACAATTAAAGTTTCCTTATTTGGAAAGTTCGCAAAACCGGGTTATGTATTTAAAATCTGATTTCAAACATGTATCAAGTAGCTCATAACCATCATCAAATCATCCTAATCATGTCTAGCATGCAAAATAGAATTCATAAAAAGTTTCCTCTTTTAGTAACTTGTCCATTACACGTTTCGTTTACACAAGTAACACGTCAATTCGATTCCAAATCATTCAACTAATATATCTACAACTATATTAATCATAACTCACGTCTAACATGCGATTTCTAAACATCACATAATCAAAAATATTCAATTTTTAACAAGTTACTAACCACACGGATCTAGGGTTTTGCAAATAACCATAAAATGAACAAATACATGCAAAACAATAATAAAGTTAACATTTTTATTATAAAAATCCATGTTTGGATGAACTAGGGTTATGATCTAAAATTTAGGAATCAAAAAGTGATGAAATTGAACGAAACGACTTACGTAGGAGTGTTAGAAACGTCGAGACTAGCACGTATCTACTTCCGGATTCACGATCGGAGCTCGATTGAAGGTCCTACGGCTTGCTTGAAGTTTCGGTCGAAGTGGGGTGGGGCTTGGGTTCGATCGACGGCTAGAGGATGGTAGGGTTTATGTTATGTTTTTTTTTTAAACTTTATTCTTATCTAGTCCATAATGGGTTTTAAGTTGGCCTGCGGGCTTAATTAAGGCCCATATGTCTAATTAATTAATTACTAACTCAATTAATAATTAAAACATTCTCTTTTTATTTTTATAAAAATACTAAATACGATTTACACACGATAAACACGTACGAAAACGATAATATTCACATAATTCATGTAATCACATAGAATCACATAAAACTCGTAATTTATATTAAATATAAATTATTAATGTTCGTAATGTTAATTTCGATTAATCACCAACGTTCCGGGTTAGACTCGAGTGCGATCCGATGTGTGCGACTGACTGACACATTTAATTAATCCTAATTAAATACAATGTACGTGCGACTAACTGAGATAACTGAGTTTGTAACGAAAAATGTTTGAACTAACGAGGTTTGAGTTAACGGAGTTAACCTGAAAATGCCGGATGTCACAAAATCCCTTCTTCTCTTATCCGCATATGATTTCTGTCTGTCTTTTGCAGCTTTCATTCGAGCCTTGATTTGATCAAATTTCTCGGAAGTAGCTTTGACCACTTCGAGACTTGCAAAATCATTTTGTCCAATTTCCCCCCAACAAACCGGGGTCCTACATTTCCTCCCAAACAACATTTCAAATGGCGGCATGCCAATAGTCGAGTGATACCTGTTGTTATATGAAAATTCTGCCAATGGTAGATGGCTGTCCCAGCGCCCACCGAAGTCAATGATACAGGCCTGTAGAATGTCCTCCAAGGTCTGAATGGTCCTTTCTGATTGTCCATCGGTTTGGGGGTGGTGAGCGGTGATGATGTTCAGTCTAGTGCCCATTGCTTCATTGAATTTCTTCCAAAACCTTGACGTGAATCTAGTATCCTGACGGACACAATCGACAGCGGCATACCATGTCTACTCACAACTTCCTTGATAAATATTTCTGATAGTCTTTCTAACGAAGAAGTCTCACGTATTGGCAAGAAGTGAGCACTTTTCGTCAAGCGGTCAACGATCACCCAGATGGTATCATTGCCTTTAGCTATTCGCGGTAGCTTGGTAATGAAGTCCATCGTGATCTCCTCCCACTTCCACTCCTGTATTGGTAAGGGTTGCATTTTACCGCATGGTTTCTGGTGCTCGGCCTTAACTAGTGAACACGTCAAGCACTTGTTCACGTACTCAGTCACATCATTCTTCATGCCCGGCCACCAGTACTCTTTCTTCAAGTCTTGATACATTTTGTTTGTCCCGGGGTGGATAGAATAACGAGACTTATGGGCCTCATCAAGTATTTTGGCTCTAAGCTCGCCAATCTTAGGTATCCACATCCGGCCAAACCTAGTTCGTACACCGTATGCATTTGCATCTAAATTCCCTTGTTGTCCTACTATTCTTTCCCGTTTTATATTTCTTTCTGATAGTGCTTCATCTTGTGCCTTTGATATTTCACTCATCAAATCTGGCGTTATAATCAGCTGACACGCTTTGATCCGGATAGGTGTCGATTCTTCCTTTCTACTTAAAGCGACAGCCACCACGTTTGCCTTGCCTGGATGGTACAATATCTCACAGTCATAGTCCTTCAGTAGCTCTAACCACCTCCTTTGTCTCATGTTTAATTCCTTTTGCTCGAAAAAGTACTTCAGGCTTTTGTGATTGGAGTAAATGGTGCATTTGACTCCATACATATAGTGCCTCCATATTTTCAACGCGAAAACTACTGCTGCTAACTCTAGATCGTGTGTTGGGTAGTTAGCCTCGTGAATATTTAGTTGCCGCGAGGCGTAAGCAATTACCTTTCCTCGTTGCATAAGTACGCACCCCAAACCCTGCCCCAAAGCGTCAGAATAGACTACCAAGTCTTCATTTCCCTCAGGTAGAGTCAAGACTGGAGCTTGGGTTAATCGTGCCTTAAGTTCTTCAAACGCGTTGTTTTGGGTTTGACCCCATTCATACTTCACTTCCTTCCATGTCAACTTAGTTAGTGGCGAGGCTATTCTTGAAAAATCTTGAATGAATCTTCGATAGTAGCCTGCCAATCCTAGAAAACTTCGTATCTCTGTTGGTGTCTTTGGGACGTTCCATTCCTTTACTGTCTCGATCTTTGTAGGATCCACCATAATTGGACTTCCTTAAGCCAGAACGCGCATTTGGAGAATTTTGCGTACAACTTTTCCTGCTTTAGCACCTCCAGAACCTCTCTTAGGTGACAGTGGTGATCACCCTCGCTTTTCGAATATACCAGTATGTCGTCTATAAAAACTATAACTGATCGATCCAACATTGGTCGACATACTCTATTCATCAAATCCATGAATGCTGCTGGTGCGTTGGTCAATCCGAAGGACATCATGAGAAACTCATAATGCCCATAAAGCGTGTGAAACGCGGTCTTTGGTACGTCTTCTTCCCTTACTTTCAACTGATGGTAACCCTACCTAAGATCGATCTTTGAGAACCAACTCGCACCTTGCAGTTGATCAAAAAGGTCGTCTATTCTAGGCGGTGGGTATTTGTTCTTTACTGTCCTCTTGTTCAACTCGCGGTAGTCAATGCACATGCGCATGCTACCGTCCTTCTTCTTTACAAATAGTACCGGAGCGCCCCACGGTGAGATGCTCGGTCTAATAAATCCTTTTTCTATTAGTTCCTCTAGTTGAGACATCAATTCTTTCATTTCTGAAGGAACGGGGGCTTTGACAACGGGCTCAGCTCCTGGCAATAAGTCAATCTGAAATTCTATTTCCCGATCGGGTGGTAACCCAGGTAGATCCTCAGGGAATACTTCTGAAAAGTTGCACACCACGTATACATTCTTGAGGTCATTCATTTTCATTCTATCATCAATAACATATGCCAAATAAGCTTCGCAACCGCGCCTCATGTATCTTTCGGCCTTGATCATCGAGATGATGTTCGACATCGTGCAATTCCAATCCCCATAAACCGTAATTGGACTGCCGTTAGGAGCTTTGAGGTGTATCCTCTTACGTTTACATACGATTTGAGCTTCGTTGGCAGCTAGCCAATCCATACCCAATACTATATCGAATCCTCCTAAGGTAAGAAGGAATAATCTAGAAGGGAACTTATGACCCTCTATTTCTATGATGCAATCCTCTGTTACTTGAAATACTGTCGAATTTTTACCAACGGCAGTTTGTACGCTAAAGGCCTTTACTATGGTGTTGACAGTGCAACCTAGTTTACGACTAAATGCATTGGATATAAAACTTTTACTAGCACCAGAGTCAAATAAAATAGCAGCATGTTCATCATTAACTAGGAACGTACCTGACACAACATCAGGGTTTCCCCTTACTTCCTCCTCAGTTAGGGCGTAGGCTCGAGTCCTAGCATGCGGCTGTTCCTTTTCCCTCTCTTTTCCCGAACCAGATTGGCCGGCCTTCCTGCAGTTCTTTGTCAGATGTCCAAACAATCCACATACTTGACACTTGACGTTCTTTACACATTCTCGGGAGAAGTGACCCGGCTTCCCGCACTTATAGCATGTGGTGGTGCCGATTCGACACTCGCCAAGATGTTGCCTTCCTCATTTCCTGCAAGTTTCATATTCATCCGACCTTGGTTTCTTAACTTCAGTTGCTACATTCCCTTTTTCGGTGCCTCTAGACGGGTTCTCCCACTTTCTCTTTTGTGTCTCAGGTGCAGGGTCCTCATTGGCATAATCGTCGTAGACGATTCCGCTTAGATTCACTACTGACTCGAAGGTCGAGGGTAGGTTGGCTTTCACATGGACACGGACCCTTTGAGGTAGGCCCTTCACATAATACTTGATCATTCGCTCTTCTGTCTCCACCAGGTGGGGTACCAGTTGAGCTAGCTCATTGAATCTAGAGGTATACTGGCGGTGCGTCTTGTTACCCGCCTTAAAGTTTAGGAACTCGTTCTCCACACGATCAATCTCGTTCTGTGGGCAGAACTTTTGGATTATGAGCTTTTTCAGGTCTTCCCATGTCATTCTGGCGATAGCGTTTGGAGACTTTGTTCTCTGAATGTTTCTCCACCAACCTAGTGCTTCGTTGGTGAAAGAACGAGCAACATATTTAACCGTCTGGTCCGGTCGACACTCGCTGATGTTAATTACAGCGTTCATCCTCTCAATCCATTCGAGCGTTGCCACTGAATCCTTGCTCCCATCGAATCCACCAACTTAGTACTTCATCCCCATCACTATCATACACTTTCTCTTCATGGTCTCCTTCATCATCCTCTTTACTTTTCTTTAGTGCCTCGGATAATAGATCAGGCAATACTTTATTCAGAGTGAGCACAACTTCACGGGCAATAGCATCCCTGACCTCGGGTTCCAACTGTATAGTCCCTTGATTGTCGTTCCCAGTTGGGGTCATTTCTGTTTCGTGCACACTCTCGGTGTGTTCTACGTGCACACTCTCTTCCTCTTCAAGTCTTCGATTCAACGGAGGTCTACCGACTCGGCCAGTGCGACCGCCTCGGCATCCTGTTCTTCCTCCACCAGCCATAGTTCCTAGTTTCCTGATAGTTATAAAGGGAATACATCAATGTCATTCCTTCAGATCATAGTTTAGAACAGTACGAGCAAGGTAAATTATTAATTACAGTGACCGGTTTGTGAGTACTAATTTACATTGCTTTTCGGGTTCAACTCTCTTCAAATCAGTTGTGACATTGACAACTATTTGTTCTAAGTTAAGGTATCTATTCTTATCCAAGTGTATTAACTCTAGTACTTACTTACTTACCGTGCTAGCGTTGGCGTTGGTTACCCATACTGACATCCGTGCGTTGGTCTCATAATCAGTTTGAGTCCAGACATTTAGGGATGTCTGAATCTCTCAAACTATTGCTCTGATACCAACTTGTAAGGCCCCTTTTCCAAGTAACCTCACTTGTTGGATTTACTCATAAACATAGTCATAAATACTAAGCTTAAATTTAAAACATTCAGAAGTAGCGGAAGCAAACATCATTCATATTACATGACGTAACATCGGAAGTCTTAACAATTAAATACAAAACATTATCTTAACATATAAATATGGGATGTCAGTCTTGTGCCGGGTAACCTTCACGCCATCGCACGACCTTTTCTTCCTTTACCTGAAATGTATACTAAAAGTCAGCTAACGCTGGTGAGTTCTAGTTTAAAACTATTAGGTATGAACATTCTTTTCTTTATAAGTATACATAATTATATACATACATTTCTATAAATACGTATTCATAGCTTTTACTTTTCTTTCTTCATTCTTATGTGATTACATAGATATGCATTCACCTTTTCTTTCCTTAACATTCATTGGTCATACACATAAGGGTGATCAACCCGTCTTTTACTGCGTATATCACAAAGACATACGCCCTTAAGCTACCGTCGTAGCCCTTTTACTCGTCCGGTCCTAGAAACCGTCCGCCTTAACTTCCGTCCGGCCAACCTTCGGCCATCCGTCTTAACCGTCCTACCGTCGTAGTCCGTCATATTCGCCCGTCTGCCCTGAGGCATCCGTTTCCCACGCGAACTATTGTTCATGCAACCGTTATACTATTTTAGCATTTACTTCGACCGCCCATTTATGCTTTTTGTACGTCCTAGCTTGCGAAGGAACGTATCTTTCCCGGATGCAAAATAGTCACGTGGTCGTCCGTCTACAGAAGTAGCCATTAGCTTCGTTTCCGTCCATAACGTATACATACATTCATAACATGCAATATACATAATTATAAAGCAAGATTTCATTTATTTACGTTATGCCATTCTTTCATTCATTCTTTGTAAACATACGTTTCATTCTTTGTTCATAATTCATTCTCATATACATATATAAAATATATATTAGTATATCAAGTATGATCGCATTAGCATTCATATCATTTATTCATTTAGTGTATACATTTCAGCCCCAAAACATTTAATAAGGTTTGCACATAACATAGAAGGGGGCACATAGAACTCACCTGAAAAGCTAGTCTTGGTTGTCCTAAACAAAGGTCCAACAACGTCACGTAGGATCTGAATTAGGTAGTTTAAATACACATCAGACCCAACCCCGACTCTAACGGTTTAATCATTCTAAACATACTGACTTTACTTACTGGTCTGCTGCCTGCGCACTTAGTACGTGCGCAGGCCCTTGCTCATGCGTACTTGATAAGTACGCATGATCTTTGTCCTGCGTACTTGGTAAGTACGCATGATCTTTGTCCTGCGTACTTGGTAAGTACGCATGATCTTTCTCCTGCGTACTTGGTAAGTACGCAGGACGTCCCTACTGCGTACTTGATAAGTACGCAGCACCTGTTTCCTGGACAAGTCCGCAATCCTTGCATGTTAATCCGATCATGCTAATCTTACAATTTTCTTTGATCAAAAGGTGCGGTTTTCACTCTAGATGCTAGTTCTAAGCTTATTTTCAAGTTTCATCCATAAAAACGTCTCATCTTTAGTTAAAACCCGAGAAACCCCAAAACAAACAAAAACTCAGATTATGGTCGAATCGTTACCTGGATTGGACTTCTGATTCAGAGGTTTTACTCACGAGCTCAGCGGTAACGTGCTCCTTCAATTCCGTGTCAATCCGTTGACTTTCTCTCTCTAGACCCGAGCTCTCCTTTCTCTCTCTAGAATGATGAAATGAAGATGAAATGGTGAAGTGGGCTGCCTTGCCCCTTATATGCCTGGGCTTTCATCGGCCTGTTGGAGCCGAGCCCAAGCCCATCCGTTTTTCTTTTGTTTTATGACGATTTAGCCTCATTCGCGTTATTGTTTACTAAATTACTATTTTTGGGATGTTACAGTTGTGGTCCCCCTTTCACTTTCCTCATGTTGTACCCATTATAAATGGTCCCCACATTATGTTATTTCACATTGTTATGACCACACTGATCCAAGATGCCTTCTATTAACCATTCCAACTTCACTTGATCGTCTCCTTGTTTAGTTCTCACATCATCACAAATCCCATGTTACCTCTTCAAGTCCCTCTGATCTACCTAGTTCAATATAAATTTACTTACAACATGCAAATAAATAGATCTTAGCTGTTATTGACATGACTTGTACGTATCCCTATAAAACTCATCGCTCCACCATTGACTGGTATATAATATATTTCAAATATATTCCAAATAAATACCGTCCTTCTCCCTCTCTCCCAACTGTCGTCTTTTCTGTTGTTGTTGGATCTGGGATATCTCGATGTTTTTGTTAGATGTCACACCTCAACCAAGCTGGGTTTACCGTGACCGATTAATACAGATAAAACACAATGGAAACATAACAAAAGTCTTTCATAACGTTACAAGAAATTTGAGTTTTAAAGTAATCAAACATCGTGACTAGTGAAGATCACACTGTATCATGACTTATAGTTGTAACACAAGCCTTCAAAACAAAAGCATTAACAAGTCATCTCATCATAGTATACCATCATGGAATGCCTAAGCTACAAGCCTTATCTAATCCAATATATATATCGATCACTTTGAGCTGTGTGCTAAAAATAGAACGTCAGCTTATATTGGCGAGTTCATAAACAGACACAATTCAAAACATTTTTAAACCTCAACTTGAAATATAATTGAGTGCAAATAATAATCATACAAGCATGCAAATTCCACCCTTATGTTCTCCTAAACAAAAGGTGGCCCAAAGCACACCACATGCATAAGGGTGCATATGTAACAACCCCAAAGTTAGGGCTTGATTTTTTTTTACGTGTTATCTATTTTGATACTTGAACTACCGAATAACAAACTTGAACACTTTGGGCTACCATTTAGAACCCAATAAACACATTATGCTTACACAACTGAACTAGGCCCATTGGGCTTGGCCCAATTGTAGATAAACATGATCGACCCATTAATTGCCCAACCAAAGGCCCTGTATACGAACTCAATCAAAACAAACTAATAAACCTTTGTTTGACGGATCGTTACACGATTCGATATAATCTGTAATAATTTTGAACCAAATCGTATACACAGAGAACTGTTAGAATGATTAACGCGTTCATACGGGTTATTACCGGCTACCCGATGCGATAAATAATCTAGACGACAAATCTCAAATTAATAATAACTAGTACTTAATGCGGTCGACTGAATAGGAATTTATACGCGAGATATGCGACGTTAGATGCGCGACTGTGACAAACACGGTGTGGACATCAGCTGGTCTTGCTAGATCCGGTATAACAAAATAATATAATCAAGTATTTATTCTATATCTATCTTATTAAATTATTAATATTATTTCTCTTATAAGAATTAATAACTATACGTGAAACGCGACACGTTTTATCCGAAGCAGACGCGTGTGAGCAGGCAGTACAGGAGCGTGACCCAACTATTTTAGAACCACGCGACCAAGTAGATAAATTAAGCAGACGCGTGTGAGCAGGCGGTACAGGAGCGTGACCCAACTATTTTAGAACCACGCGACCAAGTAGATAAATTAAGTCATTATTGATATTTATTAGTTAATATTACTAATAGTATTATTTAAACGGAGCACGAAACGTTTATTTAGAGAACACGTATGAGACACGCGGTGTCGACGTATACCTGCTTGGACAACAGTCGTAACGAGAATTTTGCGAAATAAATATTTAAATTATTTATATAATCACGTTTTATTATTATAAAATTAAGATACGAATTTATCAAGCATGACGGAGACTTAAGAAAGTGCACGATATGTCAAAACCAGTCCAATTTATAGTGATTTTAACCTACTTCTAGAAAATATTTTAAGCAATTTAAATTATTATCTTTCTATAATTCTCACGAAATCTTTGCAAATCCTGTACAAAATCTCTTGAAAAATTCAAGAGACTGGCTATATTTTAATTTCTATTTTCCTTTTAGTATACCTGTCAGTATTCATTAAAACCAGCAAATGGTTTACAAAACCACTAAATTAAAACTACCTGATTTATTTTAAAATCACTTGTAAAACACTCCACCAAATTCTTCCCCTTCATTTCAAACAACCACAAAAATCATGGAGTTCCAAAGAGAGAGAACAGAGGAGGGTGCCGGCCACCATCTCCGGCGGCCCCTCCGACGTCAAGGCGGCTCCATAACAACCCCCATCACCTTCATCCTTTTACAAATCCTAAATCCTAGAGATAGAGAGGGAATACGGGAAAGAGAGAGAGAGAGAGAAGCTAGAGGGAGAGTCAGACCCTGAGAGGATGGAGGGGTCCGGCCACCACCTCCGGCGGCCCCTCCGGTGGAATACAGTGGCGGCAGCCACCACACCAAGCATCGTCGGCAGCTCCAGAATGAGAGGCAACGACGACGGTCATAGGAAGGATGACGACCGTGACGGGGCGAGAACTAACCGCCGTGGTGCTAGGGTTTCTAACCCGATTTTCCGGCGACGAGCTAAGGTTCCAGGAGACGAAACGGCGGCAGCCAGAATTGCCTTTCCGGCGAACTCGTTTTCCGGTTAGTTTCCTTTTTCCAGCCTTCTTGGCATTTCCTAGTGCAAACATACACCCATTTTGGTGGCGTCCTCTGTTTAACGTTAGTGCGAGTCTCCGGTTAATCGAGTGATCATTGAGGTGGCCGAGTTTTATTCCCATGTGTTCATATGAATTTTTGGACAGGTTATGGTGAAAGATGGTACACCACCCGGATAGGCGGGACTGTTCAGGTCGTTCCCAACAGTCCCGGGTTTCGGTCAACTCAGGTCAAACCTGGTCAATGCGGGTCAAAGACGGTCAACGGCAGAAACGGCGAGAGAGGAAACGATCTGGATGTGAAACTGAGTCAAACGAGCGGGTTCACGTACGAGTAGTGAGGTATAAACGCCCGCCAAGTTTTTGTAGTTATTTTGTAAATTGTATTTGTTTTGTATGCAAATGTGTGTAATAGTTAGTTGAGCTAAACCGACCTCTCGTGATTTTGATGAAAAACCGAACCTCGTTTGTGTGATCATATTTGTAAACTGGGTCTCCGTATATTCATTAGAAACCAAAATCTATAAAAATCAAGTATATAAACATATGTATATACCTTTAGACATAGTTATAAAGATATCACGCTTTATTTAGAAATATAAAACCTATATACAAACACAAATATATAATTATAAATTATACTAATTTGAAATTAGATTTATAAAAACTATTTATGAAAGAAAATATTACTAAAATACAAGTTAAAGTCGAGTATTTATAAAATACATAAAAGTTATAAACATATGGCCCTTAGATTTATACACCCGTATTGATAGGTATTAGTATTTTAAATACATAACATTATTATTATCATTACAAATTCTTCTTTTCATGCCTATTAAAACTAATTTTTATTAATATGATATAAGTTATTATCTTATTAAAAGAGTCATATTTTTTTTTTGTTATAAGTTACTATTATTATTATTATTTTAGTTAGACTAAATACTTAATTAAAACTAACTAATACTCATACAAAAGTCGTTATTAAAAATGTTATGTTCGTCGTTAGTATTATTATTACTAAAAATGTATTTATATTGAAACATTATAAATTGATATATATATATATATATTTTTCATATAAAGTGTTATACTTATTATTAAAGATATTATCGATATTACTATTATTAATTTTATAATTCTTAAAGATATATACTTATTACTGTTACTTTTATTAGTTATTATTATAATTATTATCATAACTATTAACTTTATGTAAATATATATATATTTACAATTATTAGTGTTATTAGCACTATTATTATTATTATTATTTTCAACTACTAAAACCTAATTTATGTTTTATACTAATATCATCAATGTTACAAATATTTTTATTAATATTAGTACTACTATTTGTTTACACGAATTATACATCTTAAGTGATATAGTTACTTTTATTGCTTACTATTATTATTATACAACATTTACTTTTTATTACATAGTAAAATTGTTATACTTATGTTTATATTTATTACTACCCAACACGTATCTAAACATGTACAACCTTATTTTGCTTACATATACATACATGTTTATTTAACCATATTTTTATTTTACTTAGCAAATAGTTATCGAGAACGGTATTTGACATAATACTTTATACATATATTAGGTATATTTATATATACAAACATTTTATAAACTTCAAATATTTACTTTCAATGTGAATATATTTTTATGTGGTTTCTTGTAAATACTAGTTAAACATTTTACCAATACTTGCGAAGTAATCACTATAACTATGTTAATATTAGACGAACATAAATAGTTTCGTCAACCCTTATGATTTATATTATACAAATATATTTTGAACATATGTATATGCGTAACTATAGACTTTGATTATTATCTTCGAAACAAATATAACTATTTGTATATATATTTAGTTGTTTATACATATATTACATATATAAATACATCGCGTAAGTAAATAGTGTCTAGTGTTACCTTATTTGAATCGAACCATTATTATAATACCTAGTATTACTTTGATTTGGGTCGAAACATTATTTTACTACTTTCATTAGAACATATACACAAGTATTACCATTATACACGAATACTAAGTCAAACCAACGCTTTTATAGTACAACTATATAGAATAATAAATGGAGGTTTACAACCCTAGACTTTTACCAAAACGACCCCAACACTTTAACGAATCCGTCTAGCTCAATCACATGGTTAATGACATTACTCTAGAACAATATACTAATGTCATAATTATAATTAGGATTTGTTTTGACAACTGCACACGACAGCAAGCTCGTAACTTTAGCATATTATTTGGCATACAAGATTATCAGGTGAATTCATGTGCTTTTTCCCCGTCTTTTACTTAAACTTTTTGGGGTGATTACATGCTTCTGTTTTGTTTACATACTTGGTGTATTAATTAAATAAGGCCATTTTAGCTGCCATAACGAATCTCCGAACTTTAGCGCACAATCATTAACTCCTTTGGAGCCAGCAAATATATGGGTAGTACTATCTGGTGAAACCCCCGCACACCATGGGCCCGGCGTAACCGGGACAACCTCCCATGGGATGATAATCATATAATGATGATAAATATCTTGTGACATATATTCGTTTAACAATTTTGAACTTATGTTGGCAGACATGAGTAATTAGACCCATAATAATAAGGGGTATGGGTTAGGAGATATTATTATTATTTCTATATGTCCACATGTTGTGGGCAGAGGGTTGATTGTGAACTTATTTAATTTGCACCATGCATATTTGGATTTTCAATATAAATGTTCTACTAACTAAACTCTTGAACTCTCCAACTTTTTAGTTGACACAATATTTTTAAGCATGTATTCAGGTACCTTCTCGAGTTTGGAAATTAGCAACTTAGACAAGAGCTTGTTGAAAATAGATGATTCCTTAGAAGACTTATGTCGATCCATAGATTCCACCCGAGAAAGCTTTGATGAGAAAATAGAATCCATTATTTTGTTTTATTTTTAGTTAGTGTATAGATGATATGAACCTTTGTAAATATATATTTTGACTTAGTTGGACCAATGACATTTATAAATTATATGTCACGTTATTTTCGCTGTGTTTTGTTTTGGTATTCGATCATCACGCCTAACCCCCTGGTCAGGTTGTGACAGCATAAGACATATATAACTGACAAATCCTACCATCAATCGGGTGCCATCTATTACACAACATTAAGGGAATCAAATCCATCAAATAAGATTCGTCCACTTGGAATGTAATAAGCGCTATTCACGTGTATATATGGCCAACCATCAAATTTTATCTAACGCATTGGTCATCAATTTCAAGATATCATAATGGTATAAATAATTACCATTTAAATACACAAATCTCAGTTTTAAAAATGTTTAGAGGAACTCACCTTGAGCAAAGCATTATAACTACGTGCACGTCCGACTGGCACTAGATCACCACTGCAATGAACATAAGATAAATAAGTTATCCTAGTAGGGTTCCCAACTCAAGCCTTAACAAATTTCTTAGTAGGTTAAACTAAACCTGGTGATCTAAGTCGAGTCATAAAAGTTTTGGGTTCAAAAACTTATCATTTTGGGATTACATCAACCGGTGTGATACAACCCGTATAACATAAGTTCTCCTGGAAATACGACTGATATTGACTATCTGGTCAGTGATAGCCAGAATAATACAACCCATATTACAACTACATAAAATGACTAGTATGTTATACCTAATAAGACTCGTATTGAGAAGACTAAATACAACACGCATTAAGTTTCTTTGGCTCATATTGATCATCCTGTTTATCCTAACCAGTATCACATTCTTGGACCGTATGGTTGCCACCCATACGACCCGTGTTGGCCTTCGAACAAAACCCATTGTTATCAACATTTTGCTGTAAAAATGGCTTTACCAAGTGGTTTGAATATGAGCAGATGATGTAGATGATAACCTCCTGATGTCTTTCCCCTCCTTTAATAAAAAACTAAAATAAATAAAACTTCTCAATTTCAATCTCATCTTCCTCATAACCACACTAATCTCAAGTTCATTATCTTTCATTTGGAGAGTGATCTTGTGTAATTAGAAGTCTTTCATCGACATGATAGTGCAAATGGAGATATTCGAGTGCTAAAGATGGTCTAACAGACTTCTCAACTCCCTCTCTCCTCCACATTAAACAGACAACATCATGAATCTACCACATCAGACAATATTAAAGATGGTCTAACAAGTCAAAACAAGATTGAATTATTATTTAAACTTTTGAACCCGGATCAAAATAAGATGGATCATAATAACCGGTAAAACGTAAACATTTTCATAGTTGTAAATAAATTATTTATTAAATATGATTACAAAACATATTATAGAATTAAAAAAAATTATCCAAATAAGACCCCTATAAACACTCTTAGTGACTTTATAATCATGATTCAAGCCAATGCTCATCTACACTACACTTCCTCCTTGAAGACAACTAAACATAATTTTGAGCTTATCGATCAACTAGACCAAGTTCCACGAGTATGCACCGTAGTGAGGCATATGTTATACCGTCCAATACCATGGTGACACGTCATTTTCAAGCACATCACCAACACCAGATCATTTGCACATAAATCGACTGCAAATATTTCAAGATCCAAAAAATAACACCTTTAAAGATGTCAATGGTGAACCATGACCATACGCCTTACTATCGCTCCATAGCGCAAACCCTGTTGGAAAAAACATGAAAATAAAGGTTTTTGTTCTAAAATGAACAACAATAGTACAAATAATCATATTTGAAGCTGATTATGCTTATGATGTTATGTTTTTTTTGAGCAAAAATAAGGATTAATTGCTTAAAATTGCTCAAAATAGCAGCAATAGTTTCACTTCTTTTTGTCAAAGGTAAATTACACTGCTATTATGGGTTAAAAGTATAAAAACATATATTGCTATGATTGGTAACAAAATGAAAGTACGTTCATATTATTGATAATTTTTATATCAAGTGACTATAATCAGTAAAACAGGTAAAGTATTTTGTTATTTTCAGCGGTTAACTTCAAAAATAATCATATATAAAAAAATCAGATAAACAGGATTTGCTGCAATTTGATTATCGAGGATAAACGTAAAATTACTTAAATATCCCTAACTTTATTAAAAAGATTATCTAATTCTGATTTTTGAAGTTGTAATAATCGTGTTGATAAGCAAAGCCGAACAACTGCTTAGCTAAGACAAGAATGCAAAGAATAGATTTAAAAGGGCAAACCTATCCAAAGAAATAAGCCAACTGTTGAAGCCAAGAAGAATTCCTTGCTTATACTTGCACAACTGAATCCATAATCATTGTTATAAACTTATGAATCATTATAACGAAATTAGCTAATATTGCATGATTTATGGATCACTTACAGGTACATGCATATAAGGTTTCCCCAACCATAGAAGAAAGATGCCCAACATGAACCAGTGAACCTGCAGAAAATTGTTAAATCAATCCAGCATAATAAAAAATTACTTTAAAAGAAAAGGGTCAAACGGGTTAAACATATAAATAAAATTACTATAAGGGAAATGGGTCAAACGGGTTACAGTGGCCCAAACTGTATTTTTACTGTGTAAAACCTCCTAAATAAGTTTATAAAAAAATATAGACTATCATTAAAACAATATATCTTCTTAAGACACATTAGTTATGTATTAAAAAACAAAAAATTTGGCCATAAGTGTTTCAGGTCAGACCCATTAACCCATTTCGAGTTTCTATAGGATACAAAATACATGTTTTGACCCATTACCAGACCACCCATTTTTCAATCATGACACACAAACTTAATGCAATATTAATTTTGGCATCTTTAAGAAATATAGAAATGAATTATGATGGAAATAAAGTATACCACATAAGATCTTTAACAAAGAGTGCACGAGGGATTAAAAGTCCATTTCCAGTCATGGCAAGCAGCATTGAGAAAGCCGACAAACCTCTGATGTTTTCAGGATTCAAGAAATTTGTCCACTGTTCAGAACCAATAGTTGTTAATTAATTGCAAAATTTTTTATGAATTTATGCGTTGGTGTATTAAATTCACGAGCTAAAAATGATATATGCTACCATTTGTGCAACAGGCATCCACATGAAAAGAAGTGTAGCAGTCCATCCAGATATTGATCCAACAAATTTGGTGGCATTTTCTGGAAGTTTCCCAATTCGAGCCTGCATGTATGTCAAGTAATTATATAAATTTAACAGAAAACAAAATTCTTCGACAAAATCTAGCCATGTTTTAATACATTTTGGATGACTTAAGTTTTAACCCATTTGACCCGCTTGACCCATTTACTTTTTAGTTAAATCTTTTAGCTTAACCCCATTTGACCCGCTAGAGATCACACATGACACAAGCCAATCCGTTTGTATAAAAATGGATCAAAATTTCCAACTTTAGCAACAATAATCATATTTGGAGATATACTTACTGAATTTATACTCAAATTGCAAATACTAGAAACTTAATTAATGAAACATAATTAATTAATAACTTGTAGCTCACCATGACAACAGTCACCACAGCTATCACAAAAGAAATTATTCCTGGCAAGATACTGTTTGGAACAAAAGGTACAAACGTTGACCACATGACCTGCATTATTCATATGAAATTTGAGATATTCACACTATCATATTTTTTAACTAAAAAAATAATAATAATAAAAAGAAGATTGTTATTACTTGTGGAAGTGCAGAGAGGCCAGCAACAGTAATGAAATCCTCCCAAAAATTCCAGATATTTTGATTAAGCAGTTTAAAATAATTAAAGAAATTAATAAGGAGACCACAAGCAACCACCACAGAAGTAGCAGTAAACTGTGGTACAGGCATGGATCCAGCCATGGCTAGCTGAGCGATGACCGTGTATGTTGATATAACTCCCAAAGTTTGAACCACCATTGCTTCGGTTTCCCCTTTTTTTGCAAAATAAGATAGTAATGAAAGGTTTCCAAGAAGTCCAGTAAACATTCCCTGCCGCCATGTGAACTCATAGATAAATATTTATGTGTATCTAATTATTTAGGGGTCATTTCACACGTAAATTCGTAAATAATCAAGATTAGCGAAACATACAAACAACTGATTATCGGATTATCATAATTTCAACTGATTAACTAGAGGGGTTGTTTAAACAACTTATCTTGAACTTTTCAAAAAACTAATAAGCAATTTTACTTATTTCATATTGATTATTTTTGTCAGATTCAAAACTACAAGCCTACCCTTAGGTGAAGTAGTTTTCAATAAGCTAATTACCTTCTTATAAGTAAAAGCTGTTTCAATAAGTAATCTCAAACACTCCCTGATTCTGATTATCTCATTGTTTAAGGATCATTTTACAGGGGAAGCTATACACACACCAGCCCCTTACTATTCAGACACCTTAAGTTGAACGGGTTGTATGAGTTGCGATATTTTTCTTGTACAGGTTGTATGAGTTGTGTTTTTCTCTTATACAAGTCGTACGATGGAAAGCTATACGGTCTGTATCAATGTTGTAAAAAACAGGATTAATCAGAAATCGGTGAAAAACCTTGTAATTTTGGGCTAGTCGGACAATTAATCGCTAATTGTTCCTAGTCGGACAAAAAACGGTGTTCCGGTGAGTTTTTGTAAATTCCGGGGAATTTTGAAAAATTGTATATAATTTTAAAAATTAAATATATAAAAATGTGTGTGTGTGTGTGTATATATAAATTAAAAAATTACATATAAAAATGTGTATATATATATATATATATATATATATATAAATTAAAAAATTACATATAAAAATGTGTATATATATATAACTGAAAATTACATATAAAAAGTAACAATCCGATTTATCCCGATTGAACCTGATTAATCGCTAGTCGTTACCCCACCGCCCAACTAGTGCCTACCGATTTTTACAACACTAGTCCGTATAGCTTTTCTAACTGACACATAAGCAACGGATGTGACGGCGAACACCACCGACAGATGCTATACAGGGTATAACCTTTTTCCACCATCTACACGGCCCGTATGATGATGTCACCTCGTGTTTTTGATGACGTCAGCTCGTGTAACCACAGTAGGACCCTCATTTTACATGTAAAACCTTAAATAATCAAAATACCAAACAACTAATTACCAAAACTTCAACTAATTCCAACAATTTAACATCACAAAAATCACTCCCAAAACACAATGCCTAAACCAGAACTATGAGAAGACATACATACCAGCCATGGAACAGCAAAAAGAGCAGCCTTATTTCCAGCAAGAAGATTCCGAGCATTCAACACAATTTGAGGCAATTGGAGCAACAAAAAAGGTAGATTTGCAGCTCCAGCAAATTTTGCAGTCAAAGAATCCCATTGCTGTAAACTCTTCTTACTTATCTTCAAAACCCAAATCCAAACAGATTAAATTACTCACCGATCAAAATACAATCTTTATTCAATCGTTCATACCTCGTTTTGTTCTTGGTGGAGAGGGTTGGGGATGTCGGAATCTAGGGCACGGTTTGGTGTGATTCGTAGGATTTTCAATTGAAACGAAGGGTTAATTGAAGAAGTGATACCCAGTTTTAAATTGTGGATTTTTAAGAGGGGAATTGAGAGTTTTGAGAAATGGGGATGGTGTCTGGTTGTGGTTGGCGGTTGAAGAGGCGGAGCTCCGCCCATCGCCGCCACGTAACCCACCGTCATTGTGTGTGTGTGTGAGAGATAGACGATGATGGGTTGGGAGGGAATGGGAATCGGAACGGGCCCCAATTTACACTCATTGCCGTGCATCATTAACGAATCATATTTAACGACAAATTTTGCCTCTTTGCGACGAGAGTTGGATCAAACAGTTATATTAACATGACCAAGTAAAAAAAGAAAAGAAACATACATATGAGATTACGGCTAGTTTGTTGTGGAGATCGAGGTTAACAAATTATATTTAATTTCAAAAAAATATTCTTTTATTTTATTATAAATTCTATTAAATTTGAAAGTTATATCCATTTGTGTGACTTTGTAATGTAAGTGGTCACATTAATTAGTTTTTTTGTCGGTGAAACATAGGGCGAGAAATGATTATATGGGTTGTTTGACTTTGTCAGTTGACACATAAGTCATTTTATTGTCACTCAAACATAGGGAGAGTATGTATGGTGTCTCTTTAACTCCGACATTTTTTATAAAATTCATTTAAATTTAAAATAAAACAAACATACATACCCAGTAAAATCCTATTAAACAGTAGGCTCTAGAGGTGAGATGGAGACAAACTTTCCATCTATCCTATTAGATAAATAGTCTGCTCATTGGGACACCCCCGACTCAAGGAAACGGTTTATACAAATATAAATTTCAGGAAGGTAAAACATATAAGCAGTACACAGCTGAAAACATAAAACAGTTAAGACAAGTAATAGATATAGGTAAACCAGATTTTAAACTGTATAATTATAAATAGGGCAAATTAAAAATATAGAAGTGACTATAGTAAGACAAAATAATATTTTATTGTATAATTTTTTAAATTCATTGTAAGATTATAAAGAGGTATAAGAAGTGACTAATTTTTGAAATGTGAAATAAAGATGGATATGTGGGTAAATGATAGACTTTGCGAACACAAATTGTCCCTAGTGTAGTTGCATCCAGAGGTGCATAAATTGGTTTTTCAAATCAAATCGGTTTGAAATCAAATCAGTTTGAGCGGGAAGAGTTGACCGGTTTTGACCAGCTTCAAATCGGTTTCAAACCAGTTTTTAAGGGGTTTGGATCAATTCGATTTGTTCAAACCGGTTTCCAATCATAGGTTTATAAACCGGGGTTTTGAACCAGTTTAACATTCGGTTTGGATCAGTTTGAAAACCGATTTTTGTTATGCTCCTCTGGTTGTATCTAACTAATTTAAAAGTTCATTCTTAGAGCATTCACATCAGCTTCTGTATATTTGTATGAGTATATTTTGTATATTTTAGGGAGTGGTTTAAAATGATTGTGAGTAGAGAAGAGAGAAAATGTATAAATTTTTTGTATATTTGGGGAAAACAATTTTCACCCGCATAATTTTTTTAATAATTTTTAAAGTGGTTGTGAGTGGATAAGTGAGAAAATGTAATGATAAAGGTATAAAAAAATATTATTTAATTAAAATAAGAGAGAAAAATATAGTGATTTTTAATGTAATTATAAAGATAAGGATAAGAAAACTTATCGGAATGCTCTTAGTGGACCAAACTTTAAAAGCCAATTTAATTCATTTCAAAATATATCAAACTTGACACATTATTGTTTTACACAGCAACACCATTGCCACATCACCAACTTACCTCCATTTTAGATACTAAAGGGTTAGAGAGGTGGGAGTGGTACCCTCCCAACTAGGCCTGATAAACTGGGCGGGTTGGGCGGGTTCGGGTCACGGGTCATAACGGGTTCGGGTCAATATGGGTTAGGAGCAAAATGACTTCGGGTCAAAACGGGTTTGGAGCAAAATTAGTCCGGGTCTAAACGGGTCGTTTTAAAAAAAACTATCAATTGGGTTCGAGTCCAAATGACTTCGCCACCGCCGCCGCCACCCACCCAACCCCTACCCCACCCCCACCCCCACCCCACCCCCACCCGTCACACCCCACCACCCGATCGCCGCCACCACCGCCGGCACCCACCCCACCCACCCACTCCACCCCCACCCGAAACACCCCACCACACCGCCACCGCCCGATCGCCGCCACCACCCACCCCACCCTATCCACCCACCCCACCCTACCCCCCACCCCCACCCTACCCTACCCCTCACTCCACCCGCCCCACCCACCACACCCCGCCACGCCGCCATCGCCCGACTGACGCCACACACCCTACCCCCACCCCCACCCCACCCCACCCATCACACCCCACCACGCCGCCACTGCCCGAGGAAGGGGAGTGGGTGTGGTTTGATGGGTGGGGTGGGGGTAGGGATAGGGTAGGGTGGGGTGGGGTAGGGGTAGTGGTAGGGTGGGGTAGGGTGGGTGGGTTTAGGGTGGAGGTGGGGGGTAGGGTGAGAGTAGGGGGTGGGTGGGGTGGGGGTAGGGTAGGGTGGGGTAGGGTTTGGGGTGGCGGTGGTTGGGGCGGGGTGGGGGTAGGGTTGGGGTGGGGTGGGGTGGGATAGGGTGAGAAGTACGGTTGGGTGGGTGGCGACGGTGGTGGGGGCGATCGCGGCGTGGTGTGGTGGGGTGGGTGGGTAGGGGTGGTATGGGTAGGTGGGTGGGTGGGTGGGGTGGGGGTGGGGTAGGTCGCCGAGACAGGCAGTGGCGGGTGGTTGGCGGCGAATGCGGGTGGCGGTGACGGGTGGGTAGCAGCATGGCATCGGGTGGTGGTGGTGGTGGCGGCGGCAAAGTGTCGAACGCAGCAGGACGTCGAGTGGTGGTGGTGATGGGAAGGGGTGGTGTTAGTGGCGAGGCAGCGGTGGGGGGAGGAGTACAGCGGGAGGCGGCAACAGCGGAGGAGGGGTGGCGAGGGGCGCCGACGCGCCGATGTGGCGGTGGTTGTGGCGGCGAGGCGGCGGTAGAGTGGGTGGCGGTGGGTGGTGGCGTGACGTTGGTAGGGTGGCTATCCCATTTTCATTATTTTTAAGTTAACAAGTTTTATAATACATTTTGACCCATTTACTAATTTGTGGGGACCCAAATTGACCCGTCAACTAATCTGAGATGACTCAAATTGACCCGTTGACTAATCTAATATGACCCAAATTGACCCATATACAATTGATTTTTTACCCAAATCAACCCATTATTTGAAGAATGGGTCAAGATTGTCACCCCTACTCCCAACCAAACTACCCTCCCAAATTATATCAATTAGAAAATGACACCTCACTTAGCCAAACTACCCTCCATGGTGAGAGTGGTACCCTCCAAGTACCCTCAAACTACCCTCATTCCTAAAGCTTCATTGCACTACCCGCTTAAATTGAATAGCGGGTATATATACCCGCTAAAGCTTCAATGCACATTCTACCCGCTGCTACCCTTCTTAGTGGGAGTGGTACCCGTCATACCCGCTGTATACCCGCAGGGGTACCCGCTAGGCACTCCCAGTGCCCTTATTATAATTTATATATGCAAAGTTAGATACATCAAGCCTAAACAATATAGAAGTCATAATCAAGTTACCATTACATAACCTTCTTCATACATAGAGAGAACTAACATGTGCCATAGTCCATAGACATTTGTCTCAACCATTTGGCCAATGGACTTTCTTGGATCCACATATTTTGGCTTTTTAATACAATAAATGAGTGATCCAAGATTGACACAAATTGCTAACACAAGCAAAGAGATCATTGACCAATTACTTATATTTTCTATTCATATTGAACAAATAAATTCACATAAAATTAAAAAAAAAAAAAAACAAACCCTTCTACGCCTAGTCGTTTTCGACATTTCACAAACAAAAAAAAGAAATTTTTTTTGACAACATATGAAAGAAATAGAGGGAATACAGATTCAAAAATCATACTTGAAGAATCATTATGAATGCACATTCATAAGTCATAATTCAACTAACAATTATATCATTACAACTTCCCTTACAGTAGATTTTTCTGTATAAATTTCAAATTTTCCGACCATCAGACGATCCTTCCATATTCATCTCCACCATGGGAAGATGGCAGAATATTGGCGGCAATGGGATGGTTGCCCCTACGCCCTATAGAAAAAAATAACTTCATTTTTATCTGTATGAATTGGTTGATCTGGATTATGTTTTATCTGTAACAAATCAGGGAAAAAATTAACTAAAAAGGAAATGTGTGAAACAGGTTGAAAGTCACCGTGTACATTTAATGCATAAAACCTAAATTGTTTAATTTAAAACATAAGCGAAAAAAAGAAATGATAAAATAGAAAAATCTTTGCCCAGAGTGTATTTTTTATGCAATGACCTTTTAAATAGTTTATTCAAGAAAGCAGGTATTACTAAAATGATGTAAATTTCGTAATAAAATCCGAGACAGTTTATAAAAATTTGGACAAAAAGTGTAACAAGTCAACCGAATGCAACTTGTTTCAGCACTTAGAAAAAATATACGTTTTGATATGTTAGCCAACCTGGTTGACTCGCCAATTTGCCATATCATGATCGATATATACTTATGAATGGATTGATTTAAGTATGTTTTATCCAAGGGACGAAAGGGTAAAGTCAAAGAATTTAGCTAAAAAGAAAATTAACAGGGCAAATGCATTGAAACCCGCCCCAATTGTCTTTTTAATGCACACATCTCCTAAGAAACTTTATGAAAAAAATTAGGATTATTATTCGTATAATTTCCGTCATCATATTTGACACCAATTATTTAAAAATATCAAAAAGAACTTTTACAAAAAAGTGTTCCGGCTGGACGTGCACAACCCATTTCAACCCGTACCAAAAAGCAGCGATTTTGAGCCGTTAACCAACCCGCCCGACCCGTTCAGTTTGCCACACTTCCATATTTTATTAGCATAATTCCAAGAACAATTTAAAGAAGAAATAAATAGGAAGGATGGTTAAAGTACCCCACGGTGCAGTATTGTAGCTTCCAGGGGAACGAGGACCCCCTGAATTGAAATTTAAAAATGGGGCCTGGGCCTTGACATGATTCCACTCACCACCACGAGCACCCAATGACCGCCCGTGACTGAACCGTTGAACCGGTTGTTGACCTAACCGGCTAGGTGAAAACTGTGAGAAGTGGGGCATCAAATGGGAAGAATTCATCATAGGATGAACATAAACACCAGGAGACGATTCTGCATGTGGAAATGCTTCAACAGGCCCGTTTTGCCTGCACAGAATAAAACATAGTTAACCAGGTTGAAGAAAATAGAACAAATAAAAGTAGGGTTCATTACAACCAAATGTATTGTATTTAATAAAAACATGTTTTTTTTCCCATTGTATACAACATACTTTCACTTTTTACCATTGTAAGTAATTGGTGACCTGGCAGACCGCCACATCATCAAACGGTGTCAAGTTACCATTTTGCCTGCTATAGAAGGGTGTGTTAGATATAGTGGTAAAAAAGAAACATTTATTTTTTCTTAAATACAATGACAAAGGTGAAAGTTATATTTTCATGTAAATAACCCCGAAATCTAAGGTTTATTACATCAAAATGTTACTTTCACCTTTTTGTCATTGTATGCAAGAAAAAATGTTTTTCCCAATGTATGTATAACATTTAGTTTTTTACCATTGCATGTATTAGACAGTTGTATATAAGTATACTAGAAGGGATTAATGTGTAATTATGTTCTCTATTTATACTCATTGTAATCTCTCTTAATCAATACAATACACAATACAATAATACCAAAGATTAACTTGGTATCAGAGCTAGTTCTCTGCAAACCCTAATCAGCCGCCACCCTATTTTTTTTTTCCGATCGGCCACCACCACAACAGCAGATCTCCCTTATCAACCACCAAATCAATGGCGTTGCTTGCTCCTTTCACAACAGCCGAGAAGACCAATCACAACTCTCACAAGTTTGGTTTTACCCTTTCTTCCACCAACTATGGTTATTGGAAGACTATGATGCAGCCTTTTCTTGTAACCAATCGCCTTTTTGGTTATATTGATGGATCTATTCCTTGTCCCAATCCCACTATCACAATTCCCCCTGCTGACAAAAGCAACGATCCCACCATCCAGCAAAATCCCAATCATGAAACTTGGGTTTCCAACGATGCTCATGTGCGTATGCTGCTTCTTTCTACAATCTCTGAAGGTGCTTTTCAACATGTTCAAGGCACTTCTTCTCGTGAATTATGGCTAGCCTTGGAAAGAGCCTTTGCCCCCAATACGTCTTCTCGGGAATACACCCTCAAACAGCAGTTGCAACGCATCCAGATGGCAGACGATGAAGCTGTCACTCCCTGCCTCACACGTGCACAAGCGTATGCTGATTCTTTGGCAAACATTGGAGAACCTGTTAAGGAAAAGGATCTTGTCATGCATGTGTTAACTGGTCTTCGTGAAGAGTACAACAGTTTGAAAGCCACCATCTTAGCCCGTCAATTTCCTACTACATTTGCTGAATTATATGGTCTTATCTCGGATCATGATTACATGGTTAAGAAACCTGCAACGGCTTCTCCACAAGCCTTCACCGCCACCACTACTGGACAGCCACTTGCTGCCACTTCTTCCATACCTAATGACACCCTTACTGCACTTCAACAACTGTTGTCCTCAGTGGGCCTTACTGTCCAGTCACAATCTCCTCAACCGCAAGCCATGTTTGCCTCTCGTGGTCGAGGTCGCAACTATTCCAACCGTGGTCGTGGTGGCCGGAGCAGCTTTCGTTCTTTCAATAACAATAATGGAGGCAACCGAGGTACATTTAGTTGGGCAACTAATCAGCATATGATTCATGGTACTTGTAACAGGTGTGGAATCGCGCACATACCGTCTCATTGCCCCAACCGTGACCCCAACACATCAAGGTCACGGCAGCCCACTGCTAACTATGCTAATCATCGCTCGCAATCTTCAAACGCATGGCTGCCCGACACTGGCTCCAACAGCCATGTTGCTTCAGATCTCCACAGCCTTGATAATTCAGAACCTTATTACGGTGAGGACTCTCTTCATGTTGGCAACGGTGAGGGTTTACCTATTTTACACATCGGTTCCACTTCACTTCACTCTCCCACAAAAACCTTTTCAATATCCAATACACTTCATGTTTCGCAAATTAAAAGAAACCTTCTTTCTGTTCAGAAATTTTGTCTTGATAATAATGTTTTCTTTGAATTTCACTCCACTTTTTTTGCTGTGAAGGACACGCTTACACGCAATACCCTCCTCACGGGTCCAAGTGACAACGGGCTCTACTCCATCCATCTTCCATCACTTCATCCTCTTCGCAAAGTTGCTTTTTCTGCTGTTCGTGCATCTGCTGATACATGGCATCGAAGACTCGGGCATCCACATCCTGATCTTTTGAAGTCAATGATTTTAAAATTTTCACTTCCTGTTAGTAATAAAAGTTTGAGTACCTCTTGTACTTCTTGTCACATGGGGAAATCCTCAAAACTTCATTTGTTTTCTTCCACTTTTAAAAGTAACAATGTCTTGGATTTAATATTTTGTGATGTTTGGGGGCCAGCACCTGTTAAATCTTTCAATGGTGACACTTACTTTTTACTTTGTGTTGATCATTTTACTCGTTATATGTGGATTTACCCATTAAAACACAAATCTGATGTATGCATTATCTTTAAAAACTTTCATGCTATGGTTGAGAGACAATTTCAAACAAAATTAAAATCTGTCCAAACAGATTGGGGTGGGGAATTTCGACCTCTCTCCTCCTTCTTCTCTTCACTCGGCATCATTCATCGTCTCTCATGTCCTCAGACCAGTGAACAAAATGGGTTTGTTGAGAGACGCCATCGACATGTTGTGGAAACTGGCCTCACCCTTCTCGCTCAATCAGGTGTACCTCAACATTTTTGGCATTTTGCCTTTGACACGGCGGTATATCTCATTAATCGGATGCCCTCTCGTACCGCCTCAAAAGTCTCTCCCTTTGAACACATCTTTCATCACTCACCTGATCCCTCCTTCTTACGTGTGTTTGGTTGTCAATGCTATCCTCACTTGCGTCCTTACAACAACCACAAAATGGATTTTCGTTCCTTCCCATGTGTCTTCCTTGGGTATAGTACCTCTCATCATGGTTACCGTTGTCTTGATCCCAAAACCAATCGTCTCTACATTGCACGACATGTACGTTTCAACGAACATCTTTTCCCCTTCTCTCAACCACCTCCTCTCACACCTCTCTCCTCTACACTTGATCCTTATGTTTCATCATTTCCTATACCTCCCGCCTCCGAACCATCATCCACATCCACCTCAGCCCAACCACCTATCCCTCCCCAACCGCAACCATCCACTTCGTATCCGGACCTCACCCCTATCCCTCAACAGCCTACCTCTCCTTTTCAAACCTATCATCGCCGCAACAAACAACCCATTTTCACTGCAACCAGTCCCCAACAGCCTATTCCCACTCAAACAACCCACACTCAATCATCCACTCCACCACCTCCTACCCGCAACCGTCCAGCCAACCTTCGCCAAAATCCTCCCCAAACCATACCCTATAATCCATCAGCCTACACTACCACTAAACAATCCACCCAAACCGAGCCCACAACCTTCACTGTTGCTAACAAGAGTCCTCAATGGTGGGACGCCATGACTGCAGAATACAATGCTCTCATGAAAAATGGTACTTGGACCTTAGTCCCATCGGTTTCAAATGCTAATGTAGTTGATTGCAAATGGGTTTACAGGATCAAACGGGATCAAAATGGTGCTATCACGAGATACAAAGCTCGTCTCGTTGCTAAAGGTTTTAACCAACAAGCTGGTGTTGACTATCATGAAACCTTCAGTCCCGTTGTAAAGGCCACCACCATTCGAGTGGTTCTTTCCTTGGCCGTTACCCAGGGTTGGTCTCTACGGCAGTTGGATGTTCAGAATGCCTTTTTAAATGGGAATTTACATGAGACTGTTTATCTACGCCAACCCCCTGGCTTTATTGATCCTGCCAAACCAAACCACTTATGCCTATTACACAAATCATTATATGGCTTAAAACAAGCACCTCGAGCATGGTTCCAACGATTATCTGGGGCTCTTCAGAATCTGGGGTTCAAGGGATCCAATACTAACCCGTCACTCTTTATTTACTCCTCTGCAGGCACTCTTTTATATATGCTCATGTATGTTGATGACATCATTTTAACCGGCAACAATCAGGCTGCCATAGACACGGTGGTTAAACACTTGAGCAAGACTTTTGCATTGCAAGATCTGGGCCCTCTCACTTACTTCTTGGGAATTGAAGTTACCTCCAAAGAGTCAAATTTACTACTTTCTCAGAAAAAGTACATATTGGAAATTTTAAGCAAGGCAGGTCTCTCGCAATCCAAACCCGTTTCTTCGCCGTGCTCCACCTCGGCCAATCTGGCCCTTGGCGACAGTCAACTTTTTGACAACCCGGTTCGATATCGACAAATTGTTGGGGCTCTCCAATATCTCACTCTCACCCGGCCGGACATCGCTTTTGCTGTTAACAAAGTATGTCAGTTTATGCATTCGCCCACCGACAATCATTGGTCTGCGGTCAAACGCATTCTCAGATATCTTCAGGGCACGTTAGATCATGGTCTTTTCTTCAAACGAGCTTCGGGTTCTACGTTACATGCTTATACAGACGCTCACTATCGACCTATCACTGCCTACTCAGATGCTGACTGGGCTGGTTGTCCCGATGACCGTCGATCCACTGGGGGTTTTGCCATTTATCTTGGGAATAATCTTGTCTCTTGGTCAGCGAGAAAACAACGGACCGTATCTCGGTCTTCAACCGAATCCGAATACAAAGCCTTAGCCGACACAGTTGCTGAGCTTACTTGGCTTGAAGCACTTCTACGTGAACTCAGCATTCCAGTCAAGTCTGCTCCAGTCTTATGGTGTGATAATCTTGGTGCCACATACTTATCAGCTAATCCCGTTTTCCGAGCTCGCACAAAGCATGTAGAAGTCGACTTTCATTTTGTCCGAGAAAAGGTCGCTCAAGGAAAACTCTCTGTTCAATTTATCTCTACACACGATCAAATCGCTGATATTTTTACCAAGCCTTTACCATCAGAAAGATTCTTGATCCTACGGGACAAGCTTCAGCTCACTTCCCGGGCTTAGCTTGAGGGGGACTATTAGACAGTTGTATATAAGTATACTAGAAGGGATTAATGTGTAATTATGTTCTCTATTTATACTCATTGTAATCTCTCTTAATCAATACAATACACAATACAATAATACCAAAGATTAACTGCATGTAATTAACAATCTATACAAGGTAAAAATGGCAATGTGGCACACCACCACGTCATCAGAAAATTGTTGAATAGAAGGATACTTGGCTACTTGCATACATTGATAAAACTAGAAGTATGTTGCATACAATGGAGAAAACCATTTTTTTCTTGCAAGGATGAAAAGGCGGAATAAAACTACATTTGCGTGTAATTAACACATAAATTAACTGCAATCTTCGAATAAAAAAGATCAATGGAACTTACCTTTGTGTTGACAAATTTGAGTTTGACATATGGTTGAATCGTCCAACCCCAACAAACGGTTCAGTAGGAGAAAAGGCTTGATTAATTTGCATACTCTTACTGAATTCCATTGTCATGTTGTTCAAGTCTGAAGAATCATCTTGAAGAAGCAGTTCATCACTGAAGAAAAAGTCAAGCAAGAATGGTTCATCAGTGAAGGAAAAGTCAAAGAAGATAACATCTGATTTTTTTCAGACAAGAAGTCATGAGACAGAATCACCATCATTTTACTAACATCCCACTTAGCAATCTATTCCAAAACTATTGTGGTGGTTTGGTAGCCTCCTGGCAATTTCAGCCCGTTTACTTCTAAATAGCCCGAGTTAGGTTATGATTTATCTCTAACGGGTCAAATTATAAATATTCCCACCCTCCCAAGAAAATCGGCACCTTTCAACTTTAGTCAGCCCCAAAAAGAATGTATCGATTGCTAGATAATACATCAAGTTTCCCATTCTACCCTTACAACATTATGACAGAACTGCATTAATTATAGATTCCTAGAAACCGTGCGCATTTCAAATCGGTAAAAATGTAAAACTGACATTTACCTATTACAAAATGCATTGCTTGTACATTCCTTTGCTTTTCTTTTTTTTTTTCTGGTGGGCTCGACACAATATAAGACTAAAAAAAACTAAGGCATCACCTGTAATTAGGATCCCAGACTCCGGGATCAAGAAGTGAACTGCTAGCTTCAGGTTTGTCATGAATCACACCTTTGGGATGCAAAAATGGTTTACTCGAACCAAATGAACTGTGGGCCCCAGCACTTCCACTATTCCTTTGTTGTTGTTTACGATTTCCAGCATTTAAATTCGGTGCACTAACATCAGAAAGTTGCCCCTGCCAATGTGCAGAAGACGCGCTTTCTTGAGTTGGTATATTACCAGAATACCCTCGTCCTTTTCTTCTCATCTGATTTCCTGGCACCGTTCCTTTTCCAAGGGGCGACCCATGACAGTTCCCTCTAGAAGGGGAACTAGGGCCATAATGTCCAGGAGATCCAGCTGTCACTTGGCTATATGGAGTGAATTGTGATGGACTAGTGCCTAGTGACATAGGTGCAAAATTGCCAGCTGGACTGAACCCGAGCCCGTTTCCATGTGGGATTTGCATCATTCTTCGCCTAGCGTTAGGACTGCTTCCAAGCACGGGGGTATTTTGTGCATAGTTGTTCAAAGGTGATGGGCCCACGGGTGAATAATATGCGAGCATATTACTGTTATCTCCATAACTACCATAACTACTTCCAAGTCCAGTGCCATCGTTATAACTGCCATGACTTCCTAAACTTCCAAAATTACCCCCATGTGCATAAGGCAATTGGAAATGAGAGTTGTTATACATTGCAACCCGATTTCCACCAAGAACCTACATGTAATAGCAATTGGAATTTGGAATTGTCAGAATCAGATAATTAGTTTGTAATAAAATAGGGGTTTTTGGGTGTGCGTTTTAAATTGATTATGTGACGTTGATAATTAGAAACAAGATAATCATTTGTAACAAAACAAGCTATAGAAAATAGTGTTGGTATGTTTTTCTACTGTTTGAAGTAATAATAAGAGATAACTAGATGTCTTGAGTGTTAGAAAATTTCTAACAATTTAAGAAACCAATAATAAAATGATTAAAAAAGATGGCGTGAAAAAAAAGTGGTGCTTTGAAAATGAGGGTCTCTCTCAAATCAAGTTGGAAAAAAGGGTAAACAGGTAATTTACTTCATCCTTAGACAATCAAATTCGTTATATTTGGTACATTACTTGTACCCTAATCAGATAATCAGTTCCAAAACGTAAAGCCAAACACCCTAAATGAACAGCAGTTGCTCACATTAGGCGAGAGACCTGCAGCAAACCAATGGCCCCCAGCAGGATGATGATCAACCTTGACATTATGAGAAACGGGCTGCATTGCCAAAAAAAAAGGGTAAATATGTAATTACGTATTCATTTCAATAGTTAGACCCAAAGGAGGATTAACTAGAGGTGGCAAAATGGTCCGGGTTGAATAGCGGAAACGGGTAACCTTTTTGTGGCTTCGGTCCGGATCAGCTCATATTCAACTGCAACAATTTATGTCCAAAATTTTACATTTTTTAAAACAATGTGTCAAATATGATTACCAAAAAGTTATTATATTTCAATACAAATCTAACTTTTGTAATAAAATGATTTAGAAAGTTTTAACTTTTATGCATTAAAATATTCTGTAGTGATTTTCAACCCGTTTAACTCATTCGACCCATTTCTTTTTCAGCTATTGTTTAAATTTTACCCGTTTGATATGTGAAAACATAAAACATAACCCAAATTAATAAATTATAAGTAAATGGGTCAAAATTGCCACATTTGGGATATAAACAAGTGATTTGTACATTAACCATACTAACTAAGAAAAGATTGAAAACGAATTAAAAAACAATTAAATAATTAACTATTAACTAATCTTCTTTATAAGTCAACAAATATTGCTCACCACACGAGGAGCCTCAGGAGCAGGCATATAAGGACAAGTAAAAGGTTCCCCGGTAACAAAAGGATGCTTAGAAGCCTGCACTATGATATATCATACCATCAACATCAACATTGTCATTAATATTCTTTTAAAATATTAACAAAATAACAGAAAATGGCATTCAATAACCTGCAAAGGTGACCACCTCTTAGCTGGATCAAATTCTACAAGTCCCTTCAAGAAATCAAACAGCGATAGTCGCAATTGATTTTCTGTAGTGTATTTTTTTCATAAAATCACCATCATAAATTTATAAATAATTTGGGGAGAAAAAATCTACTGACTTAAGGATATAAAGCTAACCTCTAGCCAAATCTTCTTCTTCCAGGTCTTTTTTATAAGGATACTTTTTCACAATTCCTTCAAGATTCATGTGATTGAAGTACTCCTTTCCAATTAAAGGTTTTTTCATTTCTCTCTGAAGCAAAACAAAATTAAAAGAATAAATAACTAAATAAATAAATAAAAGGCAAAAGTGCCCATAGTAGCTATTGAAACAAAGAGAAGTCTTCTCATAAAGATATAAAGTCAACAATCTTTTTTATGAAAATGCACAGGCTGATTTCTGTTACGACAAAGAAGTTTCTTTAGGGTTTCATAATAGATACACGAGTTTTTGAGCACGTGTTTTGAAATGAAAGTTACAATATCGCCTAATTTCAATAATATTCATTTCATTCTAAGGATAATACGGATCCGGTTATCCGGATTGAAACCTGGGTCAGACCTGAATTGAGCGCCAATTTCTGACCCAGTTTCCCTTGGCGCCAGATTTTGCTAGAGCCATTCAATTAGGAGCAGTTGGTGAAGTGGAAGGAGTGGGGCAAATGTTTAGGATTAGTAACTGCTCTTTTATTTCGTTTAAGTATTTTCAATTCTGCGTTGTTTGTTTTTAGTCTAGTATTTGAATTTGGTATTGTCTTTGTAATTTGGAGATTCACCCATCTCGAACTGGGTTGTCTATCAGTATTTTTCTATCCATCAAACAGCCAACTTTTGGGTTCTAACAGATACAAAGATAGCCCTTCATGTACGTCTCTAATTTTATGTGATTTGTATAAATGAAACAAAATAATAATTACTTCTAAAAATAACAGAAAAATGAAAAATGAGCACTTACAGCTTCATATTCTTCTTCACTTAATGCTTGGTAAATACTTCTTCCATAAGAAGCTTGACTGCCATCTTCATGGTTTACACTCCCTACACGCTTGAAGAACTTGCTAGTGTTTTTGGCCTCTTTCAGCACATAATCAGGTGGCTGTTCCCTAAGCAAATAAAGAAAATACAAACAAAAGAATTTATATGAAAATTTAACACCAAAAACTAAACCATTGGCCCAAATTATGTATCTTTTTGTAAGAGAAATAATTTCTTTAAAAACACAGAGTTATAATTTACAAAGAGTAATATACCCGATTATTTTTATCATTCTTTTTAGAAGATCAAATTCTGATGCTCCTGGAAAAAGGGGCAGGCCAAGAAATAGTTCAGCCACTATACACCCAAATGACCACATGTCAATGGCAGTTGTATACCTGAGGGATGGTTAAAGTCTAACAAAAGTTCGCAAGTATTAATACGATCCAAATGCTTTAAATATATAATATTAAGTTATTAATATTAATATTAAGGGTATTTTGGGATTGTAATCGGAGATGGATAAGTGACTTAAAAATTTCATAATAATCAAGTTACGAAACTGTCCTCAACTTAAAAAGCTTCCTCTTAAATATGAAGGTTATAATTGTAAAATGTCAATTTCCTCTCCCTTTCTCTCCAACTTTGGAGCCCAAAAAAGATTATTCTCCTTTCTCTCCCTTCTTTTCAGCCCATTACTCTTCTTTTCTATTTTCTTTTCTTCTTTTCTCTCTAGGTGGTTGGTGAATTATGGTTAAAAACGGTTAATGATTATTAACTTATATATAACCACCTTTTGGTGGTTAGTGATTATAGTTGAATACTTTGTTATTTTTGAACTTACTATTTTAAAAGGTTAGTTGCTAACCACAGTTCTTATGGTTATGGTTAGCAAAACCTTACTATTAACAAATAACAATTAACAATAATATAACAGCAGATTTTGAATTAAAGATGCTAATAAAAATATAACAGCAGATTTTGAATTAAAGGATACTGATATCCTAGAACAACTTCAGGGGATCTGTAGTATCGACTCTGCAGAAGAAAATTATAAGAATTTAAAGCAATGTTTTATCAACTAACCAAAATTCAATCACGCAACTTTAGGATAATGTATTAGTTACAAACCTGGATATAAGAATAAACGGTGTGATCTTCCATGCATGCAGAACCAAAGTCAATAATTTTGACTCTTAATGGCTTCACACTGTAGTAAACAATAGACAGCAATATAAGGAGCAATGAGTTCAATCAACAGAAAAATAAAAAATATAGAGACAATTCGACCCATTTACTTATCATGGGTTGATTTCGGTTCCAAACTGGTCAAACGGGCCAAATATATAAAACATAGCTAAAAGTAGAACAGGTCAATGTTGGACTTAATCTTTGTTTAGTTCACATGAGAAAGTTCAAGGGGGTGTTTTGGAGTATTTCGAAACAAATGGGTCAGCTTGGAAATTTAACCAAATATATAAAACATAGCTAAAAGTAGAACAGGTCAATGTTGGACTTAATCTTTGTTTAGTTCACATGAGAAAGTTCAAGGGGGTGTTTTGGAGTATTTCAAAACAACTGGGTCAGCTTGGAAATTTAGGTTATTTGAATTGGTTTGTGAGTTAATTTAGAGTCTGCGTATGTTTTAGTGTGTTTAGGAGTTTTTTATTTGTTTGGATTTATCAATTAAGTGTCTAAGTCAAGTTAGGTTCAGTTTACTTTTCCTATTTATAAGGTTGCTGTGTTCGCAAGTTTTAATCAATGAAAAGAATGGAATTTACAAGAATTACTACTCTTCCTTCTGTTCCATTATTGCAAGCAGCAATATTCCATCTGGTTGAACATGTTTGTGATTAACTAAGGGATCTTGCGCCATCAGTCAAATGGGTTGAAACTTGAAAGTTGCCCAAAACCTATTTAACAACCTCCTGAATTGTTTTTATTCGCAGATTTAGGTTCAGTTTACTTTTCCTATTTATACTAAGAGTGTCTTTATAATCATAATTGACGCGTTAATTATTTAAAATATAAAAAAAATGAACCGAAAGTGTTTGCTGTCAACCCAACCTGACCCAGCCTGTTTTGAGTCTTTTGACCCTTTTCAACCAAGCCCATTTCCTTCCAAAGTAGGCAGCTCACCTCGTGCATAAAAGGATGTTCTCAGGTTTTAGATCACAATGGATAATAGCAGCATCCTTCATCAGAGCTAATCCGTATAAAATCTAGTACATAATATATCAATCGTTCAAATAGGAATAAATTATAATATTTACACAGAAATATTAAGCAATCTTAACCTGCTTTGAGAATAGCTGCACTATGCTCAGTGATAATCCCCGGAAATTATTTAACTTTATAAGCTCATACCTGATGTAACATCAAAAATAAAACAAAAAAATCAGACCCAAATAATATCACAAATTAAACAAAAAAAATCAGACCCAGATAATATTCAATGTAAAAGCTTTATACAACAAACTGAAACTTACAAATTTGCATCGAGCTGTTCAAAAGCAATGCACAAATGGCGTTGATATACAAAGTACTCATAAATTCGGACAATGTGATGCTTATCCTCAGGGTCAAACTTATTGTTTAGCTGAAAATTACCAGAAGTGACACCCAAATGTGATTAATCTCATACATTACTCTAAATTCAAAACCTTAGACAGAACAAAGTACTTACTGTTGTCAATATGGTAACTTCAACCAATGCTTGCTGATAGTATGCAGGTTGATTTTTAATGATTTTAACAGCAACAAAACGGTCAAGTTCTGCAACCCAACATTTAGCAACTTGCCCAAATGTCCCCTGCCCAAGCATATCCTTTACAATATATCTGAAAATAATCCGGAAAATAGAAGAAAAAAAAGTGATTAGATAAATTCAATCAAACAAGAAAATTCAAGTGGAAATAGTAACCTTCTGCGAGTTTCTGAATTAACCAGGGGACAGTTTACGGTTAAAATAAGGTCTGAATTTTCATTATCATAACCATCATTAAGTACTCCAGCAGATGGGATTGTCAAGAACCGTTTTGGGTTTAATTCTTCTGAATAATTAAACTTTGGATTGCATATTCGGTATGTCTCAACAATACCCTTGGTTAATCTTGATACCAACTGCAAAAAACAATTATTTATGTCACCACGGTGCCTTTCATAATGAAGTACACATGTTTTTCATTAAGGAAAAGGCAAATGTCACAATAAATTAATCAAGTTTGATCATTCAAATTTTTGGTTAAGATATTTGGCCACTCAAATTTCGACTCTGTTAATGTTAAAAAAAATTGAAAAATTTACATGCAAAGCTATATTACAACTTATACATGTTGACTGACATAGCATATCAATGGTGTAAAATAGTTGACGCAACGCAAGGACCCAATTATATAAAACTAATGATCAGTGGCGCCCTGTCAGCTACTTAAGGGATGTCTATGATTGCTTACTAAAATTGCCTTTTGAAATAAGCAGGATGGAACAAGCAATTTCAATGAAAATCTTATTTCACTCATAACTAATCAGATTAAGGGTTCGGATAAGCAATCCCAAACGCCTTCAATACACTAATACAGCTAAATGAGGTATCAAAACACAATCAACAAATAAGTAGTTTTACTAAGCAATCCCCATTTCCAAACACCCCCTTACACAATGGTCATTCATATCATCCATTTTATGCAATTGGGAAGCTATGTCAACTAGTTGAAAATAAAACACAATGTTTAAATAAAACCGAAACTTAAGTGGTTAAACCTCTTACAAACAATGGTGAAACTTGATTACTATTACAAAACCTTCAAATTGATCCTAATAACTTCACCATATGAACACGATTTCACTAGTTATACCAGCATCCTAAAATCCATTCTAAATAACTTAACTTAAACAAGCATTCAAGCTTGGTTTTAAATTGCGCGATGCGCATCCGATGCGTTTTGTCCAAAAATCTGATGCGCGATGCAAGCGCATCATGTATGTCATGCGTTCTTTATTAAAAAATACTAAAAAATTAATTATACCTAATATTTTAACATGTTAACTATAAAACATTAAAAAATTAAAAAAAAATAGATAAATAAATACCAAAATAAGTCTAACTCTAAATGTACAATTAGTTTATGCGTAAGGTATTATAATAAATAAATAGTAAAAAAGCTTTAGTTATGACTTACAACTAAAGAAGCTTGATGTACAAGTAGAATATGCATAGATTTATTAATGAGCATTTTAAATGTAAATAAAGACTATAAATAGAAGCTTTAGGGTTTCTAAAACATTTCCAGCTAAAACATTTCCAGCCGTCAGAGCCATCTTCTCCTTCTCCATCGACTCTCCAAGCTTCTCACCCTTCTCCAAGAGTTCTCCTTCATCTCCAGGTAAATACCACCTTCTAAACTTAAAGATCCGACCCAGGTCCTAAATACGTGTTGCACGCAACATAGCGCATTTTGCAATGAGCGCTTATTGCGCAAAACGCCGCAATATCAACGCATCATGTAAACGCTACGCATCAAGTGCAGCGATGCGCTGAACCAAACGCATCAGCGCAAAACGCATTATGCGCGCAATTTAAAACCAAGCATTCAAGTAGAACAAAATATATGATAAACATTACAAAAGAAAAAATCAGTCACGTATCTTTTAACAAAAACACCCGAATTTTGTGTTCTTGCTGCAGTGTGAATAATAGATTAATAGGGGCCATTCATATGATCCATTTTATGCAATTGGCAAGCTATGTCAACCAGTTGAATAATAAATCACGATATTTAGACAAAACCAAAACTTAAGTGGTTAAACCTCTTAAAAACAATGGTGAAAATTGCTTACTGCTAAAAAAACTTCATCTTGAATTATGATCCTAATAACTCCATCATATGAACACGATTTCACTAGTTGTACGGTTATACCAGCATCCTAAAATCCATTCTAACTTACTGTAAACAAGCAGAATAAATTACATGATAAACATTAGAAAAGTAAAGATTTTGATGGGTCAAAAATCACTCACAGGTCTTTTAACATTATGTGTTCTTGCTGCAGGTTTAATAATCGGGCCAGCATAAGGTCGAAAAACAAGCTGTCTAGGAGTCCATGGTGCTGATGTTAACTTATCATCTGCTGCAACCATAGTGCTGACCTCATCCATCAGTGCTCCACCACAATTCAGCCGAAAAATGTAATAATTAAAATAATCAAAGTATCAGAATGCGTTAATCTTCCACCAAATTGAAGTAATTTACCAGAAGACTGCAATCCCATTATCATATTAAAACCCTAAAACCGTCATTAACAAATCAGAACTTTCAGATCCATCAAAGTAATAATCCCCAAAATTGAAGAGTGAAACTATATCTGACGACGATTATAACAACAGATTCAACTCAAATGCATGTGTATTAGGTTTCCCGACGAAGATTGAACGATCGAATTCACAAATCCATCATCGGCACCGAAAAGGGGGTTTTGAATCTTCGAAGCAATTGCAGACGATTCCTTAATCTTGTTGAATTACAGCACATGAAGCCTCACTTTTAGTATCGAATTTAACGGTGAGATGATTAGGATGGTTGGAGTGTTGAATTAGGGTTTATATTCTACCGTTGTTAAATCCAATCCAACAAATTGATCTGTGATGCTTTATGACACATCGTTGACCGCTATTAAAAGTTTAGAATCCCGTCTCATTTAAACATGCGTCCATAGATTTCATTTGGTTAAGAGTAAGCATGTAATGTATTTGAATAATCAATGTATGTGGACTAAAACTTGGAAATATACAAGGCTTTAATATTTCCTTCAATCATAAATCTAGTTTGATTTTCATTTTTGTGTTAAAACAATGTTTTCAAAACTTGATCGGACAGACATTTACCGGTCGGACCGAATTTAAAAACTGGATAACATAATAATTATTTTAACTGATGATAAAAGATAAAAACTACTATGAAAATATACTCTAAATAAATTTAAAATCAAAAAATAGTATTATTAATTTAAAAATTAATAACTATATAAAATCAAAATTCAATTTTATTGAATATAGTTGTAGCCATGGTTGTAAAACAAGGCATTCGAGTATGAGTGCTCCCCGAGTAATCGCTACAAGATAGGTTACCGAAGCCCGAGTACTCTAGAACTAGGTCGAGTACTCCCCGAGTACTCTCCGCCTAGGTTGAGTACTTCCCGAGTACTCCCGACTCCGACTAGGGAACGCTTAGCGAATTTTGCGACCATGGTTGTAGCCTTGGGTCTTGGAAACAAACAATAGCCTCAGAAGTGGGAATGACTGAATAAAAAGGAAGCAGATAAGCGGGCCGAAGAGATTACGGATTTGGAAGAAATGATCAGATTCTACCAATTCAAAGTGGGGGGCAGACACCTGGGTGTGGGAAGCGGACTCGACTTGGTCTTTCTCTACTGTATCACGTAGAAACTGGATTGATAACAAAACTGTTTACGAACATGGAACCGGATATCCGTTGGATCAAATGTGTTCCGTTAAATGTCAGATGTTTTATATGGAAGTTGGTACGATACAAGCTTCTAATGGCCTCTTCCTTAATTGCTTGAGGCGTCCCGATTCAGTCTCCTTTATGCCCCTTATGTCAACTTGAACCGAAAACAGTGGACCGCTCCTTTCTTCGATGCCCAATCGCTATGGCAGTATGGAACAAAATTGGTTGTTGGATATGGGTGATTTCTCTAAACCATCGGACTGTCTCAGACTTGGTTACACATCTACACAACGTGGCAAGATCAAAAGAAGGAAAGTGATTTGGTGTCTAATTGGATATTGCACGCTTTGGTTATTGTGGAAGATGAGGAACAAGTGGGTGTTTTCAAAGGCTAGAAAATCGGTGTAGGAATTAGTGGAAGACATAAAAGTTTTGAGTTTTAAATGGAAGGAACATAGGTGAAACATCCTACTTTTACTATATTAATTTATCAGAGTTTATTGCGGAAAACGTGTCCTAGATCAGTAAAACCTTACCGTAACGGCTAAGGTAACTTTTCATTTATAATAATATTGTTTTACAAAAAGGATAATATAAATACATTATCCTATATAGGGATCTTTTATCTCCGATCAACCTTGTCCACAGGAAGCTCTATTCCACGTGTTTCTTTCATGTAGTGTTTGGAAAACGTTTTTGAATTAGCTTACGCTAAATAAGTACACTCATCGTTCATTTTATTATGAACCCTTTAGGTTCTTATTATTCAAGTTTTCTAGGGCTATCGAGCCCATGTGACCATCTCCGGACGTACCTCCGGTCACGCTTTCATATATTTTATGGGTGTGCTAACCCCCTCGCGACCATCATAGACCGTATCTCCGGTCCGAGTATTGGCAAGGTCCTTATACTCGTCAGTATAGACCCCTTGAATTTGTCACGAAGACTCATTCGTTCCTCAGCCCCATAGGCTTGGAATCTTTTACTCTTTCAGCCCCGAAGGCCTAGAGTTTCTTTTTCTTTTTCTTTTCTTCTTTATTTATTGAGATCCACCTTACAGGCCGGGTATCTCATTTCATTTGGGACCTTGAGTATTTTTGACTCACAGCCTCCCAAATGTATCAAGCATTTGTTTTCATTTCATGTATATGCTTGATTTATCCACCAACCAGTCCTCACCTTAAAACTTCGTAACGGTTTCTCCACGATGCATTATAAGGGTTTATATATTGGAAGTAAGTGGTGTATCCACCACCCCTCTAACACTTCGTGAGTACTCCGTTATTCCATTTTAGGGTTTAGACTCGTTCCATCATATTCATTAATGTTTGCACGTATCATCATGCATTCACGTATTCATCATACATTTCACGTATTCATATTCATCACGTGTTCATATTCATTATGCATGGTATACTTTCATCTCATATTCGTATTAGTCATATATTGTAAACTGGGGTGATCTTCCTTCCAGAGTAGTACCTCCAACAGAGATGTCCCTAGGAAAGAGCGACGGGTATAGGAGAGATTTATACACCGCTCTTTCCTAGACAAGACATTTTGTTTGCCAGATAACTACATACTGGTTGGATGTTCTCCCGTACGTTTACTATATTTCTTTATTAGTCTATACCCCTAAACATTCATAATGGTTTCACCACGAAGTACACAAGAGGTTTATATATAGGAAGTACCAGCGACGTATCCACCACCCCTTGGATACGTCACGATTATTCCATTACTCCCGTTTAGTGTCTAGATTAATCCGTCATTACCCCGTACCCTCGTCATATCACATAACACGTATCATGTATCATCTTATACACACAATTCACGTATTTGTGTCTAGGGTAAGGGTCCAGTGTACTTACTATAACTTCGGGTCGTTTCCTACGCTCGTTCCTTGATTAAACGTCCCTCTGAATACGAACCGCACTCGCAGCGTACCGCACTTGCCTCTTAACGCGCAGCACCGGGTCTCCTAATCCACCTCAGATTGCATGTGTGGGTTGTGGGGTTTGTGTGTGTTTGTTTTCCCCTTTGAACGACCTTAAGAATCAATATATAGGCCTTCTAGGGGCCCTTAGCGGACCGTTAAGGGTTCTGGTGGCGGTCCTCCACCGCCTTAGGGTGATTAGTCAGCATTCCATGCGTCAGAATCAGGATTTTTGCTTACTTCGCATGTAGCGGACCGTTAAGCTATAGGTAGCGGTCCGCTACCGGCTTAACTTATATGATTCTCATTTTTTCCTCGCCGAGAAACGTCATTTTCATATATTATGGTTTCCGTAACTCATTTTCTAGCCCGAGATATGCTTATGCGAAGTTTTGGGCTATTTTCGGGCGAATAGTCTTCCAGTTTCGAACATGGTTGGCTTCTTGGCCACGTTTCTCAACCGAAACGTTTCCCATCTTATGTTTAGGAGTTTTGGGATATTACAATAGGAGCAAAAAACATAGAGTCTGCTGAGAGAAATGGACAAAAAATCCGATAACTAGAATTGGGTAAAGTGAAAACGAAACCCGGATTTTATTGAAACTAGTGGGTTTCAAGTTTATAATGAAGTTATACTAGATTTAACTAGTTTTAGAATGAAAATAGATGAAATGAAAGTTGAGGGGTTAAAAGTGTAAATATGACAAATCGGCCATATTTGACTAGTGAAAGTCAAATTTTAGTCTCATATGGTTGTGTGGGTCGATGCTTGCAAGAGAGAAAAAGGGAGAAAGTGAAATTGAAGCAAAATCGTGTATTTGAGCTCGAAATCGTGAAGGTGTTGGCTTGCACATCATCCTTCTATCATCAAGTAAGTGATTTATTTCCTTTGATTTTCACTTTGAATGTGATTTTTGGTGGGTTTTGAAGAAATCCGAAAATCGAGTATGCATGTGGTGATTTAGTGTTAGATTGTAGATAATCTAGCTAAACTAAAGGTAAAGAGTAGTGATTAACATCCTAGAACCCTTTGATTATGATTTTGAAAAGTTAGGGTTCATATGATGGAAATTGAGGGTGTTTGGATCATAATGCTAAAATGATGAATTAGTGAAGATTAAGTGTTTAGGTGGTAATAGACACTTGAAAAAACACCAAATTGACCTAATAAAAGTTATTGATTAAGAAATTAGTGTCAAGGTTTTGGAAAGAAAATATTAAGTAGGTGAGTTTATGTTGAAAGAGGGTGTTTGATTATGGGAATAACCTAAGCGGGTCAGTTTGGGTTGGAAAATGAAAAATTGGGTTGTGGACTCAATTGTAATGTGATGATATATGTATGTTAGATTACTAAAATAGGTGTATATGTTTAGGTAATCAAATTGCGAAGCTAGAAGGTGATACGAGATCTTCTAACTAAAAAGGTAAGTGCCTTTGCACTTACTTAGTAATGATGATAAATTGTGTAATATGTGATATATTAGCATACAATGTGTTGAATTGAACATGTATGGTGATGGCATGAACTAGTATATGATAAGTATGAATGTAGTTATAGTAAATATACTATAATGGATATGTGTAATTGAATGTATGTGGTTATAGTGGTAAAACTATAATGGTTATGTGAATGAATGTAGTTATAGTTGAATTACTATAATGGAAATGTGAAATTATGAATATGGTTATAGTGTAATATTATAATGGATATGTATGAATGAGGTTATGATCTAAGAATCATAATGGATATGAGGTTATGATCTAAGAATCATAATACATATGAGGTTATGGTCTATGAATCATAATGGATATGAGGTTATGGTTAAAATACCATAATGGATACGAGGTTATGATCTAAGTGTCATAATGGATATGAGGTTATAGCCTAAGAGCCATAATGGATATGAAATGGTGGATAAGAATGTTAAATGAAAGAAATGAAACTTGTAGTGGTAATGCAAGTGTTATGAACCTTAAATGACCAATTGAGTGTAAACGGGTGAATGGGTGAAAACAAGTAATAAATAATTGTTTGTTATGTTTATTATCATTACTAACGGTGAAATGTTCATGTGGTTTTGTAAGCAAAGCTCCGATGTAGGTCAAAGTCAAGTCCAAGGCATCGAAGGATTCTCGTATGCGTTTTTGTTATTTTGGGGGTTTAAAAGAAAATCCTTAGTTTGATATGTAGATTTGTACAAAACTTGTCGTTTTGGTAAATGATGTTATGTGAATATATGTTGATTAAGAAATGGTCAAAATGCCCAAGTGTTGGGAGTTTTTTGGTGTTTTGATGTTTTATGAAAAATGGGAAAATTTGACTAAGTATGGAACTCGGCGAACTGAGTAAACTTTCTGTTTACTCAGGTCTCTCGCGGTACACGGGGGAGGGGATGAGGTCTCTCGCGCCATGCGAGAGTTCTTCCTGCGGATGGGCCATTTCGGGGTCTCTCGCGGTACGCGAGGATGTGCAGGAGGGTCTTCGCGGTACGCGAAGGTATAAAAAAAATTTCTAGGATAAATGCTTCCGTGTGAGTTTAAATGTTTTAATAATTGGTGATCCAATTAAGGGTGTTACAATTTGGTATTAGAGCAATGGTTTGAGAGATTTGGTGGTGGCACCAAACTCAAACCGGATGCTTTTGATATGGGGAAAAAGATACGAGAATCCATGAAGGACTTGACTAAGACTCGGAGCTTGTGGAGATGAAAGGTTAGTAATGATTTGATAAAGTGATCAAATATATATATGGTGTATGTATATATGTATGATGAATGTTGTTAAGGTGTTATGTGTGCCGAAACTTGTTTTGTGACTTGTTATATGGAGATGGTAATTACAATTGGGCATGGCGTATTATTAAACATGTCTGACCAATATGTTTAATAAGACGAAATGTGCAAGGGACTTTATGATAACCATATAACAATGAACATTTGCAAGGATTAGGTGAAGGTGGTTATATATGTATGTATATAGGTAGGTATATATATACTTAATGCATATAATAGTGAACGTGAAATGGATATCTAGGGTATTGAAAGTAAAAAGGGATTAAGGTGTTTTTTGTTCATTTTCTCAGTTTAGAGATGACAGAATAAGCTAATAATGAACCATTGGATCTAAGAATCCAAGATTTGATTAAAGAAGAAGTGGCTAAGTCCTTTAAGCAAGCCACGAACTTGTTAATGGAAGAGATGAGAGGGGCTATCAAGCTTACCCTCGAAGATGTGTTGAAAGAAAAGGAAAGGGTGCCACAGGGTTGTACCCTAAAAGAGTTTACGATAATTAAGCCTAAGTAATATGATGGGCAAGTGGACCCGTGGTGGACATGGCGTCTAATTTTGAGACTACTAAGTGTAAGCCCAAGGACAGGGTGATGTTTAGTGTGCCTCTTCTGACTGGGAGGGCGAAAGAGTGGTTATTGAATCTCCGAAAGGATAGGGGTGAATTGGGAGTGACCTCCATGACTTGGGAGGAGTTTAAGACGACCTTTCTGAAGTATCATTGTCCTCAGGCCGCAATGGATAGAATGACCGAGGAGTTCCTCCTCATGAGGCAAACGACTGAGTCAATTGATGAATTGGTTAGGGCTTTCTTTGATCGTGCCAAGTTCTGTCCGGACGTGGTGTCGAATGAGAAGGCGAAGATTGACAGGTTTTATGATATGCTGACGGTGGAGTTCAGAGATAGCATATCTCCATCCTCTTTCACCACACTTGTGGATTTGATAAATAGGTGTCGGGAAAGAGAGGTGGAGTTGAGGAGGCAAGAGGCTCGGGGAGAGAAGAGAATAAGGGAGATTGTGGAGCAAGTTGTGAAGAAGATAAAGGGCGGAAGCCCTAGTAAGAAGCCTTTTGGCAAGTTCTCTCCCCGTGGTTGTAAAGTTTGTGGGAAAGAGCACTTTGGGGAATGTAGAATAGGGACGTTGAATTGCTACAAATGTGGGAAGCCGGGGCATATGGCTAGTCAATGCACAAGCTAGATTCGTATATGCTATAACTGTTACAAGCCCGGGCACAATAGGGCGGATTGTCCCGACTTAAAGCAAGGTGGAAGTGAGAAGAAGGTAGAGGTACCAAAACCAAAAGGTAGAGCCTTCCACGTCTCGGCTGAAGAGGCAAAGACCAAGTTGGAGGTGGTGTCAGGTACATTCAAGATTAACTCTTTACCTGCACTAGTTCTTTTTTATTGGGGGGCTAGTCGTTCATTTGTGTCTTTGAAATTTGTTAAGCATCCTTCATTTCTAAGTAGCAAATTAGATGAACCCTTAGAAATCGAGGCGGCAAATGATAAGAGTTTCCTAGTATTTGATGTTTATAGAAATTGCAAGTTAAGGGCGGGGGGTGAAACGTTCCTTATAGACTTAATTCCTATGTCCATGGGAGACTTTGATGTGATAGTGGGAATGGATTGGTTGTCTATGAACAAAGAAAATATTCTATGTGGACCTAAGGCGGTACAACTCGATTCCCCATCGGGTGAGTCCATTTACATAGAAGGTGAAAAGAAATGTAATGTAAATATGTGTTCTTATGTTAAGGCAACAAAGTACATGATGCGTGGGTGCAAGGCATACATGGCTTGTGTTGCGGATGTGGTAAAAAGGGTGAAAGATATTCTTGATGTTTCGGTTGTAAACCAATTTGTGGATGTGTTTCCGGATGAGTTACCGGGGGTACCACCGGAAAGGGAAGTGGAGTTTGGGATTGACTTAATCCCGGGTGCAAAGCCGGTGGCCAAAGCACCTTATAGATTGGCACCGTCGGAAATGAAAGAGTTAATGGAGCAATTGCAAGAGCTTCTAGATAGAGGTTTCATACGCCCAAGTGTCTCGCCTTGGGGTGCACCTGTTCTCTTCGCTAAAAAGAAGGACGGAAGCATGAGGATGTGTATGGATTATCAGGAGTTAAATAAGTTGACGGTGAAGAATAGGTACCCTTTACCTCGGGTTGATGACCTCTTTGATCAATTGCAAGGGGCGTCATGGTTCTCTAAGATTGATTTGAGGTCCGGGTACCATCAGTTGAAAGTGAAGGAAGAAGTCCATAAGACAACTTTTCGCACTCGATACGGTCACTATGAGTTCACGGTTATGCCCTTCGGATTGACCAACGCACCCGCAGTTTTCATGGATCTTATAAACCGGGTGTGTAGGCCATTCCTCGACCGTTCAGTGATCGTATTCATCGATGATCTTTTCATCTATTCACGGAGTGAAAGTGATTATGCCTTTCATCTTCGTGAAATTCTTGAAATGTTGCAAAGGGAGAAGCTTTATGCTAAATTTTCAAAGTGCGCATTTTGGTTGCGTGAGATCCAGTTCTTAGGTCATGTGGTGAATGAGAAAGGAATCACAGTCAACCCATCCAAGATAGTGGCGGTAGAAGATTGGTCATCACCGAAGACGCCTTCGGAGATTAGAAGTTTCTTGGGGTTGGCGGGTTATTATCGGCGATTCATTGAGAACTTCTCTCGGATTGCCTTGCCAATGACGAAGTTAATGCGTAAAGAGACAAAGTTTGTATGGGGTCCCGAGCAAGAATCTGCCTTTCAACTCTTGAAAGAAAAGTTGACTAAGGCGCCTATCTTATCCTTGTCGGACGGGACCGAAGATTTTGTGGTATATTCGGATGCCTCGCATTCGGGGTTGGGGTGTGTTTTAATGCAAAGGGGGAAAGTGATTGCCTATGCGTCTATGCAATTAAAGACTCATGAAGTGAATTACCATACCCATGATTTAGAGCTTGCAGCCGTGGTTTTCACGCTCAAGATTTGGAGGCATTATTTGTATGGGGATAAGTATACGATTTACACGGATCACAAAAGTCTCAAGTATTTCTTTGACCAAAAATACCTTAACATGAGGCAAAGGCGGTGGCTTGAATTGGTTAAAGATTATGATTGTGAGATACTTTACCATCCGGGTAAAGCAAATGTAGTGGCGGATGCGCTTAATCGGAAGACGAGCCATACACCTATCAAGGTGAAGTCATTTAAGATGACTATTTCATCATCTCTCATTGAGTAAATCCGGGAGGCACAAGTGTTAGCACTTGGTGGTGATTTGAAAAAGGAAAGAATGGTTGCTTATGTTGATAAGCTCGGGGAAAATAGCTCGGGGTTAAAGACATGCTTTGATAGAATTTGGATTCCTAGATTGTCAAGTGTGTTGGAAACTATTTTAGATGAGGCGCATAAATCCAAATATTCTATCCATCTGGGGGCCACAAAGATGTTTTATGACTTGAGAGGTCATTTTTGGTGGCCGGGTATGAGGCGTGATATAGTTAAGTATGTGGAGAGATGTCTCATATGCTTAAGGGTAAAGGCGGAGCATCAAAAGCCATATGAGAAGCTTCAACCGCTTGAAATACCGCTTTGGAAATGGGAGAATGTCACCATGGATTTGATCACTAAACTACCAAAGACTCGAAAAGGTTATGATGCGATATGGGTAGTAGTGGATCGGTTGACAAAGAGTGCGCATTTCCTTCCAATAAAGGAAACATATTCTTCAGATAGGTTGGCGGAAATGTATGTGAAGGAAATTGTGTCACGTCATGGTGTGCTGGTGTCGATTATATCGGACCGTGATACGAGATTTACTTCTCGTGTTTGGAAGAAATTCCATGAGGATATGGGTACTAGATTGAACCTTAGCACCGCTTATCATCCACAAACGGATGGTCAAAGTGAGCGTACGATTCAAACGCTCGAGGATATGTTGCGAGCGTGTGCTTTGAATTTTGGTGGTAGTTGGGACGACCATTTACCGTTGGCGGAATTTTCATACAACAATAGCTATCATTCTAGCATTGGTATGCCTCCTTTTGAGGCATTGTATGAGAGGAAATGTAGAATACCCGTGTGTTGGGGGTGAAATTGGTCAACGGGAGCTTGGTAGCAAAGAGGTGGTTAATGAAACTATAGGTAGTATTGACCAAATTAGAGCTCGCTTGAAGGCGGCTCAAGATCGCCAAAAGTCCTATGCGGATAATAGGAAGCGGGCGATTGAGTTTCAAGTGGGAGACTTTGTGCTTTTGAAAGTCTCTCCTTGGAAAGGGGTGATACGGTTTAGGAAACGGGGGAAGTTAAGTCCACGTTTCATCGAACCGTTTAAAGTGATGGCAAGAGTGGGTGCGGTAGCCTGCCGTTTGGAGCTACCGGAGGGACTAAGTAGACTTCATAACACATTTCATGTGTCTCATTTGCGAAAATGTTTGGCGGATAAATCTACTTTTATCCCATTGGACGATATAGAATTGGATGAAAGGTTGAATTATGTTGAAGAACTGGTGGCAATCTTGGATAGAAAGGTGAAGAAATTACGGAATAAAGAGATTAGCCAAGTTTTGGTAAGGTGGAAACATAAGAAGGGGGCGGAAATGACTTGAGAAACCGAGGAAGAAATGCTCAAATTTTATCCGAACCTTTTTATGTCGAAACCCAAATAAGGGGAGGTGATTTGTAACGAACCAAAATCCGGGTTTCGTTTTCAAATAAATAATAAAATATTATAGAGAAAAATAATATTTTAGAAATAAGTTGAAACTAGTGGGTTTCAAGTTTGTAATGAAGTTATACTAGATTTAACTAGTTTTAGAATGAAAATGGATGAAATGAAAGTTGAGGGGCTAAATATGTAAATATGGTAATGACTAGAAAAAGTCAAAATTTAGTCTCATATGGTTGTGTGGGTCGATGCTTGCAAGAGAGAAAAAGGGAGAAAGTGAAATTGAAGCAAAATCATGCATTTGAGCTTGAAATCGTGAAGGTGTTGGCTTGCACATCATCCTTCTATCATCAAGTAAGCGATTTCTTTCCTTTGATTTCACTTTGAATGTGATTTTTGGTGGGTTTTGAAGAAATCCGAAAATCGAGTATGCATGTGGTGATTTAGTGTTAGATTGTAGATAATGTAGCTAAACTAAAGGTAAAGAGTAGTGATTAACATCCTAGAACCCTTTGATTATGATTTTGAAAAGTTAGGATTCATATGGTGGAAATTGGGGGTGTTTGGATCATAATGCTAAAATGATGAATTAGTGAAGATTAAGTGTTTAGGTGGTAATAGACACTTGAAAAAACACCAAATTGACTTAATAAAAGTTATTGATTAAGAAATTAGTGTCAATGTTTAAGAAAGAAAACTCAAGTAGGTGAGTTTGTGTTGAAAGAGGGTGTTTGGTTATGGGAATAACCTAAGCGGGTCATTTTGGGTTGGAAAATAAAAAATTGGGTTGTGGATTCAATTGTAATGTGATGATGTATGTATGTTAGATTACTAAACTAGGTGTATATGTTTAGGTAATCAAATTGCGAATCTAGAAGGTGGTACGAGATCTTCTAACTCAAAAAGTAAGTGCCTTTGCACTTAATTAGTAATGATGATAAATGGTGTAATATGTGATATATAAGCCTACAATGTGTTGAATTGAATATGTATGGTGATGACATGAACTAGTATGTAATAAGTATGAATGTAGTTATAGTAAATATACTATAATGGATATGTGTAATTGAATGTATGTTGTTATAGTGGTAAAACTATAATGGTTATGTGAATGAATGTAGTTATAGTTGAATTACTATAATGAAAATGTGAAATGAATGAATATGGTTATAGTGCAATACTATAATGGATATGTATGAATGAGGTTATGATCTAAGAATCATAATGGATATGTGGTTATGATCTAAGAATCATAATGGATATGAGGTTATGATCTATGAATCATAATGGATATGAGGTTATGGTTAAAATACCATAATGGATATGAGGTTATATCCTAAGAGCCATAATGGATATGAAATGGTGGATAAGAATGTTAAATGAAAGAAATGAAACTTGTAGTGGTAATGCAAGTGTTATGAACCTTAAATGACCAATTGGGTGTAAACGGGTGAATGGGTGGAAACAAGTAATAAATACTTATTTGTTATGTTTATTATCATTACTAACGGTGAAATGTTCATGTGGTTTTGTAGGCAAAGCTCCGATGTAGGTCAAAGTCAAGTCCAAGGCATCGAAAGATTCTCGTATGCGTTTTTTGTTATTTTGGGGGTTTAAAATAAAATCCTTAGTTTGATATGTAGATTTGTACAAAACTTGTCGTTTTGGTAAATTATGTTATGTGAATATATGTTGATTAAGAAATGGTCAAAATGCCTAAGTGTTGGGAGTTTTTTGGTGTTTTGTGAAAAATGAGAAAATTTGACTAAGTATGGAACTGGGTGAACTAAGTAAACTTTCTGTTTAATCAGGTCCCTCGCGGTACGCGGGGGAGGGGATGAGGTCTCTCGCACCAGGTGAGAGGTCTTCGTGCGGATGGGCCATTTCGGGGTCCCTCGCGGTACGCGAGGATGTGCAGGAGGGTCTTCGCGGTACAATGAAGAGCCCTTCCTGCTGACAGTTTAATTGGGAATCACTCGCGGTACGCGAGGGGAGTTCCTGAGTCCTTCGCGGTACGCGAAGGTATAAAAAAAATCTGGGATAAATGCTTCCGCGTGAGTTTAAATGTTTTAATAATTGGTGATCAAATTAAGAGTGTTACATAAAGACTAGTTGATTATATTAAATTATGGTTTGTAATTGTATAATGTTGTTTGGGGAAGTCGTTTCGGCCTGATGTTATTGGGGTATTGCTAGTTTTCCGCTAGCTATTCTATGAGATCTCTCATTGTTGTTGGTCAACAAAAAAAATAGCCTCAGAAGTACGGTAAATAGACTGAAAAATAGTATTATCAAATCATAGCAACTTTATTATCTCTCATTGTTGCTAGCTATTGTATGAGATCTCTCATTTGTAAAAACTTATTCTTTTAAATGTTTAACACTTTAAACATTTATCCTCCATAAATAATTATTTCTCTAAGTAATTAATTAGCGCATTCACCGATAAATATTTCTCTAAATATTTATTTGCCGTTGATAAATCCGTCTTTCGTGAACTATAAATTTTAACAATTAAATATTATTAATTTGCTATTTGCCCAAAGTGTAACTATTTGGATCGTATCTTGATAGTAACGTTGACCTAATTGACGATCGAAAATCATATATCCAACAAAATAGAAGGTATAATGAGCCTAAGCACAGTCGGGAGCCTCTATGGATCTTTTAACATGTACGTATACATTTTAAAGGGCTTAGTTTCGTATTCTAAGTATTTGTGGCTCATAGGAACTTGGTAAAGTACTCGGAGACCATGACGCGAGAACTATGAAGTTCTCGTGACATCCTTCTGAGAACTATGAAGTTCTTGACCGAGAACTATGAAGTTCTTGACCAAGAACTTGCATGTAAGAACTACAAAGTTCTTGCGACCAGGATGATCGTGAGCTTTCAAGTTATCGACATATGCTCCTTCGATAACTCTGCCCGAGAACTATACCAAAACCATAGTTTGCATGGATACAGATCTTGATGGTTTTGGACACAAAGTTTGGAACTTTATAAATGTGGGTACGACTCCTTCATCTCTTCTTCGATCTCCCATGTAGCTTTTGACTCTTTTCGGTGTTTCCATTGTATTTTGACTAATCAGATCACCTTATTACGTAATCGTTTATCCTTTCTATCTAATATGGCCATGGGCTCTTCAACATAATTAAGGCTATTGTCAACCTCGATGTCGGTAAGTGGTACGTGCGACGTTTCATCGACCAGACACTTTCACAAATGTCGGGTGGATGCCGATTAACTCACCTGCAACTCCAACCGATAGGCAACCTCTCTTACTCATGCCAATATCTTGAATGGTCCGATAAACCTCGGACTTAATTTCTCTCTCTTTCTGAACCGTATTATTCCCTTCCATGGCGACACTTTTAACATCGCCTTGTCCCCAACATTAAATTCAATAGGTCTTTGTCTTTTTTCCACGTAAGATTTATGACAATCTTATGCAGCTTTTATGTGGGCCTTGATTTGCTCAAACTTTTCTGAAGTCTCTTTAACCACCTTGAGGCTTACCGGTTCTTTCTGACATAGTTCACCCAAACAAACGGGGGTTATACATTTTCTACCATACAACATTTCATAAGGCGGCAAGCCTATCGTCGCGTGATAACTGTTGTTGTACGAGAATTCTGCTAGTAACAGGTGACTGTCTGTAGAAATAAAGACTGATGGCTACAAAATTCTCTAAGTACAAATGCTGCTGATCTCAGAGTTTGCTGTTGACCAACAAACTGCCGCAGACAAGCTTAACTGCTGCGGATACTTGTTCTCCTGCTGAAGAACAAATCTGCTGCGGATAGCCTTATCTGCTGAAGACCAAAGTTGCTGCGGATAGGCTTCTCAGCAGCATCAACACTTGATGCTGCTGTCAGGCAAATCATCAGCAGCTTTGGATGGTTACATCTTGCTGCTGATCATCATCTTTGCTGCTGACAGCCTTGTGCCTTGAAGACAAATCGTTGCAACTGACTATCCATGCCAAGCGTCACTGACAACTTTCTGCAAAAGCAACTGACACACTCAAAGCAGAAGGAACCTCAATGGCATAACCAATGAAAGACAACAATGCTCTTCTCCAAGCATGCAAGCAATAATGCATAAAGAAGACGCTTCAATAAAGTTAACTAGTTTTAGACTAAACGTGTAATAGTTAGCTATATACAACAGATCAACGGTCTGTGTTAGATCTGATCCTTAGAATCAAGGGTCTGTCTTGATTCTAAGTGAGTATAAATATTGTGTAAACACTTCATTGTAAGTGTGCTTTTTGATTGAGTTTTCATTTGTAATCGTCTATTTGCAAAAGCTTAATACAACAGTGTTCTTAAAAGTATTCTTTCTGTTTACTCGATTATACTTGTGTAGTTGTTATTGTTTCCGCCAATTTCAACTAAGAACAGAACCATCTTGTACTTTCACGATCCTACAAGTGGTATCCGAGCTTTGGCTCAGATTAAACAAACTCACACTTGTTTAATCACTTCTGGTTCTATTCTAAACTCTCTCTTTCATCAAGTCACCAAGAACAAAGATGGCACAGAGCAATGGATTTGAAGACATCGACAGCATCAACCGAACACCAAGATTGGTATCTGGGGAAGACTACGACATGTGGAAAAATCGCATGGAAAGTTTTTCTGCTATCAGGAGTACAGAATGTGGAAATCCATCAGGGATGGACCCTACACTCCCATGGTGGCCTCTGCTGACTCTGGAGGACCACCTGTTCCAAAGGAGCCCTCAAAGTACTCAGAAGAGGACATAAAGAAGATGGAGGTGGACTTCAAGGCACTAGGAGCTATCCAAATGTGCCTTCCAAATGAAGTTTTTCATAACTTCAGAAGTTACAAAATTGCTAAAGAGCTCTGGGAGGCTCTTGAGAAGATGTTTGCTGGCTCAGAGGAAGTCAAAGAAAACAGAAGAGACATCCTGAAGCAGCAATACGAAAACTTCATCTAGAAGGAAGGTGAGTCTCTAATTGTTTTATATAACAGATATACTTATCTTGTAGGTGAGCTGCAGTGCTCAAAAGTGAAGTTGGAGAATGAAGATATTCTTAAGAAATTCATCAGATCTCTACCTAGTTGCTGGACACTCTACACAGTGTCCATCAGAAGAACTGAGAATCTGAAGACTCTTCAGATGACTGAGCTATTCGGTATGCTCAAAACCTATGAATTAGAGATGATTCAGGCCAAGGAAAGGAGCTCAAGCTACCAAACAGCTTCAACATCCACCACCACCTCTTCTGCTCTTCACTCTGACCACTCAGGTCCTAGTACTAGCAACTACTATCCTCCCATAGTCAGACATCCTCAAACTCCTACCTCTAAATCAAATACCTCACCGTTTCTTCTTGAAGCTCCTCCTCAAGCCTCAACCTCTGCTGCTTTTGTTTCTAACTCAAGCAACATGTCCTTTATCAAGGAGGATCTGGAATGCTTTCATCCAGATGATTTAGAATAAATGGACATATAGCACTCGTATGCCATGCTCTCTATAAGAGCAAAAAGGTTCTACTCTAGAACCGGAAGACCCATTCCAAGCAACAAATCCAACACCAGAGTTGGGTTGGATAAAAGCAAATTGAGATGTTACAACTGTAACCAACTGGGTCATTTTGCTAGAAAATGCAAGGCACCTAGGGCAAACCCAGCTGATGATCAAACAAGACAAGCTCACCAATCCCAACCTAGACAACAACAGCAACAAGCTACTCCTCCAGCTCAAACTGCAGCTTGTGCAGCTATTGGAACTTCTGACTTTGACTGGAGCTTTCAGTATGAATATCTGCCTACCAACAACCAAGCTCTTGTAGCAGACACAACTGAGATACCGCCTCAGGTATATGAACATCTATGTTCCCAAGCCTGTATTGATAAGGTTTTAGGCTACAGAAAGCATAATCAAAACCTCATAGATCAAAATGAAGAGTTTCATCAAATGAAATCTGAATTCAAAATGGTCGAAGACAGTTACAAAGAAAAAATTAACTGCCTAAAGAAAGAGATTTCATCACTAAAACATGAACAGACCAATTTTGAAACTCAGATTGATGATCTACTGGCCAGATTAAAAGCTACCAGAGCAGAATTGGCAGAACAGAAAGTTCATGTTGACAAATATGAATTTGCATCCAAAAAGCTGCAAAGACTCATAATCTCACATGGCTAGCTCAAGTGCTAAAGGTTCCTTTGAAGTAACCGTGGTGAGGATCCTGCGAACAACGAGAAACCCAAACATTTTTCAAAATATAATTTATGTGAAATGTCCAACGATAGTCAAAAGTATCGATGCAAGAATTTTGGTTCGTTTCTCAACGCCCAATCCAACTCCACTTTGCGCTCACATTTGGAATAACATTGTAAGGTGGTAAAAACCAATCCGGCTCGTGGTGAAGCACAAATATCAAGCGAGGGATGTATTTGGAATTTCGACGTGGACTGGTTCGTGAGAGGACGGTACAATTCATGAAAAGGTAAAAACTGGTCTGGGGTATCATACTGAACAATATCAAGCCGTTGCACCTCCTGCTGACTACGTTACCATCCATGAACCAAGCTTCAATCTATCAAATCTTGAAAAGGCCAACAGAGATGTTGATCCTTCAAAACATGAACCACTGGTGCAAGAATACACTACCTCGTCAGAATCTGAGTCAACGTGCTCAGAGTCCAATAAAAATGAGGAGGTCTCATCACCAGTACAAGTACCAGAACCGCCTGTTCTTGAAGTCATTCAAACAAGTACTCCTGTTCCTTTACCAGCTGCTTCGGTTCCTATGCCTTTCAACCAAATCAAAATTAGTTATCCTCCAGAAGGAAGAAAGCTAAATGTTGAAAAGGGGCAGTCTTCAACCTTAAAGCCTCAGAGAAAGGTGTTTGACATATGTCATGCGCCTGCAGAAAGAGTTCCACATGTTCAAAAGACATTGAAAGAAGCAACCTTTGAGCACAACAAAGCTCAACCATGGAACTTTAAAGACCTATTCAAAAGAAAGGACTATGTTTACCTTTCAAGGGACAAACTAGCCAAATCATGCTTTGTCTGTGGAAAATACAACCACACTGCCAGCACCTGCTTCTACTACCTTCAGCAGCAAAGAAACCTCAAGCAACATGCTTTTGAGAAGACAAAGAAGAACAAACAAGTAAGAAGGTTTGAAGCCAAGACAACTCAATTCAGAAACTCTCTTTCTCCACCAAGGGAGCAGTTGTCAAAACCTCAACAATCTTGCATCATCTATGGTGAATCAGACCACTTTGCTGCAAATTGTAAGTTTAATCCTTTCAATCAGATTCTTCTTCCAACCCCAATTATACAAAAGCCTATCAGTAAGGTGAAGAAGGATAGGCATACGTCTGTTCTTAAACCTTCAGCAGCCAACAAAACTGCTGCTGATCGAGTAAAACCCAAGCAACCAAAAGGAAAGCCTTCGGCAGCAACAAAGTCTGCAGCAGCAACAAAGTCTGCAGCTGCTCAAGTAAAACCATCAGCAGCAACAAAATCTGCTGCTGATAAGTCAAAGTCCTCAGATGCAGCTTCTGCCGCTGAAAAGGTAAAGAGAGCTGGAAAACCATCAACTCAACAATGGAAGGCAAAGAAACCACCAAGCATCATCATTGGTTCAGTTGAATGCGTCTATCCTTTGTTGTAAATGTGTCTGTCCTTTGTTGTAAATAAAAGTTATAAGTCAGTAGCAGATGAGTTAACTGCTGACAGATTTAATCTTCAGCAGCAAAAGATTTGCAGCTGACTGCTTTAAGTTATCAGCAGGAACAGGTTTCCTACGGATTTCTTTAAGACTGTCAGCAGCAACATCCTTGCTGTGGATTATTAAATCCATCAGCAGCAGATAAGTTTGCTGCTGACAGACTTAACCTTCCACAATAACCAAGGTTGCAGCGGACAGGCTTATTCATCCACAGCAACCAAGTTTGCTGTTGATGGGTAAATTTAAGTCCAAATTAACTTTTATCCGCTGTAAAAAAAATTAACGTCAGCCTTTACCATGACTGCCTCGGTGTATTACAGCTGTAACAATAAAAGGTAAATAAGGTTGTACTGTACAAGTCATTTTGCTTTTTCTCTCTTCTGCCGTTATAAAAACAAATCAAATTTCCTTACCACCTCTTCACCTTCAATTTCACCATAAACCCACATCACTTTCTCTCAAGTCCCCACAACATTCAAAGCCTCCCATATTCTAACCTTCCCTCCAAATCAAACAACAATGGCAGACATTAATAACCCTGATGATAAGTTCTCCCCATACCACAACCTTACAGCATATCTTACCAAAGGAAAGAAATCCGAAGGATTTAATGATATGATCGATTTCTTATGTCGATCAAAAATCTACTTTGCCCTCACAACCAACCCTACCATATATATCCCTCATATGGAGGATTTTTGGAGTACCGCCGTCTACTCAACCGAACAGGGGATTCCCCAAATTAAAGCTACAGTAGACGTCAAGGATATCACCATCTTGGAAGCCACACTCAGAAAACATCTTAAGCTTCAAGATGAAGGAGCAGCCATCTCATACTCGAAGGACGAATACATGAGGACCTTTGTATCCATTGGATACACTGGAAATCAGACCGAGTATACAATCGAGAAGGCGCTGATGGGCCCTCCATGGAAGTATCTTTGCCACACTCTTCTCCAATGCATATCCCAGAAGAGGAGTGGATGGCATCAGGTGAGCTCCGCACTTGCCTCCGCCTTCCTTGGTATGGTCACTAACCAAGGCTTCAACTTTGCACACCTCATCTTTGAGGGTTTGAGATATAACCTTCAAGAGGGTGCAAAGCAACAATTTTTTATGTACCCAAGATTCTTGCAGGAAGTTTTCAATCAAGAAATAAAAGAACTTTCAAAACCTACAAGAATCTACATCATGTTGGGACATAAAAATAATATTTTTCAAAGCATGAGAACTGTTTCCAAAAAGTTCTCAGGGGTCAATGTTCCATTGTTATCTACAATGCTGAACATACAGAGTACCCCGGGTGACAGTTCAGCAATCCCAGCTGATACTGATCCCACACCCTCCACCTCACATTCTGAACAACAGTCTGCTTCCACCATTCGAACCCCTGTGCATACTACTAAGGATGCACAGGGACAAAAATTACTTACACCTCTTTTGGATGTTATCGTTCAACCGAAACACAGGGCCCCGGTTGCAACGACATATACTAGGAAAAGGGGCAAGAGAACTCCTTCTTCTCTTGCCTCCAAGGCCCAAACCCAACCTAATAGCCCTCACTTAGAATCACAACATTCTGATGAGAATATCATAAGGGACAGCCACATTATTAGGGAGACTCCTTTGGATGTCTCTCTATTAGGACCAGGATCACTTCCCGGATCCATAGAACAGCCCCCTGAGCCTTTCCTTTCTCTTCTGAACTTAAGTGTTGAGGAACCTGATCAAGATGATGTACTTCCAACTACCACTATCTCGGAGGTACTGATTGATCTTGCTTCCAACACACCCAACCCAAGTTCTTCTACCCTGAAGGTCCACTCTAGGAGTTATGAAAGAGTGGATGTGAAAGAGGCTGTCACTACTGCTGGTCCATCAAATGACCAGGAGGACAGTGACAACATTGCTAAGACCTCAACCACGACAACTCACAGTGAGGATGCTTCCTTGGAAACTCCCCTCACTGAGAGGAATCCCAGGAGCCAAGAAACCATGGGTGATGGGGATGAAGAGGCTAGGCCTAAGGCCCCATCTGGATCCAAGGATTCCACAACTGTGGATGAGGACAGACTAAAACTTCATAACTTGGAATTGACGGCCAGGGTGGCTATGCTAGAGGCTGAAGTGTCCAAACTAAGACACCAAGTCTCTATGCATGAAACCCATCAATGCCCAACTGTACCTACTCCCTCCCTTGTATCAGTGGGCACCCAAACTGATGCATATTTGTCCACTGATGCAACCAAAAAAGGGGAGATGGTCCCAATGGAGGAAGACTCAGACAGTCTTGATGACTGGATTCAAGAGCAGGCTGCATTTCAAAGCACACTTTTCAAGCCAGCTTTTGTACAGGTGCATGACTTGCCAGCTTCAGATAACGAAGAAGAAGAGACATCTGAAGACTGGAAGTTAGTCGTCAGGGCTGTTGATGAGATGCTGAATGATGCCGAAGACACAGAACAAACATATACATCTTTCAGCATCATCCCTGAAGCAGCAGCCATCATAAGTCACTCCACTGCCCCCCCAATTTCCACTGGCTTCAACACAGCTATAGTTTGATACAATACTAGCTTGGGGGTATGATTCTGGATTGGTTGGGAGTTTGGCGGAGTAGAAGAGCTAAACTAGGACTTTCTCAACAGCATCCAAGTCCTTCGCCTATACAATCTAAAATGCATCAACAACTCAACGGACCTCTCAGCAGAACTTGCCATTGGCAGGTTCTATGACTTGATGGAGAATAATCTACCTAACTTTCAAAGACAAATACAAGCAGCAAAAAGGGTAGCCTATCCTGAATCTTCAACAACAGCAGAAAGAAGACTGTCTCCTAGAAGACTTGAAATAATAAGGAGCAGTCTTCTCACAAAAGAAGAAGTTCTGTGCTGGAGAAGATTCCTGTACAATAGAATGGTCAGGGATGTCAAAGTGCAAGGATGGACAAGCACTGAGTCCCATGACTTCACCTTCTTCTTGAGCAATGGATCTTCTCTAACAGTCAACATCAAGGAGATCTTGCTCCTACCTTCAGCCTTCCTACACAAGGTCTTTGAGCTCAGATCACTCATCTTCAATGTCAACTCCCTAGAAAGTCAAGAAATGATCAAGATCATCAAGGCTTCTTTGTACAAGGAGGAATCTGGATCTGACTCAGACCTATCCTTTCTCTCTTCTCCAACAGTCAGACTGAACACAGAAGAAGAATCAAAAAGAAGAGAAGAGGAAAAGATGAAAGAGGCATGGAAGGATGTGACAGGTATGGAATGGGAAGAAGATGAAGTCAGTTCCCCTACCTTATCCATTCCCCAAATTTCCAATGAAGCTGAAGCTGAGATTCCAACAGTAGCACCATCATCTGCTGTTGTGATCAGTGAAGCCGAAGCAGAGGCATTCAACAAAGATAAGGGAAAGGGAATTATGACCGAAGAAGACGAAGAGAGGTTGCAAAGAGAAAAGAAAGAGAATGAATAAAGAAGAAGAAGAAGAAGAGAAGAAGAGGAGATGGCTGAAACTAAGAAAGCTCAAGATAGATTCACAGCCATTCTCCTCAGAGAAAAACAGATCCAACTGTATGCAAAACAGTTGGATGATCTGAAGGTAAAGATTCCTGTAGTTTATCAGATTGAAGAAGATGAAGCTCTTGCTCTTCAACTGCAGGAACAATTTGATAAAGAAGAAGAAATAGAAAAGAAGAAGAAGGAAGAGGCTAAGTTCAGAATAACTGATTCTGAACTAGCCAAAGAAATGAGAGAGGAGTGGGTAAAGGCTCTAGTTTCTCAAGGTGAGGATGCAGACTACCTTGAGAAACTATCAAACAAAGAAATCTACAGAGCCTTCATGGGTCAGCAAGGTCAATTGGAAAAGAAGAAAAAGGCTGAAGAAGAAGAAAAAGCCAAACAAAAGTCCAAAAAGACCATTGCCTTTAATAAAAGGACCATGAAGAAAGGAAGGTCATGATTGACTTCCTTAAGGCTAGAGGAGAGAGTGGAAAGAGGCTAGGTCCCATGAATTTCATGAACCTGCAAGCCCTCTATTTCAAAGTCAAGAAGGATGAGGAAGAAAGATTGGAGAAGAAAGGCTCCAAGAAAAGGGTAAACATTCAAGAAGAAGAAAGGAAATCAAAGAAACCCAAGCCTTCTCTCTCACCCAACACTTCCTCAATCCAACAACCTTCCACTCTCCTTCCTAGACCTCCCTCCTCTCCTCCCTCAAAGTCCAAATCCTCACACCCAGCTCCTACTCATCAACAACCTCCCAAAAAGAAAAACAAACCCACTTCCAAACCAGAAGACTCAAGAGAAATAATCAGATGGTCATACAGCCCTCAAGACCAATGGTTTGAAGTGTTTAGGGAGAGGTCAGAACCTAAAAGATAAATCTATATATCTGTTGATGAGTTACTACAGCTTCCAGATTCTGATATAAGAAGAATAATGGAGCTGGGTGAATCCTCTGAGCCTGAGAATGAAGGTGGGAGACATCTATAGACATCTATTGCTGGCAATCAGACATTACTTCAACCCCAGCAAAAATAAAATCATTGATGCCAAACCTCTTCAATCCCACTCTCCATTCATCAGCTGGTCCTACAATGCTGAGAAGAATGAATTCACTCTGACATATGTTAAAGGACAGAAGATGAGGTGTTTAAGCAAAGCTATCTTCAAAATGGCAAGCAAAGACATCAAGACTCTATCTGAGCTTCCTCTTAACAATCCCAGCATGGACCAGAGAGGATATGAGGTTGTAAGGATAGTCAGAAACATGCAAAAGCTTCAGCAACAAAGGCAGTAAGAGGATTTTGGTAGCATCAGTCTGGGGGGAGTTTGTAGAAATAAAGACTGATGGCTACAAAATTCTCTAAGTACAAATGCTGCTGATCTCAGAGTTTGCTGCTGACCAACAAACTGCCGCAGACAAGCTTAACTGCTGCGGATACTTGTTCTCCTGCTGAAGAACAAATCTGATGTGGATAGCTTTATCTGCTGAAGACCAAAGTTGCTGCGAATAGGCTTCTCAGCAGCATCAACACTTGATGCTGCTGTCAGGCAAATCATCAGCAGCTTTGGATGGTTACATCTTGCTGCTGATCATCTTCTTTGCTGCTGACAGCCTTGTGCCTTGAAGACAAATCGTTGCAGCTAACTATCCATGCCAAGCGTCACTGACAACTTTCTGCAAAAGCAACTGACACACTCAAAGCAGAAGGAACCTCAATGGCACAACCAATGAAAGACAACAATGCTCTTCTTCAAGCATGCAAGCAATAATGCATAAAGAAGACGCTTCAATAAAGTTAACTAGTTTTAGACTAAACGTGTAATAGTTAGCTATATACAACAGATCAACGGTCTGTGTTAGATCTGATCCTTAGAATCAAGGGTCTGTCTTGATTCTAAGTGAGTATAATTACTGTGTAAACACTTCATTGTAAGTGTGCTTTTTGATTGAGTTTTCATTTGTAATCGTTTATTTGCAAAAGCTTAATACAACAGTGTTCTTAAAAGTATTCTTTCTGTTTACTCGATTATACTTGTGTAGTTGTTATTGTTTCCGCCAATTTCAACTAAGAACAGAACCATCTTGTACTTTCACGATCCTACACTGTCCCAACTACCACCAAAGTAAATGATACAAGCACACAACATATCCTCTAGGGTTTGGATAGTCCTTTCAGACTGACCATCCGTATCCAAATTGTGGTATTAATTGGTTCTAAAAATCCAATCAATGGTTGTTCAACAACTTTACGAGGACAGGCCAGAATACTTCAGCCTAAAGGTATATCATGGTGGTAAATTTTCCTATTCTCCGGATAGAATATATGAAAATGGATCGGTTACATTTGTGGATTTTCTAAAAATCCATAACTTTAAGGTTGGTGATCTCGATGGTATCATACCACAATTTGGATATGGGTTTCTTACTCGAGGTCTTTGGTTTTATTTTAAAACCTTGTCCGGTAACCTAGATACCGGTTTATTTCCATTGAGGAGTGAGGAAGATACCACTTTATTAGCCCAATATATTGGAGTTAACGGGGTTAGAGAGATTAGTTTGTATGTTGTTACGGAGAAGTTAAGGTCGAATTGCTTAACAAATTTGAATGGTAATATTTCACCCAAACTGAAGGGAGACAATGGTCCGACTCGTAGAAGATTATTTTAAATTTGTGTAGGTTATTCAGAGTGTATGACTTCAAATGTTTAACTTTCATGTTATTTTAAATTCAAGTATTATTTGTTATGTTATGTCATGTTTTAAAATTATTAGTTTTTTTCAATTTAGTAAAGTTGAATTGTCTATTTCGAAGACGGGTTGGTTCATTACGTACACCTCACGTGATATTACGGGGACGAGTTCACGAAATATTTTATTAATATCTGTAAATTTAAATAACTTTCTTCGAAGTTGTTGAAAAAGAGTTTTTAAAATTATTAGTTTTTTTCCAATTTAGTAAAGTTGAAACAAACAACTTTAGGCAAGGATATCTCCCTCGTATATTGTCTGTTTCGAAGACGGGTTGGTTCATTACGTACACCTCACGTGATATTACGGGGACGAGTTCACGAAATATCTTATTAATATCTGTTAAATATAGATAACTTTCTTCAAAGTTGTTGAAAAGGAGTTTTTAAAAAATTACTTTTTTCCAATTTAGTTGAAGTTGAAACAATCAAGTTTAGGCAAGGATATCTCCCTCGTATATTGTCCGTTTCGAATACGGTTTGGTTCGTTACGTACACCACATGTGATACTATGGGGACGAGTTAACGAAAAATTTTATTAATATTTGTTAAATATAAATAACTTTCTTCAAAAAATTAGTTTTTAATTATAGCATTACAAATTCTAAAAAAATCATTTTGGTATAAAAATTAGTTTTTTTCAAAAAAAAAAAAAAACTGTTGAACGAGCAAAGACAAAAAAACTCCTACGAAAAAGTAACTGAAACCGATACTCCAAAATACGTTTTCAGTTACTTTTTTAAAATGACTAAAAAAATAATATTTTCATACCTACCAACCATTATTAATCACTAACCATTATTAATGACCAACCGATAAATGTATTTCCAATAAAACAAATAAATGTCTGTCGTTCAAGAAAAAAAAAACAAATTACCTCATTTAAATTCATCTTCACAAATAAATGTATATCCATACCTACCTACCTACCATTTAAATTCATCTTAAAAATAAATATCTATCCTACCATCTATATATATATATATATATATATATATATATGGTTGAGTTCATGAGAGAACTCATTTTAATGATAGAACTAGAGAACCACTAAAAAAAGAAAGGGTGAAATTTTAAAGAGAAATGGTAAAATTAGAACTTAAAATATATAAACCTTTAAACATTTCTATCTTTTGCATACATTATTATTTTTTTAAAAAAATTGCACCATTAAATCAAGAATTTCATTATTTTTCATTTGAGTATAAATAACGTTATAAAAAATAAGAATTAACTCGTCTTTTTCTTTCTTCTTATTTTCAATACTGCATGTTTGTAGTATCACCCTCAAAAATCTAACATACCCTCAAAAAACTAAACCCTCACCCCAACCCCACCCAAAAACCTAAACCCCTCCCCACCCCTACCCAAAAACCTAAACCTATCACACCCACCCTCAAAAACCTAAACCCCCTCACACCCCTAAAAAAAAAACCCTAAACCCCTCCACCCACCTAAAAACCTAAACCCCCCCACCCATTCCCACCCAAAAACCTAAACCCACCGCACCCACCCCCTACCCTGAAAAACATAACCCTAAACATAATACTGCATATGTGTAGTACCACCATAAAAACCTAACCCACCCCCCAAAAACCTAAACCCCACACCTCACCCCACCCAAAAACCTAACCCCACCTCCCAAAAATCTAAACCTCCCACCCACCTCCAAAAAACCTAGACCCCCCACCCACCCCCACCCCCTCCAAAAACATAACTTAAAAGCTAAACTAAACCAAAAAACTAAACCCTAAATCTAAACCGACTATTTTTTCGATCTTTTTTTTTAACGAGGACGACGTGGGAAACAAGGTCTCCGAACCACTTTTTTAGTTTTTGATTTATATTTTGAGTTATGATTTTTTTATTATTTGTTTTTTTATCTTTAAAGAGAAGTTCTCTAGTTCTCTCCTTAAATGTTAGTTTTCTTATGAACTTCACCCTATATATATATATATATATACTACCTAATAAATAAAAATACCTATGGATACGTGTCAGACAAAGAGCCTATCTAACTTTATATTTTCCCGCCTAGATGCCGTGTGCACCTAAAAGACACGCGGATCTTTTTTTTTCTTTTACTGACCCGAATAACCCGTTACTTCTCATATGGGTAACTAGGTTAAAATATCGTGTATTACACGAGTTAAATAAGTACAATGAATAAATACAATATTATATACTTAATAATAAATGTTTACATATTACATATTTATAGCATATTATATAGTTTTTTAATACAAGTTTAAAAACGTCATATAATTACTTTTTAAAAATGTTTATAAAAAGAATGAAATAAATGTTTAATTTCTAAAAATGTTTTATTAACAAACCTATATTTTTTAAATAAAATTTTTTTTTATAAAAATAATTATAGAAATCATTATCTATACTAATAAATAAAGGTTTAAGGTGAACACTTGTTATTTAATAAGAGAGACACGAAAAACAAAAAAATTATTAAAAATCAATTAAAGTAAATTTATGCTATTAATAGAAAAGACATGCGAAAAAATTTAATTAACCTAAACCATATGTTTTTTGCTTTTCATGTTCAAACCCTAGATCAAGTTATTCATACCGTCGCCGCACCATTCCTAAATCCATACATCTTCAAGTTCAGTTTAAGAGTTCATAATCAATTCATCCCTATCGTTTGCGCGATTTCCCCCTTCCTTTGCGCCGTTGATGTTTGTTTCTGTCTCTGCTGTCATCGTTGTCGGTTGAAATTATATCCTCCTTAGCCCACCACTGTTGCCGCGTTATCAGACCGGTGTAGAAGGAGGACAGGTAAAACCGAAGGTGAGTTTGTTATATAGGTATTCGGGTGATTAGAGCTTGCGCTTGAAATTTTGCGTGAATGTGGCGGTGATTTAGGCTATCGTTATGATTATGTCGATATTTTTCATAGTAATTGGAGTGATGATTTGTGTTAGTTTTGCTAGACTGATGTATAAGAATCTGTTCATCTTCAGTTGCTTGATTGTGTATAAGTAATCTCGGTGATACCTAGGGTTTGATCCAATCGTGCTATCAAACCATATTCTGGATTTCTAATTACTTTTTTTTTATTTTGTTGATTCATGTATTCATTCCATTAAAAAAAGTCTTTTCTGGACCGTCTAATGGACACCGGTTCATTATAAAGGTGTTATCAGTAATTCAAGATAATGTAGCTAATTAGAATTTATATCTCAATTTTTTTGGTTTATAGATTATGGTTGCTAAGAAATGTTTTAGATTATATTCTGATTTGAAGTTTTTAGCATGTGGTGTAGTTTGATCCTAGGGTTAGATGTTTTAATTAACATCTAATTGGGATCTAACTATGCAATTGTTGATGCAGTTTAAAGAAATGGCTGAAGTTGCAAAGGTAGGACCTGCAGTTCCAGAGTTGGTACGGAAGAAGCAAAAGAGGAATGAGTAGTAGTGGTTTTGAGTGAAGCAGTGTGCCCAGCTTTGAGTGAACCGGGTCAGTATACAGTTACTTGATTGTGCTCATTGCTAATCAGTTACTATATTTTATACCTTTTGCTTTACAATTATTTAATATGCGCAGGATTACGAGGTCTTCTTTGCTTCTTTATGGGATTGTATTTCTATCTAAATAGAGGAGATGTGAATCCAAATGCTCAAGAGGTTTAATTTCTTTTTTCATTATCATCACTTAGCTTTAAAATTGTTTTGGTGCACTATTATACTTGCCGAGTTGCCAGCCATAAGCAACTCACTATTCTGGCAGCGATCGGTAGAAGTTGCAGGGCGTACACCGATCTCTATTATGGTGTAACATTTTCTTTTTTGCATTAAGGGTAGTGGTTTGTGACTTCTTACAATTTATGTATCACATTTTTTGATTTGAGGATTATTTAATCTTTTCTACGACAGACAATTATATATATTTATAATTTTATATAGAAATTGAGGTGCTTTTAATCATCCATTAGATGGATATAATATGGAGTAAATTGAACTTTAATTGGGTGTGATTAAACATTTTTTGTTTAGTAATTTTATAGGTTTTTTTAATATCTTTTTTTGGTACAGAACTTTTAAATGTTTTTTATTATATATTCAAACCCAATGTTTTTTTCCATCAATTTTATCACATATTTTGTGTTTGATGTATTTGCAGTTGAATAAAATCAAGAACATGGTTGCTCACATGGCAGGGTGTCTGTAAAAGTGGATTCAATTATACATGAGTAACCCTTCTTTTATTGTTTACATTATGCTAATACACCCTCTATTCCAGGCTTAAATAGTCTGCTTTCAGATTAGTCGATTTTTATTGGTGTTGATTGCTATCTAGAGACCAAATCATTGGCAGATTCGGTTTGTGATAAGGAGGAAATGTTATGCTAACCTTCGTATTTTGAATCATATCTTCAAGTTATAATAATTGTTTGCTCATTTATTTAGGCTAAAATTTATATCACACTTTTATTAAAACCGATGTCGATTTGAGTCTACTAAATTAATACAACTCACGTCTTCTATGAGATTTAGCAGTATCGTTATTGTTTTACATAAGGGGGAAATGAGCTCTAGCTTTTTTTCACCGGGTGTCGTTTCTTCAATGTAAACACTTTCATGTACGTCATCTACACACTGCCAATCAGTTGTTTAATTCATTATGTGAATTTGTTATTAGTTTGATCATGCTTATATGGATTGCTAATTTTGCAGTATGCTGACACTCTAAGAGAGCAGTTGAAGCAACTCGCTGCAGAGAGAACACCTGAAGGATTACTAAGGTCTGATTGCTTTACCGCCAATTGAGGCTTCATATAGCATCCAACTTGATTATTTATTTATTTATTTTAATTCAAGTCATTGACTCTTTCACTTTTGTTTTGATTACTTACGTTTTGATTTGATTTTCAGACTTGAAAATCCATGCTAACTTTTTATGAAGTTCGATTGCTTCATAATCCATCTTGCATTAGCTTGGTAATAGTTGCAACAACAAATGAAATCAAGCATCGGTTGAGTTTGAGATTGTCTGCACCATATTCACAGTTGGAGATTAACTAAGATGCCTAAAAGTATTCATGTAGATGGACACTAATACTCACTGCAACATACTCATCATTTTGAAATAGTTATAACAAAAAATTATTTCTTTAAACTAAAGCATTGCTTGAATTTCCTTATAACAATTTGAGATTAACTACACATAAATGCAGAACTTTAATGTGGTTTTGATTTTAATTATTTCTTTAAATTAAAGCATTGCTTGAATTTCCATATTCCACAGCTGTATGTTGCATCATCTATTAGATGTTTTGACTCATTGACTTGGCAACAGACCGTGAAAGTAATCAAAATTACACAGAGCGGATGGAATATGCAGTAATTTCTAAAGTTTACAACTTCACATGTAAATTGTAAAAGAAGATGAGATGAGAATGGTGTTGATGGAATGTATTCATACAAGGATTTGACAGTTTAGCTTTAGCTTTTCATTTGCCTTCTGCTGTGATTATTAGAGCTTTTAGCCTTTTAGGTAAATAATTTTGCATTGATAATAATTATTCCTTTATCACAATATAAATGACTCTTTTGGTTTTGGATCTCAGGTCACCTTCCATTGGAGTGTTTATATGCTTAAAATGTTGTGGTGTGCACATAACTCTTGGTCCACATGTTTCAGAGGTAGATCCTTTTGATAATTTGAGTATCTAACTTTCAACAATAATTGCAATTTGATACGAGTATATGACTTAACTCCACATGTTTTATTAGTGACAGTTGATAAATGGGTCGATGAAGAAATTTATACCATGGTTGTAGTTGGAGGAAAAAATGCTGCAAATTTAATTTATGAGGCCCATATTCCTGCAAGATCTAAACCTGTTATAGAGCAAAAGACTTTAGTGTAAGTTTTTTTTTTAAGTTTTTTTCTTTTTAACTATAATTGTGTTATTTATTTTAAGGCTAAGGGTACAACTTTCAAAGTGTTTATGTGACAACCTACAACGCAAACCACATTTGTAAATTTGTAAAATTTCTTAACAATATCTTAAAATAACAATTTTATTAGCTGTGTTTATTAATCTTGGTTGGACAAAATAAACCATTTTAGAATAGAACTTTTAATATTACTAAAAATGGTAGGATTCACTTGGTGGAAACAACATAATTATGATTGGTAACCTCTATATCCTAATTGTACTTTTTGTTATAGAAGTATTAAATTACATGTATTTATGTTAACATGTGTAATAATTTATAAAATATAATTATAAATCATTAAAATCTAATGTTTTCATTCAAGTATTAAGGGAAATGATTTATTGGCTTGAAGCTACTAATCAGGATCTTTGTAGGAAACTTCATTTTTACAGAAGCTGAGGCATTGCCATCATCGTTCTGCAATGAATGTTAACATAGACTATCAATTGAGACGAGAGAAGACATGAAAAACAACTTTATAAAATGTACACTTATTTAGTCAAATAGTATTATTGATTTATGTTAAGCAAAAATTAAACTAATTTGTAAGTTGTAACATTTTTTAGAGATTGTACATTGTATCGGTCATCAATTTTCATTATTACATGTCATATGTAATTATTTATTATAAGAAGTATTTAGAGATTTGTTTATTGCATTCTTTTTACTACTCAAACCCGTGTAATACACGGGTACATAATCTAGTATATATATACAAATTACCTTACATAATCTCTTCACAAATAAATCTATCTTTATTACACATACTCTTTTCACATATCTTAGATTCTAAAATTTCTTACATTTTCATTGTGTGACAATGGATTTGAACTCAGACGTTTTGTATCTAGAAGGCAAGCATCGTGCTAGACATTTGTTTTAAAATCCGGAAGATGGGAATGAATGCAGCTTGAAAATTCATCTTGTGAGTCAATCTTTCTGGAACAAGCTTAAAAATGGTCACATTCAAATTACCCAAAGTGTTCAACATTACATAAACCTTGCTGGGTTTGGTGGGATATTAACATGTGAGTCAAGGAAACTTGACCATCACTTGATCTAGGCACTAGTCGAAAGGTGGAGGCCGAAGACACACACATTTCACCTACCATTTGGTGAGGCTACATTAACACTACAAGATGTTAACATTCTCTGGGGGTTACCCATAGAGGGTTTTGTCGTAACCGGCTACGATCATTCGTACACAACTGAACAACGTGCTGGATTGTGTGCTTTTTACTTGGGTATTACAACAAATGATGAAGATTTCAAGGGAAATGGTTTAAAATTAACTACTATTGTAAACCATATGCAACAGAATCCTTTAATGGACAACACAGGAGAAGAGTTATGCATGCAGCGTGCAAGATGTGTTATTCTCGTATTGTGTTCTACTTTATTATTTATTAATTAAAATAATGCACATGCTCCCTTACATTTATTAAGTCATTTGCACAACCTGTCAGATTGTGCCAAACTAAGTTGGGGTAATGCTGCCCTAGCCTTGTTACATAGAAACCTATGCAAGGCTACTTCTAATTCAGCAAAAGAAATTTTCGGCATGTTAGAACTTCTACAGATGTGTGCGTGGACCCGGATTCGTACTATGAGACCAAGGATCAAAGAAAGCGATATTGATTTTGAAAAGCCATACGGTGCGAGGTAATATTGATATATTCTTATGTCTAATTTAACTGTTGATAAAATAAGGTGTTAATTTAATTAATATGTTTTTGTTTATTTTAAAAGGTGGCTAAATGCGCATAGTAACGTAGAAGTGACTACACACGTACTCAAAGCTTATCGTACAATGTTGCAATCACTACAAGAGAGGGAGGTAATTTATTTTTCTTTGAATAATAATTTTGCAGAAATTTATTTTTTGAAATAGAAATTAATATTTAGTTAATAATTTAGTTGAAGGTGGTTGACTGAACGATAACTTAATTTAAAAACCAATTTTTTTAAGAGTATAGAAATCACTTTTTGCTTTTTTTAGGCTTCGTTAATCCGTCATTTTATTATCGATAAAAAATCGGTTTAAGTATTATGACTCATAATAATTTTTTTCTAGATGACTCATAAAAAAAATTGTTTTTTTGCCTAAAAAAGTTTTAAACACCAATTTTTTTAAGTAACAAATTATAACTGAATTAATGTTTTCACAGTTTGACTGGACACATTATGATGGTGTGAATATACCCAATATATGCATATCGAGCAGGCGTAGTTAGAGGTCGAGGTGTTGTATGATTTTTTTGGGATGTTGTGGAGTATCATGCACCCGAAAGGGTTATGAGACAGTTTGGGTTTATTCAACCCGTCCCCCGGGCCATTCCTATGTCACGTGATGACCATTTGGCTCTCCACAATCTTACTCGTGCCGGGAGGTTATACACAGACTCGCTTCAACACCATCGCCAGTATGTAAACAACTAGGATAATCAACATGATACTGTTGTCATTAGGGAACGAAATGATAGGCCTACGGTTGACCCAGATTACACAGAGTGGTATAATTTACACACTGTTAAATACGTGATAAACCATACTGGATTTCAAGATTATGGAGAAAGATCTCAATTATTGGTTTGTACATTACTAAATAACAAAATATAATTTTTTTAATATACCAAACTTATAATTGTTTGATTTTGTAGGTGGATGGCTTTAGCCACGTCTATCATGAAACAAATAGATTTTTGGATGTGGGACTTGAACAATATTCCCAAGAACAATATTCACAAAATATTGAGTCTTTGAGAAACACGACGGTTAATATGACGGGGATGGTTAATCAGGCTGAAGGATTATTTTATCCATTATTTCTACAAACTAATCCGGTCAACTTTGTAACAGAAAACACGGTACCACAACGTGTACCGCGAGGGGAAGTGAGACGTCATGAAAGACAAGGGGGGAGATCAAATCATGGGGAGGGAACCTCACATTTTCATGGTGGAAGTACATCAAATTTTGGTGAGGGCACATCAAATTTTCAGATTGGTATCTCACAAAATGATGGGTTATCGACCTTCATTTTCAAACACTCCCCGAGAGAACATGATTCCTTGGAGTTACCAAGACTACTCCTGTAACACCTTCCCCAAAAATGTCCAAGATTTGACAAAAGGTAAACCCTAGGGACTGTAAGTATAATTATACTTAAGTTTAGGGTTCCAAAGGAAAATTATGGATTTTTAGACCTTAGCGGACCGCTAAGGTAAAGCCTAACAGTCCGCTAAGAGGACAAAGTTGGATGGCGGACCGCCATGACGACCGCTACTTATTGGCTAAGCAATGAATCTGGTGATGCCACGTGTATAGTGACTAATGGTCAAGTTTTGTAACACACGTACTCGTGGCGGACCGCCACGCCAGGTGGTAACGGTCCGCCAGCCGCAAAACTCTCAGAATTTGCCATGTAGCTAGGTGGCGGACCGCTACGCCTAGCGGTAACGGTCCGCTAGCCGCAAAACTATGATCGGTCCAATCAAATTAGGACATGTAGGGCTGACGCATGCAAGGGCGGTAGCGGACTACTACGCCCAAGCATAACGGTCCGCTATAGACCCAACTTCCAGCCTATAAATAAATGAATCGTTTCAAACAATTTTCTCACACTCAAATTCGTCCTATACTTCTAAAACACGTTCCAGAGCTCCCGTAGATGATCCCAGTTCGATTCCCGCTCCTCGTAGTGCTCGGTTTAAGAAGAAACGCTCCTAGAAGTGCGGGTACGCTAGAGAAATTAAGTTAAGAAGCTATACACTAAGCATTTGACTCTAGAGGCTCATTCCCATAAAAAAGTGAATACTTTATCTCTTTCAAATAAAGGTTAATAGAATAATGCTCAACGTTCTTCAACGAACAAGCATTCAGGCCATAGGTATACGTAAAACTTGCAAGGGATACATGAGTCTTGGGTGAAATTCCCGGATTACGGCCGGTGCTTCCCTTTATAACAAATGAGGGACATGGAGTTCCCGTTGTTATAAAGACATAGTGTCAGTGTATATTGTGGTGCGATTGAACATGAAAGACCTGCTGAGTGTGTAGATTGAACAGGAAGTTGTGATTATGAAAATTAATACTTGTTTGTGCGAAAATGATTTTTGTCAAGATATTGTATTCACCGGCGTTCATGCTGACGTTTTATTTCAAAATGTTTTCTAGGTAATGATTAAAATATGATGAGAAGGGTATATGGGCAGACGTGAGATCTTACCCAGAAAAAAAGGATGGAATGCAAGTAGGATTCTCAGGCCTCGTGTAAAGGGAAATCCTAAAGAAAGGAGATAGGACTAGGAAACTGATCAACCTTGTGTTGAAACTATTTCCAGTGGCTCATCATGTATTTGATTTCAAACAATGTTTTGTAATCAAATGAGAAGGGTATTGAAACCCTATGTTTATAAAAGTAAATACAAGGCTTTTGTTTTCCAACTGAGTTTTGGTATTTACAATTACAACCCTTGAGGTTGAAAGAATGGTGAAACGATACTTTCGTTGTGTTTTACAAAAAACTCTTAAATCAATTAACCAAGTGATACCAATCGAGCTCGCACACGTCCAGGAATGCCTCAGGCGGGGTGTGACAACTCCCAACGACCTCACAATCACTCAACATACTTATATACCGATTTAAGCGGAGAGCAACCACCGCGGTATCAAGATGTCGCACCGATACAAATAGACTTTGGACATTAGGTGAGTCAAAACATGACTCAATACCCACAAAGTCCTGAAAACGAAGAAAATGCTCAGTCACAAAATGATGTCCCTGACCAAACTGTGCAAAGACGCGTTCAACCTCATCGGAATAGGAGACGACCTAATTGTGGAACAGGGAACCATTAGTAGATTTTTTTATTTACTTTTGCATTTTATATAATTATGTATTGGTGCTTTTATAAATTTATATCTTTGTGTGCTTTTTATTACCGACAAACACATGAAACTATAGACAAAAACTAATAAACGTTTCATAATATTATTACAACATAAAATATAAGAATTAATACAACATAAAATTATATATTATATATATAATTGGTATTAATAATGGTAGGTAGGTATGGAAAGATTTAAAAAAAATAGAATATATTCGAATGTTACAATTTATACAAAAGTAACTGAAACCGGTACTTGCACCTCCGGTTTCAGTTACTTTTTGTATTACACCTTATGACACTTACACACTTAATCAAAGTGACATTTCATTGACCAAAAAGTAATTGAAACCGGTGCTGGCACCTCCGGTTTCTGTACAAACACTAAAAAACAACTGAAATCGCTACTGGCACCTCCGGTTTCAGTATAAACTTATACAAACAGTGCCGTTAAAGGGGCGTTAATTGATTAATACTGAAACCGGTACTGGCAATTGTGGTTTCACTGTACCTCTGCCACCTCTCTGACACCCAATGATTTGTTTAAAACATTTGTATTGAAACCGGTACTACCGGTTTTACCATTTTCCACTTTTTCATTTCCAAGAGACTACTAACCACTTTGTTTTTCCAAAATATACTAATTTGAAAAAAAATTATGTTTAAACATGCGTCCATAAGAAGATAGATTTGGTTAAGAGTAGCATGTAATGTATTTGAATAATCAATGTATGTGGACCTAAAACTTGGAAATATACAAGGGTTTAATGTTTTCTTTAATCATAAATCTAGTTTGATTTTCATTTTTGTGTTAAAACAATGTTTTCAGAACTTGATCAAACAGAGATTCACTGGTTGGACCGAATTTAAAAACCGGATAACATAATAAATATTTTAATTAACGATAAAAGATAAAAAAAAATACTATGAAAATATACTCTAAATAAATTTAAAATCAAAAAATAGTATTATTAATTTAAAAATTAATAATTATAGAAAATCAAAATTCATTTTTATTGAATATAGTTGTAGCCTTGGGTCTTCGAAACAAGCAATAGCCTCAGAAGTGGGAATGGTTGAATAAAAAGGAAGCAAATAGGCGTGCTGAAGAGATTACGAATTTGGAAGAAATGATCAGATTCTACCAATTCAAGGTTGGGCCAGACACCTAGGTAGGGGTGTGCAAAAAAACCGAAAACCGAAGAAAACCGAAATCCGAATCGTATCCGTAACCGAAAAAAATCAAACCGAATTGTGAATTCGGTTTTTGGTTCGGTTATCAACCGTATCCGAATTGGAAATTCGGTGTTCGGTTATCAACCGTATCCGAATTGGAAATTCGGTATTCGGTTCGGTTAACGGATATACCTTTTTTTTTTAATTCGGTTTATTCGGTTTGTTTGGTTAGACATTTTTCCAATTCGGTTCGGTTTATTCGATTTATTTGTTTTATTTGGATATACTTTACTTTTGAAATCGGTTTATTCGGTTTATTTGGTTGAATTCGGTTCGATTAGAAAAATTTCCAATTCGGTTCGGTTCGGTTAACGGATAAGGGTTAAAAAAAATCAAAACCGAACAAACCGAATCGAATAAATCGAACAAATCATTAACCAAACCGATGAACACCCCTACACCTAGGTGTGGAAAGCGGACTCGACTGGGGTCTTTCTCTACTAGATCATGTAGAAACTGGATTGATAACAAAACTGTTACGAAATGGAACCGGATATTCATTGGATTAAATGTGTTTCGTTAAATGTCAGATGTTTTATATGGAAGCTGGTACGATACAAGCTTCTAATGGCCTCTTCCTTAATTGCTTGCGGCGTCCCGATTCAGTCTCCTTTATGCCCCTTATGTCAACTTGAATCGAAAACAGAGGACCACTCCTTTCTTCGTTGCCCAGTCGCTATGGCAGTATGGAACAAAATTGGTGGTTGGATAGGGGTGACTTCTCTAAACCATCGGACTGTCTTGGACTTGGTTACACATCTACACAACGTGGCAGGATCAAAAGAAGGAAAAGTGATTTGGTGTCTAATTGGATATTGCACACTTTGGTTATTGTGGAATACGAGGAACAAGTGGGTGTTTTCAAAGGCTAGAAAATCGGTGGAGGTATTACTGGAAGACATAAAAGTTGTGAGTTTTAAATGAAAGGAATATAAGAGCAAAAAACATTGAGTCTGACAGGAGAAATGGACAAAAAAATCCAGTAACTATAATTGGGTAAAGACTAGTTGATTATATTAAATTATGTTTTGTAATTGTATAATGTTGTTTGGGGAAGTCATTTCGGCCTAATGTAATTGGGGTATTGCTAGTTTCCCGTTAGCTATTCTATCAGATCTCTCATTGTTGTTGGTAAAACAAAAAATAGCCTCAGAAGTAAGGTAAATACACTGAAAATAGTATTATCAAATCAAATCAACTTTATTTTCTCTCATTGTTGCTAGCTATTCTATGAGATCTCTCATTTGTAAAAACTTATTCTTTTAAATGTTTAACACTTTAAGCATTTATCCTCCGTAAATAATTATTTCTCTAAATAATTAATTTGCGCATTCACCGATAAATATTTCTCTAAATATTTATTTGCCGTTGATAAATCCATCTTTCGTGAACTATAATATTTAACAATTAAATATTATTAATTTGCTAGTTGACCAAAGTGTAACTTTTTGGATCGTACCTTGATAGTAACATTGACCTAATTAACGATTGAACATCTTATATACAGTCGGGAGCCTCTATGGATCTTTGAACATGTATGTATACATCCTAAAGGGCTTAGTTTCGTATTCTAAGTATTTGTGGCTCGTAGGCGAGAACTCGGTAAAGTACTCGCAGACCATGACACGAGAACTATGAAGTTCTCGTTAGTGGAAGTTCTAGTGACATCCATCCGAGAACTATGAAGTTCTCGACCAAGAACTTGCATGTAAGAACTACGATGTTCACGCGACCAGGATGGTCATGATTTCAAGTTATTGGCATATGCTCGTTCGATAACTCTGCCCGAGAATTATATCAAAACCCTAGTTTGAAAGGATTCAGATCTGGATGGTTTTGAACGCAAAGTTGGGAACTTTATACGTCCAATGTGTTTGTTTAACATCCATGATATCAAATTTATAGGCTTTATTCTATTTCAAACGTAAAAATGTCAACATTATGGATTAAAGTCCTTTTTGACCAAGAAAGGCCCTTAAATAATGTAAACAGAGGTTTAGGGCCGTTTTTCTTACCTTAAAACTCGTGTAGCCTCCTGGTGTGATTCTCCTTTCAACCTCTAACAATCTTGGTGTCCAAAATAACTCCAAGTCGATTCATTTTTCTTTGTTTTCACCCAGCCAAGAACTTGACCTTCGATGCCTCTCAAATACCCGAGAACTTTTAGCTGGAACTGATTAGGGTTTGCGCATGGGGAGGGGGTGTAAGGTTTCTTATATGGAGTGTGTCAACTTTGAGGAAATTACCAAATTAGTCCTTTCATTTCTAATAACTTCATGGAGTCCCTTTTATTTTATTTACTCTCAATATTTTAAAGTGTTACAAGTCTACCCAACTTACAAGAGGTTTCGTCCTCGAAACCTGCTATAAGCTAAATAAATGCGGGTACAACTCCATCATCTCTTCATTGAAATCCCATGTAGCTTCTGACTCTTTTAGGTGTTTCCATTGTATTTTGACTAATCAGATCACCTTATTACGTAGTCGTTTATCCTTTCTGTCTAATATGGCCATGGGCTCTTCAACATAATTAAGGCTATTGTCAACATCGATGTCGGTAAGGGGTATGTGTGTCATTTCAATGGCTAGACACTTTTCACAAGTGTGACATGTGAAATGTCGGGTGGATGCCACTTAAATCACCTGACAACTCTAACCGACAGGCAACCTCTCATACTCATGCCAATATCTTGAATGGTCTGATAAACCTCGAACTTAATTTCCATCTCTTTCTGAACCTTATTGTTCCCTTCCATGGCGACACTTTTAACATTCCTTGTCCCCAACATTAAATTCAATAGGTCTTCGTCTTTTATCCGCGTAAGATTTCTGACGGTTTTGTGCAGCTTCCATGTGGGCCTTGATTTGCTTAAACTTTTCAGAAGTCTCTTTAACCACCTTGAGGCTTACCAATTCTTTCTGGCCTATTTCACCCCCAACCAACGGGGTTCTACATTTTCTACCATACAACATTTCATAAGGCAGCATGCCTATTGTCGTGTGATAACTGTTGTTGTAGGAGAATTCTGCTAGTGACAGGTGACTGTCCCAACTACCACCAAAGTCATTGATACAAGCACACAACATATCCTCTAGGGTTTGGATAGTCCTTTCAGACTGACTATCCATTTGCGAGTGATACATCATGCTGATATTTAGCCGCGTGCTCATTGCCTCATGGAATCTTTTCCAAAACCTTGATGTGAATCGCGTCTCCTGGTCAGATACAACCGAAAACGGCACACCATGTTGTGCATCAATCTCATTGATGAATACATCTGGTAACATTTCTTATGAGAATGTCTCATGAATTTGTAAGAAATGAGCACTTTTCTTTAAGCGGTCCACGATTACCCATATGGTGTAATGACCTTTAGCTGTGCAAAGTAACTTGGTTATGAAGTCCATGTAATGCGTTCCCACTTCCATTCCGATATTTCTATAGGTTGAATCTTACCATATGGTTTTGGTGTCCACCCTTTACTTGCGAGCATGTAAGACACTTCCTTACATAGGTTGTCACATCATTTTTCATACCCAGCCACTAATATACTTTCTTCAAGTCTTGGTGCATCTTAGTGGCTCCGGGGTGGATAAAGTAGCAGGACTTATGAGCCTCATCAAGGACTTTGGCTCAAATCTCGCCACCCATGAGTATCCATATCGTTCCAAACCGTGTCCTAACGTTGCGAGCATTATATCCCAACTTTACCGTTGTAATGTGCTTATTTTTATCTATGTTTCATAACCGAGCCGCCGCACACAATTATTTATATTTTCTAAACTTTTGTTTGTTTTTTAACTTCTTTTTAGTCTTTTTTTTCGCCTCACCACATTAACGTTATTTTTTACACAACATCTGCATTTCCATTTAAATTTAGTTAAAAATCAGCACGTCCTCTGCCGCGGAGCGCGGGTGTAGCCCACTAGTTATATTAGAAAAAATAGACTAAATTACAATTTTTGTCCTTTATGTTTGTCAAAATTATGGAATGGGTCCTTTAAAGTTTCGACTTTCACTTATTGTTCTTTGTTTCAAAAGTTCCCTCGTTTTTTGTCCTTTATTCTAACTAACGTTAAGTTTTTCAGTTAAGTCACCTCATCACATGAGGGCATTTTAGTCTTTTTACCCTTATCTCCCTCAACGTTATCTTCCTCCCCCTTGAAGAACCCTAATTTTATGTATCTACAGATATCACTTCATCCCTCCCACTTGAAAACCATCGGCCAAAATTCGCCACCACCGCCGACTAAAACACCGCCACCAACAGAACCACTACCTGTGGAGTCTGATTCTCCACGAAGGTACCGCCCCCTCCTCCGCCTGAAACATCCTCACCTACCTCTCCCCATTTCACTGTTGTACAGATATGAGGTTCTACTCGCTGATACCACATCCTCACCTACCTCTCCCCGTTCCACTGTTGTATAGAAAATAGATCGATTCAACCTCACCCATTTGATTGATTCAACGATTCCCCTAAATCGATCTATAGATTCAAAGAAAGTTACAATTGATAAAAACCCTACCCAAGACCCCCTGTTGCCCCCTTGATTCCGTCATGTTCTAACTTCTCGGTCTTGGATGGAGATGGATTAATAATTGTTGCTGTCGCCCTCTAGTCACGCAAGTTTGAACCCGGTACCCCCTGCTTCTAAACCCCCTGTCTCCTCCCCCCAACGTGTCGGCCAACAGAGATCTTGCTCTAATTAACAATCTCAGTCCTACCATCATCTCGAGCCCATGGATACGAGTGACAGATTTTCTGTTTTGGATTTCCCTAATAGCATCAAACACAACAAGCCGATCATGGACAATATGGCTAGGGGGAGGAATGAAGATGAGATGTCACCTGCAATTCAAAATGAAAATAAATTAGGGTTCTTATTGTAACATCCTTAATTGGAAAACCAATTAACAAAACATTTAAATGCGCGGAAGCTATTACCCCAGATTTGTTTTTACCACGCGAGATTCTGGACAACCCCCCTCACGTACCGCGAGGGAGCTCAGAATTTCCTGACCGAGAGCCAGGTCTCTCGCGTACCGCGAGAGAAGCCTCCCTGGCTCTCGCGTACCGTGGGGGACGTGAGTAAACAGAAAGTTTACTCAGTTTGCCCAGTTCCAACACTTAGCCAATTTTCCACCACTTTTCAATTCAACTTGACACTAAAATTTTCCTACACTTGGGTTTTGGTTTCAAAACATATATACCACATATATAAACATCAAAACATAGATCATGTGTTAAATTACACAACATTTATGGATTTTCCTTTAAATCCTAACAACACCCAAAATGCATACGAGAACCCTCCACGCCTTGGACTCGACTTGTACCTACATCGGAGCTTTCCCTACATAACCACATATATAAATCACCGTTAGTAATGACGATAAACATATTCAACAAGTATTTACACTTGTTTTCACCCTTTTCACCCATTTGACCCGTTTGCACCCATTTGGTCAATTAAGGTTCTTAACACTTGCATTTCCACTATAAGTCTCGTTCTTTTCCTATTACATTCATATACCACCACCCATTCACCCATTTGAAGTATTCCACACTTCTAATTAGGTTCACGACCTCTTGGTGCGAGTACCACAACTCGTCTTACCCACACTTGGAGTATTTGACTCCAAATCCACCATTTGAAGTATTCCACACTTCTTGTTGGGTTTACTACCTCTTGGTGCGAGTACCACAACTCGTCTTACACGTAGTTGAATTATTTGACACCAAGTTCACCTATTGAAGTATTCCTCACTTCAATCCACCATTTCACCAAAACATATTTCATTTGGTTTGACTATATACCACATAAGTCATTTATGCCACATTTACCACATACACATAATAGTATGACTATTTACCACATAAGTCATTTACTCTACATTCACCACATTCACATAATAGTATTACTATTTACCACATAGGTCATTTACTCCACATTCACCACATTCACAAAATAGCATGACTATTTACCACATAAGTCAATTACTCCATATTCACATAATAATTTGACTATTTACCACATAAGTCAATTTAATACAATTCCACACATACTACATTCAAGCAATAACCATTCACATTCACTTCAACTTATAGTATGCATACATATCACATATACCACACATTTATCAACATTACTAAGTAAGTGCAAAGTCACTTACCTTTTGAGTTGGAAGATCTCATGCCTCCTCCTCGGTTCACAATTTGATTACCTAAACATATACACCTAGTTTAGTAATCTAACATTCATCACCAACACAATATAATTGAGTCCACAACTCAATTTTTATTTCCAACCCAAACTGACCCGTTTGGGTTATCCCCATAACCAAACACCCCCTTTTCAATACAAACTCACCTACTTGAGTTTTCTTTCCAATACCTTGACACTAATTTCTCACTCAATAACTTTTATTAGGTCAGTTTGATGTTTGTTCAAGTGTCTAATACCACCTAAACACTTAATCATCACTAATTCCACATTCTAGCATCATGATCCAAACACCCCCAATTTTCACCATATGAACCCTAACTTTTCAAAATCAAAATCAAAATCAAAATCAAAATCAAAATCAAAATCAAAGGGTTCTAGGATGTTAATCACCACTCCTTACCTTTAGTTTAGCTAGATTATCCACAATCTAACATCAATTTACCACATGCATACATAATTTTTGGATTTCTACAAAACCAATCATCTAACACATTCATGGTGAAATCAAATGGAAGATTATCACTTACTTGATGTTAGGAAGGTGATGTGTGAGCCAAAACCTTCACAATCCAAGCTTCAAATGCAAGATTTAGCTCAAAACCCGATTTTCTCCCTTTTCTCCCTGCTTTGAATGATCTTGAACTCAAAATGAGTTCAATTTTGACTTTAATAAGTCAATATGGCATATTTTGCCATATTTACTGTAGGTACCTTGGGTGTGGCGGATCGTCACATGCAAGTGGGTCTACTAGTCGGACCGGGTGCGGAATGCCCGTGACTAGGCGGAGAGTCTAGCTAAACAAAGTAAACCGACAAGAGAAAACACTTTAAACGTTCTTTGTATTATAAACACTTGAAGGTTACAGAGAGAAGCACTGAGATTACAATCTGCGTATTTGCTATAATGCCTGTGTACTTAACTTATGTCAACCTATCCTATTTATACAAGACCTGATGCCTGCGCACTTAAGTGCGCAGGGCAAAATGCTCTTGCGTATTTAGCAAGTACGCAAAGTTATTCTTGCGTACTTGCTAAGTACGCAGGAGCTTTCTCCTGTGCACTTACAAGTGAGCAAAACACTTAGAGAATTTTGCAACATTCAATATGTAAAAGTAAATACAACTCGATAAACTAATACATAAATACTCTTACTTACAAAGACAATTACAAACAAGACAAGACAACCAAAGACTAAGACTCTATCTATCCAGAGTGTTTGTCATAGGAAAGTGCTTCAACAAACTCCCCCTTGACAACAGCTCTGGATAATCTTCAGTATTCGGTCTTCACATCTTCAGTCTTCACAGCACTTGATCTTTAGCTTCCATCTTCTTCTTGTAATCAAGGCAGAACTTAATCACCTTGTCATATTTAGAAGCAAGGAGTTTTGTCCATTCATCCGTGTAGACACAATACCTGTCTGCTAGTGCCTCCAGATCTTTCACAGAAAAGTTGATGAAGCAGACTTCATCAAATATTCTGATCAGTTCTTTTGGCACTATGTTCCCGCTCTCAGAACGTACCTTATCCATGATCACAGCCTCGCCCGTCTTTGGATCTACGTACCAGTACCACATGTCACCAAGAATATCCTGAGATAACTTGCTCAGGGGAATCTTAGTTTCACATCGCACTGGCTTGTATACCAATTTATTTAAGTGCTTCTTAGTCACAGGATGTCTAGCGTGCTTATCCTTGACTCTTTTGGGCACTTGAGGTTTGAACATCTCGAATTTCCCCAATCTTGCTTCTCGCTACAGAACCACCCACAAACCCATCGCCATTGCGTGATTGGAATGACCCAACAGCTCTCGGTTTGCTAGGTTCACAAGGTCGTATTTGGGTAAGGAGCTGAACGCTTCACTGGTGGGTTTCAAGTATTGAACCCCGCCAGATCTTTTGATAGCGAACAGCTGCTTATCCTCCTCGAACCTTACAGCCAAGATCATCCCTGTTGCTCCGTGTTTGTCTATTATAGACGTCTTTTGCCACACAGGAGCTGGACCCTTTGATGAAGTAGAAGGCATGTCTGTTTCTTTCGGTGCCTCTGGGTCCACAGGTGCAGGGTCAACTGGGGAGGCTTCAGTCGAGGCTTCTACATTACTAGCCTGCTCAACTGAACCTGTGTCGAGCGGAGCTTCGAAGGATGAAAATTCAAAGATTTCTTCATCTTCTAACTCGTACTCTCCTTCCCTGTCACCCTTGGGAATTTCAATTACAACATCTTCGTCATCATTATCCCAATCGTCACCAGAGTCGATCTCTCCTTCTTCTAGATTGAAGAGAACATCGATCTGTGCTTCATTGGAATAGTCAGGCTCTAGATATAGGATCTCATCATCAGATAAGTCCTTAAGCACTTCAGCCACTGACTTTCCTTTGTCACCACCACCACCACCAGAGGTATCACCACCCTCTTGATGAGTAGACTCCCCCTAAGCCATTGGAACAGCAGATATGGGCACGATTGCTAAAGCTTGGTGCTCACCTCCACTAGGACCGGCTTCGGGATCCTTATCTTTATCGTCATCCTTTGTCAAGTCGACAGGATGACACGCCTCATCACCAGTAGTCCTCTTTTCCTTCTCTTTATCTTTCTCCTTCTCCCCCTGAGCATCAAGCTTCTTGGTCAGATCAGCAATCAGTTTGACCATCAGCTCATGCTCTTTCCTTTGAGAATCAAACCGCAGCTCCAAGGACGACCCGTGACCCAGAAGCATTTCATTTGTCTTGATTAGGAGCTCGTTCTAGGCCATGACGTTCTTCAGTCGTTCCTCAGTCCCCGTTCTCTGGCTACGAAGGATTCTAACTTCGTCTACCAAAGAATTGATCTGTGCTTGTTGAGCGTCAGACTCCTCCTTTGATTTCCGAATAGTCTCCAGTAATCCAGCAACTTGGGTTTCCAGGACATCTATCCTTGCATCATTCGGATCAGGATGTCTGGATGAGGACGCCTCGGCATTGTGAATAGGGGAGGAGAATATGGTATCGAAGTCAAACCCTTGTGTGAAATCTCCATAATTGAAGGGTTGACTTAGAGGCTCAATGGTGGTGGTTGGGATTGAGGATGTGACGAGGGTTGTAGGGGTAATGGTAGGGGTGATGGTGACTGACTTCGTGAGAATTGGAGTAGTCACCGCCACCTGAGTAGTTGTGGTAGGGAGGGTCACTATCACAGGAATCACCTCTGTGATTGAAGTGACGGCCACTTCACGTTGCAACCTGTGGCCTCCTCCTCCTACGGTAAAGCTGCTGTGAAGGTGGGGTGGAGGCTGAATCAGGACTAGCAGCTGACACTTGTACTTGCTGCTGAGCCTCCACCTCACTGGGGATAGAAGGCTGTTGCCTATCGCCCCTGTTCTTGTGAATGCTTTCTCATCGTTGTCTTTGTATAGCAGCGTCAGAGTCAGAGTCTGGCTCGTATTTGCTGCTAGAAGACTGTCGCTTTCTCTTGGAGGACGAATCAGGTAGGGTTACCTTAGCCGTTCTCCTCGGGTGTACCTGCGACGGTGCATCATCGGAATCAGAAGAATCTGACTCAGTCGCTTCCGAGTCGGATCCATCAGCACCATCATTTCCTCCTTCGTCGTCTCCATCATCAGATGATCCATCATCACTCTCCATTTCCTCCTCTTGTTGTTCCTGTTGTTCGTCGGAGTGTTCACTCAATTCCGGTTCCGAGTCGTGACTGTACCATCTCTAGTCACCTGGGGCCACGTATGCTTCATTGATGAGGTGGCCAAAGAGTTCAATATGCACAGGAGTAGGATCTACACTGCCTGGCTTTAGGAATGGGGCGAATACTCTTTTGTCCACCCTCTTTACTTGCAGTCTCTCCCCTATAGCAGGTAGGTTTGGCAACACTTCATTAATCAGAAGTTGCACAAATCGAGGGTATAATAAGAACCGAAACCTCTCCGCTGTGTTGATCTGGTCATTGATGGCCTTGAAGATGTAGCGGGAGAAGTTGCAGCCCTTATTGAGAGAAAGGCTGACCATTGCTGCTGCAAGGTCATGACCCATGACATCTTTTCCTGCTTTCCTTGATGAGATGCACATGATCATGACGTGGGCGAAGTATCTCCATTGGTCTAACACCCACATCTTCTTGTATGAAGCATAGTCCCTCGCACCGACATAGCCCATTCTTTGTCTCCAACAGCCGTCCACAAAGTAGTCTAGATAGGCTGTCGGGTCGGTCGCGAGATCTCTGAATTGAAGGACCCTTCTAATAGTATATTCAGAGAAAGTGATGGCATGACCCGCAACGGTAGCCCTTATAACGTTGGGGGTTACCGTGCAGTCGTGCTGCACAGTCTCCCAAAACTGCTCGCGATAGGGTCTTGACACGATCGGGTCAGCAGAAATGGCGTAGCTGATTCTTGAGCGGTTCAAGAAATCAACTATGTCTCTGTACTGCAGTGTTGCACCCTTCCATTCTGGTTCAGTGTTAGCTAACAAGTTGAATTCGTTAGTAAACGCCCGAGCCATGATCAGCAAAAACACATAGAAAACATAATCAGAACAACACGTATCATTGGAAATGGATAAACTCGACTCAGTATAGCAGTTACTCTTTGAACTAAAATTTCAGACTTAGAATTTTTTCCAAGTGTTGGTCGTGCGTACTTAGCAAGTACGCAGGAGTTTCCTCTTGCGTACTTAACAAGTACGCAAGAATTACTTCTTCTGTACTTGCTAAGTGCGCAAGAACTACACTTGGTGAAAAATTTCAGAATTTTGAAATTCAATTGATGGTCAAAATTTGGTGTGTATTGGGTCGCCACTAGGTCGGAATCGAAGATTCTACCCTATGGGACCAATATCAACACCACGACACTGCTATAAAAGACTGATTTTGACCTACAATGGTCGACTGAACCACTGACGGTTCAAATTCAAGCCCAAAGTCAAAATCAAAGATGAAATTGGACGATTAAGGGTCGATTAGTGATCGATTATTGATTATTAACAAGTTTTAATTATTAGGTATTACCCAAACAACCCAAAAATTGTCTAAAAATCTCGAACAAAAACCTAAGACAATCGGTCCAAAATCATGAGTTTCTATGGATGGAATGAGCCTAGATTCTCATCAAATCGATGTTATGAGATGATGAAACTTGTAGTGGGACGAAAAATCGGATTGGATCACACGAATTTTTTGAGTAAGTTTGCAGAGGGAAAGAGTCCGTTTGAATGTGATGAAAAACTCAGAAAATTTCTAAGTCCCCCTTTTATACTCAACACTAAACAGTCGTGCGTACTTAGCAAGTGCGCACGTTTTAACTCTTGCGTACTTAGCATGTGCGCACGTTTTAACTCATGCGTACTTGCTAAGTGCGTAGGACTTAATTCCTGCGTACTTGCAAGTGCGCAGGACTTAACTCTTACGTACTTGTTAAGTACGCAGGGCTTACTTCATGCGCACTTACAAGTACGCACAAACCCTTAAGTGCGCAAACTTTCAACTCAAATTTATGAAGTTTTTCAAGTCAAATAACTAACAAGATAAAAATATTCAATCTGGAGGATTCAAATACAATTCAGGAAGGTTAAACACAAATATTTTTGGCTTTTCTGAATAACATTGAACTATGCATAAACTTAAAATCTTTTTGAACTTTTCTAACAAAGATATACAAGTATTCACACAAACTATTTTTGATCAAAGACACGAGCAGAGGATCATATCAAGCTATCTTTTAGAAAAAAACGATACAATATAAACATCAAAGAATATGGGATCATGTCATGAATTACTATTTATTCATACGTAATAAACATATAAACAAGTAATTCAAGTTGACAATATTATAAAATTTGAAACTATAAGCATCTTTGTATCACGTTCTTGTGTATTAAGGTATTAATTATAAGATATACAACGTGTACCCCACTGATATGCTACACTAATGTAAATTGCATTATCTCAAGGCGATTTTCCCAATGATTTTCTAAATTTTCAGAATGAAGTTACATCTATTAGCACAGGAAAAATCAAGCAGAATCCATAAGGATTATCAGGAATCATAAGATTCAGAATCGAGTGATTCATATGTCTTGGTTTCATTTGATTTTCTTCATTGAATATCGGTATGATGATTCAGGATAATATATATGGTGTTTGAGTTTTAAGGTAAGGGGATCCAACTTTTATCTGGATTTTATTTCAATGAATCAGGAGTGATTCAAGGATGAATACATGTTTAACGGTTAATGTAGAGCCATGTCTTGATTCAATCTCTCCTTGCATACTTGTGAGTATGGGCAGTGAGATGAACCGCATTAATTGTGCTAACGACATAACCCGAAACTGACCTCAAAAGAAAATTATTGCCAAAATCTAACATCCTTTATCTAATAATGATCTTTTCTATTCTTTTACGCACACACACTTGCAAACATGGGTTCAAATCACAGTTGTAATTTAGATTTAGTTTCCACACTACTAGTGATTCAAAGACGCATACAGCCTACTGACAATTCAAATTACTTGTAAATAAGCAGATTAAAAACATAATAATTTAAACAATTAAGTAAGCATGACGCAATCATTTCCCATATGAGCAGTATGTGACGTTTAGATCATTTCTGATGTACTATCATTTCCTCTTTTCTCAAGTTAACTTCGAAATTTTCTCCATTTTCTATTTTGTTTTTTATTTTGTAAAATATTCTGAAAATTAAAAGAACTATACAGAAAATTTAAAAGAAATAAAGTTTAACTTCCATGAATTGAATTGATTTAAGAAAAATTAATTTTCACTCAGGATTGAACGTTCCTATCAAGTTGACAAGATGCTCAAAACGGGATCGATCAAATGCATTTGTGAAAAGGTCAGCAAGATTGTCATCCGTGTGAACTTTTACAAGTTCAATTAAATGCTTTTCAGCACAGTCACGGATGAAATGATGGCGAATTTCTATATGTTTAGTTTTGGAATGTTTCACCGGGTTATTTGTGATGGACATGGTGGCATTGTTGTCAATGAATAAAGGAGTTCTAGTGAAGTTCAAGCCGTAGTCTCTCAATTGTTGCTGAAACCACAATATCTGAGAACAACCGCTCGCCGCAGCAATGTATTCTGCTTCACAAGTTGAGACAGAAACTGTTGACTGCTTCTTGCACTGCCAAGAGACCAGTCTGTCTCCTAAGAATTGACATCCACCAGAAGTTGACTTTCTGTCAAGTTTACAACCGCCATAATCTGAATCAGTGTAGGCTTTGAAGTCAAATGACTGCTGCTTAGAGTACCAAAGACCTAATCGGGGTTTCCCTTTCAAGTATCTAAAAATTCTCTTCACGGCTATCATATGTGACTCCTTCGGTTGAGACTGAAACCTTGAGCACAAGCACACAGCAAACATTATATCGGGTCTTGAAGTTGTGAGATACATGAGTGATCCGATCATCCCACGGTACAATCTGCTATCTACATCCTTTCCATCTTTGTCAGGACGCAGACCATGATTGACTAGGATAGGTGTGCCATAGGTACTGCTATCATTCATCTTGTATTTTGACAAGATGTCCTGCACATACTTAGTTTGATGTAGATAAATGCCATCCTCTCTTTGACTGACTTGCAGACACAGGAAGAATGATAATTCACCCATGTTACCCATTTCAAACTTGGACTTCATCACCTGCTCGAATTCCCTACACATCCCTTCATTGGTAGATCCAAAGATAATGTCGTCGACGTATACTTGTACAAGAAGAATGTCACCTCATGCTTTCCTAATGAAGAGAGTCGAGTCAATCTGTCCACGGTCGAAACCATTAGACAGTAAATGCTTAGATAATGTTTCATACCATGCCCGCGGTGCTTGATGAAGACCATAAAGTGCTTTGTCGAGCTTATACACTTTATTGATATTATGCGGATCTTCAAAGCCGGGAGGTTGAGTGACATAGACCTCTTCATGAACTTTACCATAAAGGAAAGCACTCTTCACATCAAGTTGGTAGACCTTGAAGCCGACATATGTGGCATAAGCCAAGAACAGTCGAATGGCTTCAATTCTAGCAACTGGGGCATATACTTCCGTGTAATCCAAGCCCTCTTGCTGATAAAAACCATGAACAACCAATCTTGCTTTGTTCTTCACAACAACATGATGATCATCCGTCTTGCATTTGAACACCCATCTGGTTCCAATTGGCTGAAAGCCTTTTGGCAAGTCAACCAAATCCCACACGTGCAACTTTTGAAATTGAGACAATTCATCTTGCATCGCCTCAATCCAGCAGTTGTCAGTGAGAGCCTCCTTCACAATCTTCGGCTCTAACTGGGACACGAATGCATCATGCAGACATGTTTCCATGACACCAGTGTCAAGTATCTCTGTGTAAAGACTGGTGTTCTTAGTGATGGTTCGATGACGAGTCTGAACACCGGCATAAGGATCACCAATAATGTTGTCAATTGGATGATTCCTATGCACTCTCGTCTCCGGTACAATTGGTTCCTAAATTTCTGGATCTAGATTCGTGCTTAACTCCCCCATTTCCTGTGTTCTAGAGGAAGAAGATTCAATGTTAACTGGATCAGCTGGAGCTTCATTTCCTACAGTTGTGTTAGGATAGGCTTGAGCGTCATCTCCAACGATATGAACATCTTCACTGTTATCACTGTCATGAGTTCCATATGCAGATGCAGCATTGGAATCAGGAGTTACAATCGGTACAGTAGCACAAGTAGAGAAACTGGAGTCATTGTCGCCACCCAATAATTCATAAACATTTTCGGCGTCAACTGCAGATAGATCAGGAAGATTGAATGACTTGAATAGCGCATCATAATCAAAACCCCAAGCTGGACCTGTTGGTTCGGGTGGAATGCTATGTTTACTACAATCCAATTCGAACCATTCCTCGACAGTACGAGTTCCTATGTTGTACACTCTCTTGCAAGGCGAGTTGGCAACGTATCCTAAGAAGATGCCTTCCACTGCTTTTGCATGAAACTTAGACTGGCGGTCTTTGTACTGTAGCAACAAGGAACATGGACTACCAAAAGGAACTAGGTAATCAAGATTGGGAAGTCGATTGTTGATCAACTCATAACAAGTCTTGTTGTGCCTCTTCACAACCAGAACTCTGTTTAAGACGTGACAAGCTGTATTAACGGCTTCTGCCCAGAAAGTGACAGGAAGCTTTGCATCCGACAGCATAGTCCTTGCAGTCTCAATCAGTGTTCTGTTCTTCCGTTCAGCAACTCCATTCTGATGAGGCGTGTACGGCGCGCTGAATTCGTGACGGATCCCTTTCTTGAGACAGAAAAGCTCCATCAAATTATTCTTGAACTCAGTTCTGTTGTCACTCCTTATTCTTCTAACTTTCAGCTTGCAAAGAGATTCCAAGCTCAGGATCAAGTATTGAAGAATATCAGCAGTCTCGTCTTTAGTACCTAAAAAATGCACCCAAGAAAAACGTGAGAAATCATCGGTTACTACTAGACAGAACGACTTACCTCCAATACTCCTGATACTTATGAGGCCAAACAGATCCATGTGTAATAGCTCCAAAAGGGTATCAATAGAGTTTTGGAGCTTGGGCTTGTGAGACTTCCGTTGCTGTTTGCCCTTTTTACAAGGCATACAGTCATCTGCAACGGTAAATCTCAGCTTAGGAACCCCGGTAACCAAACCGTTTCGGACAAGATGATTTATTTTACGATAAGAAATATGTCCGAGTTTCCTATGTCACAAGATAGAGTCGAGCTCTGTCGCTTTTATAAGCAAACAGGTAGCAACCGATAAGGTGGTTGTTGCCACGCTCATATCGATCTGATAGGTTTCGTTTGTTCTTGGCGCTCTCATCAGAATCCAGTCTCCGGGAAATTCAAAACCAGGTTTGATAATCAGGCATTCTGACTTGTCAAACATCACCGAGTACTCCTTATCACACATTTGGGAGACACTCAACATGTTATGCTTCAGCTGCTCGCAGAAGTTGACATCGTCAAAACTGACACAACCGTTCGAAACCACGCCTTGACACGTGATGTTGCCGCCTTTTTCTCCGGCAAAGGCCACATAGCCGCCTCTGAATGGTTTAACATCTTGAAGCAAGGCCATGTTTCCTGTCATGTGCCGGGAGCATCCAATATCTACATACCAGCAGTTAGAGATAGTACACTTCGGACGTCCCTGCATGAGTCACAAAAGAATTAGTTAGATTTGGAGACCCAAGCCATTGTGGTCTTGGGTCGTCCATCCTTTTCAAAATAAACTACTTCCTTTAACTCACAGTCGTGATGACTGTTCAAAATTGATGAATCTTTAGAAGAAGTAGAACTAGGAGATTGAGAAGTTTTGGATTTGGCGGTCCAGGATCTCTTCTGTTTCTTAGCCGGAACAGGAGACTTTGGTTCAACAACAGCAGGTGAACTTGTGCAAGCTTCACCCGATTGAACAGAAGTCAGCTGTTCTAGCTTTCTCAACCTCTTGTTCCTTCTTCTCCTCTATGGCTTAGAGAGTCTCGCCACAGGTTTCTCACCAGTACGTGTACTACCAGAGGTAGATACACAAGGTACAGCTGGCTGCGTTACCTTTCTCGAAACAGATGGTTTCGCTTCAGATTTGATCTTAGGCTTTACCATCGATTTTACTGCTGGTTTCACCACATTTTGTTTTGGATGTTTGGGAGGTTTCACTGATGGCGACCTAGGGATAACAGCTGGTTGTGAAACAACATGCCGTTTCCCTTGGTTCTTAGACGGACAGTTCACAAGAATGTGACCAACCAAGCCACAGTGAAAACAGTTCCTCTTGTCTACATAAGTTCTCTTGTAAGACTCATTAGATCTGGCCTTAGATAACTCATCATTATGAGCAGGAGGAGTTGGTTTATGAACGGGAGTCTGAACCTTTACAGTTTGGTTTTTGGGAGTATAATATTTTTTCAAATTTTCTTTATACCCAAGCCCATAATGAGCTGAAAAAGCTTCTTTCTTTGCTTGGTTAAGACTTTTATAACCCCCATAAAGCATTACTTTTAGATTATTATTTGTTTCAATGATGTCGGGTTCAATTAAAATGCAATTATCACCATTAGTGATAACGTTTTTCTTTACTTTCTGTTCAGTCAACAACTCCTCAGATACTACTCCTTCAGGGCAAGAGTTAACTGACCCGTCTTCAGAAGCAGTAACGAACTCCTCACTAGATGTGGAGTTAGCCTTACTTGAGGATTCATCATTTTTAGGGGAATCATCCTTATCAGAGAACTCATCTAGACAAGTGAGATCAATATCTATTAAGCTATTGACAAACTTCCCACTCACTGGTGGAGGAATGCCATTAGTACCCAGCCCTAACCCATTCATTTGTCTCACTACAGATTCGTAGTGTTCCACCACAAAGCGAGAGTTTTTCAACTTCTCATTGGTACATTTTAACTGCAAGATCTCATTTTGCAGTTTGTTGATTTCATTGTTCCGTTTTTCCAACCCCCTGTATGGAACATCTAAGTGAAGCTGTTGATCGCTTATTTTTAAAAAATATTCACATTTTTCCTTTTTCAACGTTTCTATAGAGTCTTTAAAATGTTTTTCGTTTTCTTTATAGTTTAGAGCTGCCATACTTAGGGGTTCGATTTTGTCTTGGAGCCTAGAATTTTCAAGTTTTAGCCCTAGACATTTAGAACATGAAATAACAGAAAAGGGATTAGAATCTACCTCAGAAGATGAACTTGTTGCTTCTCCAATGGCCATGAGAGCAACAGCAGTAGTCGATTCCTCCTTATCAGCTACAGAAGCTTCCTTTTCATCAGCTTCCTTCTCTTCCTCTGTAGCAGCAGTTGTAGATTCTTCTAGGTCAGCCATAGAAGCTTCCCTTTTCTCTGCTTCCATCATCTCCATGATCTCAGCCATGAGACCAACCTGGGTTTGTGCGATGATGTCATCCTCCAGATGAACACCCCAATCAAAGCTTTCGTCCTGCTATGCTACCAGTGCATTGGACGTTCCACCTTGGCTTTGATTGTGGTGGTTTGGGTTGTTGTGGCCATGGCTGTTTCCTTGGCTAGGTCTGGTAAAGCTAGAGGCAGGTGCTCTGTCCTTCTGACACTCACGAGCAAAGTGTCCATAGTTCAGACACTTGTAGCATTTGGCCTTAGCTTTGTCAAACCCGACCTTGGCATTAGGATGCCCGCCAATAAACTTTCTTCCTGTTCTGTTCAGGAAACGCTTGGCTCTCCTCAATAGCATGGCCATATTCCATTGAATATCCATGTCCTCCATGTCATCAGGATCCACTTGATTAAAATCTTCTTCAATCATCTCGGGATCAGTAAGCTTGCCACCTATGAAATTCTCATACGCAAGCATACAAGATGAGAATAGTACTACATGATCTTCAGCTATTCTGGCTATAGCTGATTGGTTAGCTGAAGACGTAGCAGGAGGATTTCTTGAGGTATGTTGATGATGAGATCCCAACCCTGATCCTGAAGCATAGCATGCATGACCACCACACCCAGTTGAGTGGTCTTCTTCAGTAGGGTTTCTAGTGAAGAGGGCAATTCCAAAGCCCGATGACTTTGATGTAGAAGTCACCCCATGATACATTGAAGGGTCTTGTATCTGAGGTCTTCCTGAGCTCTCCTTTCTTTTTAGGTTCATGTCATGAGCTTGAACCTTTCCTATTGCCTCCTCTACTGTCAACTCAAAGAATTTAGGATTTTCCCTCATCAGGGTTGTGTACATCTCAAATTTGGGTGGTAAAGCATCCAAAAACTTTTCCACCATCTCTTCATCTGGATACCTGAGTTCAAAAGCCTTCAACTCAGTTTGTAAATGATAGAATCTAGAGATGAGGTCATCTAAAGATTCGTTCTCTAAAAATCTAAAGCACTCATACTGCTTCCTGAGAAGATCCCTCTTACTCTTCTTGATGTCACTATTTCCTTCGAATCTTTTCTGTAAAGCTTTCCAAAGATACTTGGAATTGTCATACCCTCGGAAACTGTGGAACAATTCCCGAGTTAATGCCATAGTGATCGAACCAAGTGCCTTCTTTTCACGATCATAAACTTTCTTTTCTTCGTCAGAAAGCTTAGAGATAGGTTTGGGCATGGTTTCATCAAGATAGATGTGTGTGGGATGCTTATATCCCTCAAGGATTGGTATCCATAGTGATGAGTCGGTATAAAAAAATATAGTGCTCGAAACGTGCTTTCCAATTAGAATAATCGTTTACGTTCAGCAACTTTGGCGGTTTCTGTGGAGTACCGATCTCATTATCATAATTTAACAGGTTTTCAAGATTCTGAAGATTCGACATAGTGAACACTTAGTCAAATTTCAGAAAAACCAGACACAGTTGCGCACTTGATTTTGGCCTTGCGCACTTGAGAAATGGTCTTGCGTATTTAGATTTGCTCTTGCGTACTTGATAAGTACGCAGGAGGAAATGGTAAGTACGCAGGATATAACTTAAGTTCGCACAAGTTCAGTCTTACGCACTTGTAAGTACGCAGGAGATAAGTCTTGCATATTTAGTAAGTACGCACCAGAACTGAACTTTTTGCCAGAAATGGTAAGTACGCACAACACCTTTTCAGCAACTTTCACCTAACTATTCCGGTCACCTGAAAATCGTCGGAGATGGTAAAAATTGGTCTGATGATCAATGCAAATGAGCCAAAGGGTCAGAAACTTGTTTTTAACCAACCTTTGATTCTCAAAACACTCAAATACACAACAAAAATCATTTTTTGAGTGATTTTTTCTTCTAAAATAGTGCTCAAGAGCTACCCCTATTTTATCACAAAAATCAACAAAAATACCTCTTTTTTCTTGTAAAAACTCGGTAGAAACTCTCCAAACTCACTCACAACACTCGAAATCAGGAGCAAGGCTCTGATACCACTTGTAGGTCCCTCGGGTGTGGCGGATCGTTACATGCAAGTGGGTCTACTAGTCGGACCGGGTGCGGAATGCCCGTGACTAGGCGGAGAGTCTAGCTAAACAAAGTAAACCGACAAGAGAAAACACTTTAAACGTTCTTTGTATTATAGACACTTGAAGGTTACAGAGAGAAGCACTGAGATTACAATCTACGTATTTGCTATAATGTCTGCGTACTTAACTTCTGTCAACCTATCCTATTTATACAAGACCTGATGCCTGCGTACTTAGCAAGTGCGCAGGGCAAAATGCTCTTGCGTACTTAGCAAGTACGCAAAGTTATTCTTGCGTAGGAGCTTTCTCCTGCGCACTTACAAGTGCGCAAAACACTTAGAGAATTTTGCAACATTCAATATGTAAAAGTAAATACAACTCGATAAACTAATACATCATACAAAGACAATTACAAACAAGACAAGACAACCTAAGACTAAGACTCTATCTATCCAGAGTGTTTGTCACAGAAAAGTGCTTCAACATTTACACCTTTAGCCCTTCCACTTTCATTTCACCCATTTCACTCCAAAACTAGTTAAAACTAGTATAACCCCATTACTAACTTGAAACCCACTTGTTTCAACTTATTTCATAAATATTATTTTCACCGTAATATTTATTAAAATATTTATTTATTTATCACGAAACCCGGATTTTGGTTCGTTACACTTATGAAAATAAAATAATTTACATAAAAATTATAAAACTTAATTAAATTTCAAGAATTGTTCTTTAAATGTAAAAAGACAAAAATGCCCTCATGTGCAGGGCACATGAGGTGACTTAACTGAAAAACTTAACACCGGTTTGATTAAAGGACAAAAAATAAGGAAACTTTTGAAATAAAGGACAATAAGTGAAAGTCGAAACTTTAAAGTACCCATTCCATAATTTTAACAAACATAAAGGATAAAAATAAGTAATCTTGGACTAAATGTGTAAAAACTATTATGAGAAAAAAATAAGTAATCTTGGAGGTAGCATATCCTGGATTATCTAGGTGTTGCCCCTGTATCCTTGATAATCTAGGTGTTGCCCTTATATCCTTGATAATCTAGGTGTTGCTGTTAAAAAAACTTAAAAGCAATATTTTTTTAGTTTTAGACTAAAATTGCGAGGCCGGCCAAGGGCAGGTGACGCGCGGGGAGAAATGCCACGACATGAAGCGGGGACCGGAGTGAATGATGGTGGTTTTTGGCGAGTCGAAGGCCCTGAGTGAGGCCGGGTTTGCATACAGATCCGGGGACGTGAAAGGGGGTTCACGTAATGCATGGAGGCAATGCACGTGCATGCGACCATGCGTGACGTAGGGTTAGTCGTGTAGGGGAAGGTTTAATGTCAGGTCGTGTTATTGACTCTTAAATTGTGCGTATTATAGGTGCGAGGTTGAAAGGCGAGCACGAGGCGTTAGCAAGTTATAGAGAACGAGGCGTGTTTAACAAATGTGAGTTTCTATCGCCCACCTTTAACTGTTTTTATTGTTTTGGGCATGAATACATGTGAAACGTGTTTTAGTGAATGCATACATAGATGATGTTTTTGGTGACAACATATATGTTTTTAAATTTTCGTTATGCTTGCATGTGTGTATGAGTTTGGTGTCACGAACTTAAATGTCGTGGCGGGAAGTCAAGCGTAAGCTTGATGATGTGTTGACATTAGTCAACAGGGTTTTGAGTCTGACATTAGTCAGGCGGGAGATTAAGCGTAAGCTTGATAGTGTGTCGACATTAGTCGGTGGGTTATTGTGTCTGACCGTGATCAGGCGGGAGAGCATCTTTGCTTGCGTCCTCGGACCAGACAAAATGATATACTTATATGTCGATAAATATATTATTTGAATTCTCGATGAATTATTGTGAGAAAACTTTTGTGTAGTAAATCCTTTTTATAACGGTTTATTTTTGGGATTTAATATTCCCTAATGACCTACTATAGAACTCACTCAGCGTAGCTGACTTTTAAGCATGTATTTCAGGTAAAGAGAAAGTGTGAGCTGGCGGCTTCCGGATGACAATTGGTTACCGCAGACATTCGTGATGACATTTATTATTAGTTGTTTCGTTGAAATATTTAAACTTTAGTACTTTATTTGAATCTTGTTTGGGTCGGGTCATTGACCTTTGTTGACTATTTGATTTCCGCTGCAATAAATTGAGTTTGGATTTATATCTATGACTACTTAGCTTGCGTGTATGCCAACAAGTTGGGTTCCCAGGTTTGGGGCCTTACAAGAGTAGCGAGACTTATGAGCCTCACTGCGTCTGTATTTCCATTTAAATTTTGTTAAAAATCAGCACATCCTCTACTACGAAGCGCAGGTGTAACCCACTAGTTATAGTAAAAAAAATATAAAATTAGAAATAAAATTTTGAAAGTGAGACGAAGGACTAAAATGAGAGAAAAATAAGTAATTTTGGACTAAATGTGTAAAAACTATTATGTAATCAAATGTGGCAAAATTGAATCCAAATGATATTTTCAGAAAGATTTGGTGGCCGTACACAGCAGACTACCATGGCGAAGATGATGCTCAGCCGCCCCAACATCACGGCGTTGTGTGCTTACGGTACTAATCTCTTCAGATGTCACGGTATTCTCCATTATCAATCTCAACCTCGTGCTCGCCTAATTCTGCCACTGAGTCAATTTGGGCGTCAACAGGTTGTCAAACCCTTGATTCACACCGTGGGGCGTCGGAGCATCAGCGCCGGAATTTCATCTCCCTCCAACGGTACCGGACCTATCGATTCCCCATTGATGCAATCGATGGAGAGCAAGGTTTACTGAAACCCTAAGTTTGACTGTGAATTGCTATGGTTTCTGATTAGGATTGGAAATAGGAAGCAAATTAGGGTTAGGTTTAACGTTTGCAGATGGCTGACTGTGAATTGTGTTGTTGGCAGATTAAGGAGCAATTGAATGCGGAATTAGTGATTGTGAAGGATGCTTATGGTGATGGGCGGCATGTTAGGTTAGTTTGTACTCCATTTTAAATGTTGAATTTGCACTTGAAAGATGGTTGAACCTGTAATCTTGTCTTTTTTTATTGCAACTAGAACTGTGATTGATTATGTTCTATCAGAAAATTGTTTGAATAAAGCAATTATTGACGCCAACTTTACACCTTGTAATGAAAACCTTGTTATACTACAGGCCTGTTTGAACCTAGTTAGTTAAAGGCTCAAGGAGCTTAAAACGTGCACACTTGAGGCAAGCAACACGCACGTGTATTCTAGGCCATTTTTAGCTGTTTTAGACTTGTTTTAGACTGTTTAGACTTGTTCCAGACCATTTTTAGCTGTTCAGGCAGTTTTCCGGTTCAGTGCGCTTGTGTGCTTTGCTGCACTCAAGGCGGTTTACATACGCCTCGCCTGGCCTGGCCACCTAGGCGCGTGCCTTTGGCGTCTTTGAATGTTATGGTTTGAAATGCCATAAACCTTTTTCGGCATACATATTAAAGATATGTTTTTTTGTCTAGGCTAATAGTGTCACACTGTGCAGAAGCATGCAAAATAACCAGACATCAAGTTTTTATAGCTTAAAACATTTGGAGAGTTGACACTAAAGTATGAGAATTGTGAATTGAAAGTTATGTCTTTTTCAAGTTCATTACTATGCGGTTAATTGCTTACATATCTCTTCTTTTGGTACCAGGTCAAATGTCAATCTATATCAATAAACTTCATATGAATCTTTCATTTTTCTAATGCAACCCTAGTCTATTATTTGACCTTATGCATTGTTGGGTATCTCCTTATTCTTGTAGATTAGGGCGAAATTACTCTCTACATCTCCATTGTTGATCGTCATTGTTAAGAATAGTAAATGAATACTTGGGTTATCACATTTTGATGCGCGTTTTGAAAGTGATTATGTGATATTGAATATTCATAGTCAGATAATCAGCTATAATATAATGGCCTGTAGAAGTCTAGAAGATAGTATTTGGATGTGCTTCTATAATTCTATTGTTTGAAGTTGTAATGATCAGACGTCAAGTTAGAATCTTCTATTGAATGCAAGTGATTGTTTCCGTGTATCTTCCTATCATTATGTATATGTTAATAGTGCATAAATAAATACAAAAATTTCAATGATAAATGCCTATCCACCCCTTATAATGATTCTTTATATGGTCATGGCTGTAAAATCTTGTAAGTCACGTGCTTCACTTCAATGAGATGGCCCGCAAACTTTTCTTTTTGTTCATAGTTGTCAATAGCGAATAGCGGTAAATAGCGACAAGCCACCTATACGCTACGTAGCGAATAGTGGGCGCTATTTCACGTTTAGCGATACACTAGTAGAAAGTTTTAGAAATATTTTATATTCAACTATTGTAGGATATGTAGCAATTATAATCAATAATCATCTAAATCTTCATATATTAGGGTTATTAGCAACCCTATTTATATTAATCAAGTAAAAAACTGGTTAAAAACATTAAAAAAAAAAGTCGCTATCGGTCGCTATGTAGTCGAGAAATGCAAATAGCGGTCACTTAACGAATCGCTATGTAGCGCGCTATAGCGCGCGCTACAAGCGCTATTGACAAGTATGTTTTTGTTATTTTTTTGTTAAATAATTAATGCCTAAATTATGGTTACAAAGAAATTATTACAAGTATAGTATAAATCTATGAATCAAATGATTTAGGAGGTTGCATGCATTAAGAAATAAGTGTTTGGGTATCTTTCAACCGTTTTTTTAGCTAATTTTTATGGTTTGAGATAACTGAAACCTGATTCTGGTTTTGCAGCATTGATGTTGTGTCTTCAGATTTTGAGGGAAAATCTGCTGTGAACAGACAGAGGATGGTATACAAAGCCATATGGGAGGAACTGCAAAGTGTTGTTCATGCAGTTGACCAGATGACAACCAGGACCCCTGAGGAAGCAGCATCAGGGAAGTGAACCTGCATAAGGGACTAGGGTTTGAATTCTTGTTTTGATGTTCAAATTTTGGAAAAACATAATCTTGAATAATTATATATTTTGTCTGATTCAATCAGTTTAAACTGCTTGATGAACATTCTTGAATTTCTTCTTTTAAATGCAAGATTCGAGAGGGGGAATCACGTGCTTACCACTTGAACGTTTCTGAATCTAAATTTATGAAAAGCTGAAGCATATTTTCATAATGTCACCTCTCATAGAATGGGGAATATAATCACCAAATTCAAATGGGCATCTAGAGTTATTTTTTGTATAAACTAATACAATCATTTTATTTTATAGAAAGGTCCAAGTTTGAAGTTTGCCAAAGAAAGATGGACCTACTTAAATGCGATATTTTTTTAGTTCGGTAGGAGTTAGAGTGGTGATCTCACCTTAACCAAAGATTGTGGGTTCGAGTCTTGGGGGTGACATATCCTGGATTATTGAGTTTTTTCCTGAAATGGTGTTGGTGAAAAACTTATTTACCAAAATGGGTGATTTGAAAAATATTTACCAAAATGAGTGTTTTTTTTTAACTTTCTTTTTTGACTCCTAATTTTATTATTTAAAAATAATTTCTATTTAAAATAATGTTATTTAAAAGATTAAAGTAAAAAAGTTTTTAATAAATAAATAAAATTTGTTGGATCATCATATTTTATAAAATATTTTTGTTATGTTTTTCAATTCTTTTATAATTGTTTTCTTCAACTTTTTTTTAAATGTTTTTTTAGAATTGCAACGTTTTTATTTTCTTATACGTTTTTTTTTAAATTGAAATAACAATGCACTCAATCGGTAGGTTTTGTTGATTTTTTTAAATTCAATTTATCTAAACAAACTAATACTTAACTGTTATATACTCTATACTTAATACCGACATTATACCTCCATTAGGAGGATTAAATGATATATTTAGTCGTTATCCCATTCATTTTCTGAGCAACCTTTATTCGACAAATCAGGTAACAATTTCGAACCCAACTAATCTATACATATATTCATACATATTATCTTGTTATCTGAGTTTTAAATGAAATTCCGACAATGAGGCTTGTAAATCAGCAATAGATAGCAGTTTGGTGATCCTTACCCTAGACTATTGTGAATGAGTCATGATTTCGCTAGAAATATAGATATAGAACATACCCTCACGAACAGAACCGCTACGATCACTTCATCCTCCATAGTCGAAGATTTCCCATTCGGGATCGAAGATAGGGAAACAATGATTTGGGAATAGTTTTTTACTTTCTACACTTTTTTACCGACTCTAAAGTTACCATTATCAGTTCTTCCAAATGTGTATAAAGGCACATTTTTAACTATAATGAACCCTTCATCAAAAGATAAAATAACGTACTAGTCAACACTCAATGTCGCACTTGGCTTCTTCGAGCACAACTACCTCTCATGGACTATAGTCTATAGATGTCAAAACTCCATCCAAGGCTTTTCTTGATGGCAATAAGTTTTCTCAACCTATGATTGTAAAATTTACGTCGTTTAGAGAGTATAACTTTTCTCTTATCTACATTACCCTCGACTTCAAACTTTTCAAAGACATCATCTAGGTTGGCATATTCGTCAAGACATTATCCATGTCTCACACTCAATACTTTCCCAAGTCACGTCAGTACCGAGATAATGGTTTCATGAAATACTCAAGCTTAAACCATGAGACGCGACAAACCCATTCTCTAGGGCGAATACGACTACCACAAATGGTAGATAAAGGAGAGAAAGAGAGTTCACAACCCAGTAGAGGTTGTGGACGTGGACGAAACAACTCATGGATGATATCAATGCACGGGGCGACCACCAAGGTTGAGGTCTAACAAGGGAAAAGAAAATATTTGCTACAAATGTGGAATGTCAACCATTAAATAAAACGGGAAAAGAGGTTGAAACAAACCTCATTGAGGGCACCATAGCTGTCCCACGACCATTCCTTCTTTGGATACTGTCATTTAGCCATCAATGATTACTATCTGGTAGATAGCAGTGTTTGTAACCTATTGAATGCTCCAGGAGAGCATGGTCATTTTATTTAACTATAACACAATACTCCAGCAGTGGATAAATGTTTGTTTGATAGTTACACAACTAAGACTATCCTAAATCATTAAAATACTCTTAACAGTTGTCTCCAATCTTGAAGAAACTTACTAAGTTTTCAAATATATTAGGCTAGATGGCTATCACAACGAAAACTTGATAAAAAAAACAATACCAAATATCTCCAATTACACATGACAAATATGGTCGAAGACCAAATTGGAAAACTATCGATTTTACCATCTAGAATATATTATAGAAAATATATTTAACAAAAATCAAATGTGATAAGTAACCTGAAGTTACTAGCCAAATATACTATCTTTATACATCAGGGCCAAATAGGACATCGAGTTAGCATCGTGATGAGGTTTATGATTAAAAGTGTCAACAAGCGCTCTTTCAACAATTTAAAATTTTGCTACCAAAAGACTTATCATGTGTAGTGAGTTCTCTCAGCAAATCAATCTTTATGCTCTCTGAAAACAAACTCCCATAAAGAATACCTCTTATATACGGGAAGAATTCAAGAGGACATATGCGGGCATGTTAATCTCCATGTGGACCATTTTTCGGTATTTTAGATCATAAGAGACACATCTCTCTATGGTCACGTGTGAGCTTTTTAGCTACCTTATATGTAGCATTTGTCCGCTTATTGTATGTCTATTGGAATAAATATTAAACATCTAGCAGATTTTGTTCAAACATAACTTTTAGCTAAATTACTAATAACATTATTATAGTCAATAGCTAGACAGTTTTTGGTAAGATATGAATTGCCATCTTCTACATGAGGGCATACCGCTACACTAATCAGTTCAAAACCAACTGCTGATCACAAATACTCCCTTTACAAATATTCTCCGGAAGAGAACTAAGTTTGTCTCAACAATAAATATTTTTGTAATGCGATCTATGTACCAATACCGCCATCATGATGTACCAAATTGGGACATGTTTACAACATAATATGTTGTCTAAAAAAGGCATTATTCCCAATCTTAGGGGAAGATTGGATAAAGAAAGGAAAGACCGGTAATACATGAAAACAAAAACACTGAATGCATCATCATCTGAAATATAATATGTCATGCTTTTGCCAAGAACTACAAATAATTTATCTGATGCATTCACACACACACAAACAGAGTGACAAAGTCACATATACCAGCATAAACTTCACCTGCTCAATCAAACTGAAGTAATCATAGAAAGATTACCATACACAGGAAACATGGGAAATAAATCGGTTCCAAACATAAAAACCCATGAGAATTAAAAGAGCAGAATAAGACAGTTGGTTTAACCCTAGAAAAGGTTATACACAAAACCCAATAAGAGGTTAACGAAATCACAAAAGAAGCTATAAAGCCCAGAAGAGGTAAATGTCCTAGAAAGACTAATATAATTATAGAAGAAAATCATAATACCACAGAAGAGGAAAATGGAGTTCCAGAAGAAACTCATGTACCAAACACATATGAGATCTCAATAAATTATGTACAGCGCAGTACGATATGGAACCGAAATGAAACATATGTTTTGAAATATTTTCATATGCTATAGCAACAAATGTAATCGAAGAAAAATATTATATATCTAGAACTCTGTAAAAGTACATACACATAGATGACTGCCTAAAAGGCTGAATTAAATTTGAATGACAAACGAAACGTTTTCGGACCTGTAGTTCGAACACTCATAGACGTCAAACCAGTAGGTTATAAATGAGTGTCTTTAGTATAAAAAGAAATGAAAGTTATGATATTATGCGATGTAGGCACGAATTATAACATTAAGGTTTTTTCCCAAATCCCCGAAGTTGATTATGAGGAAACGTGTTCCCCTGTAGTGGATGCGATAACCTTTAGATGTTTAATCGGTCTCGCAATCTTAGAAAGGCTTCAGAAAACTTATAGATGTTGTCACTAAAACTTGAAAGTGACACATACATGAAAATCCCTTAATTGTTAGAAATGCTTGAAGCATCATATTTAGTACCCCGAGATATGTTTTATAAATCTTTAGAGATTTTTTATAGTCTCAATAAACTGGTCGTATATGATAAAATCGACTCAATATATATTTTGAAAATAAGGGGTATAAGTTTGACAAAAATAAGTCATGTCTATTAATCAGAATTATCACTCTTAAAGTTCATTATAATCGCAGTTTACAATGATGATCTAAGCATCATCGAGAGACTCTGTCGAACTTCTAGGAAGAAAATTTTGAAAGACTTTGACACAACAAAATTGTTCATCGACCTGATTTTCGAGTACATATGTGATTGTATATTTGTTCATAAATCGAACTACAACCAGAAGATGTTAATGTATTATAATATGGACAAAGTTTATCCGCTAAGCACAATCATGATTGTACGATCGCTAAACATACACGAGAATCCTTATCGTCCCCAAGAAGAAGGCGAAAGAGTACTTGGTCCAGAAGTAATGTACTTAAGCGCAATCAATGCACAAATCTATCTCATAAATATCACGAGACATGGTATTGAGTTATCAACACATGTGCTAGCAAGATACACTTCGAACCCAACACATAGATATTGAAATTGGGATAAAGGACATATCCCAATATATTTGCAGGACACGAGACTTAGTCAGGTTACCAGTTTCTATACGAGGACATGACGATTTCCTAAAGGTCAACAAGGCAAATCACGATAGTAATACCATCAAATCTACCGGTCAAGAATGCATAAGGATGAGATAAATGATCCAACACATACAAGGAGCATGAAGTGTAGAACAAATCAAGAAGGACATTAAGATTATCTTATGAAGACAATGCAACTTACATAATTTGAGTAAAAGAAGGCTATATCAAAGATCAAGTCAAGCACTTATCATTGAAGATCGGTGTGACATCCGGCATTTTCAGGTTAACTCCGTTAACTCAAACCTCGTTAGTTCAAACATTTTTCGTTACAAACTCAGTTATCTCAGTTAGTCGCACGTACATTGTATTTAATTAGGATTAATTAAATGTGTCAGTCAGTTCGCACACATCGGATCGCACTCGAGTCTAACCCGGAACGTTGGTGATTAATAAAGATTAATATTACAAACATTTAATAATTTATATTTAATATAAATTATGAGTTTTTATGATTTATATGTGATTACGTGAATTATGTGAATATTATTGTTTTTGTACGTGTTATCGTGTGTAAAGCGTATTTGGTATTTTTATAAAAGTTAGTATTTTTATAAAAATAAAAATTAAATGGTTTTATTATTAATTAAGTTATTATTTAGTTAAATTGAATAATGGGCCTTAATTAAGCCCGCAGACCAATCTAATTACCCATTAAGGATTAGATAATGAAAAAAGTTTTAAAAAAAATTAAACATAAACCCTACCCCACTATTTCCGTCGATCGCGATCCCCATCCCCACCCTCTCAATCGACCGAACCAAGAACAAGCCAAGGAACATTCGTTTGAGCCCCGATCGTGAATCCGAAAGTAGAAACGTGCTAGTCTACGCATTCCTAACATTCCTACGTAAGTTATTTTATTAAAATCCGTCACTTTTTCATTATTATTTTTGAGATCGAAACCCTAGATTATCCAAACTTGATGATTTTGAAATATAATAATGAATTGGTTAATTGATTGATAGTATTGTATCGATTTGGTGATTTTATGAAATTATGTGAAACCCTAGTTGTTGTACGATGTGAAAATTGAATATTATTGATTTTGTAATGTTTAGAAATCGCATGTTAGACGTGGATTATGATTTATATAGTTGAAATTATATTAGTTGAAAGATTTAAAATTGATTGGACGTGTTAATTGGATGAATTAAGCGTGTAATGGACGGGTTACTAAAAAGGGAAACTTTTTATGAATTCTATTTTGCATGCTAGACATGATTAGGATGATGTGATGATGGTTATGAGTTACTTGATACCTGTTTAGATGATTTGTGAAATCAGAATTTGAATACATAACCCGGTTTTACCAACTTTCCAATTAAGGAAACTTTAATTGTTAAAAGTGGTTAGAACTTGCTATTTAGACATGCATGATATGGTTTGATGATTGGTACATGTTAGTTAAGATACAATAACTTGTTGTAACGTGTTAGGTGTTTAAAATCACGCATGCTAGTCATAGGTTACTAAAGTTGGAAACTTTGTCTTGAAATATGATTTGCATGTTTAGGTTCTAGAAAATTGTTATGTGATGTGATGATCTAGAACATGTTAGAGTGATACTACAAACATATCAATGATGATAGTTTCCAGGAAACACGAGTCCCGAACAAACTTACTATTTATAGAAACCTGCTGTTTTGGAAACTTTCTATTTTTGGAAACTTTCAATTTTTAGAAACTTTCTATTTTGGGGAATCATGCTTGTTTGTTAGAACAATAAGGAGTTGTTGCTAAGTGTTACCTGCATGATCTTATGTGTGTAATATGGAAGTATTATATTAATCAAACACTATTTCATACATCGTGTCACCAACGGGTCGTCGGGTCAAACTTGGTCAAACTTGCAAACCTTTTCTAAACCCTTAAAACAATGAGATTGTTTGGATACTTAGGGTTCGTATCAACTTGCACAAACACACACTTATAAACCGGTGTTTATAGGTGGCAGTTAGTCGTCAAACATTCTAAGTTCGCTTTCTTTCGCACATACTCTAAGGTGAGTTTCACAGCCCCTTTTCTTATGATTTAAACTTGGGGGAGAAAACATGGGTACGAACATTTAGATCTTACATTTCTTTTATATCACTTGTGTACTAAGCGCAAACATATCATGAAAGTCCTTACTTATCGAACCGTTAGTATATGGGTTAGCGAGGTAATCTTGAGTAGTACTACTGGGCACTGACAAGCCCCACCCGCGTTAGTCGCGCTAACACGACAGGTAGTCGAACGGGTGTAACATTGACCTAAACATTCACCATTGATTATGATAGTTATGGTGGGAGGCGGTACAAACATGAACAGTCAGCTTCGGTGTCGAAACGCTTTAGTAACATGTACTAGGTTAGCTACCTATGATATAAATTGTAAATGGTATTATCTAGTAAACTTTACAAACATTGATACCTGTGAACTCACCAACCTAGTGTTGACACGTTTTAGCATGTTTTCTCAGGTCATTAAGGTACAAGCACAAGCTAAGGCATGCATGCATTCGAAGTCCATCGTTTTTCAAACTCAAGGACTATTTATTTTAATTATTGTTGAATTGTTTAGTTGGTGCGACTGTTTTGGCGCATGCTTTCCATCTAACTTTTCGCTTCCGCAAGTCTTACATTAAATCAGTATTTTCATTACTAGTGTTGCATCGTGACTATGAGCAATACTAGTGGTTTTTCTTAAACTCATATAGAGTCGTTCAACGTAACTAATGACTGAGATCCTGTTATGTCACGCCCCTAACGGTAAAATTCCGTTGGTGGATTTTGGGGGTGTGACAGATTGGTATCAGAGACAGGTTGGTTATAGAGAACTAGGAAATGCATACTAGACTATAACCACGTACATGCATTAGTTACACAGCACTTACACTCATACATGACACTCACTCATCCCGTTACAGGAAATGTCGACCCCACCCAATTCACCAGCATCCCTAGTCGTCCAGGAGCACGATGTTCCTACAGTACCTTTTCCAGAGCCGAGGAGACGTCGACTCAACCCGATTAACACTACAGTAGGGCATGATGAGCCTATTCATGTGCGTGTCAGAGGTAACATGCAGGACTGGGATTGGTATCCCGATAGGATCAGGAACTGGATCCGCGAGGAGGAAGTCCCACCTCCACTCTCTACTGACATTGCTTCTTCTTCTTCATCATCTTCTGTGCGAGCTTTGCCACCATTGCAGTACCCTTATGAGCAGGTGATAGCTGCCTTTGTGGCTAGGATGGACCGGGAGATCCGGAACATGAGAGATGCAGCTGGAGAGATTACTAGCATACTTCAGCGAGAGATGATGATGAATCAGAGGATCACCAAACTGACTGTAGATTTAGCAGCAACTGATACAACTCATGAGAATTTAGCAAATGGATGTGTGGATATGGAGGACCGGCTGAACACTGCAGAGTGGAACCTGGATATAGTCCACACTAGGATTGAGCAGGTTGATGCACGACTTGCAGCAGTTGAGGGAGCAGGAGTTGCACCAGAGGATGCACCTGCAGGAGATCAGGATGAGGATGATGATGCAGCATCCGGTGTTACATCAGTTGGCAGTGACATTTGATCATCTATCTTCATTACTTATTTACGTCTTTTCTTTTGAACCTAGATGGGCAGGGTTGTTCCCATCCAACAGATGTTTCTAGAATTTTGATGTTTGGTTGAATTTAGTTGTAATCGTTACAATTTATTTTATCAAGTATTACTATTATTGAAATGTTAGATGTTGTGGTTTGAATTTCTTTATTTACTTGCACTTGTATGATAATAAAATGCGATGTATTTTTTCTCATTATTGTATGTTGTGAATGTAAAGATAATGTCTGGAAGAGGAATGGACGTGGTGGACGCGCCGGAGGACGCGGTGGTCGCGGAAACATTAACATGACTGCAGCCGAGCTCACGGCACTCATAAATGAGCGTGTGGCAGAAGCGGTAGCAGCTACTCACGCCGCTATTAATGCTGGAGGTAAAGCATAATATTATCGACTCTAGTGAGTCATCATTCATCCTAAACCCAAATTCGAATATGGTATCCCTAAGCGCATTTTTTTTACAATTCAGGTCAACACAACCACCAGCAGGTTTGTACTTTCAAGGCGTACATGGATTGCAAGCCTCACTCATTCAGTGGAGCCGAAGGGGCTATTGGCTTACTCCGCTGGATGGAGAAATCTGAATCCGCCTTCGCAATGTGTAATTGCCCGCCGCACAACCAGGTGAAGTATGCATCTGGCACACTTGAGGGTCCAGCCCTTACTTGGTGGAACTCTCAGGTGCAAATGCTAACTCTTGAAATGGCAAATGCTTTGCCATGGGATGAATTTAAGACTATGCTGCGGGAGGAGTATTGTCCCCGCGACGAAGTGCAGAAACTTGAGGGCGAGTTCCGGAACCTCAAGATGGAGGGATCTGAAATCGAAGCCTACACTACTCGTTCGCATGAACTGGCGAACTTGTGCCCGCAAATGGTAACACCTCCCTATAAGAGAATCGAGAAATTCATTGATGGTTTGGTCCCGTAAATTCAGAGCATGGTGACATCTTCTAATCCCACTACGATCCAGCAAGCAATCAAGTTGGCTCACAGGCTGACCGATCAGGCAGTGGCTCAGGGCACTCTACCACCTAGAGGTGCACTATCAAAGACAGTTGACAACAAGCGGAAGTTTGACAGTTCTTTCCCCAAAACCTTCCAGTCAAACCCACCTTCTTAGCAACAGCAACAACAACATCGTAAGTTTGAACCGTCAAAGAACAACAGTCAGTCTAACTCTTCTCAGCAGAATCAGGGTTCTTATGTTGGCAAGTACCCGAAGTGCAATAAATGTAACTTTCACCATCATGGAGCATGTGACCGGTACCGTTGGCAACGTTGTGGAAAGATGGGTCATTTGGCCAAAGACTGTAGAGTGGATCTGCAGAACAAACAGACACCACCTGGAGACGCACCCAAAGGCTGTTTTGAGTGTGGTAAAGAAGGGCATTTCAAGAAAAATTGCCCACAGTTGAGGAGAAACGAAAACGGGAATGGAAATGGCAACAATCATCAGGGCGGTAATGGAAATGGTAATAACCACCAGGGTGGAAATGGTAATAACAACGGAAATGGTGCAAAGGGCCAAGCATTTGTGATTGGATCGGGAGAAGCTCGGAATGATCGGAACGTGGTTAACGGTATGTTTCTCTTAAACGATCATTTTGCTTCTGTACTTTTTGATACTGGTGCCGATAGAAGTTTTATATCTAGAGAACTTAGCGGTCGGTTAGGAATAAACCCAACTTTACTAGAACATCATTATACCATAGAGATAGCAGACGGTAAAGTAATCGAGGCAACCCACATTCTCAAGGGATGTAAGTTAGAACTTTCTGATTACAAACTCGACATCGATCTCATGCCAGTTACACTCGGCAGTTTTGACATAATTGTAGGCATGGATTGGTTGTCTGAAAACCAAGCTGAGATCATCTGTAGTGAGAAGATCGTTCGTATACCCCTTCCTAGTGGAGAGATCTTATCCGTTCAGGGCGAAAGAAATGGTGCAGTCATGGGCATCATATCTTTCATGAAGGCTCAGAAGTGTCTGCATAAGGGTCATACCGCAATTCTAGCCCTTGTCGCTGACAAGTCCACCGAGGAGAAAAAGTTAGAAGATATCCCTATCGTTCGTGAATTCCCAGAAGTATTCCCTGAAGACCTACCTGGTCTTCCACCTCACCGTCAGGTCGAATTCCATATCGACCTAACACCCGGAGCAGCACCTATTGCTCGAGCACCTTATAGACTGGCACCAAGTGAGTTGCAAGAGCTATCTACACAATTGCAAGAGTTGTTAGATAAAGGTTTTATCTGACCTAGCTCATCGCCTTGGGGAGCCACATTCCTATTTTTCAAAAAGAAAGATGGGACTTTCCGCATGTGCATTTATTACCGAGAGTTAAACAAAGTAACAGTCAAGAACCGCTACCCACTACCCTGCATTGACGATTTATTCGACCAACTTCAAGGGTCAAGTTTCTACTCAAAAATTGATTTAAGGTCTGGATATCATCAGCTGAGAGTTCGAGATGAAGATATATCCAAGACTGCATTCAGAACCCGGTACGGCCATTTCGAATTTTTGGTCATGCCATTTGGATTAACCAACGCACCCGCGGTGTTCATGGACCTCATGAACTGTGTGTGTAAACCTTATCTGGATTAATTCGTCATTGTTTTTATTGATGACATCCTCATATACTCTAAGAGTCAGGAAGAGCATGAGGAACACCTGCGTTTGACCCTTGAACTACTGAAACAGGAGCAGCTGTACGCGAAGTTTTCCAAATGCGATTTTTGGATTCGCGAGGTTCAATTTCTAGGACATGTGATCAATGAGAAAGGAATACATGTCGATCCAGCCAAAGTGGAAGCTATCAAGAATTGGGCAGCACCCACAACTCCAACCGAAGTTCGGCAATTCCTAGGATTGGCCGGATACTACCGTCGCTTTTTTGAGGGATTCTCAAAGATTGCCCAACCTCTCACTGCTTTAACCCAAAAAGATAAACCTTATAATTGGAGCGAGACTCAAGAATCAGCATTCCAGCTACTGAAGCACAAACTATGTAGCGCACCCATCCTGTCTCTGCCAGAGGGAACAGATGACTTCGTAGTGTATTGCGATGCCTCCATCCAAGGTCTCGGTTGTGTATTGATGCAACGCGACAAGGTTATTGCATACGCTTCTCGACAGTTAAAAATCCATGAAAAGAATTACACAACTCGTGATTTGGAGTTAGGATCCGTGGTGTTTGCACTCAAGATATGGAGACATTACTTGTACGGTACCAAATGCACCATTTACACCGATCACAAGAGTCTTCAGCATATTTTTGAGCAGAAAGAGTTGAACATGCGTCAACGTCGTTGGATCGAGTTATTAAACGATTATGATTGTGCAATAAAGTACCATCCGGGCAAAGCTAACGTGGTCGCCGATGCCCTAAGCAGAAAAGAAACCAAGGCCCGACGAGTTAGAGCCTTACAACTCACTATCCATACAGGATTACCCGAACAAATCCGTAATGCCCAACTCGAAGCCTTAAAAGAGGAGAACTTATCATTGGAATCCACTCGTGGTATGGAGAAACAACTTGAGGTTAAAACAGATGGTATTCGTTACTTCGCGGAACGAATATGGATACCAGTATATGGAAACTTAAGAGATCTAGTCATGGATGAAGCTCACAAATCCAGATACTCTATCCATCCGGGATCTGACAAGATGTATCACGATCTAAAAGTTTTGTATGGGTGGCCGAACATGAAAGCCGACATAGCCACCTACGTGAGCAAGTGCCTGACTTGTTCCAAGGTCAAGGTGGAGTACCAAAAGCCATCCGGATACTTCAACAACCGGAAATCCCAATGTGGAAATGAGAGCAGATTTCCATGGATTTCATAACCAAATTACCCCAAACCCCTACTGGATGTGACACAATCTGGGTGATAGTGGATCGCCTAACCAAATCAGCTCATTTTCTTGCCATCAAAGAGACCGACAAAATGGAAAAGTTAACTCGTCTCTACCTTAAAGAAGTAGTATCCCGACATGGAGTGCCAATCTCCATCATTTCCGATAGAGACGCCCGATTCACCTTACGTTTCTGGCAATCATTACAGAAAGCTCTAGGCACGCGCCTGGATATGAGCACCGCGTACCATCCTCAAACAGATTGCCAGAGTGAGCGTACCATTCAAACCCTAGAAGATATGTTAAGGGCTTGTGTGATTGATTTTAGTAACAGTTGGAAGACTCACTTGCCTTTAGTGGAATTCTCTTACAATAACAGCTATCATACTAGTATCAAAGCAGCACTGTTCGAGGCTTTGTATGGGAGAAAGTGTCGATCACCACTTTGTTGGGCTGAAGTTGGAGATAGCCAACTTACGGGTCCTGAACTTGTGCATGAAACCTCAGAGAAAATTGTGCAAATCCGAAACCGTATGGCGGCAGCTCGTGACCGTCAAAAGAGTTATGCAGACAAGCGTAGAAAACCGCTAGAATTTCAAGTGGGTGACAAAGTGTTATTAAAGGTTTCACCTTGGAAAGGTGTGATTTGTTTCGGGAAACGAGGAAAGTTAAACCCGCGTTACGTTGGACCATTCGAGATAGAGAAAAGGATCGGTCCAGTAGCATACCAATTGAACCTACCGGATACACTCAATGGAGTGCATAATGTCTTTCATGTCTCAAACCTAAATAAGTGCCTATCAGATGAGACACTTATAGTTCCACTCGAAGAGTTGGAAATTGATGAACAGCTACGTTTCATTGAGGAACCAGTTGAGATCATGGACAGAGAGGTCAAGACTCTCAAGCGCAGTAAGATACCTATTGTCAGAGTTCGCTGGAACTCGAAGCGTGGACCGGAGTTCACGTGGGAACGCGAGGATCAAATGATGAAAAAGTATCCTCACCTGTTCAAACAGTCAACGGCAAACATGAAAGGTACTAACTAAATTTCGAGACGAAATTTATTTCAACAAGGGGATGATGTGACAAACCTAAACTTTTTGTTTCAGACGTGACCGACTTCGTTTAATTTTCGGGACGAAAATTCTTTCAACAAGGGGATGATGTGACATCCGGCATTTTCAGGTTAACTCCGTTAACTCAAACCTCGTTAGTTCAAACATTTTTCGTTACAAACTCATTTATCTCAGTTAGTCGCACGCACATTGCATTTAATTAAGATTAATTAAATGTGTCAGTCAGTTCGCACACATCGGATCGCACTCGAGTCTAACCCGGAACGTTGGTGATTAATAAAGATTAATATTACAAACATTTAATAATTTATATTTAATATAAATTATGAGTTTTTATGATTTATATGTGATTACGTGAATTATGTGAATATTATTGTTTGTACGTGTTATCGTGTGTAAAGCGTATTTGGTATTTTTATAAAAGTTAGTATTTTTATAAAAATAAAAATTAAATGGTTTTATTATTAATTAAGTTATTATTTAGTTAAATTGAATAATGGGCCTTAATTAAGCCCGCAGGCCAATCTAATTACCCATTAAGGATTAGATAAGGATAAAAGTTTAAAAAAAAAATTAAACATAAACCCTACCCCACTATTTCCGTCGATCGCAATCCCCATCCCCACCCTCTCAATCGACCGAACCAAGAACAAGCCAAGGAACATTCGTTTGAGCCCCGATCGTGAATCCGGAAGTAGAAACGTGCTAGTCTACGCATTCCTAACATTCCTACGTAAGTTATTTTATTAAAATCCGTCACTTTTTCATTATTATTTTTGAGATCGAAACCCTAGATTATCCAAACTTGATGATTTTGAAATATAATAATGAATTGGTTAATTGATTGATAGTATTGTATCGATTTGGTGATTTTATGAAATTATGTGAAACCCTAGTTGTTGTACGATGTGAAAATTGAATATTGTTGATTTTGTGATGTTTAGAAATCGCATGTTAGACGTGGATTATGATTTATATAGTTGAAATTATATTAATTGAAAGATTTAAAATTGATTGGACGTGTTAATTGGATGAATTAAGCGTGTAATGGATGGGTTACTAAAAAGGGAAACTTTTTATGAATTCTATTTTGCATGCTAGACATGATTAGGATGATGTGATGATGGTTATGAGTTACTTGATACCTGTTTAGATGATTTGTGAAATCAGATTTTGAATACATAACCCGGTTTTACCAACTTTCCAAATAAGGAAACTTTAATTGTTAAAAGTGGTTAGAACTTTCTATTTAGACATGCATGATATGGTTTGATGATTGGTACATGTTAGTTAAGATACAATAACTTGTTGTAACGTGTTAGGTGTTTGAAATCACGCATGCTAGTCATAGGTTACTAAAGTTGGAAACTTTGTCTTGAAATATGATTTGCATGTTTAGGTTCTAGAAAATTGTTATGTGATGTGATGATCTAGAACATGTTAGAGTGATACTACAAACATATCAATGATGATAGTTTCCAGGAAACACGAGTCCCGAACAAACTTACTATTTATAGAAACCTGCTGTTTTGGAAACTTTCTATTTTTGGAAACTTTCGATTTTTAGAAACTTTCTATTTTGGGGAATCATGCTTGTTTGTTAGAACAATAAGGAGTTGTTGCTAAGTGTTACCTGCATGATCTTATGTGTGTAATATGGAAGTATTATATTAATCAAACACTATTTCATACATCGTGTCACCAACGGGTCGTCGGGTCAAACTTGGTCAAACTTGCAAACCTTTTCTAAACCCTTAAAACAATGAGATTGTTTGGATACTTAGGGTTCGTATCAACTTGCACAAACACACACTTATAAACCGGTGTTTATAGGTGGCAGTTAGTCGTCAAGCATTCTAAGTTCGCTTTCTTTCGCACATACTCTAAGGTGAGTTTCACGGCCCCTTTTCTTATGATTTAAACTTGGGGGAGAAAACATGGGTACGAACATTTAGATCTTACATTTCTTTTATATCACTTGTGTACTAAGCGCAAACATATCATGAAATTCCTTACTTATCGAACCGTTAGTATATGGGTTAGCGAGGTAATCTTGAGTAGTACTACTGGGCACTGACAAGCCCCACCCGCGTTAGTCGCGCTAACACGACAGGTAGTCGAACGGGTGTAACATTGACCTAAACATTCACCATTGATTATGATAGTCATGGTGGGAGGCAGTACAAACATGAACAGTCAGCTTCGGTGTCGAAACGCTTTAGTAAAATGTACTAGGTTAGCTACCTATGATATAAATTGTAAATGGTATTATCTAGTAAACTTTACAAACATTGAAACCTGTGAACTCACCAACCTAGTGTTGACACGTTTTAGCATGTTTTCTCAGGTCATTAAGGTACAGGTACAAGCACAAGCTAAGGCATGCATGCATTCGAAGTCCATCGTTTTTCAAACTCAAGGACTATTTATTTTAATTATTGTTGAATTGTTTATTTTGGCGAAACTGTTTTGGCGCATGCTTTCCATCTAACTTTTCGCTTCCGCAAGTCTTACATTAAATCAGTATTTTCATTACTAGTGTTGCATCATGACTATGAGCAATACTAGTGGTTTTTCTTAAACTCATATAGAGTCGTTCAACGTAACTAATGACTGAGATCCTGTTATGTCACGCCCCTAACGGTAAAATTCCGTTGGTGGATTTTGGGGGTGTGACAATCGGACTCTACATATTAAAATATGTAAATTAGTTTGAGGGGGAGCATTATACATGTTGCACTCTTTTTCCCTTGACTAAGTTTTGTCCCACTGAGTTTTATTAGCAAGGCTTTTAACGAGGCAACATAATTGATTCAGGAATATCAATTTATTTTCTAGGTCCTGAAGTATCGTTTTAATATCATCCTAAAGTATGATGTTATTAGTGTATAATGAACGGTAATATGTCTGAGGGGAGTGTTATAAACTCTATACTTAATACAGACATTATACCCCCATTAGGAGGATTAAACGATATATTTATTATAGGATCGGTTACAAGTCCATGTATTACTATATAATATATGTGTTGACCATATGTGAATATATGAAAATATAGAGTTTCCTCCCGATATTATTCTATTAACTACTATGACTAAACCATTTTTTTAACCGAAAATTGATTAAAAAAAGGGAAAGATATATTATCTAAATTAAAGTTAAGTTGATATCATTCTAAAATTTAGAAATTATGGATATTAAACTTTACAGTAATAGATGTATATTATATTCTCTCAATCAGAAAGATTATAAATTCCTTTCGTAAAAAATAGTTTGTTTTATCGTAATATTTTATAAAACGTTTTTAAATAATGCATTTTTATTTTCTATTAGAAAAGCTTTTCCTTATTATATTCTTTAAATTATATAAAGAACTTTTAAAAGAAAAAAAACATTTATAATATCTTTAAATAAATTAAAAACATATTTATGAAAACTAAAAATGTTTAAAAAGGTTAAATAAAACGTTTATAAAATAAGAAAAAAAACATTATTTTTTTTTATAAAATATGGCGATCCAATTTTATGTTTTTTTTTATTTTTATTAGAAACCTTTTCTTTACTCTTTAAAATAACATTACTTTAAATGTAATATTTAATTCTAATTTTGTAATCCAATAAGATTAGGAGTGAGAAAACAATGTTTTAAAAAAAACACCTATTTTGGTAATTATTTTTCAAATCACCCATTTTGATAAATAAATTTTCTATTAACACTTATTTGAAAAAAAACTCCTGGATTATTTAGGTATTGCTCATTCTATCTTAAATAATTTAGGTGTTGCTGTTAAAAAAAACTTATATTTTAACAAATGTTAACATACCGGCCTAATTTTCTGTCCCGACACACATCACAAGTCTAGTTCGGAGCATAATTAATTAAAATATAGACGTTTGTACTTGTTAAGAGAGAATTTTCAGTTGTTTTTGTTATGCTTTGCTAAACTAAGGTATGGATTCGATATCATTTACTCCATGTAATACGGATATCAGTGTGATTATTAACTGTGACGTTTTATTTGAATTTGACTTTTATATATTTATCACTTAACATAATCTAAAGTTTGAAAACTAGGGGTGAGAAAAAAACCGAAATAACCAAACCGAAACCGAAAAACCGCACCGAAAAAACCGACCCAAACTAAAACCAACGGTTTTGGTTTTGTATTTTTTGAAACCCGAAAATTACGGTTTGGTTTCGGTTTTGTATCTTTTGAAAACCGAAAAAATCGAACCGAACCGAACATATACATATACTTTAATTATATATTGTGGGCATTCACGTTTCATAATTTATAGTATACTGTGTTGTGTACTTGTATGTTAAAAGTGTATACATATTTGTCTTATACGTATTTGCATTAATACTAGGTTATTATTTACATTTATTGAATTTATAGATTATAATGTTTATTTTTTATGTTAAGTATTTTTTAAGCAAACAAGTAATTTTTTTAGCCCAAAATATTTAGGCAAAAATATGTGATAATCATTAGTTAAGAAAAAAAATTAGGCGCAAAATTTCAAACCCAAGTTCATTATTTTTGCTATTTTTCTTTTATCCCAAAAAAATTCAAGCGCAATTGGTTTTAAAACCGAACCCATTGTAAAAACCGAAAACCAAAAACCAAAAAAACTGAAACCAAAAGGTTTTAAAAACCTAAAACCGAACTTTCGGTTTTTGGTTTGGTTTACACCGCTAAATAACATTTGTAAGCTTTACAAAAAAAAATTAAGGGTAAGGGGTATACCCTTACGCCAACCCCAAGTGAGCCCCTCACGCAAGAAGGGGACGGTGTTTGTGAGCCCCTCATGCCACCTCTCAGCCAATCACAATCCGCTTCCCACTCACGCCACCATCTTCCCCGTGAAACCCCTCACACCATAATAGGTGGTGTTCGTGAACCCCTCACGCCGTGAAACCCCTTACAGTTCCCACCTATGAAGGTATACTGGATACTCCCCACTAATCAATCATTTTCATATGAACTTTTATTAAAAAATTATTTATGAATTATATCATTTTCATTATTGAACCTATGTATATCGATATTTTTGCCAATCATATAAACTTTTGTTAAATTACTTATGAATTATAGCGTTTTCATTATATAAGATATAAACTTAATGAATGTTTATATTTTCAGCAAATGCTTATTTTTCTTTCTGATCTTGTTTTTGGGTAGCTCCATGTAATTTTGTACAACTTTTGTATTTTATACTTTTTGCATTTTATATAAAGATCATATAAAGCTCAAACCGTGAAACCAAACTGTTAGCAACAGTTCGGTTTGTTTCGGTTTTAATTTTCAACGGTTTAGTTTTGGTTTTCGATAATCAAAACCGTCAAAACCAGTTTGACCTAAAACCCGGAACACTCTTAGTTGATATGATGACAGGAACACAAGTATTATGATCCCCATAAAAGTTTTCAGGTGGATTTTCTACAACATAATACATGAATTCTCAAGATTAGAGTTTTAAGGAGAGACTAATTGAAATTAAAGTCCAATGTTGATCATAAACAAGGTGAGGATTATGATATCATACATTATAAATTCATATCAGTAGCAGGTGCAGGCTGATCTTGCTTGTTTGAGTTTCCTTGTTCCACTTTCACATCTGCTGGTGCTGGTGCTGCAGCAGCAGCTGAACCTGAATTTGAAGCCTGACAATATATGTACAGATGTTTTAAACACTTGAATAAAAGGCTAAATAATTATTTAGTTTTTACTATTAATTATTTATTTAGTGTGAAAGTAGGTTTTCACCTTTATAGATATATCAGCAAATGATGCATTCATCTCTCGAGCACTAGCACTAGCGCTAGCGCTAGCGCGCTCGCCTTTTTTATCATCCTGCACACACGCGCATATGAGATATATCAGCATGAAGCCATGAAAAGTTAGAAGGTTACTAAGCGAGTGTTTGGATGTTAGTTTTGAAAGTTATAATGAGATATTGGATCATAAGATTTAGGTTTATTAGCTTGAAAGAAAACAGGTATAAGAAATTTTGTTTGGATGTGCTCCTGCAGTTTGAAGTTACATAAATCATATGTTTGAATGTTTGTTAAATTCTCTGATTATTTAAGGGATTCACCTAAAATCAGAAAAATAGTATAACTACACTAAAGATCAAATACTGCACATACCATGTCCTTGGACTCGGTATCATGAAGTTCTGTCTTCACACGTCCAGCAAAGGGCTTACTGAAAAAGAGAACAAGAAAATGAAGATAATAAAGGATTAATCAAGAAATAAAAAAGGAAAACAATAAAAGCAAAGTTATTTATTTATTTGTTGTCTATAGAAAGGTGGGACTACCCCTCGTTTTCATCATCAGAATCATCTGATCTTCGATCGTCATCTTCTTGGTCTTCATCTGCCTGAATTTAAAAAATTCACTAATATTAGCTTCTCATGTGAAAAAAGAAAAAGGAAAAAAAAACTACCAACCAGCGTCAGGAATCTGTCACAGTTTGTACAATCCTATGACCTATGTATTTCCATTATCATTCATCAATGGCTACAAGTAATAAATCATTTTTAATTGGAAAACCAACAAAGTAATATAATTATTTCTGAAACCAGTTAGATAATGAACATGAAAGGTAAAGAAACTAATGCAGTCACAAAAGAACCAAAAGACCATTGAATTCTTATGACTTGGTGCGGCATCATATTTGATCTCCCAATTTGCTAATAAATTTGGGGTTCGCATGCATAACATTGGTTGTTAATTCTAAATATTTTCTTATAGATTGTTCTAGTAGCATGCATTACCAATATATCTGGCAAAGGTGAGTTGTATGCTTCATTTTATATTTCCCTTTAACTTTAGATACTTCACAGAATTGGTTGTGATTATAGTCTATTGTTTGTTTGTTTTTTCAGCGTCTGAAAGTACAATGTAAACCACCTAATAAGAATATTCAATGGAACTACTGATGTTTTCACTTACATCACCTAAATCATTGGAATTGTGAAGAATTTATGATGGCATCCTAGATCTAAGTGAGAACATTTAGTAGGAAAAAAAATGAATCAAAGGAATACACAAATGCAACTGCTTTCTATGTTGTCAAAAGCCCTTCGGGAGTGCGCCTAGGCCCTCAGGTCAGGCGAGGCGCATGAAAAGCGCCTTGCTGCAAACCCAGGCCCTCTGGCAACCTTCAAGAGTGATTCCGGCTACATTCGGGTCGGACTCCAATGAGATTCCGGCCAAATCCTTAAAATTTTTGGCAAAAGCAAAACTCTACAAATTCTGGGAAAACTAGTCTTAACAATCCAAAAATGGCCCGCAACTAGCCTAAACTAGCCCTAAAACATATCTAAAACCTAGGGCTGTAAACGAACCGAACCGAACGAAGCCTTGTTCGTGTTCGTTCGTTAAGCTTTGAACTTGTTCACGAACGGTTCATGAACACTAAGCTAACGAAATTTCATGTTCGTGTTCGTTCATTAAGGAAATGAGTTTGTTCACGAACAGTTCACGAACATTACCGAACGAAGCATTGTTTAGGACTTTTGATGTCAACCCTAATGCTTGCATGATTTAGGATTGAGGGAAGCTTATATTATTTAAGATTGAGAACTTAGAAGCCCTAACCGAGTGATAATGGATAGGGAAATGACGCATAAATGAGAATATTGTTTCCTACTTTATTTAGTTAATTGTTAGGATAATAAAAAAATTTAAAACTTAAAGAATATAAAATGATTAGATAAAATAAAACAGAAATATACAAAAATCTTAATAAACATCTTAAACAAACGAAAATGAACAAACATAAACGAAGGTAAATGAACGAACGTTCACGAACAGCTTACCGAACGTTCACGAATAGATTACCGAACGTTCACGAACACAATTGAACGAACGAGACCTCTGTTCATGTTCGTTCATTTAGTTAATCGAACGAAATTTCTTGTTCATCTTCGTTCATTTATTAAACGAACGAACGTAAACGAACTTCCAGCCGAACGGTTCATGAATTGTTCGCAGAACGTTCAGTTCGTTTACAGCCCTACTAAAACCCCAAAAATGGCATATTTGTGCTATGTGCCTTGCTTATCTCAGGCCCTCTCTTTTTAAACACCTTACGTATAGGCCCAAGGCTCACCCTCTGCGCCTTGCGCCTTTGACAACTATGGCTGCTTTATGCTTAATCATTTTTTAACTCGTTTTAAAAAAAAATGACAAAACAGGAACAGTAGTAAACAAATAAATAGAAACATGAAACAAACAAATAATTGCAAGTAATAATAGCATATATGGTACATATTTCTGTAGTAAAATCTCCCCATAGCATATTGCTGCTCACCTGCTCCAATCACAGATTGCACAAATTTAATCTGTTTATTTGTTTCTAAAAATTACAGATTTATTTGTTTCTAGAAGCATATATTTTCCGTTTAGCTGCTTTATCATCAGTGTGAGATTTTCTGTAAGAACTCCAAACAATTGAAAAGTAAAATCATGTGTTGTATTATCTATTTCTAGATGGGTATGAATGCTTGGATTATATTGATGTGCTTCCATAATCAAGTTCGGAATAGAACTTCTATTTTAGGACGATTAACATCACTGTTGTATGATTATGTTAAATTTGTAGGATAAAAAACACTTTTCTTTTTAAAATAAACATTTATTCTATACTTAGTCAAATTTATTTTTTCATATGAACTCAATAGTTAAAAGGCAAAATGAAGCATACCTTAAATCTTATAATAACTGATTGAAGTTTTAATTTCATATCAAGAAAAATACCATTTTAAATTCCTCTAGCAAAACTATGCAGCATTTTGCCATGAGATGTTTATCTATGTTTGAGTAATTGAGTGCAGATAATAGATCTATGTACTCCACATTAAAGATGAAAATGCACTAACAAACCTCAGGAAATTCTGTATCAGGGGGGCGTTCTTGGAATTGCACACTTGGTGCATGTTGAAGTTTAGAAAGATTATCAAGAAGCTTTGACCTTATTTCATCCAACAGCTGGCGTGAGTTCTTATTTTCCATGTTACTTGGAGCAACGTGAAGGGTATAATCCGGACCAAAATATTCATAATACTCATGTTGAGGCATTTTGTCTTCTAGCTCAACCCCAAGAGCAACTCCAGTCTGCACAAACAAATTAAGAATCCATTATAGTTTTATGTTTAAGTGGCATTTGTCCACATATGAAAACTAATATTAGATAGCATATGAATAATATTTCCTTTTAGTACTAGCTTGACGTTCTTAAACAGCTTTCCTAATTAGCTTTACTATTTTTTGTATCGTTCTTTCTATAAATATACATTATCTGCCACTATTTGGATTTGAATTTCTGATGATTCTGATCATTGTGATCTAAAGTAAAAAAAAATCAGTTTATAATGCTTAAATAAACAAATTCTGCTACTGCTTATGTAGGGTTTAGATACTCAGTTCCATACCAGCCGCAATAAAACTGATTATTTATGTGCAAAATACAAATACCAATTTGCCTCTTCTTTTAACCTAAGTTGAATGGCTTTTGAGGTTGTTTGGAATTGCTTAATAAAACTACTTAGCTTTTGATCTTTTATTAGAACAAGTTTCGAAATAGCAACTTCAAAGTTCAAATAGCTTATTTCACTCGCACATAACCATATACCAGAGCTTGGAACTTAGGATAAGCAATCCCAAACACTCGTAAAAGTTTAAACAACTTAGGGGCTGTTTGGTTCATTAAGAGCTGAACCATTAAGAGGCTGGATGAACTATTAAGAGGCTGAAACAAACACCCCTTACCTCTGAATCGGTCATAGATAGCCTCTTAATGATTCCATTAAGAGGCTATCAAACGGCCCCTTATTGTTGTAATGTTGTATCAGAACAAGACAAGAAGAAAAGGAGATTTAATACAGTCCCAATTCCCAAACACCCCCTTAATCTCATTTCATAATGTCCCATTACTTTTTTCACATAATTTCTCTTTTAGTCATTTATCTAGTACCCCTTCATCCCAGAATAGTTGTCCACAAACAAAAAAAATCCCTCAATAGAAGATATATGAATTATTTCAATTTTTAGTTAGTAAAATAGTGATTTCGTTATTGCATTTACGACACTGTTGACTTGGAAAACTTGCATTTATGATAATAGGATACATGTAAAATGGAAAAAACAGTAAAGATGATATTTTTTTGAGACAAACTAAAATAGAAACATGGACTATAATTTTGGGACAGAGAGTAAATGAGTATTTCCTTAAACAGTAAGAATTTGTCAAACACCCAATCATGTGAATATTACAAATTCAATCAACATAAGCACACCCAAACGCTACGTGTTATGGACCACTATATTACAACTAATTATCTTATTCTAATTATATCAGGAAACATAATACTCACCTCATAGCACCAGCAACGGGCAACGTTCCGAATTGTATAGCCTCCACCACCAAGCAATAATAAGGGCACATTAAAAGACCTCATATATTTCACACATTCAGCGTGACCTTTTATTGAGAGATTAAAACAGCCTAATCTATCACCTGATAAAGAATCTGCACCACATTGTAACACAACTGCGCCAGGCCTAAATACTTCCATAACTTTGCCCATTATTGGCTTAAATAATGACTGGTAGCTTTCATCATCAATGCCATCATCAAGAGGGACATTTAAAGAATAATACTTCCCCTTTGAATAACCAATATCTCTTATATCCCCTGTACCAGGAAAATAATCTCCAAATTTGTGGAAAGAAACAGTCATAACCCTATCAGTAGTGTAAAATGCTTCCTCCACACCATCACCATGATGAATGTCAATGTCTACATATAGCACACGCTGCACCACATAAACACACTTCTAAGTCAGAAACGGGCCGTGTTTGATTAAAAACTGGTCAAGCATCACATATTAGCTAAAATGAAACGGGTCAGATGGGTTCTGACAAGTTTTTTTTGGCCAGAATGACATAATCAGCATAAATGAAACCAGATTGATACTTTGATAGCCCCTAAAGGTGTTCCAGTATTTTGATGGACTTAGTGAAAACTTTTATATACCTTGTTGGCATGTGTATACATTATCGCTTTTATTTAGAAGGAAATATCTTACTATCTGATAACATATTTCATAATCGTATTTAACACATTTATTATGAGTACAACATATAAAATTGAACAAAAATGTGAAGGTTCAGCCATGCTCGACCCTTTAGATCCAAACATAAAAATTGCCATTCAATTTTGAACCTTCACCCAACCCAATTGTATTCCACCTTCAAAATATATGTTCATACGCATATATCTTGTGTGTATCCAACTTGTAATAATAATAGTTGACCAACCTGGTGCACTTTTAGAAGTTCAAGAATTGACAACACAATATCATTAACATAACAGAATCCAGACGCCTCGCATTTTTTAGCGTGATGCAGCCCACCAGCCCAATTTATTGCAATATCACAGTACTCATGGTTTAACTTAACTGCCCCACCAACAGAACCGCCTGCATAAGTCTGACAAAAGGAGTACAGACCATCAAACACAGGGCAATCTTCACCAACATTAAACCGTTTTAACTGCCTTAACTGATCCTGTTGTGTTTCTGGGGTGATGCCCCTTAAGAAAGAAACATAATCATCAGCATGGAACCTGCAAAGATCTTTGTCCCTAGCAGGAACAGGCTTTACAACATGCATGTTTTGTAGTAAACCGTAGTGAGCCAAAAGTGCATGTGTCATGCGAATTCTGTGTGGCTTCATTGGGTGACCTTGCCCATAATAATAATTTCCCACTTCTGGGTCATAAAAGTAGTACACTTTTCTCTTTGCTCCATCTGGCCCAGATGCTAATGAATTGCCTCCAGTTTCCATCTAAAATCTGAAAATGGTAGCACAGTGAAGAGAAAACAATTAACTAACTAAGCAAACTCATAGTGTGTGTAACATGAGAAGATAAAACCAAAGCAACTGAATTATAATATATGCCAATGCAAACAGTACACAGACACAAGTAATCTTACTTATGAAAACATGTAGCTTTAGTTGCCCTAATTTGGGCATATAAGTTTTGCTCATAATGAGCCACTTTACGTATTATTGAACACATCGTCTAATGAAGCACCAAATCTCAATGAAATACCATTAGTTCTTTAAGGGGATGTAAGATTCTGTTATTAACATCTATCAGACAAAGGAGTTACCAAGCAGCAGTAGTTTTCATTGATCATTAACTTTATGCAACGACTCTAAACATTTCGGCAATTATTCTGATAAGATACCACATTCAGCTCCAATTCAGGTGTATAAACGGAAGGGAAAGAAAGTAAATGGGTCATCAGATTTCGGAAAATTTGAAACTATTGTCGGGTCATGGTTTGACCCATTGGGTCAAGAAAACGGCGGGAAAGATGGAGAGTGGGAGAGCAGTTACTAGTCCACTACCTACAGCAGTTATCGGCAGAAGTATTATTAGTTTACTCTTTTGTTTATTGCAGTTTTCATTCAGTATTTTTATCTATCAAGAACCTTGTAATCGAAGACCTTACCCTTCTCGAATTGGGTGTTTCATTTTAATTCAATCAAGCCGACTGCTTTGATCCTAGATTCTATCATTTTGTTTCCATTGCGGGAAAATTCGAAGATGGTGAATACCCTGAATAGTGAAGGCAATTCCTCATCCGATGCGCTGGAGGGTCAATTGGCGGATATCGCATCTAAACTGGAGACAATGGATGTGTTCAGGGTTGAACTTGCAGCCCTCAAATCACATATTGAGAGGAACGAGAAAAGCAGAAATGAAGACGGAGAAAGTTCATGGAATCACCACCGTAACTATCGTCCGTATAACAAAATTGACTTTCCAACGTTCAGTGAAGGGGATCCAAGGGGCTGGATTCTCAAAGCTGATAAGTACTTTCGTTATTATAACGTACCAGATGAAGAAAAAGTGGACGTAGCTTCCATGCACCTGGAAGGAGATGCACTAGACTTGTTCTCATGGTTATCTACTGATCAGGAAATAGGGTATTGGGAAGATCTGGTAACTGCTTTCCAGAAGCACTTTGGACCTGCAGAGTTTCAAAACCCGGATGAACACCTTTGTAGCGTGAAGCAAACAGGCACAGTGCAGGAGTATAGGCAAGAATTTGCAAAGAGATCCTCACGGGTTTCGGACTGGCCAGATCATTGTTTGCTGGGAATTTTTTTAAATGGGCTGAAAGAAGAGCTTAAAGCTGATGTGAGGATACACAAACCCAGAACTGTGTACAAAGCAATGAGCCTAGCTATAGAATTTGAGTCCAAAACAACCCATACCCGCACCGGAAGGACAAACACCTGGTCCCCCCAACCCAAACCAAATCAAACAGACCCTAAAACATTTTCCACTACCCAATCACAACCATCCAGTAGTACCAGAACTCCTCTCAGAATCTCTGACACCGAAAAACAATCACGTTTTCTCCGGGGAGAATGTTTCCGATGTGGAGATAAATATGGGCCGGACACCGTTGTAAGACCGGCACTTTTAAACTGTGTGTGGTGGAGGAGGAGGCTGACATAATGCCCAATAGCGAGGGCCCAACAGTGGAGGGGCAAGACAATGAAGTGGCTGAAATCAGCTTGCATGCTATTTTGGGGAAAACTCACCCCACCACCATGAAGGTTCACGGCAAGCTTCAAAATTCGGAGGTACTCATTTTGGTCGATGGGGGTTCAACCCACAACTTCATTTCTGATATCTTGGTACGTGAGTTAAAATTAAATACTCAATTTGTCTCTCCTTTTGGGGTTCAAATTGGGAATGGAGATGTTATCCGTTGCAACCAAGTAACATCCGTTGCAATCAAGTTTGCAGGGAATTAACAATCGATGTGGATAACATCAAAGTGGTGCAAGATTTCTATCCATTTTCCATTGGAGGGGCTGATTTAGTTTTGGGGATACAATGGTTAGCCACTTTAAATACTGTCCAAGCCAATTGGAAGGACATGTTTATGATCTTTAATATTGATGGGAAACAATATAAGCTGCAAGGAGTATCCACCGGTCCTCAAAAATCCTCCAGTTTCCAACACCTAGCTATTGAACCCGAGAACATCCCTCCTATTCCCATGAAACTACAACCTATCATTCAATCCTACCCAACCATATTTGATGAGACAAAAACCTTACCCCCTTACCGAACCCAAACACATGCCATCCCTTTAATCCTTAATTCCACCCCCACCAAATATTCGCCCATATCGTTACCCTTACTCCCAGAAAACAGAAATCGAGAAACAAGTAGACCAACTCCTAGCAGCCGGGTTCATACAACCTAGTACCAGTCCGTTCTCTAGTCCGGTCCTCCTAGTCAAGAAGAAAGATAATACTTGGAGGATGTGTGTAGACTATAGGGCTCTCAACAAGCTTACCATAGCAGACAAGTACCCTATACCAACCATTGATGCGCTGTTAGATGAATTATATGGGGCTAAAGTCTTTTCCAAGCTGGACTTAAGGGCAGGATACTACCAGATCAGGGTTCATGACCCAGACATTGCAAAGACTGCTTTTCGCACCCATTCCGGACACTATGAGTTCAAGGTCATGCCTTTTGGCCTCACTAATGCCCCGTCTACATTTCAAGCGGTGATGAATGACTTGTTCCGACCTTATCTCCGACGGTTTATCCTTGTCTTCTTCGACGATATCCTAATTTACAGCAACAATATGGAACAGCACATTCACCACCTCAATCAAGCCCTACAGCTATTGCATGACCAACAGTTTTTTGTTAAGTTGACCAAATGCTGCTTCGGGCAATCCCAGGTGGTCTTTTTAGGGCATGTAATTACAGCAGCAGGGGTGCAGGTAGAGCAAGAAAAGATTTCAGCTGTTCAGTCTTGGCCGGTTCCTAAAAATGTGAAGGAGGTTAGAGGTTTTCTGGACCTCACGGGTTATTACCGTCGCTTTGTTAAAAACTATGGCCTAATAGCTCGCCCTCTCACAGCTCTCACAAAGAAAGATGGGTTCCACTGGTCTACCGAAGCCTTAACAACTTTTGATACCCTGAAACTCGCATTAGCCTCTACACCTGTCCTTCAATTACCAGATTTTACACAAACATTCGTGGTAGAATGTGATGCATCCTCAGAGGGTGTGGGTGCTATTTTGTCACAAAATGATCATCCCGTGGCTTATTTCAGCAAAGGATTCTCCCCTTCCAATCGCTTTAAATCGGCCTATGACCGGGAGTTGCTAGCCTTAGTAAAGAGATATGATTGTGGCTGAACTCCCTGCCTTTCCATTATCATTGAGAGGTTAATATAGATACAATAGTTACACATAAGTACCTTGACTAATATAAATGTATACAAAGCTAATATAAATGTCTAGTCTAATATACCCCCTCAGTCTAAGGAGGAGGATGACGAATGCTTAGACTGGAGCAGAAGTCATTGAACAATACTCGTGGGAGACCTTTAGTGAAGATGTCGGCCAACTGATGGCGAGAAGGGACGTGTAAAACGCGTATCTGGCCATGTTGAACCTTCTCTCGAACAAAGTGGATGTCGATTTCTATGTGTTTGGTGCGTTGGTGTTGAACGGGGTTCCCAGACATGTATATGGCACTAACATTGTCACAGTAGACGAGTGAGGTGCGGGTAGGAGGCCTGCCTAGTTCAAGAAGAAGGTTACGTAACCAACAAATTTCTGCCACGACGTTGGCCACACCTCTATATTCAGCCTCAGCACTAGATCGGGAGATAGTGGTTTGTCTTTTTGATGCCAAGAGAGGAGATTATCGCCCAAGAAAACACAATATCCCGAGGTAGAACAGCGGGTATCGGGGCAACCGGCCCAATCGGCATCAGTATAGGCCGTAAGGGTAACCGGAAGGCAGGGGCTCATGTGCAGACCCATGGTGAGCGTCCCTTTGATATAGCGGAGAATTTGTTTCAGAGCATGCATGTGGGCATCGTGAGGGGCATGCATATGCATACAAACTTGTTGCACAGTGTAGGCGATGTCGGGCCTAGTGAAGGTCAAATATTGAAGGGCGCCAGCGAGACTCCGGAAAAGAGTAGCTGTGGTGGCGGGATCCAACGGTGTGCCGGATGTGGCACTCAATTTACCGGTTGTGTCAACGGGAGTATGAACCGGATTGCAAGAGTGCATGTGAGCTCGATGTAGAATTTCTTGAGCATACTTTGATTGAGATAAGAACAGACCATTGTTGTTACGGGAGACGGAGATAGGAAGTAGCTGAGAGGGCCGAGGTCTTTCATGGCAAACTCAGTGGAGAGGTGGTGTAGTAAGCCGGTCTTTAGGTCTGGGGAGGAAGTAGTGAGTATAATATCATCAACGTAGAGTAATAAATAAGCAATGTCGTATCCCTTGCGGTAAATAAATAGAGAGTGGTCACAAGAGCTGTGATGGAACCCCAATGTGGTGACATAATCCGTGAAACGTTGGTACCACGCCCTCGAGGCTTGTTTTAGACCATAGAGGGACTTCTTGAGACGACAAACATGGTGAGGCATTGTGGGGTCCCGAAACCCCACGGGTTGATGCATGAAGACTGTTTCGGATAGGAAGCAATGTAAGAAGGCGTTCTTCACATCTAGTTGATTAATTTCCCAATTGTTGAATAGGGCAATGCTTAACACAATACGGATGGTTGCTGGTTTGACCACTGGACTAAAAGTCTCATCACAATCCACTCCTATTTGTTGAGACCTGCCATCACAAACTAAACGCGCTTTGTAGCGCTCAAGGGAACCGTCAGATTTATTCTTGTGTTTAAAAATCCACATACATCTTATAATGTTCATGTCCGGTGTACGAGGTACCAACTCCAAAGTGTTATTTTCGATAAGAGCATGAAACTCATCTGTCATGGCACGGTTCCAAACGGGTATAGCTAAGGCCATGGCAGGGCTACGAGGAAGAGGCTCAATGCGAGCAGTGTGGAGGTTAAGGGTAGGGCTGGTTTGGGCATTCTTAGCCATGCTACGGGTAGTCATTGTCCGAAGTGGAGGGGGAGGAGGAGGAGGTGGTGGTGGAGTGGCGGCTGGAGACTGTGGAGAGTTCATAGCACTTGTAGCCCCGATGATGAGAGGGGTAGCCTAAGAACACACATGGTGAAGAACGACTTTGAAGTTTGTTTATAGAAGTGGAGGGTAGTAGAGGATAACAAAGACATCTAAAGGTTTTGAGGTGGGTGTAGGAGGGCTGTTTTTTGTAAAGGAGATAGGTGGGGGTGTGGTTGGCTTTAGTTTTGGAGGGAAGGATATTTAGGAGATAGGTTGCCATTTGGAGGGCATGGTGTCAAAAGGTGAGGGTAAAGAGGCATGAGTAAGAAGGGTACGGACAATGTTATTGATAGACCGTATTTTACGTTCGGATTTGCCATTTTGGGGGGATGTATAAGGGCATGAGAAGCGAAACTCCATGCCATTTTGGGTGCAAAAGTTGTGAAAGGTAGTGTTGTTGTATTCGGTTCCGTTGTCACATTGAAAAGCTTTGATTTTTCGTTCAAATTGGGTATGGATGAGGGCATAAAATTTAAGGAAGATGGAGAATACATGGGATTTGTTTGTTAGAGGATAAGTCTATAGGTAATTGCTATAATCGTCTAAAAACAATATATAGTATCGGTGACCACCCGAGCTACGAATCGGGGAGGTCCAAACATCGCTATGTATAATGTCAAAAGGTAAAGTAGTGAAAGATAATGAGTCATGAAATGGAAGTTTAATATGCCTCATGGTTGTAAAAATCGCTAGGCGCTAGTCGGGCGGTGGGGTGGGGCCTAGGCCTAGGCGGGATTAACCGGGGCCTAGGCGGGATTAATCGGATTGGAATTTTTATATGTAATTTTCAGTTTTTTATATATACACACACATTTTTATATGTAATTTTCAAAATTATATATATACACACACACATTTTTTAAAGAAGCTGGAAATTACAAGAACTAAACTGAAAATCGACGGAAATTTGCCTGAAAGTCGCCGGAATCTCGCCGGAACCCTACCGGAATATCACCGGAAAAACGGGAAGTGGCTGATTTTTGGCCGACTAGGTCCGCCTAGGCCCGATTTTGACCCAATTTTTCCGATTAGCAATTTTTAGTCCGATTTGGCCAAAATTAATCCTCGACCCGCCGCCTAGCGACTAATCGGCGCCTAGGCGCGATTTTTACAACACTGATATGCCTGCCAAAACACACAAGATTGGCACAAATGTTTATTAGGAAAAGTACGAACAGAAATAGACTTGTCCTTATTAAAAATACGTAATAAAGAGGATCCCGGATGACCCAAACGGTAATGCCATAAATCTTGAGACAAAGCAGCAAAAGTGGAGGGTCTTGTAACTTGAGTAGTAGGCAAGGATAGTGGATAAAGATCTCCGGTGCTATCACATCGAAGGATAGGAATCCGCGTCAGGTAGTCCTTCACAAGAAAACCAAAAGGGTCAAATTCTATAGAAATGAGGTTGTCCGTAGTAAGGCGACGGACGGATAACAAATTTTTGATAAGGTTAGGTGCGTGTTGGATATTATTTAGTTTAATGGGTGGATATGGTGGGTTTAGTATGGTATATCCAGTGCCGTGTATGGGTATGTTGGAACCGTTACCGACAACAATATGGTTTGACATGCTATTATTGAAATAAGTTTAGATGTTACCTGTGGTGTTGGACATATGGTTGGTTGCCCCAGTGTCGAAATACCAATTCTGATCTGGATTGAGGGTCATAGTGTGCAGAGCCTGCTCAATATTTGTAGGAGTGAAGGAGTGATTCGAGGTTGTGTAGGCATGTGATGGTGGTGCCCCAAGAAGGCCTGCTCCTGCTGATCCAGGTCTGGTTCTGTGGACAGGGGCTGGTATAGTAGGGTACGGGGCAGGAGGTCCTGTCCATGGTAAGGTGTGCCAAGGGGAGTTTGTGTAGGAAAAATGTTGCCCCCAGGATGGAGGAGACTGACCCCACTGAGAAGAGGGGTACCCGCTGTTGTAGTTTGCCCGTCCGCGAGACCGTTCTCTGCCTCGTCCGCGTCCAGATCTGCCCCTACCACGATAAGAGTGGTCATGGTACCCCCTGCCACCATAGCGCTGGGGTGGGTTACTGTAGGTAGGTCCCCAAAAGTCAGGGGACGTTGTTAAGGGTCTGGGGGCTGGGCCGGTAACAGTGGTAGTATGAAGGGCAGTGGCAGGGATGGGTTGGGACTGGTTATTTTTCTGTGTTTCTTCCAAAACAAGTTTGGAACGGGCGGTGTAGAAGTCAGGAAGAGGGGTAGTTTGTTGTAGAAGCATAGCAATACCTTCAAATTGGTCATTGAGCCCAGCGATCAGTTGTAGGACCAAACGTTGATTGGTGATCGGGGCTTCAACATTGCTCAATTGATCAGAGATAGTCTTGAGTTCCTGACAGTAAGCAGATACATTCGGGAAAGAGTCCAGCTTGATATTCGAGAATCTGTTTTCAAGGTAAAGAGCCCGGGATGAGCGATTGTCAATGAAAATGCTCTCTAGGGCCTGCCATGCCTAGGCAGCAGTGGCACCAGGCTTGAGGATGGTATGAAGGAGATCGTTAGAGATCGTCCCATATATCCATTGAAGAACAATGGCATCAAGACGAGGCCATAATTTTTCTGCAGCAGCCACATCTTCTTCTTTGGCTCTATCTTTGGAAGATGTAATAGGTGCGGGCGTGGGTGGTAGGATGTGGTCGATAACCTCAAAGGCACGGCAATGGATCTTGAATAACTCAACCCAAGAGGTGTATTGGCCATTTTCCATCTCAAGAACGATGGGGATGAAGTTTTTGATGTTGGTGACAGTGACAGCAGGGTGTAGGGATGCCATTTGGGAGCAGGGTGGGGATCGGAAGGCTGTTTCAGGGTGGAGATGAGAAGGAAAGAAGATGATCAGGAGGAGATGGAAGGCTGATGGGCAGGTAATCAGAGGGCCTGGAGCTCTGATACCATAAAGAGATATGATTGTGGCTGAACTCCCTGCCTTACCATTATCATTGAGAGGTTAATATAGATACAATAGTTACACATAAGTACCTTGACTAATATAAATGTATACAAAGCTAATATAAATGTCTAGTCTAATACTTAGTCTTGGCGGTGCAGAAGTGGAACCATTACCTGTTGGGTAGACACTTTATGATACGTACAGATCACTATACCCTCAAGTTTTTACTAGAGCAACGTATCACGACTACTGAACAACAGTGTTTACTACTTAAGTTGATGCCCTATGACTTTTCCATCGCACATCGTGCGGGTAAAGAAAATAGGGGTGCTGATGCCCTCTCACGAAGGCCACATTCTGCAGAGTTGTTGGTCTTGACAGTCCCCTACTGTGTTGAGCTTGTTGATGTCAAACAGGGACTGCAAATTGACCCATATACCAGTGGCCTTATTCAACAATTACGCACCTCTACTACTTCGGTCATGGGTTTTTCTATGGTGGATGAGTTCTTATTTTTTAAGGGACGGCTGGTCATCCCCAATGTTCCTTCCATTAAGCTTAAGTTATTCCAGGAAGCACATGATACACCCATCGGGGGCCATGGGGGGTTTCTAAAAACTCTCAAGCGTTTGGCTGAGCAGTACTACTGGCCTCACATGAAACAGGAGGTACGTTTGTATGTGCAGCAATGTCTCATTTGTCAACAACGAAAGTACCAAACCTTATCCCCAACAGGCCTCCTCCAACCTCTCCCTATCCCCAATTGTATCCGGGAAGATCTCTCCATGGATTTTGTTGTAGGCCTGCCTTCATCCAATCGCTTTGACACTGTCTTGGTGGTCGTTGACCGGTTGAGCAAGTATGCACATTTCATCTGTTTAGCGCATCCTTTCACGGCCAAAAGTGTAGCAGCAGCTTTTTGTAAGGACGTTGTGCGCTTGCATGGGTTCCCTCGTTCCATCGTTTCTGATAGGGATGTTATTTTTCTCAGTAACTTTCAGCAGGAGTTGTTCCGTTTGAATCAAACCAAGCTCCAACTAAGTACCAGTTACCACCCACAGACTGATGGCCAAACAGAGGTATTGAATCGCTGCCTTGAAGCCTATTTACGTTGCTTTGCTCATGAGCAACCAACACGTTTGAGTTCCTTCCTACCATGGGCAGAATACTCGTATAATACGGGCTATCACACATCAGCAGAAACTACACCATTCTCAGTGGTTTACGGACGACCCCCACCATCTATTCTGCCATATGCCGTGGGTGAAACAAAGAATAATGATTTGGAACAGCAGTTGATTGATAGAGATGATATGTTGAGAATTCTGCAAGCCAATCTCACCAAAGCCCAAGATCGGATGCGTAATCAAGCAAATTCTAAACGTCGTGAACTCTCTTTTTCTGTGGGGGATTATGTGTTTTTGAAGCTCCAGCCGTACCGCCAACAGAGCTTAGCTAAACGTCGTTTTGAGAAGCTTTCTCCCCGATTCTTTGGTCCTTATAGTATCAAACGTTGCATTGGACCAGTTGCTTACGAATTGAACTTACCTCCAGATGCTCGTATACACCCTGTGTTTCATGTATCAATGCTTAAACCGGCTCGTGGTTCGTTTGCTCCTAATTCCATGCATCCGTTACCGATTACTAAAGACTGGGTTTTTGATGTTCAACCAAGTTCATTTTAATCTATCAAGAACCTTGTAATCGGAGACCTTACCCTTCTCGAATTGGGTGTTTCTTTTTTAATTCAATCAAGCCGACTGCTTTGATCCTAGATTCTATCATATTCACTCAGTTTTAGAATAAACCACTTTAGTGTAAAATTAAGTTTTTTTAATGCTTGGATCAGATAGCAGCGAATATAAAAAGGGCTTTACAGAAGTAGCATGTTTTCATCCAAAATCCTGAGTGAACTCCTGTCCCTAAATCTATGAGGTGTTGGTATTTCCATATAAGAAAAATAATCAATAAACCAAATTAAACAACCAAAAATGCAAGCGATATTTAACAATATCGTAATAGATTCCATAAGAAAGCATATTAAACCATATTTCCTCTGGTTTGCCCTCCACAGTAACACAATGTAACCAAGCAAAGTAAAAGAATAACCAAAATGTTCCAAACAACAGAAAACCCTAAGATAAAACTGTAAAACAACAAGCCTCCGATAATCAACCAAACATTAATTAATTAATATACCTTAATAATTAAGCAATAAATAAATGAAAATACCCTAAATTTTCAAATCAACTTTAAACACACCATGTATAGGTCAAAAGACTTCAATCAGTAAACCCTCCAAACAAAAGACAACAAAAACTCCAACAATCCCTTTCAAACAACAACGTCTTCATCCCATCTCAAGCTTGTGCTTTCCTTCTCCTAGATCTCACTTTCAAACTAATTGCCTCAAGCTCAAAAACAAAAGCAGAAAACAATCTACCCTAACACGATTCAACTCATCAGGCTACATTTATCCATCCATCCCTATCTTAACGCATGTAACAAATCAACAATTCACATCATAATCAGACATTCATGCCCTAATTAACAACCTCAAAATTGAAAACGAATGAGATCAATCTAACAACAGGAAACCTACCTAGGGTTCTAATCGAAAACAAAATCACGTTAAACAAGTAAAAAAAAGAGGAATACCTGCAACTACGAGGGTTAATTCCGCCAGTTTACGACGATTGAACAGGTTTGAAGAACAAAAACACGCAATGAAGCAACAGCGATGGTGAAGTTGAAGCGAAGAGTGGCTTCACGTCTGTGAGTGTTTCTTCGGAGGTCGGTAATGGCGGACACTCGATCGAATTATTTGTAGGATGTGGCGGTCAATTGAGGGGAAATTAGCAGAGGCCCAACTTCTTGGGCTTTTGTCAGTTTATACTTTAGGAAGGAAAAGTAAATATATACAGAGACCGAATTGTGAACAAGATTGAAAAAACCCTATAAATTGTAACCAACCACTTTATATTAACACGGGGACGTAAACAACTATTAGATGTTTTTAAAGACACAGACAGTTATATAGTAAAATGGTACAACGGATATTTCACCTAAATTTAAACGGATTTTTTTTAATGAAGTTAGGTCCAGGGACTCCGAATACAGATTGTATACCACAGATACTCAAACCGTTAAAAATCCGTGTTAAGGATACATTGTGTTAAATTGTGTAAACCACAATAACGCAAACGGTAATTTACTCAAATAATTAAGAATCTCGAGATTCACAGCATGTGTTAGATCGAAATTCATGCGAATTCATCAAAAATAATTGAGAATCGTGTGAAGATCGGGTGATAAGATTCACATCCTGTGTTAGATCAAAAATCTTAAGATTTATTCAAAATAATTGAGGTCGGGCAATAAGACTCATAGCCTGTGTAAGATCGTTGATGGCATGTGGGCATGTGACAGTACCCCTTAACAATTAGAATGACCTAAAACTCAAAGGGTCTTGCTATGCTTTTGTGTCTTAAACTTTATCTAATGACATTTTTAAGTTGATTTCAAGTCTTAGCAACAAATATCGTTGGCATGATGAACAAGCAAGTATTTTTGGCTAATATTTGTCCTTTTATGTTTTACCAGGTTAAAATTCCGTGTATTACACGGGTTAAATAATATAAAATGTTATATATTTAGTAATAAAATTTTTATATTTTTAAAAACTCGTGTAATACACGGGTTGAATAAACCATTATATTACACCGGTTGAATAAAATATAATGTAATTTGTTAACAAACACATTTGTCAAAAATATGTTTTTAAAAAATGTAATTTGTCGTGACAGTTATAAGGTCTGTTAAGTTAGTTTTTAAAACATTTTTTTCAACTGAGTATTAATTTTTTAATTTAATTGATAAATTTTAGTTCATATTAAGTTCATTTGATTGATGACATAATAACTATTTATAATTAAATAATAAGTATTCGTAATTATATTTATTAATATAAAGATTATTATTTAATAGGAGAGGGAAATAGAAAACCTAATATTTAATAGGAGAGAGAGGCGAAAAAATAAAGATGAGGAGTAACCAGAGAATGACACGTGTCCTGAAAATATTTTTATTTATTAGATTAGTAACATTTTTTGTTCACTTATGCCAAGATGTTACTTTTCATTGGCCACATGTGAACTTTTACTATATCATATGTGTTATACGAAATGGTGTTTTCTTCCCGTGGAGACTGTATTGATTTGGAGATTGTATAGAGTTATTGTTATTTGATTTTACATGTAGAATGATCTTATCTATATCTATATCTATATCTATATCTATATTATATAATAAATAAAAGTTTTTTAGTGTCACGTGTCACCTTCATATTCATTTTCACTATTTTTTTCCTTTTCTCTCTCTTATTTAATGCACTTCTTTTAATAATAATATATATTTAAAGAAAATACTAATTATACTAATAAAACACATTTATTTTAAATTATCCCTTATTATAAAAAACTTTAAAATTTATTTATGTAACTTTTATTTTAATCAAATAGTAAATGAAAGTCAAATTACATTAAATAGTTATTAACGTATTTTCGAAACCCAATTATATATTAATTTTTACATATTTTGAGTTTGTTTCTATCATTAGTATATGTAATATATTTTTGCACATGTAAAATATATACATAAATATTTAAAACTTTTATATTTTGATATTTTCCATCCCTGTGTAGACACGGGATCTAAACTAGTACGGTAATATATCTGTAGCGTCTTAAATTTATGATGTAATTAATTAATATTATACTAGAAAGTAAGTGAAGAAAATGAATCATTAAGAACTTACGATGTTTATTATTTTGTATTTATATTTATAAAACCTTAAGACATAACACAATGTAAGATTAATATTTGTTTAGGACAAATAATTGGGTAAAATATTTGTCAGGTGCCAAATGATCACCTATGGACATTTATGCAAAGCATGCATGTTGTTAATTTTGTCAAAACAAGATTATGAGAGAGATCACAACATGTCTTGCAAAGGTATAGAGAATTGCAATTTGCAAATGGAGTGATTCAAACATCATCAAGGGTGAGTGGGAACCTTTGATTCATTAAACAACTATTGGTTAGTCATCTTTCAAGTTTTATCGGTAAAAGGGGGTTTTGAACCCAAAGACGTCGTTTGATGACTTTTGACAGTTTAGAAATATTGTTTCTGATGTTTAAAACTCATTAGATAAGTTAACTTTAGAATCTAACAAGATTTTGATACGCACATAGCGTAAGTTGGTTGAATTGGGTCACAAACGATCCAATATGCAATTTTTGGAAATTGGCGTGTAAGATACCATTATGATTAGATATGTTTAATAACACTACGAAATAAAGGTGTTTTAAAAGATTAAATCATGATTTTGAGGAGGAAATTGAAGGGTGAATAAAGTGGAAATTATTAAATTTGACAAGTTATGATCTAAAAGCTAGAAGTCCACCAAATATGAGCAATGTTTCCACCAGCTGAGTCACCAGAGCTAAAGTCCACCAAGTCAACAAGCCATGGATCCGGCTCAGGCTGTGGGTCTTCAAGCCAACCATCTTTATTATAAAAACGAGTTTTTTTTTCTTTTTAAAAAAACATAAAAATAATAATAATAAATAAAATAAAACAAAAAGGAGTCAGTTAAGCAAGAAAACAAGAGAATCACACTGTCCTTTACATTTGCCAAAACAATGTACAGAAACAAGACAAACACTATCTACTATTATAAACTTGCATGTTTCAAAAACGAAAACCGCTGCTAGTAACAAGTCAGCCACGGTCAATAACATCAACCCGACAACCACCACCTGCCGCCCACCTGCCGCCCGTTATATATTCTCAAGCCACCATTTGGTTTCAAACAGCAGCTTAAACCTTAATCCTAAGGGCAGGGGAAGGAACCATCTCTCATCTAGACCAATGTTACACCGGTTAATGAACCTGTTTTGCTTATTCACCTTCCCAAAGTTAATTTATAACCTAAATAAACCTACTTATTGTTTCCGGTGTATTCTTAAATATCACTTCCTCTACATTGAACCAAAGTTCAAATTTTCCCATTTAAACGGTGCAACCAGACCGATATCAGGGGCCCCACGAAGGAAAAGACACACACATACACACACAGCGGCTATGGCAAGCATCGAGTGTATGTAAGGGCGGTGAAGTAACCCTTGTGAACCTGCGACCCGTCTAGGGTGTTTTGCAATCACTTGCGCGCATCTTGAACAAGATTTTGGTGTGTGGTCTCTTATTCTGAAACTAAGCTCCTGCTGGGCCCCGTTTGTTGTTTGGAGCTCTATTTCGCGTGGCATCTGTACTGAAACTTGATGGGCTATTCTGTCTGCAAGTTTACGGGCCACTAGTGTGTTATATGAATTATTATTTCTCATAGATGCGTATACGAATGGGGACAGCCCGTTTGCATCTAATGAAGAATTCCAGCTCAGTAGCCCGATCTGCACAGGCCAAAATGATCGATAAGCATTAGTTGTAAGATATAGATTGTGTAGAGATAGAAAAATGTGGGGGTCGGTCTGGTTGGGTAACGTGTCAAAACGAGTAATTAAACTCAGGTCAAGTTGTGTTGACCCGAAACACTTCTTGTCTGTATTTTTAATAGATAATTAATTTGTCAAATATGATTACAAAATTACATTATTTCAACAATAATCCAACTTGTTGAATAAAACGATCGAAGAGGATTTATGCATTTTAATTACATCTCGAGTGACTTTCAACCTATTTCACCTGTTTGACATGTTTAGAGATAAAACATAAGCCAAATTTTACCTAATTTTTTGGTTTTACAAATCTAACACGCTAAAGTTTAAACACAACCCGAATCGACCCATTTGTATATAAATGGGTCGAAATTTAAACATTAGCCAAATTTTACCTAATTTTTTGGTTTTACACATCTAACATGCTAAGGTTTAAACATAACCTGAATTGACCCATTTGTATATAAATGGGTCGAAATTGTCAATTCAAATTAACCTCACAAATAGTAACACACCACGTACAAAAGAAATCTTTTAAATGACATCTTTTTCCTAAAAAGATGAGATATTTCCACGAAAAATAAAATCTTTTTAAGAAAAATATATTTTAGAAAAATGAGATCTTTCTTAGAAAATAAAATATTTTTTAGAAAAAATGACATCTTGTTTACCAAATACTAAAAGATACCAAGAAAACGTATTTGGAGCAATGTCGGTATACCTCCTGTGGGTCATTTGTCAAAGCATCAACCATATCATCTGAATCAGATGTGCAAGCCGCCAAATGCAAGGGTGTAATGCCGCCAGGTCCCGCTAGGTTTGGCGGGAAAACATACTTTCTAGAAGTAGTTTGGGTGTCAACCATCGAATAATGTATGAGCAAATCAACCATATTCTTGCACTTTCTTTTAACAGTCCTGTTTAAAAGATTGATCCCAGATAGCATCTCCAGTGATAACTCATCATCTGTAATACCCGAGCTTTTTTGAAGTAAAATTCCCAAAAGGGTTTTCATCAAAGCAACAAAATCTCTTTCCACAGAGAATACAAGCAGGAATTTGAATCGAGTAAGACTATAATCGTAATTTCCTTCTTTCCTCTGAAAAAGCCATCCGAGCTCATTCAAGAAGTGCAAGGTTTCTTGCGTTGAATTTGCTTGACCGTTCATAAATTCCACACATTCAGACTCGAGAAGCCTTAATTCTTGGCAGAGGGTAGCATCGGCTATGATTATCGGAAAACTCGTACCTCTTAAACCGTTCTCTACCTGTTCCCACAAAACAAAATTCAATCTTTTTTGTAAAACAAACTTGAAAAGTCATTAGAGACGGAAAAAAGGGCGGGTCGTGTAACGGGTCAAAACAAACGGTTTTTTGTTTGGGTCAAAATGGGTCGGGTTGATTTGACCCGGAAGACTTTTTTCTGAAGTTATTAACTATATCTGAAAATACCCAACATTTTCGGCCCAAAACTGTTTTCATGATTGATCCAAGTCCTCAAAGTTTCAGTTTCAAATGGGTGATTTAGTCCCGGATTTCCAAATAAACTTTAGGGATCAGCTAATCAAAAACAAAGCTTGAGGACCTAACCCCTCACAAAAAAATTATGTATTTTTTTATTAAACAAAAATCTTTGAGGACCCGAGTCAATAGTTTAGGGACTAAATGCATTTTCAGTGAAAATATGTAGGGTTGTTTCAGAGAAAATCCATTTTTATAAATGTGTCAAATATGATTGCAAAAACCATATCATTTCTAACAAATTACCTTTTTAATAAAACTATTTAGGAGGTTGTATACTTCTATGCCTTGAATATACACTTTCGGAAAGCTTGTTAACATGTTCTTTCAAGCCACTTTTAATATTATTAGTCTGAGCGTCTGACCCGTTAGAGATAAAAACACAACCCAAATCAACCCATTCATAAAGAATGGGTCCAAATTGCCACTTCTATATATTAACAAATATATACCTCGATGAAACATCGACCAAGTGCATTTGGGGCACGCACTTTAAAGCTGCATGTGCTTATTACATCATATGTAGATTCTTGATTGGCTGATTTTGTTTCTTCTTCCAATGTACATCCATCTGCATGAGTGCAATAGATTCTGCAATATGACATGATGTGCATTTTCAATATTCCAACAATTTATGAAATAATACACACACATGCATATATAATAGATAAAAGGGAATAAATACACACTTGGTGTCGGGTGTCCTTAGATTTCGGCCTCTAAGGATAAGAGAAGTCTCCTTTCCAGCCACAACAGCCAAAGGGGAAATGGATATTAACTGTGGGGAAGTCCATGCTTTCAAAGATTTAAACAGATACACCTTCCCTGATATATTATAAAATATAACAAATGTCAGTTATAGAGAAAAATAAAAGCTTGAGGTTGTAATCTTGACCCATTTGGGGCTATAAATTATCTCTAAAAGGCAAATGGTTATATGAAAAAAAGTTGGCCAAAAACGAAACGAGTTGAAAGTGACAAAACGCTACTAGTGTATTATGATGTTTACAACCTCCTTTTTTAAATAGTTATAATTTTAATAATAAAGAACTTGTAAGTTGTAAGCATATTGAATGCATTAAATATCTATGCAACTCAAAAAATTACACAAAAAATGTTGGTGAAAACTAAAATTTAAAGGCGGAATTTTTGACTCATTTGGGGTTATAATTTATCTCTAAAGGAAAAATGTGTAGAATTAAAAAAAACTAATTGGCTAAAAAGGAAACAAATAATTATTTAAAAAAAATTGCATCAAGGGTAATCTGATACTTACAACCTCCTAGATTGTTTTTTGAAACAAATAATTATTTTAATGATATAACTTTTTGTAATCAATTTTAATACTTATACAATCCCAAAAAATGGCAAAAAAGTGTCCGTAAGTATCACCCCACCCGGTCCTTTTGACCCACTAAAAAAATACCCATTTTAACCTGTACATTTTTTGCAACTCTGTTAAAAGCAATATCTATTTTTTACTATTTGCAAAACCAGAGTTACCACAAGATAGTATCATATCTGAATTATAATATAAGACAACAAAATGACTAACCATCTTTTTGTGATGCTATTTGCTTATCAGTGTGTACTAAGAACCTTCCAGATCCCCAAAAATCAGTGCCAGAATCTTGCAAAAGAGAATTGATATACTGAAGAAAGTTTCCCTCAAGCTGCAAAAAAAAAACACACAGACACTGCAAGTGCTCAGTAAATCCTATTAGGAAGGGTAAGACAACTGTTGCAATAAAATTACTCACTTGATCCCACGAAGATGATGACATGGATAAATAAATTGAAAGAACTACACAACCAGGCCTTATGTATCCTTCTATTTCAGATGGACTTCTAGAAAGCCAATTGTAGACCTGAAAATCAAGGAATCAAAACCATGTTACTTAATTAAATAATCAGCTGAAATAGAAAGGCCAGTAGAATATAGTCTTTGGATGTGTTTCTGTCATTTCAAGTTGTAAAAATCAGATAATCAGATGCTTGAGTGTTTAGATAATCTAACTATTTTAGGAATTAAAAGATAAAACGACCAAAAATAGCATTGTAGTGCAAAAAGAAAAAAAGATGTTTTATTAAATAGGAGTTTCCCAAAATATGTTAAAACATGCATAAACTGATTATTTGACGCGTTGGATAAATAGACAATCAGAATCAATATTTGTTTATCCAACGCTTTGCAATCTCAAGTCCCAATAATCAGATTAACAGTTACAAAAGGCGAGTATGAACATCTGTTGATTTACAAGAATGGATAAATAAACCATTTAAATTCTGCCAAAAAACAATTTTTCACCTGCGTACGCAATGAACCAGGCAAATGACTTGGGTCCTTGTCAAACAGTTTGAACATTATTCTCCCGGTGCGATCCTACATAAAAACCAAAAATATATCAAATCACATCACACAAAAAATGAAAAACTTTTAAAATTATATATCCTATGAGTAACAACCTGAGGATCAGAATTCAAACTTGAAGGTGACCGGTCTGATCCAGATGAAGATGTATATCCGGCTCGGTAAGGTGAACTTTGAATGGAAACATTATCAGTGCCGCCATTCGGTCCACCAAATAGCTCAAGAGACATGGTGGCAGCACCGCTAGCTTTAACATTTATAGTAACCTCACCACTAGTTGACAAACTCTCTGGCTTCAATCTTTCCCTTGAAGCTTTTGGCGGGAAAAACCTTTGCACGACAGGTGGTGATGATGATGGTGACGGATCATCAGTTGGATTACTACTGTCAGATGAGAAATATTTCCTGCTTGATGCTAATTTTGGCAGGCTGTCATTTTCAGGTGAAGAGCTAAATAACTGTAACTGTAAATTAACAGGTGGATCAAGAACTTGGGAATCTGAATCTTCACCACGAGATTGAAAGCTAGTACTACTTCTTTCTCCACCAGAATGAACCTCCGCCACTGGTTTCAGAACCATGGTTTGGTCGGGGTAACCAGAGTTAGGTTTGTCAGGCTCAAGCCCATGGTTCCTTTTTTGGGACAACGGTTCAGTGCAAGAAAGAACACCAAGCAAGTCCATGGTTGATGAACTAGTTTTTCTGTTGACTTTTTGACTCTCGGAAGATGGTTTCTCTTTGTCAACATTAGTCAGGTTTCCTGGAACTGGCGGGATAGGCAAAGAGCTAATTTTGTTAAGAATTTGCATAAGTTGGTCTTTGTTTGGTAATGGCGAAGAACTCCTGGTTATGTTTTCAGTATTTCCTAATGTTTAATAATCACAAATATTAGGGTATTGATAATTTGAAAAACATGAAAGAAAAGAAGGATGAAGAGGGGCATTTTGGTCATTATACCTTGAGCGCGAGCTAAAACAGTTAGTAAATTAACAATATCCATATCTCCGTTGCTTTTATTATTTTCATTTCCGGGGAGTAATAAATGTGAAGCAACATCTTCTGGTTGAGTTTTTCTTCTTCTCCTGTTGTGGCCTGCAAGCCTACGCCTACAGCTTCGTTTTCCCTCGTCAAACTCAGAAAGAGGGTGAAACCTATAAAATAGAAAGTTATAGTTAATCATCTATCAACTCTTAATATGTCGCAAAATTACATCTACAAAAATAAAACACAAAAGTTACAAAACTAGACAAAATAGGGGGTGTTTAACTGTTTTTACTTTATATGTGTTCTAAATGTGATTATGTGATACTAAATGTGAATATGGAAGATAATGTTTCAATGTTGGTTAAAGTTTTGATAATCAAATTTTCGAGTGTCTGGAAAATTTTTATTGTTTAGGAAACAAAGAGAAATTAAATTTTGATAATCAAATAAACCCTCAATGAATGCCAGAACTGCAGTTATTATAAATCTAATTGAAAAATAACATATTAAATAAACCAACCTGCTGCACTGTTGACAAAATCTTTGCATCTGTTTTCCAACCAAGGCCTGTCCAGCTTTACTATGAACCTCACAAACCTTGTGGCGACGGTGATAATCTTTAGCAGCCGATAGATCTGCCTTGCAGTTATCAACCTGACACATTGGATAATTCCCACCACCACCACCCGGTGATCCAGATCGTACCCTCTTACTAGGCCTGGTTACTGGCTCCTCACCGGAAACCAAACCACCACCGCCACCACCAAGCTGTAAGAAGAGTCGCGCGTCTTCTTCCGTTTGACTGACCTGGCTCTTCTTTGAAACATCAGAACTAATAAAAGACTGATGATTATGTTGTTGTTTTTCTTGTTCTCTAGAAATCTCCATCATATCCAAGGGTTTAGCCACAAGCCTTGAACTGTCCCATTCCCAATTTTTAGGATTCCAACTGTTTCTAGCCTCATCTAAACTTGGAATCAATCTTTGAAAATACTGTTGCTGCTGCTGCTGTAACATACAGTTTGTGTTTTGAAACGGCAAGCTCCGTTTCTTGGCCATCGGATGAGCGTGGCCGATTGTGTTGTACATATATAAAGGAGGAGCTAATTGAGTACCAACTTCTTCCATTTTCCCACAAATTAATTATCCAAATTCCTATAAAATTCAAAGCCTTTCAGAATCACTTGCTAAACATAAAAGTTACAACCCAAATTCTGATCCTACAAAATACCATTATTTCCAACTTCTAATTTCACTAACTGAATCAAACATGCCAAAGTTGACCCTTTTCCCCTTTTCCCATTTTTCCAAAATTAAGAATCCTAACTCCTATGAAACTCAAAGAAGTTACAAACCCAATTCTGATCCTATAAAATACCATCATTTCCAACTTTTAATTTAACAAACTGAATCCAACCTGCCAAAGTTGACTATTTTTCCCCAATTTTTTTTAAAGATTTTTCTACAATAATTTAAAAAAAAAACTAGCTAGCTATATAGGTAAATAAATCAAAAAAGAAGAAAAAGTGAACATTTATAGCAAACATAGGTCAAAGATTTACCAACCTCTACGAGTTCATAGCACCCCAGATGAAAATTTTCAGTCAGGACTTTTCACAAACACTTGGTGGATGGATCTAACAAAGGCTTGAAAAAGGGGTTGAAGGGAATTCCAGATCTGAAGAGAAGAAGGGAGGGAGTAGATCTGATGATAAAAGAGGATGGGTAAAGGGTGGTGGAGTCAATTGGAAGGTGTGATCGTACGAGTCGAATGGGTATTCTTTTTAGTTTATCTTTTTTAGCGTACGGGCGGGCATGAGTAGTAAATTCCAGCTTAATCTGTTTTCCACCATAGTGACGATGATGTTTTTTTTTTGAAAGGCGAACGTTGAATATGTGACGTCGCACCCCTGTTATATGGGAGAGCCTCGTCTAACTCCGGTCAATATGTTGTCTTAACTGGGTCCACTTGGCGTCAGAGTTGCAGAGCTTTCAAGGAAAAAAACCCACCCAATACGGCCCCTTCCGGGCTTGAAGGAGAGCCGAGGCTCCAACCCTGGATCGGCGTGGGTAAAACCCTGGTGCATCAGCCTAAAAGGCCTCATTTGCGATGTCGCAGAAATTAATGATGGTGGCAGGGATTGAACCCGGGTCCCTTTGAACTTTAGGTCTCACCTCAACCACTACACCACAACCTCTTCAGCCAGTGATGATGATGTTTGAATCGTATAAGACCCCACTTGCATCTTCTTGGAAACCCAACCCCCACTGCAGCAGGAGATCAAACGCAAAGGGACTTCCGGTTGAAAGATAATCTTATTATTAACTTTTTTTTTTATAAAAAACGTCTACGAATAAAAATTGTTATAAAAAACGAAATTAATAGAAAATTAAAGGGGTTAGGAGCGCGTCGTCATCTGTTAAAGAATCATAAAAACGAGCACCGATATCTTACGATAATAGCAAAACACCGGCAACATTGTAGTTCACTCATAAGCGGTTGGGTTTGTCACGCCTACGTAACGTTAACGCCGCTCGCTGTAGCGTACGATAAGAAAAATATACTTGATTATGAATATAACTCAAAAAAAATATACCGGAACATCTAAAGAAAAACTAAAATCAGCCGCGCGTTCCACTTTTTTTTAAGTTAACGAACAAAAGCTATTTTAGAAAAAGAAATTATTAAAAAATCAAACGAGTTAAAAATGTATATTATATATAGTAGATGGGTGAAAACGAAAATAAAAATAATCCATTCAAGAAATGCCTCGTGGCATAGGACATGTGGACTAATGCAAAACATTACTAACTTATTTAAACCCCATGGGGTGAATAGTAACCCCATGGAGGTGAATAGTATAGCAGGGATGTATAAGTTTCTTTCTATTGAGTACAAATCGAGTTGTGCTTTCCCTTTTCTTATAGGGTTTTTTTTCATTTTTCTTATAAAAGTTTTTTTTTATAAAATGGCCACTAAAGTTCAAAATAAGCTGTAATTTTTTTTACTCAAAACTCCGTTTTTTTATAGATTTGCCACATAAGTTCAATAAACTTTCGTTTGTTAACTTTTTTCAAAATACGGGTGTGCCGTTTTTTTTGTCAACGTTTCGATATAAATTTGTTTTAAAACGGAGTTGTATTCAAAATCGATTTTTTTATCGTTGCCTGTATCGAGTGCCATTACCGTTGTGGTACCATGACGAACCGAACCTATTATGGGCGAACAACATCATTGTCGATATTGGTATTATCGATTCGCCTTATGGTTTTCGACGAACCGAACCGGTAATTTTTTTAATTTGTTTTCCCCTTTTTTATTATTTAGTTTTATGTTTCCTTTCTATTAACATTATTTTTACCGTTGTGCCTATGCTTTCGTTTAAATTTTATTAACAATGGGGCCGACAACGTTATCTATGATAACTTTCGTTCGTTATGTTTTTTTAAATAACGGAATGCGCCGTTTTCTTAATAATTTCTTTTGTCAACGTTCTGGTTTAAATTTTATTGAAGACAAAGTTGTATTCAACTTCGAGTGTTTTTGGGTATCGTACGTTATAACGAGTCTGCGATTCCACGCAAACGAGCCAAACCAATAACGACCAGACTCTCGCCGCGAAGCGCGGGGGTAAAAACTAGTTTACTTTACATCGCAATAGTTTTATACCAGGGTATAATATTATTTATTATTTTTTTTAACATTTAACTTCTAGTCCTCTGAAGAGTAATAAAACGATTCCTCTTGTCAGGATTTAAACCCGTGACCTTAGGAGGAAACGCTTTTCAAATTTGATTTAAAAATAATTTGTAATTATGCAAATGTTTTTAAATTTTTTTGAAGTATGAAATTATTATCAATATTATTGGTTTATCATCAAAAAAACAATGGTCGGTTATAATAAAACACGTGCAAATGAAAGAATTTATTCTTACAAAATAACTAACATGTATCCGTTCAAACTTTTAGAATTGAATTATTGGTTAAATGATTATTGCACGCTTAAATTTGCTAAAATTGTGGCATGTTTATATCGTCTTATTTGTGACATACATTTTTTTAAATGGCGATATTTTTTTTGTCTTGGACAAATTTTAAACCCACAACCTTTTAATTATGAACTCCCTTTTTACTACTAGATCCAATCCCCAACCCCTCTCATTTGTGACATAAATTGTATGCCTTGAATATATCAAATTTATATAGATGGCTTAAACTAGTTATGGTGGTAATATCTACCTTGATTAGATAGAATGATTGCTACCACAATCAATATTATGAGAGATTTAAAGATAATATTTACATTTGTTAAACTATTATTGGTTTCTAGCATTTAAGATAAAGTGTTTTACATTATGATATATACCTTTTTTTAAAGAAAAGCTAGTAAGGATATTTAGTTGACGTGTTGATGTTGTGATATCTTTCTTAAGTTGGTCTCTTTACACATTGTATTAGTATTACAAGGCACATGTTTGCCAAACTAATATCTTGTTAACAAAAAAACATCTTTAAAAAAAGTGGTCATTAAACTGAAAATAACATATTCACCTACTTTAGGTTCTTACAATCCTAATTTCATCATTTCATATCATTACACGGTTTGTTTTTTTTTTAATTGTTGTCAATATACATATTATTAATTGACATACTTATTGAAGATTTTGACAAGATTATTACGGATAGATGGAATTCAGATAAAGGAGATCATCATGGTAACCCGTTTGTGAAGTTTAAAGAAAAGCTTAAAATGTTAAAGTCTACTCTCAAAGTATGGAATTCGAGGTACAAACCGAAGGAGAAGGGTTCTAAGATTGAATTTGAAAAGAGACTTCATGAAATTGACATACTTATTGAAGAAGGTGATGGGCTTAGTTCCTTGTTAGGAGAAAGGAAAAGGTTATGGGTTGAGTTGTCAAAGATTGATAAGAATAGTTACATGGAGGTTTTACAAAAAGCGAAAATAAAATGGATCAGAGACGGGTGAAAATTCAAAATTTTTCCACATGTCCATGAATAGAAATAAAAGACAAGCAACGCTCAAATGGGTTAAAGAAAGAGGTGTTTGGATTGATGACCCAGATTTGATTAAACATACGTTTCATGCCAACCGATTTCAAGAGTTTAAAGGAGTGGACTTCTTGGATGCTAGAAACGACTTTCCTACCATCGAAGCTCATTAGGTGGAACTCCTTGAAGCTAGCCCGACTGTAGAAGAAATTAAAGAAGCAGTTTGGGCTTGTGGTAATGACAAATCTCCAGGCCTAGATGGTTTCACTTTCGCTTTTGTGAAGAAGTACCGGATCACGCTCTAGAAAGATATTGTGACTTTTGTAGCTGAATGTTTCCATCATCAACGGATCCCGGAAGGTTGTAATGCGTCGTTCATAACACTTATTCCTAAGGTTAGTGACCCCACTCTTTTTTCAGACTGATAAGTTTAATAAACATCCAATATAAGATTATTGCTAAACTCCTTGCTAATAGACTTTCCAAGTCGATTGTTAATCTAGTGTGGATGGAACAAATGGCCTTCTTAAAAGACCGTCAAATTTTGTATGGGCCACTAATTCTTAACTAAACCATTGATTGGGTGAAAAAAAAAGAATAAAGAATAAAAAGATGATGCTATTTAAAGTTGATTTTGAAAAGGCGTATGATTCGTTATCTTGGAATTACCTATTTTCTGTTTTGGAATTCATGGGATTCGGTCAAAAATGGATTGTTATGATGGAAGCGTGTTTACAATCGGGTATGGCTTCTGTTCTTATCAACGGGAGTCCGACAAAAGATTTTAGCATTCAAAAAGGGTTAAGGCAAGCCCTTTATCACCCTTTCTTTTCATTCTATGGAGGGGCTCAATGTGGTTATAAAGAAATTGGTGTGTAGGTACCGGGAGCTTCGTTGCACAGTGGAAAAACAAAGATCTGTTAAGTGATTTGTGTTGGAACGAAGGAAAAGAGATAGAGAATAACATGAACAAATAAACAAGAGAATCAACACAAAAACGATACGTAATCCATAACAAAGAAGTAATCCCGTATTACAGACCACATACCGAAGGAGTACACGTCTCTCGTCTACGCTCACGGTCCAGGGGCGGGAGAGCTCATCCCGCCCGGACACCTCTCAACCTAGTTCCAGAGTTCCACCTACAAATGAAGACAAGTCTTTTATTTACAGGGGCAAGAACATTCCCAGCGTACTTAGCTAAGTACGTAGGCATTGGTCATGCGTACTTGATAAGTATGCAGGGCAAAAGCCTTGCGTACTTACTAAGCACGCGAGACCAATCTGGTGTATAAGCTAAATATGCAGGAACACTCTCCTGCATACTAGCCTAGTACACCGATTTATAGAATTTTATCTATAGTTACTGTTGGGTCTAGTTTGAGAATGATGTTAATCAATTAAAGCGATCACGAGAAGTTTAAGTTTGTGTATGAAAATGGGTCTGAGAGTCACTAGCGACACTCGGAGAGTCGCTTGGCTTGCATAAGACGACTCTCTGAGAGTCGCTAGGTCAGTTGCCGGCAGACTCTCGACAAGAATCGATAAACTGTTGATCGACTCTTTCAGGTTCGCTATATATACCTGACCATTTTCATAGCAAATTGACCTTCTCCTCTACACATTTTTCTCTGTTATTTTCAGTTTTTCTAGCTTTGGGTGAGGTTTTTCATAGTTAGCTTGTTCCACCACCACGGGGGAGCTCACCCGTGGTGGATGGCGGTGGTAGATCGTTGTAATCGTTCCAGGAGCTTATTGTAAACATCTTAGTGGAATAATAATCATATTCGTTTGATCTGTTCTTAGTTTTATGCTCTTTTTCTTCCTCTTCTATTGATTTCATCAATAACAGCTGATCTATAGCTGATTTGTTGATCAAATCTTCACTAGAATCATCATAGCACTGGATCCACCCTCTTCGTGGGACTTATAAGTTACCAAAACCTGCACCTACATGGTGTCGTCTAGATTGTTTAGAGGAATTCCGATTGGTAAGAATAAAGTTTATTTATCTCATTTATTTTATATTGATGATGTTATTTGTAAGGCCCCAAACTCGGGAGGCCTCACTTGTTGGATTTACTCATTCACACACAGTTCTTAAACTTGAATATCAAATAACGCAGCGGAAAATACTTCATTAAACATAACCATTACATTGTTCAACATGCGAAAGCGTAACATAGTTTATTACATAAACATAACATAAGCTAATCATAACGGGATGCAGTCTTCATGATCAATCGGGTAACTTTTCTCGCTTGCCAAACATCACCGTCCATCATCCATACCTGCCTTAACCTGAATGTGCATACTAAAAAGTCAGCTATGCTGGTGAGTTCTAGCTTTACATAAAACCTTAACATAAACATTTTGCCAAAAACATAACATACATTTGTTTAACAAAAGCGTACGCAAAACATGCAATAACTTAACATCGTAACATAACATCATAACATAAGTCAACATGAACCGAATCTGCGCCTTCTCGTAACCGTCAATTCCATTCATCGCATACCAGCGGATGAACTTAAGGCTCGTTACCTCTAAGTCATTCGTCACACAGGTCCCCTAAGGCTCATTACCTCTAGATGGACCAAACATACGTCTCCTAAGGCTCGTTACCTCTAGGTAGACCAAACATACGTCTCCTAAGGCTAGTTACCTCTAGGTAGACCAAACATACGTCTCCTAAGGCTCGTTACCTCTAGGTAGACCAAACATACGTCTCCTAAGGCTCGTTACCTCTAGGTAGACCAAACATAACTTAGGCACTATTTCCCCGCAAGGAATAGTTCCTTCCATCGGGATCCCGGTAATCCCATGGGTGACCGTCGTCACCCCATCATCAACCAGTTGTACAACCGTTAGCCAGCCACAAAGGCCCCCCGTAAGGTGAGGCCAATAGATACATACATACTTACCTTAGCTCCCGTAGGAATTCGTGACAGATTCGTTCATTCGTGACTTTCATAAAACCTTTACCTCTTTTTAGTTAAAGCATTTGTACGTTTTATTAAACACAACATCATCTCTTTCGTAAACCTTTCGTAAACTTCATTTGGCAAAACATTTCATAAACATCATCTCGTAAACATCATTTCGTAAACATCATATCGTAAACATCATATCGTAAACATCATTTCGTAAACATCATATCGTAAACATAATTTCGTAAACATCCTTTCGTAAAACTCATTTCAAAACATCATTCCGTATGTATGCATGATAAGTGGCCAAAGTTTCATGCATTAAAAGGTGTAATATGTTATATTTATGCAATTTGATATGTGGAATACAAAGGTTTTGTGTAGTCATGCATGTGCAGGTGTTGGAAGCTTAAAATGCGATCTTTGAAGATATTACGGAAGAGTTGGATGGAAGACGGAAGAAACGGGGCAAAACTGCAGGCCAGCGTAAGCCTACGCCACATGGCGTAATCCTACGCCGCCAGCGTAAGCCTACGCCCCACCAGCGTAGGCCTACGCCTAACTGTTTTCTTCACAGCTTGCTTCAGGTCCTCAGCGTAAGCCTACGCCCTCCCAGCGTAAGCCTACGCTGGGTGCGTTTCAGACGCGGGGTTTGGGCGAAACAGCCCGATTTTCAGGTTTAATTAGGTTTTTCTTCCCCAAATTCGAATCCATCTTTTTACACCATAGTTCTTGGGCGATTTTGGAGTTCTTGGAGGCTAAAGAACACGATTTTAACATCCGATTGAAAGATTGAAGATGATTTCCACCACCATGAGCGGCTAATCCACCGGTAATCATTCCCGGGTGGATTGTTTGTAAGTTTTTAGGGTTTTATCATGTGCTAGCTTTGAGAAACAATTCTTGTAATCGTTTGGCTTGAAACACTTGAATCTTTGTGTTTAGTATGGTTATGAACTCACGGGAGTCGATAAATTCTTGCACCATTGACCCCGTTAGATGATAATTGCTATGAACTTTGATTTATGTTGAATCTATTGATTAATCTAATTCTATATTGCATACATTTGTCTCGATTTCATTCGTGAATATTGTTTTACACTATTTGCCGATGATGTATGAATGTTGATGTTCTTGGTTAGATTTGGTTAATTAGATTTGAATAACCATTCGATTGTTTGAACTCAAATGTTGGCGTGATAATTCCTAATTACTTGTGAACTTGAAACCCGGGTGTGATACCCTTTTAATTATTGTTTACAACTTAAACCGTTTTGTTTGGTACTTGATTTGTTTGTTGAGTTTATAAAGTTTTCACCTAAATCATTGATCGTGTTTGGTCAGAAAGACCCGTTGTAACTTCATAATTTGCATTGTCAATTGAAGTTGAGCACCGACCACAAACTCTTCGTGGTTCGACACCCTTCTTACCCTAACTAGTTTAAGGTGATTAGGACACTCTATTTCTTTATCTTTGACCGGTCCCTTCGACACCGATCAAATTTTGGCGCCGCTGCCGGGGAGTGTGTGCGCTTGGTGTTTTATTTTAGTTGACTCTTGTGACTATTTGTTACTTGTTTTGTTTAGTTAATCTTCTTCTATTTTTGTGTTACGCGTGGTGTTTGTTTGTGTGTGCAGGTGACAGATTAGTGCATGCGTACCCGTTCATCCGGGAGAACTTCACCGCTTGTGTTTGAACCGGAAATTGAGAGGATAGCAAGGCAAAACCGAACCCAACAACAAAATTTACAACCTATTTCATCGGAACCATCATCCATGGATGGTCGAAGCAGTCATTCTGGTACTAGTATAAGAAACCGTGGCCCAACTCCAAACAGAGGCCCTATCCCTAACCGCCCACCAACTCCACCTCACAGAACCTCAACCCAAACCCCACCTATACCTATCAATAACAACCAACCCCGTGGGTCGGGTCCAGTTCAACAAAACTGACCCGTTAACATCCGTACCAATCCCACGTACCAAGGAAGAAGGGGACCACAACAAAATCAAACCCCTCCCGGAAACAATGAGAACGAGGGTTGGGAGGATGAAGATGGTGAATATTTTGGGTATGACGATAATGAAGATGTTGGGAATGGTGAAGGGTTTGGCGATTACGAGTATGAGGATGGTGAGAGGAGCCAATATGGAGAGTATAACGAGGGGCAAGGCTTTGGAGAGGAAGAAGAGGTGAATTATGTTCACCAAAGGGCGAGACAACCATTGGGTCGAACAGTTCGACCAGAGAGATTTGGGTATCCTCCTAGACAGGAAGGGAGGAGAGCTACTGGGGGCTACAATAATGAAAACCGAAGACAACCGGTAGCCCCTATGGGTGGAGTTAATGGTCGTTTTAGACCGGCTATTTCGGAGAATGCTTCTCCAATTGTTCCACCAATTCCAGGAATGAAGAGGTTTAAGTCAAGACCGAATTACATCAATGTCCTTCCACATTTTCATGGTATGGTCACCGAAGAACCATACACCCATTTAGCCGAGTTTGCTGCCATCTGTAGCACAATTGGGGATGAGAATTTTGATCAAAGCGAGGTCAAACTCCGACTTTTTCAGTTTTCTCTCAAAGATCGAGCAAAGCAATGGTTCATCACATTGCCGGCTAATAGCATCTACACATGGGATGAAATGCAACAAGTTTTCTTGGATGAATATTACTCGGTTGCAAAGACAGATGACTCCCGAATTGAGATTCGGACCTTTCAACAACAAACGGGTGAACCTTTACATGAAGCTTTTACACGCTTCAAAGAGTTGTTGAGGAAATGCCCCCACCATCAAATTGAGTTGTGGGAATTGGTAAAATGTTTTGTGGATGGTTTGACTCAAGAGGAGAGGAAGTACTTGAAGTCCACAAGTAATGGGACATTGTTGTCTAATCCCGAAGAAGATGATTGGGATTTCTTAGAAAAAATGAGCCAAAGTTCAAAATCCGAAGCATCGGCTAGCCGAAGAGCCAAACACCCAATTTCAAAATCTGCCCCGGATTATGAGACGAAAGAGAGGTTAGCCTCTATGGAGAAAGAATTGGCCAATTTGAAAAGAGGAGAGAAAAAGGAAGTAGCGGGAGTGAAAACTCGTTTTGATGTTTGTGAGAGTTGTGGGGATTTGGGACACAAGGCCATAAGTTGCCCATTGCAAGATGGTAGACATGAAGAAGTAAACCAAGTTTTTGGTGATAGGAAACCATATGATACAAACTCAAACTCCTATCACCCGAGCTCGAGGAATCATCCCAACTTCAAATACGGGGATGCATCAAATCAATTGAACCCAAATTTCCAAGGTTCAAATCAAGGTACTTCGTCATACCAACCTCGTCAACAAGGGAGCTACAATTCGGGCGGTTACCAAAGGAGTTCATATAACAATAACCGGAACACAAATTACCCCCAAGGAATTACAACCAAGATCATCAACAACAAGGTGGATCATCGGGGGGTGATGGCGCGGTTAATTCAAAACTGGATGCACTGTTGGAGATGATGAAAGAGTCAAAAAGGGAGAATGAAATGAGAGACAAGTCTTTTGTGGCGTTGGAAAGACAAGTGGGGCAAATGGCCGAAGAAATATCTGTGCTAAAACAAAATGAAGGTAAACTGCCAATTGACAACACATTGAAGCCACAACATCATGTTAGTGCAATTGATGTGGCTCATGGTAATGAAGAAGGTGAAGAAGGAGAAGAGGAGGAAATTGAGTGTGGAGAACCCTTAGTTCCTATTCAAATTGGGGAATTCAAAACTAAGTTGGCACTGCTGGATTATGGAGCGGGGGTGAGTATTCTACCAGGGAGCGTGTATGACCAATACAATTTTGGTCCTTTAGAAGAATACAACACCACGTTGGTGTTAGCAAATGCTACATGCACACGTCCTCGGGGGAAATTAGTGGGAGTGGCTGTGAAGATTGGAGAATTCTACTATCCTGGAGACTTCTTAGTGCTTGATTATGCACCGCTTGCTAAGGAGGAGCCACGAGTGATCTTAGGAAGACCGTTTTTGGCAACCGCAAATGCACAAATCAATTGTCGAACCGGCACTGTTGACATGACCTTTGGGAAGCGTAAGTTGAACATTAATATTTTTTCAAATTCATTTACATATTCGGTTGAAAATAAGTGTTCAAAAGCAGTCACTACTAACGTGGGTCATCCTCACGCCAAAGCAAATGAGGGTGACACCAAAAAGAAAGGTATTATGTTTAACAGGTTTAATGTGAAAGACGAGCCGAAGGCAATCGAGAAGAAAACTGAGAGGTTGAATGATGAAAAGAAACCACCCGACCATGTCCGACATCCGAGCGAGAAAGTAGATTTGTTCGATGTGGAATTTACAAGAGATGAGACTTGGAGTTGGAGCGATAGCAACCAAGGTGGTGGGGGAGCTAGTGGAAGCAATTTTGTGTTTCAACCTCCATAAGGAGGTAATGTCGGGCTAAGGACAATAAACTTAGCGCTAACCGGGAGGCAACCCGGCTTGTGATTGCTTTTATTTTGTCTTTGTTTTGTTTTGTTTTGTTTTGTGTGTTTTAGTTTTCGTCAACATAGCAACACTCAAGTGTGGGGAAGACTCATGGAAGACTTACGAGTCCATTTTTGGTGATGGTTCAAGCACTCTATGATCACCTCTAATCAGGTCCACGTACTCTTTCTCATATTTATGTTGCTTTGATTGAACGAATTTGTTTTTGTTTGTTTTGGTGTGTTTATGTTTGAAACCTGGTTGATTGTGATTGGGTTGGTGCTTATGGTTATGGGAATCTTTGAGTTGGATATTGGGAGTTATTGGGTATTGGTTATTTTTGCACCCACTAACCGCACTTTTACATTTCATAACTATTTACATTGGGACAATGTAAGGTTTAAGTGTGGGGATGTGGGAAAAATCCATAAAAATTTAAAAATTTTCAAAAATGTCCTTGGTTCAGAATTTTTGTAACTAAATGGAAAATGATAGATATAATTGGAAACCTTGCTTGTGTGATTACATTAAATAATAAATAGAAAACGCGTTTGATTGGTAATGTTTTGGTAGGCCCAACCGATCTAGAGAGCTTAAATATCCTGATATTGTATCTAGGGTTAATTGACAATTAATTCAGGATGTCTTGTGGGTTCTTATCTTTGGGGCTTCGACAAGGTTGAAACTGTCATCATAGGGTGATAGGTACCACTATAAGCAAAAATTTATAAGTTTTTAAAATTACTTGGCACACCACTTTCTTTTTATGAAAATAAATCCGAAAGTTAGTGGCGCCCGCATTCCATAATTCATCTTGCATGAGCTTAATTAAATCAATTGAAAGCTTGAGTTTCGCCTACGTGTTTCCCTTCGGGATGGTGACTTGGAGGATACACCCATGGGCGGGACTTAGGCGATCAATAAGTTTGGATGACTAAGTTAGGTTTATGTGTTTCCCTTCGGGATGGCGACTTGAAGGATACACCCCTATTCCGAAGCTTATGAATTTCATTGCTTAAGAACTGCAGCCTACGTGTCATATATCGTGTTCCAGCGTGATTGAAACACCACTGGTTAGGTTCATTCATAAAATAATAATAAAAGCTAAAAACATGCACCCATCGATCCATAATTCCATAATTTTCAAAAACATATAAATTGGTGTTTATAATGGTGGGAAATCTATATGGTTTAACCCACGCCTAAACATGACATTGAGATGGAATTAGGCTAAGTCGTAGTTTTCTGAGTATGAGACCCATAGATAGACTGTTGCTTGGTAATAAATAGGATAATAGATCACAAAATCGGGGGCTCAATAGATCGGTGGTTGGGTTTAGTCGGATAGAAATACCAATTGTTACAGTCAATGCGTGATTATGTTTTAATTGTATGAGATCATGAGAGCAGGTTTCAATTATGATTCCATTGCACAATTCTTTTTCGGGACGCAAAAGAGTAAGTGTGGGGATATGATAAGTGGCCAAAGTTTCATGTATTAAAAGGTGTAATATGTTATATTTATGCAATTTGATATGTGGAATACAAAGGTTTTGTGTAGTCATGCATGTGCAGGTGTTGGAAGCTTAAAATGCGATCTTTGAAGATATTACGGAAGAGTTGGATGGAAGACGGAAGAAACGGGGCAAAACTGCAGGCCAGCGTAAGCCTACGTCACATGGCGTAATCCTACGCCGCCAGCGTAAGCCTACGCCCCACTAGCGTAGGCCTACGCCTAACTGTTTTCTTCACAGCTTGCTTCAGGTCCTCAGCGTAAGCCTACGCCCTCCCAGCGTAAGCCTACGCTGGGTGCGTTTCAGACGCGGGGTTTGAGCGAAATAGCCCGATTTTCAGGTTTAATTAGGTTTTTCTTCCCCAAATTCGAATCCATCTTTTTACACCATAGTTCTTGGGCGATTTTGGAGTTCTTGGAGGCTAAAGAACACGATTTTAACATCCGATTGAAAGATTGAAGATGATTTCCACCACCATGAGCGGCTAATCCACCGGTAATCATTCCCGGGTAGATTGTTTGTAAGTTTTTAGGGTTTTATCATGTGCTAGCTTTGAGAAACAATTCTTGTAATCGTTTGGCTTGAAACACTTGAATCTTTGTGTTTAGTATGGTTATGAACTCACGGGAGTCGATAAATTCTTGCACCATTGACCCCGTTAGATGATAATTGCTATGAACTTTGATTTATGTTGAATCTATTGATTAATCTAATTCTATATTGCATACATTTGTCTCGATTTCATTCGTGAATATTGTTTTACACTATTTGCCGATGATGTATGAATGTTGATGTTCTTGGTTAGATTTGGTTAATTAGATTTGAATAACCATTCGATTGTTTGAACTCAAATGTTGGCGTGATAATTCCTAATTACTTGTGAACTTGAAACCCGGGTGTGATACCCTTTTAATTATTATTTACAACTTAAACCGTTTTGTTTGGTACTTGATTTGTTTGTTGAGTTTATAAAGTTTTCACCTAAATCATTGATTGTGTTTGGTCAGAAAGACCCGTTGTAACTTCATAATTTGCATTGTTAATTGAAGTTGAGCACCGACCACAAACTCTTCGTGGTTCGACACCCTTCTTACCCTAACTAGTTTAAGGTGATTAGGACACTCTATTTCTTTATCTTTGACCGGTCCCTTCGACACCGATCAATGCATACCAGCCCAAAAATATTTAATTAAAACATTTAAAGAAGGGCTTCTAGAACTCACCTGATAAGCTAATTTGGGTTGTCCTAAACAAGATCCAACAACGTCACTTCCGATCTGAACTGATTAGTTAAATACACATCAGACCAATACCGACTCTAACGGTTTAACCATTCTAAACATACTAACTTTACTTAACCAGCCTGATGCCTGCGCACTTAGCAAGTGCGCAGGGACTTGTTCTTGCGTACTTAATAAGTGTGCAGACTTTGCTTCATGCGTACTTGATAAATACACAGTACCTTCTTCATGCGTACTTGATAAGTATGTAGGATCCTCTTCTTGCGTACTTGGTAAGTATGCATGATCATCTTCATGCGTACTTGATAAGTACGCACGAACTGCTTCTTCGCAAAAACCCTAACTTTCGCCTTCGGGTCTGATCACGCCAAGATCCCGAATTTGTTTACTTCAAAACGTTTGCTTTCCATTAAGGAACTCAAATCTATGTTTATCTTTCAGTTTTATCCATGAAAACATTACCTTTTTACCTAAAACCCGAAAAACCAAAAAACGAACAAAAACTCAGATTTAGGCCAAATCGTTACCTGAATCAAGTTTCTGATTCGGAGGTTCTTCTCACGAGCTATGGAGCAACACTTTGCTGAAATCTCGGGTCGATCCGCCAACTTTCTCTCTCTACGGTTTCTCTCTCTAGAACTTGCAAATGAGAGAAATGATGGAGACCTAAGCTATTTATAAGGGAGACTCCCCTTCCAGCCCACCGGCCCATCCGGCCCGACCCGACATACCTCGTTCGTTTATTTCGTTATTATAACTGTCGTTTTATTTTTTTTTTGGGATGTTACAAGTCTATAACCCTTACAATAGGTTTCGTCCCCGAAACCTATCATAATTCAAATAGTTGAGGGTACGACTCCCTCATTTCCGTCTCCGTTTCCCAAGTGGCTTCCGATCCCCTTCGATGTTTCCATTGGACTTTAACCAATTGAATAATCTTATTACGCAAACGCTTCTCCTTTCTGTCTAAGATGGCCACGGGTTCTTCGATGTAGTTAAGGTTGTTGTCGACCTCGATGTCAGTAAGTGGTACGTGAGCCGATTCATCAGCCAAACACTTTTGCAAGTGTGATACATGGAAGGTTGGATGAATCCCACTTAACTCATCAGGCAACTCTAACCGATAAGCGACTTCACCAACCCGTGCCATTATCCTGAATGGTCCGACGTACCTCGGACTTAACTTTCCTCTCTTCCTGAATCGTATGATCCCCTTCCAGGGTGATACTTTCAACATTACTCTGTCCCCAACATCAAACTCGATAGGCCTTCGTCGTTTATCCGCATAGGATTTCTGACGATCTTGTGCGGCCTTCATTCGTGCTTTGATTTGATCAAACCTTTCCGACGTTTCTCTTACGACTTCAAGACTTCCTAATTCCTTCTGTCCAATATCACCCCAACAAACCGGGGTCCTTCATCTTCTCCCATACAACATTTCGTAAGACGGCATGCCTATAGTCGTGTGATGACTATTGTTGTAGGAGAATTCGGCTAACGGCAGATGACTGTCCCAACTGCCGCCAAAATCGATAACACAAGCGCGAAGCATATCCTCCAATGTCTGAATGGTCCTTTCGGACTGACCATCCATTTGTGGGTGGTATGCCGTGCTGATATTAATCCTCGTGCCCATCGCCTCGTGAAATCTTTTCCAGAACCTCGATGTAAATCGTGTGTCCCGGTCAGATACGATCGTCAAAGGCATCCCATGCCTTGCTACTACTTCGTTAATAAATACTTCCGCTAACCTTTTCGACGAGAACGTCTCGCGAATAGGTAGGAAATGAGTACTCTTCGTTAAACGGTCCACAATTACCCAAATGGTGTCATGACCTTTAGCTGTGCGAGGTAGTTTGGTTATGAAGTCCATGGTAATGTGTTCCCACTTCCACTCCGGTATATCAAGTGGTTGAATCTTTCCATACGGTTTCTGGTGTTCGGCCTTTACTTGCGAGCAAGTCAAGCACTTGCTTACGTACTTTGTCATTTCGTGTTTCATTCCAGGCCACCAGTATTCCTTCCTCAGATCTTGGTATATTTTGTTGGTACCGGGGTGGATAGAGTATCGATACTTATGAGCCTCATCCAAGATTTTGGTTATAAGCTCGCCACTCATAGGTATCCATACCCACCCAAAACGTGTCCTAACACCAAGGGTGTTATATTCCAACTTGTCCTGTTGGCCAACCATCCTTTCCTTCTTTACGTTTTCTTCCTTAAGTGCTTCATCTTGAGCTCTTTCAATTTCCCTCATCACATCTGATGTTACCACTAACTGGCAAGCTTTCACTCTAATAGGAGCAGGCACATCCTTTCGGCTTAGAGCGTCAGCCACCACGTTCGCCTTTCCAGGATGGTACATGATCTCACAGTCATAATCTTTCAAGAGTTCCAACCATCGTCTCTGCCTCATATTAAGCTCTCTTTGTTCGAAGAAGTACTTCAAACTTTTGTGGTCGGAGTAAATAGTAAACTTAACCCCGTAGAGGTAGTGCCTCCAGATTTTCAATGCAAATACGACAGCAGCAAGTTCCAAATCATGAGTCGGATAATTAGCTTCGTGAATCTTCAACTGCCGTGACGCATACGCGATCACTCTTCCGCGTTGCATCAACACGCATCCCAATCCCTGACCCGAAGCGTCAGAGTATACCACTAAGTCTTCATTGCCCTCGGGAAGGGCCAAGACTGGAGCTTTGGTTAGCTTCTCTTTCAATTTTTTAAACGCCTCATCCTAGGTCGAACCCATTCGTACTTTACCTCCTTCCGAGTCAACTTTGTCAATGGCGAAGCTATTTTCAAGAAATCCTGGATAAATCTCCGATAGTAGCCTGCCAATCCCAAGAAACTGCGGATTTCAGTTGGCGTCTTAGGAATATTCCATTCTCTTACCGTCACTATCTTTGCTGGGTCAACCATAATGTCGTTCGGGTTAATTACGTGACCTAGGAATTGGACTTCCCTAAGCCAGAACGCACATTTGGAGAACTTAGCATACAACTTTTCCTTTTTCAGAGCCTCCAACACCTCCTTTAAGTGACATGCGTGATAACCCTCATTCTTGGAGTAGATGAGGATATAATCGATGAACACGATTACCGATCAGTCCAGCATCGGTCGACACACTCTATTCATCAAATCCATGAATGTTGCGGGTGCGTTCGTCAATCCGAAAGACATTACGCGGAACTCGAAATGTCCATAACGCGTGCGAAATGCAGTTTTTGGTATGTCTTCTTCCCTCACCTTCAACTGATGGTACCCGGACCGAAGGTCGATTTTTGAGAACCAACTTGTGCCTTGCAATTGATCGAACAGGTCGTCGATCCTTGGTAAAGGGTACTTGTTCTTCACCGTACGTTTATTCAACTCGCGATAATCAATACACATTCTCATCGAACCGTCTTTCTTCTTCACAAACAACACCGGAGCACCCCACGACGAGATGCTCGGTTGGATAAATCCTTTCTCAAGTAACTCGTCTAGTTGTGCCATTAACTCTTTCATCTCCACTGGTGGTAGTCAATATGGAGCCTTAGCCACGGGCTGGGCATCTAGTACTAAGTCGATTCGAAATTCGATCTCTCTGTTGGGTGGTATCCCAGGCAAATCCTCTGGAAACACCTCCGGGTACTTGCGTACCACGGGTACATCGTCTAGTTCCTTCACTTCCTTACACTTGTCGATCACGTACACCAGATAAGCTCGCATCCGCACCTCAAGTAATCTGCTGCCTTAATCATCGAGATGACGTTTGGCATCGGGGCGTCACGATCTCCACAAACCTTGACTTTGCTACCATCCGGAGCCTTGAGTAGGATTATCTTTCGTTTACATATAATTTGTGCTTCATTGGCAGTTAGCCAATCCATTCCTAACACGACATCGAACCCACCCAAAACCATAACAAACAACCTGACGGGGAACCTATAACCTTCTATTTTTATCGTGGAGTTGTCAACTACATCGGTCATTCTTGTAGTTCTACCCTCAGCGGTTTCCACACTAAAAGCCCTTTCTAGCTTACTGACAGTGTACTTTACTCGTTTACAAAAAGTCGTAGATATAAAACTCTTACTGGCACCCGAATCAAATAACACATAAACAAAAGTGTTGTCAAGGATGAATGTACCTGACGCCACGTCGGGGTCTGCCCTGGCTTGTTCTTGCATCAGTGCGTACGCACGAGTCTTTGCTCGGGGCCTCTCTTTTTTCTTTTCCGGGCCTTTCCCTTTCCCGGCTTCACCCATTATGGGCTTGGTGCATTCCCGACTCATATGACCGCTTTCATCACAATTATAACATTTAATGCCTTTCCTGCATTCCCGGGAGTAGTGCCCAGTCCTACCACATTTGTAGCACAGATTTGTCCCTATCCGACATTCACCCGTATGTCTCACCCCACATCTTCCACAGACTGCCGTCTCGCCTACCCTGGCCTGTTTGTCCCGAGCCCCAAACAGCTTCCCACCTGATCGCTTAGCGGGAAAACTCAGCTTCTTCTTGGGTTCTTCAATGGCAACGACATTCAGCGCCAGATCATCAAATACCACTCCACTCAGTTCTACTACCGAATCGTAGGTAGTAGGGGCGTTTGCTTTAACATAGGTACGGACCTGGTCCGGCAGCCCTTGAATATAGCATGCAATCTTTTTTTCCTCAGTCGTGACAAGATGTGGCACCAGACGTGCCAATTCATTGAACCTGGTGGTGTACTGCCGGTGCGTCATGCTCCCGGCCTTCAAACCCAGAAACTCCCTCTCTACCTTCTCAATCTCGTTCCTTGGGCATAAATTCTTGATCACCAAAGTTTTCAAGTCAGCCCACATCATCGCATCCACAACCTCGCTCCTTTTTGCTTGACATACACCTTCCCACCAATGGGATGCTTCCTCCCTCAAGGAGTTAGCAGCAAATTTTACAACTTGATCCGTTCGACATTCGCTCAGACGAATGGCAGCTTCCATACGGATCACCCAATCTAACGTAGCCACCGCGTCTTTCTTTCCAGTGAGGACCGGTGGGTCACATGATTTAAATGACTTGTAGTCGCACTCGCGTGCAGGCGGTGCGTTGTCGGACTCGTTGTTCTGGGCACCAGTTGCCGCGCTAGACCCACCTTCCCCATTAACCTTCTTCAATGCTTCATCTAACAGACCTGGCAGAGAAGTCTTCGTCAACTCGGTTAACTCTCGAGCTATAGCTGCTCTCACTTCTGGTTCAAAAGTGAAAGGTTGTTCTTCAACCAATGTCTGCTCAGTTCCATGCACACTAACAGCCGGTTCAGTGTGAACACTTCTTTCTTCACTATACACTTGGAGCGCAAGGGTCCTGCCACGCCCACCATTTCGACCGCCGGTACGACCACCGGTACGGCCCCCACCACGTCTTCCGTTTCCTCTCCTTGCCATTTCATTCTATAAGACAAGGAATCCAATGTCATCACGTTAGTTAACAAATAAAATTCAATAAGCACTGTAAGATGTTAATATACACTGGCCATCTGCAATTAACCATTACATTACCCTTCGATTTTTATTTGACCACCTTTGTGATTCCATCAGAACACAAGTCCTTACCTAACCCTTTCTAAGGCATACTATATATGTAAATATATATACTACTTTCATACCTGATACTGTGGCTCGAGTTACCCGTACTGGCATCCGCTTTCGGTCCCATTCACAGTTTAAGTTCAGACACTGGGAGTGTCCGAATCTCTCAAACTATTGCTCTGATACCAACTTGTAAGGCCCCAAACCCAGGAGGCCTCACTTGTTGGATTTAATCATTCACCCATAGTTCTTAAACTTGAATATCAAATAACGCAGCGGAAAATACTTCATTAAACATAACCATTACATTGTTCAACATGCGAAAGCGTAACATAGTTTATTACATAAACATAACATAAGCTAATCATAACGGGATGCCAGTCTTCAAGATCAATCGGGTAACTCTTCTCGCTTGCCAAGCATCACCGTCCATCATCCATACCTGCCTTAACCTGAATGTGCATACTAAAAAGTCAGCTATGCTGGTGAGTTCTAGCTTTACATAAAACCTTAACATAAACATTTTGCCAAAAATATAACATACATTTGTTTAACAAAAGCGTACGTAAAACATGCAATAACTTAACATCGTAACATAACATCATAACATAAATCAACATGAACCGAATCTGCGCCTTCTCGTAACCGTCAATTCCATTCATCGCATACCAGTTGATGAACTTAAGGCTCGTTACCTCTAAGTCATTCGTCACACAGGTCCCCTAAGGCTCGTTACTTCTAGGTGGACCAAACATACGTCTCCTAAGGCTCGTTACCTCTAGGTAGACCAAACATACGTCTCCTAAGGCTCGTTACCTCTAGGTAGACCAAACATACGTCACCTAAGGCTCGTTACCTCTAGGTAGACCAAACATAACTTAGGCACTATTTCCCCGCAAGGAATAGTACCTTCCATCGGGATCCCGGTAATCCCATGGGTGACCGTCGTCACCCCATCATCAACCAGTTGTACAACCGTTAGCCAGCCACAAAGGCCCCCCGTAAGGTGAGGCCAATAGATACATAAATACTTACCTTAGCTCCCATAGGAATTCGTGGCAAATTCGTTCATTCGTGACTTTCATAAAACCTTTACCTCTTTTTAGTTAAAGCATTCGTACGTTTTATTAAACACAACATCATCTCTTTCGTAAACCTTTCGTAAACTTCATTTGGCAAAACATTTCATAAACATCATCTCGTAAACATCATTTCGTAAACATCATATCGTAAACATCATATCGTAAACATCATTTCGTAAACATCCTTTCGTAAACCTCATTTCAAAACATCATTCCGTATGTATGCACACCAGCCCAAAAACATTTAATTAAAACATTTAAAGAAGGGCTTCTAGAACTCACCTGATAAGCTAATTTGGGTTGTCCTAAACAAGATCCAACAACGTCACTTCCGATCTGAATTGATTAGTTAAATACACATCAGACTAATACCGACTCTAACGGTTTAACCATTCTAAACATACTAACTTTACCTAACCAGCCTGATGCCTGCGCACTTAGCAAGTGCGCAGGGACTTGTTCTTGCGTACTTAATAAGTGCGCAAACTTTGCTTCATGCGTACTTGATAAATACGCAGTACCTTCTTCATGCGTACTTGATAAGTATGCATGACCCTCTTCATGCGTACTTGATAAGTACGTAGGATCCTCTTCTTGCGTACTTGGTAAGTATGCAGGATCATCTTCATGCGTACTTGATAAGTACGCACGAACTGCTTCTTCGCAAAAACCCTAACTTTCGCCTTTGGGTCTGATCACGTCAAGATCCAAAATTTGTTTACTTCAAAACGTTTGCTTTCCATTAAGGAACTCAAATCTATGTTTATCTTTCAGTTTTATCCATGAAAACATTACCTTTTTACCTAAAACCCGAAAAACCCAAAAACGAACAAAAACTCAGATTTAGGCCAAATCGTTACCTGAATCAAGTTTCTGATCCGGAGGTTCTTCTCCAAAGCAGCCACATCTTCACAAATAGAATGTGACCTTTAGCCGATGACGACCCAATTGCTCCCATTAGTTCAACATTCATACCCTATTAAATAAGTATCACGAATACTCGTAGCCTACATTTTCAGGGATGGACACTTAAACAATGTATGACAAGTGGTATCATCCAATAAAAATCTCGTCCGTGTTTCGCCAAGCCACATCATATACAAATTCTGGTCCGGAAAAACCAAAATTACTATCTTCTCAAAAATGGTCCGAAACACGCGTACAAATGATCCCTAAAAAAATTGGCCAAGGAAAGTTTTCCCGCTAATTTTTTTGAATCCCAGATGCTAGTTCATACGTACTTAGTAAATACGCACATAAAGGGTGTTCATGCGTATTTAGTAAATACGCAAAGCCAAGTACCCATGCGTACTTGTTAAGTGTGCAGAGAAATGCTCTTGCGTACTTAGCTAAGTACGCGGGTCACTTCTCATGCGTACTTACTAAGTACGCAGGGCTAACCTACGCGTACTTAGCAAGTACGCAGAAAAGGTGATTCTGCGTATTTGTTCAGTACAGTAGTGTTCTTGACGGATCTTGAGGAAAATGCTCGAAAAGTGATGAATCTGAGAAATTAATACTTCCAAAAGCTTAGAAAACATCATCTAACAAACCCGTAGCCCTCCAAACACCAAATGAAGTGATAACAAACTCGATTTTAAGGATTTTAGGTCTGAAAAAGTACGAACTCGTATCTGCTCATAACCCTAAAAAATCAAAACTGGAACACAAATCAACGAACACCGAGGCTCTGATACCACTTATAGGTCCCGGGAGCCTCGTCGCACAGCAGAGATAACACGGACATGTTCTGTGATTTGTGTGGGAACCAAGAAACAAAGCAGAGAAACAAAAACAAAGACAAAAGCTAATGAAACGTTACGTAATCCATAACATAGAAGTCATCCTGTATTACAGACTACATACCGAAGGAGCACACATCTCTCATCTAAGCTCACGGTCCAGGGGTCAGGAGAGCTCGTCCCGACCCAGACACCTCTCAACCTAGTTCTTGAAGTTTCACCTACAAATGAAGACAAGTCTTCTATTTATAGGGGAAAGAACACTACCTACGTACTTGTCTAAGTACGCAGGGTTTGGTCATGCGTACTTGCTAAGTACGCAAGGCAAAAGCCTTGCGTACTTACTAAGTACGCAGGACCAACTGGTGAACAAGCTAAGTATGCAGGAACACCCTCCTGCGTACTAGCCTAGTACACCGATACATAGAATTTAATCTATAGTTACTAAAACATGCTTCTACAAGCTTCTTCAATTGGTAGATCAGGATCAATACCTGGTACAAATTCTTCTTTCTCTCCAACTACATGACCAAATAAAGGGATATCAGCAATAACTCTGTTTGTTCTCTTGTTTTTGCTCTTCTTGTAGCTTAGTGTCTTTGTTGCCATATGATCAAACACAAACACATTTCTATGGTGTTGAAGATCTGGATGTAGGTGATTGATGATGATATGTAGGAATCTTGGATAAACTAGGAATTTCTCATTAACAGCTCGAGTTAAGTTTTCCTTGAGTTGCCTAAATATCAGCCTAGAGAAGTTATAGTCTCTTCCCTTGATCATACCTAATACTAATGATGCCACCATGGCATTAGCTGAATCAAACCCACCCTTTCTGATGGATAGGCAATGTATAAATACATGCACGAAGTATCTCCAGTGACTTGGTAGAGAATTCTTTATGATTTGGCCACTCTTGAATTCGTCGGGATGACCCAATCTTCTGAAGCATTCCTTGATGTAAAAACTTGGAAACTCAATAGGTGCCTCTGGATTATCATTGAGATGTAACACTTCTCTAATAGTAGCTTCAGAGAATACAACTTCTTGAAGTCGAACGATTGCTCGGATGTGCTCCACGTTCTCAACAGTTACTATCTCCGCCGTCTCCCAAAACTCCCTTATTGTGATCTCGATCACATGAAGGTTGTGACTTATGGCAAAGCTGATATTGGAGTTTGCCAGGAAAGTTAGGACTGGAACAAACTCTGCGCTTTTGGGGTCATTTGCATCAAGGAAGGCACAGACATTGTGCCTCTTGACAAATAGGAGATCCATACCTAATATAAACACAAAATTCATCAGGATTCTATACTTAGAAAAAATTCAGAAGTCAATATGATCGAAACTACTCAGTCCAACACTTAGAGAAGTTTCTGAAATAGCCCTTGTAGGTCCCTCAGGTGTGGCGGATCGTCACATGCAAGTGTGTTTCTGAGTCGGACCCGGTGCGGAATGCCCGTGACTAGGTGGAGAGTCTTACAACACAAAGTAAACCGACAAGAGAATCACTTTAAACTTTCGTCTATTATAAACACTTGAAGGTTACAGAGAGAAATACTGAGTATACAAAGTCTGAGTATCTGCCTGCGTACTTGTCTACTGTCAACCTATCATATTTATACACTACCTGAACTCTGCGCACTTATAATTCCTGCACACATACAAGTGCGCAAAAGACTTAGAGATTTCAGCAACTATCAACATGCATTAGTAAATACAACTCGATAACTAATACATATAGACACTTACAAACAAAGACAAATACATACAATGAAAGTACAAAACTAAGACTCTATCCAGAGTGTTTGTCACACGAAAGTGCTTCAACAAACTCCCCCTTAACAACAACTCTGGATCGTCTTCGGTCTTCAGTCTTCGGTCTTCACAGCCCTGCATCTTTAGCTTCCATCTTCTTCTTGTAGTCAAGGCAAAACTTGATCACCTTGTCATATTTAGAAGCAAGGAATTTCATCCATTCGTCCGTATGCATGCAATACCTGTCTGCTAGTGCCTCCAGATCCTTCACAGAGAAATTTATGAAGCTGACTTCATCAAATACTCTGATTAGTTCCCTCGGCACTAAGCATCCACTTTCTGACCTTACCTTTCCTATCACCACAGCCTCGCCCGTTTTAGGATCTGCGTACCAGTACCACATGTCACCGAGGATATCCTGAGATAACTTGCTCAGGGGAATCTTGGTTTCACATAGCACTGGCTTGTATACCAGTTTCTTTAAGCGTTTCTTTGTCACAGGATGTCTAGCATTCTTATCCTTGACTCGCTTGGGCACTTGAGGCTTGAACACTTCAAACTTCCCAGATCTTGCTTCCCGCTATAGAACCTTCCACAAACCCATCGCTACTGCGTGATTTGAGTGACCCAGTAGCTCTCGGTTTGCTAGGTTCACGAGGTCGTATTTAGGTAAGGAGTTGAACGCTTCACTAGTTGGTTTCAAGTATTAAACCCCCCAGATCGTTTGATTGCGAACAACTGCTTATCTTCCTCGAACCTTACAGCCAAGATCATCCCTGTTGCTCCTTGTTTGTCTATGATAGAAGTCTTTTGCCAAACATGAGCTGGACCCTTTGATGAACTAGCAGGCATATCTTTATCTTTTGGTGCCTCTGGATCCACAGGTGTAGGGTCAACTGGGGAGGCTTCAGTCGATGCTTCAACGTTACTAGCAGTGTCGACTGAACCTGTGTCGAGCTGAGATTCAAAGGATGGCACTTCAAAGATCTCACCATCTTCGAACTCGTACTTTCCTTCCTCGTCGCCCTTGGGAACTTCAATAACTACATCCTCATCATCTTCATCCCAATCATCACCAGAGTCGATCTCTCCTTCTTCAAGATTGTAGAGAGCATCGATCTGTGCTTCCTTGGAATAGTCAGGCTCTAAGTATAAGATCTCCTCGTCAGATAGATCCTTTAGAACATCAGCCGCTAACTTTCCTTTGTCACCACCAGAGGTATCACCACCTTCCTGATGAGTAGACTCCCCCTCAGCCATTGGAATAGCAGAAATAGGCACGATTGCTAAAGCTTGGTGCTCACTTCCACTAGGACCGACTTCGGGATCCTTGTCTTTGTCATCATCCTTAGTCAAATCAACAGGATGACAAGGCTCATCACCAGTAGGTGTTGACGTCTTCTCTTTCTCTTTCTCCTTCCCCCCTGAGCATCAAGCTTCTTGGTCAGATCAGCAATTAGTTTGACCATCAGTTCATGCTCTTTTTGCTGCATATCAAACCTCAGCTTAAGAGACGACCTGTGTCCCAGAATCATATTATTTGTCTTGATTAGAAGCTCGTTCTGGGCCATTACATTCTTGAGTCTCTCGTCTGTCCCCGTTCTCTGGCTTCTTAGAATTCTAACTTCATCCACCAATGAATTAATCTATGCCTGTTGAGCGTCAGATTCCTCCTTTGACTTCCGAACAGTTTCCAGCAGACCAGCAACTTGGGTTTCCAGAATTTCTATCCTTTCTTCATTAGGATCAGGATGTCTGGATGTAGACGCTTCAGCATTGTGAATTGGGGAGGAGAAGATAGTATCAAAGTCAAACCCCTGAGTGAATTCTCCATAGTTGAAGGGTTGACTTATAGGTTCGGTGGTTGTAGGGATTGTGGATGTGATGATGGTTGTAGGGGTGATGGAAGGTGTGAGGGTGACTGACTCTGTGAGAATTGGAGTAGTCATGGCCACCTGGACAGATGTGACAGAGAGGGTCACTATCACAGGAACTTCCTTTGTGCTAGTAGTGACCGCCACATCAGGTTGTACCTGTGGCCTTCTCTCCTGTCGCCTGTATAATTGCTGTGAAGGTGGGGTAGAGGCTGAATCAGTACTTGCAGCCGAAACTTGTACTTGCTGCTGGGCACTGACCTCCACCTCACTGGGAATAGCATGTTGCTGCCTATCCCCCTGTTCCTGTTTATACTTTTACGCCTTTGTCTCTGAATAGCAGCGTCAGAGTCAGAATCTGGCTCATATTCACTGCTTGATGACTGTCGCTTTCTCTTTGAGGACGACTCAGGAAGGGTCACCTTCGTCGTTCTCCTCGGGTGTGCCTGTGATGGTGCATCATCAGAATCAGAAGAATCAGATTATGTTCAGCACCATCATGACCTACTTCTCCGTCTCCACTTTTCGACGATTCATCCACACTTTCAACTTCCTCTTCTTATTGTTGTTGTTCATCCGAATGTTCACTTAGCTCTGGCTCTGAGTCTTGGCTAAACCATCTCCAGTCAGCCGGTGCCACATACGCTTCGTTTATCAGGTGGCCAAAGAGTGCTGTGTGCTCAGGGGTAGGTTCTACACTATTTGGCTTCAAGAATGGTGCAAACACCCTCTTGTCCACCATCTTAACTTGCAATCTCTCCCCAGTAGCAGGGAGGTTTGGCAACGCGTCGTCAATCAGTAGTTGTACAAACCTTGGGTATAACAAGAACCTGAACCTCTCAGCCGTGTTTATCTGATCATTTATGGCTTTGAATATGTATCTTGAGAAGTTGTAGCCCTTGTTGAGAGATAAGCCAACCATGGCTGCAGCAAGATCATGACCCATTGCATCCTTTCCAGCCTTTCTTGAGGAGATGCACATGATCATGACGTGGGCAAAATATCTCCATTGATCGAGCACCCACATTTTCTTGTATGAAGCATAATCTCTAACACCGACGTACCCCATTCGTTGCCTCCAACAACCACCCACAAAGTAGTCAGAATAGGCTGTTGGGTCGGTGGAGAGATCTCGGAATTGCAAAACCCGTCTAATTGTGTCTTCAGAAAAGGCGATGTCATGACCCGCCATGGTAGCCCTTATAACATTGGGGGTTACCGTGCAATCATGCTCCGCAGTCTCCCAGAACTGTTTGAGATATGGTCTTGAAACAATCGGGTCTGCAGAAATAGCATAACTGATTCTTGAACGGTTTAAGAATTCAACTATCTCTCGGTACTGCAGTGCAGAACCCTTCCACTCTGGTTCTGTATGTGCTAGGAGATTGAACTCATTTGTAAACGCACGAGCCATACCTGCAAAAACACACAGAAAACACAATAAGAACAACAAGTTTCATTGGAATTGAAAACACGTGACTCAGTATAGCAGTTACTCATTGAACCAAAATTTCAGACTTAGAAATTTTTACAAGTGTTGGTCCTGCGTACTTGTTAAGTGCGCAAGAAACGCACTTGTACAATTTCAACAGATGTTCAAAAATGATGTGGATTAGTTTACCACAAGGTCGGAATACATGATTCTAGCCTATGGGACTAATATCAACACCAAATAAGTGCTACATTTGTCACAATTTTGACCTAATTGACGACCCAGACGAACCGTCGGTCAATCGAGGGTCAAAGGTCAAAATCAAAGGCTATTAAGGACTGATTAAGGGTCGATTACGGATTCTAAACAAGTTTTAATTATCATGTTTTACCAAAACAACCAAACATTTGACTAAAATCACGAATTAAACCCACACATTTAGACTTTAAAGTCTAAATCGGCCCATAACTTGTGATTTTGTGGATGGAATGTCATTAGATTCTCACAAAGAAATTGTAATACGATGATGATACTAGTAACGGGATGAAAAATCGGTTAAGAACACTTGAATTTTTGAGTAAAATTTGCCGAGGGAAATGAACAGGAGAAAGAAATTTGAATGTGATAAGAAGTCTAAAAATTTTCTAAGTCCTGTATATATACCCAACACAAAATGGTCTTGCGTACTTGCTAAGTGCGCAAGACTTAACTCCTGCGTACTTACTAAGTGCGCAAGACTTAACTCTTGCGTACTTGTTAAGTACGCAGGGCTTACTTCATGCGCACTTGTCAAGTACGTAGAATCCCTTATGTGCGCAAACTTTCAAATCAAATTATGAAGATTTAAAGTTAAATAACGAACAAGATAAACAACATTCAATCAAGAGGATTCAAAATCAATTCAGGAAGGTTAAACAAAAATATTTTTGGTTTTTCTAATTAAGATTGAACTATACACAAACTTAATGTTTTTTGTTTTTTGATCTTTTCTAGATAGAAATATACACGTATTCACACAAACTATTTTTGATCAAAGACACGAGCAGAGGATCATATCAGGCTAACTTATAGCAAAAACGATACAATATAAACATCAAAGAATATGGGATCATGTCATGGATTACTATTTATTCATACGTAATAAGCACATAAACGAGTAATTCAAGTTGACAATATTATAAGATTTGAAACTATAAGCATCTTTGTATCACGTTCTTGTGTGTTAAGGTATTAATAATAAGATATACAAAGTGTACCCCACTGATATGCTACAGTAATGTAAGTTGCACTATCTCAAGGCATATAGGATTTTCCCAATGATTTTCTAAATTTTCAGAATGAAGTTACATCAATTAGCACAGGAAAAATCAAGCAGAATCCATAAGGATTATCAGGAATCAGAAGATTCAGAATCGAGTGATTCATTTGTCTTGGTTTCATTTGATTTCTTCATTGAATATCGGTATGATGATCCAGGATAATGAATATGGTGTTTGAGTATTAAGGTAAGGGAATCCAACTTTTATCTGGATTTGATTTCAATGAATCAGGAGTGATTCAAGGGTGAATACATGCTCCATGGTTGATGTTGAGACATGTCTTGATTTAATCTCTCATTGCATACTTGTGAGTATGGGCAGTGAGATGAACCGCATTAATTGTGCTAAAGACATAACCCGAAACTGATCTCAGAAGAAAATTATTGCCAAAATCTAACATCATTTATCTGATAATGATCTTTTCTATTCTTTTATGCACACACACTAACAAACATGGGTTCAAATCACAGTTGTAATTTAGATTTAGTTTCCATACTACTAGTGATTCAAAGACGCATACAGCCTACTGACAATTCAAATTACTTGTAAATAAACAGATTAAAAAACATAATAATTTAAACAATTAAGTAAGCATGACGCAGTCATTTCCCATATGAGCAGTCTATGACGTTTAGATCATTCCTGATGTACTATCATTTCCTCTTTTCTCAAGTTAACATTGAAATTTTCTTCATTTTCTATTTTGTTTTTGATTTTGTAAAATATTTTGAAAATTAAAAGAGCTATACATAAGATTTAAAAAAATAAAATTTAACTTTCATGAATTGAATTGATTTAAGAAAAACAAGTTTTCACTCAGGATTGAACATTCCTATCAAATTGACAAGATGCTCAAAACAGGATCGGTCAAATGCCTTAGTGAAAAGGTCAGCAAGATTGTCATCCGTGTGAACCTTTACAAGTTCAATTAAATGCTCTTCAGCACAATCACGGATGAAATGATGGCGAATTTCTATATGTTTAGTTTTGGAATGTTTCACCGGGTTATTTGTGATGGACATTGTGGCATTGTTGTCAATGAACAGAGGAGTTCCAGTGAAGTTCAAGCCGTAGTCTCTCAATTGCTGCTGAATCCACAATATCTGAGAACAACCGCTCGCTGCAGCAATGTATTCTGCTTCACATGTTGAGACAGACCGTTGACTACTTCTTACACTGCCAGGAAACCAGTCTGTCTCCTAAGAATTGACATCCACCAGAAGTTGACTTTCTATCAAGGTTACAACCGCCATAGTCTGAATCAGTGTAGGCTTTGAAGTCAAATGACTGCTGCTTAGAGTACCAAAGACCCAATCGGGGTTTCCCTTTCAAGTATCTGAAAATTCTCTTCACAGCTATCATGTGGGACTCCTTCGGTTGTGACTGAAACCTTAAGCACAAGCACACAACAAACATTATATTGGGTCTTGAAGCTGTGAGATACATAAGAGATCCGATCATCCCACGGTACATTCTTTAATCCACATCCTTTCTATCTTTGTCAGGATGCAGACCATGATTGACTGGGATAGGTGTGCCATAAGTACTGCTATCATTCATCTTGTATTTCGACAAGATGTCCTGCACATACTTTGTTTGATGTAGATAAATGCCATCCTCTCTTTGACTGACTTGCAGACCCAGGAAAAACGATAATTCACCCATGTTACTCATGTCAAACTTGGACTTCATCACCTGTTCGAATTCCCTACACATCCCTTCATTTGTAGATCCAAAAATAATGTCGTCGACGTAGACTTGTACAAGAAGAATGTCACCTCCTGCTTTCCTTATGAAGAGGGTCGAGTCGATCTGTCCACGGTCGAAACCATTAGACAATAGATGCTTAGATAATGTCCCATACCATGCCCGAGGTGCTTGATGAAGACCATAAAGTGCTTTATCGAGCTTATACACTTTATTGATATTATGCGGATCTTCAAAGGCGGGAGATTGAGTGACATAGACCTCTTCATGTACTTTTCCATATAGGAAAGCACTCTTCACATCAAGTTAATAGACCTTGAAGCCAACATATGAGGCATAAGCCAGAAACAGTCGAATGGCTTCAAGTCTAGCAACTGGGGCATATACTTTCGTGTAATCCAAGCCCTCTTGCTGATAAAAACCTTGAACAACCAACCTTGCTTTGTTCTTCACCACAACATGACGATCATCCGTCTTGCATTTGAACACCCATCTGGTGCCAATTGGTTGTACGCCCTTTGGCAAGTTAACCAAATCCCACACGTGCAACTTTTGGAATTGAGACAATTCATCTTTCATCGCCTCAATCCAGCAGTTGTCAGCGAGAGCCTCCTTCACATTCTTCGGCTCTAACTGGGACACGAATGCAGCATGCAGACATGTTTCCATGGCACCAGTGTTAAGTATCTCCGAGTACAGACTAATGTTCTCAGTAATGGTTCTATGACGAGTTTGAACACCGGCATGAGGATCACCAATAATGTTGTCAATTGGATGTTTCTTATGCACTCTCGCCTCTGGTATATTCGGTTCCTGAATTTCTAAATCAAGGTTCGTACTTAACTCCCCCATATCCTGTGTTCCAGAAGAAGAAGATTCAATGTTAATTGGATCAGTTGGAGCTTCATTTCCTACACTAGCGTTAGGATTAGCTTGAGCGTCATCTCCATCAACATGAACGTCTTCACTGTTATCACCATTAAGAGTTCCAGATGCAGCATTGGAATCAAGAGTTACAATCGGTACAGTAGCACGAGTTGAGAAACTGGAGTCATCGCTGCCACCCAATAATTCATATACATTTGCAGCATCAACTGCAGACAAATCAGGAAGATTGAATGACTTGAATAGCGCATCATAATCAAAACCCCAAGCTGGACCAGTTGGTTATGGTGGAATGCTGTGTTTACTACAATCCACTTCAAACCATTCCTCGACGGTACGAGTTCCTATGTTGTACACTCTCTTGCAAGGCGAGTTGGCAACGTATCCTAAGAAGATGCCTTCCACCGCTTTTGCATGAAACTTAGACTTGCGGTCTTCGTACTGTAGCAACAAGGAACAGGGACTACCAAAAGGAACTAGGTAATCAAGATTGGGAAGTCGATTGTTGATCAACTCATAACAAGTCTTGTTGTGCCTCTTCACAACCAGAACTCTGTTCAAGATGTGACAAGCTGTATTAATTGCTTCTGCCCAGAAAGTGACAGGCAGCTTTGCATCTGACAGCATTGTCCTTGCAGTCTCGATCAATGTTCTGTTCTTCTGTTCTGCGACTCCATTCTGTTGAGGCGTGTACGGGGCGCTGAATTCGTGACGGATCCCCTTCTTGAGACAGAACAGTTCCATCAAGTTATTCTTGAATTCAGTTCCGTTGTCACTCCTTATTCTTCTAACCTTCAACTTGCAAAGAGATTCCAAGCTCAGGATCAGGTATTGAAGAATGTCAGCAGTTTCGTCCTTCGTACCTAAAAAATGCACCCAAGAAAAACGTGAGAAATCATCAGTTACAACCAGACAGAATGACTTACCTCCAATACTCCTGATACTTATGGGGCCAAACAGATCCATATGTAATAGCTCCAAAGGGGTATCGATGGAGTTTTGGAGCTTGGGCTTGTGAGACTTCCGTTGCTGTTTGCCCTTTTTACAAGGCATACAGTCATCTGTAACGATAAATCTCAGCTTAGGAACACCGGTTACCAAACCGTTTCAGACCAGCTGATTCATTTTACGATAAGAAATATGTTCGAGTTTCCTATGCCACAAGATAGCGTCAAGTTCTGTCGCTTTGGTAAGTAAACAGGTAGCAACTGATGAGGTGGTTGTTGCCACGCTCATATCAATCTGATAGGTGTCGTTTGTCCTTGGCGCTCTCATCAGAATCCAATCTTCAGGAACTTCAAAACCATGTTTGAGTATCAAGCATTCATTCTTGTCAAACATCACCGAGTACTCCTTGTCGCACATTTGGGAGACACTCAACAGGCTATGCTTCAGTTGCTTGCAAAAGTTGACATTATCAAAACTGACACAACCATTTGATACCACACCTTGACACGTGATACTGTCGCCTTTCTCTCCAGCAAAGGCCACATAGCCGCCTCTGAATGGTTTCACGTCTTGAAGCAAGGCCATGTTTCCTGTCATGTGCCTGGAGCATCCACTATCTACATACCAATGGTTAGAGATAGTACCCTTCGGATGTCCCTGTACGAGTTACAAAAAAGAATTAGTTAGATTTGGAGACCCAAGCCATAGTGGTCTTGGGTCGTCCGTCTTTTTCAAAATAAACAACCTCTTTTAACTCACAGTCGTGACTGTTCAAAATGGATGAATCTTTAAAAGAACTAGGACTTGGAGATTGAGAATTTTTAGATTTGATAGTCCAGCACCTCTTCTGTTACTTAACTGGAACAGTAGACTTAGGTTCAACAATAACCGGTGAACTAATGGAAGATTCACCTGATTGAACTCCAGTCAGCTGTTCTAGCTTTCTCAACCTCTTATTCCTTCTCCTTCTCTGTGGCTTAGAGAGTTTCACCACAGATTTCTCACCAGTAGGTGTACTACCAGAGGTAGATACACAAGGTTTAGCAGGTTGCTTTCCCTTTCTTGAAACAGATGGTTTTGCCTCAGAGATTATCTTTGGCTTTACCATCGGTTTTACTGGTGGTTTCACCATATTTGCTTTTGGACTTTTGGGATGGTTCACTGGTGGTGACTTAGGGATGACAGCCGGATGTGAAACAATAGGCCGTTTCCCTTGGTTCTTAGAAGGACAGTTCACAAAGATGTGACCAACCGTACCACAATGAAAGCAAGTCCTATTGTCTGTGTAAGTCCTCCTATAAGGCTCATTAGATCTGGCATTAGATGACTCAGCATGATGAGCAGGAGGAGTTGGTTTGTGAACAGGAGTTTGAACCGATATAGATTGGTTTTTAGGAGTATAGTATTTTTGCAAAATTTCTTTATAACCAAGCCCATAGTGAGCTGAAAAAGCTTCTTTCTTAACTTGATTAAGATTTTTAAACCCCCATAAAGCATTACCTTTAATTTATCATTTGATTCAATGACATCGGGTTCAGTTAAAATACAATTGTCACTATTAGTGATAATGTTTTTCTTAACCTTTTGTTCACATAACACTCCTCAGATACTACTCCTTCTGGGCAGGTGTTAACCGACCCATCATCAGAAGCAGTAAAGAACTCCTCATCAGATGCGGAGTTGGCCTTACTTGAGGAATCATCCTTGTTAGAGGAATCATCCTTACCTGAGGACTTATCAAGACAAGTTAGATCAATGTCTACTAAGCCATTGATAAATTTCCCGCTAACCGGTGGAGGAATGGCATTAGTACCCAACCCTAAGCCATTCATTTGTCTCACTACAGATTCGTAGTGTTCCACCACAAAACGTGAATTTTTCAACTTCTCATTAGTACATTTCAACTGCAAGATCTCATTTTGCTGCTTGTTGATCTCATTGTTCCTTTTCTCTAACCCCTTGTATGCAATATCCAAGTGAAGCTGTTGATTGCTCATTTTAAGTGAATAATCACGTTTTTCTTTCTTCAACGTTTCAATTGAATCTTTAAATCATTTTTCATTTTCTTTGTAGCTTAAAGCTGTAATACGAAGGGGTTCGACTTTGTCTTGAAGCTTAGAGTTTTCAATTTTTATGCCTAGACATTTGGAACAAGAAATGACAGAAAAAGGATTAGAATCTACCTCATTCGATGAACTTGTTGCCTCTCCAATAGCCATGAGGGCAACAGCAGTAGTAGACTCTTCTAGGTCAGCCACAGAAGCTTCCTTTTCCTCAGCTTCCTTCTCCTTAGCTTCCTTTTTCTCAGCTTCCATCATCTCCATGATCTCAGCCATGAGACCAACCCGAGTTTGTGCAATGATGGCATCCTCCGGATGAACACCCCAATCAAAACTTTCATCCTGTTGAGCTACCAGTGCATTGGACGTTCCACTTTGGCTTTGATTGTGATTGTTTGAGTTGTTATAGCTGTGGCTGTTTCCTTGGCTAGGTCTGGTGAAACCCAAAGCCGGTGCTCTTTCCTTTTGACATTCACGAGCAAAGTGTCCATAGTTCAGACACTTGTAGCACTTGGCCTTGGATTTGTCAAACCAACCTTGGCATTAGAGTGCCCGCCAATGAACTTTCTTCCTGTTCTGTTCAGGAAACGCTTTGCTCTCCTCAATATCATGGCCATATTCCACTGAATATCCATGTCCTCCATGTCATCTGGATCCACCTGATTGAAGTCTTCTTCTATTGTTTCAGGATCCGTTAGCTTGCCGCCAATGAAGTTCTCATAGGCAAGCATACACGATGAGAATAATGCTACATGATCTTCAGCTATTTTGGCTATAGCTGATTGATTAGCTGAAGATGTAGTGGGAGGATTTCTTGAGGGATGTCGTTGATGAGATCTAGAACCTGATCCGGATGCTGCATAGCATGCATGACCACCACAAGTCTTTACAGTTTCTTCCTCATGAGAGTTTCCAGAGAAAAGGGCAATTCTAGAGCCCGATGACTTGGTTGTAGAAGACGTCTCATGATACATTGAAGGGTCTTGTATCTGAGGTCTTCCTGAGCTCTCCTTTCTTTTTAGGTTCATGTCATGAGCTTGAACCTTTCCAATTGCCTCATCAATTGTCATCTCATAGAATTTAGGATTCTCTCTCATCAGGGTTGTATACATCTCAAACTTGGGAGGCAAAGCATCCAGAAACTTTTTAACTAATTCTTCATCAGGATATTTTAGCTCAAAAGCTTTCAAGTCGGTCTGCAAATGATAGTATCTAGAGATGAGCTCGTCTATAGATTCGTTCTCCAGAAATCTGAAGCACTCATACTGCTTCCTGAGAAGATCCCTTTTACTTTTCTTGATGTCACTATTGCCCTTGAATCTTTTCTGTAACGCCTTCCAAAGATCCTTGGAGTTATCATATCCTCTGAAACCATGGAATAACTCCCTAGTCAAGGCCATATTGATCGATCCGTGAGCCTTCTTCTCCCGATCATAAACTTTCTTTTCTTCTTCGTCGAGTTTAGAGATAGGCTTGGGCATTACTTCATCAAGGTAAATATGTGTGGGATGCTTATATCCCTCTAGAATAGGTATCCATAACGAAGAATCGGTATAAGAAATATAATGCTCAAAGCGTGCTTTCCAATTAGAATAATCATTTACATTTAGCAACTTTGGCGGTTTCTGAGGGGTTCCGATCTCGTTGTAATAGTTCAGAAGATTACCGAGATTCTGAAGATTTGACATGGTGAACACTTAGTCAAATTTCAGAAAATTCAGAGACACTTGCGCACTTGATATTGGCCTTGCGCACTTAGAGAAATGGTCTTGCGTAGTTAGGATTTGCTCTTGCGTACTCAGTAAGTACGCAGGATTAAATGATAAGTACGCAAGAGATAATTTAAGTACGCACAAGATTGGTCTTGCGTACTTGATAAGTACGCAGCAAGACTGAACTTTTTGCCAGATATGGTAAGTACGCAGGTAACCTTTTCACCAACTCTCACCAAACTATTCCGGTCACTGGAATCTCGTCAGAGATGGTAAAAATCGGACAGATGAACAAACAAATTGAGCCAAAGGGTCAGAAACTTGTTTCTAACCAACCTTTGTTGCTCAAAACACTCAAATACACAACAAAAATCGGTTTTTGAGTGATTTTTGCTTCTAAAATAGTGCTCAAGAGCTACCCCTTTTTTATCATAAAAATCAACAAAAATACCCACTTTTGCTTGTAAAATCTCTGTAGAAAACACTCCAAACACACTCACAACACTCGAAATTAAGAGCAATGCTCTGATACCACTTGTAGGTCCCTCGGGTGGATCGTCACATGTAAGTGTGTTCCTGAGTCGGACCGGGTGCGGAATGTCCGTGACTAGGTGGAGAGTCTTACAACACAAAGTAAACCGACAAGAGAATCACTTTAAACTTTCATCTATTATAAACACTTGAAGGTTACAGAGAGAAATACTGAGTATACAAAGTCTGAGTATCTGCATGCGTACTTGTCTACTGTCAACCTATCCTATTTATACACTACTTGAAATCTGCGCACTTAGCAGATGCGCAGGGCAAATTGCTCATGCGTACTTAGCAAGTACGCAAGGTATTCTTGCGTTCTTGCTAAGTACGCAGGAACTAATTCCTGCGCACATACAAGTGTGCAAAACACTTAGAGATTTCAGCAACTATCAACATGCATTAGTAAATACAACTCGATAACTAATACATATAGACACTTACAAACAAAGACAAATACATACAATAAAAGTACAAAACTAAGACTCTATCCAGTGTGTTTGTCACACGAAAGTGCTTCAACAGCCCTATAGAAACTACTAGTTTCGATTGAGTAAACACAATCGAAACTACAAGTTTCGGTCAACACTTAGAGAAATTTCAACCGCATCCTTATCGAAACAACTTAGTTTTGGGTGAAGTTACTTCAATTGAAACAACAAGTTTCGATCTAATCACATAAATTGTTAAGTCATCAACCGAAACTAGGTAGTTTCGGGCAAAGAAACTTAATCGACCTTTCAAAATTTTTACACACATTTGGGCATCGAAACAACTAGTTTCGATTGAGAAAACTTGTTCAAATTTTGAAAATACCTTTTAATCGAAACTACTAGTTTCGATGCCTAATTTCTGAAACAAGACAACAGACTCAAATCACAAGAGAAAACACCCTAAGATATATACAGACACAAATAACATTTATCAAACAATTGAAAAGTTAAAAGAAAGGTCAAGAATGGCCTGTGACGATGTCGAAACTTCATCTTACCGAGTTTTCAAAGATAAATATGCAAATATGAACACACAAATGTAACTGATCAACAATGATGAGTCTATGAACAAAAACTAAGCCATTATCGGCCATTAAAATGAGGTGACAGTCGTAAAAACCTTTCAAACTCAAACCCTAGGTCTGGCATTTTGAAAATTATGCACATTCGAATCAGAAATCAGTACCTGATGAAGATGACGACGGGAGAATCAGGTTATTAAAGCTGATTTTGCAACTTAGACCGAGGATTTGAGAGAGTTTGTGTGTGAAAATGGAGGTGTGAATGATTCGGAGAGTGAAAAGTGAACTTGATGAAGACGAAACCTTATTATGAAGGTATTTAATTTTCCCATATGGCAAATGATGAAAATGCCCCTATCGAAACTACTAGTTTCGATAGGTCAAGGTAGTTTCGGGTGACTGAAAAAGTTTCGGGCGAGGAGTAGTTTCGGGTGACTGAAGAAGTTTCGAGTGAATGAGGTAGTTTCGATAGACATAAAAAGCTAAATAAAACAAGACTACTCAAATATTTACACATTTATACCGACTTAAAATAAAACATTCGCAGGTTATTTACACTTATCTTCTTGGAAAAGATCCAACATGAGATCAGATCTGGTCAGTCTCTTGAAACACTTCCTTTTGCAATCAACTACTGTGAGTCCATGAAGATAGGTGATATTTGTGCAAAGTAAACTCGAAAATTTGTTTGTACATAGTTTTTCATGTGATTAAATGGTACCATTTAAGCAAGATACAAGGTGTACCCCACATATTGAAATAAAATGGTTTTAAAAACCTATCAATCTTTAAGAAATACTAGTTTTCATCCTGTCATCTCTTTCTGATTGGCCAAGGTACCATCTTAGTAAGTCAAAGATACCACCAAAATAAAATAATAAATCCAAGTGGATTAGAAGATGTAAAATGAAAGATATCCAAGTGGATATTAAAAGATACGAACATTCTAGATTTTTGCGTAAGCAAAACAGAAGAAGTCGTAAAATTATCCAAGCGGATAGGAAAAAGTTGAACACCCGAAATCTTTGCGTAAGAAAAACAGACGGGGTCAAATCATCCAAGCGGATGGGAAAAAGATGAACACCCGAGATTTTTGCGTAAGCAAAACATACAGGGTCATCGACGGTAAATATCGTTACTTTGACGGCCACCTAGCATATGAATAGGAATCCAACACGTAGGACTGTATCTGATTGAATTGGTTTTCTTAAAAGAAAAAATGGGTTAGATGTTTCAATAATGGGTTCAAACACACAAGTGTGAGATAAGATTTAGGTTTTCACACTACTTACAAGTTTTAACCACATGCCGGGCCTACGAGCTATACCTCAATAAACACCATCGCTTTTGGTCCATTCCATGTTCGAGAGATGTGATCAGACGCTATCATTTCTCAAAGGTCAGATTCAATTTTCCTGTAACAAAACCACTTGTAAGACTGTACACAAAGCAATTCTTTTCAATTTTGACATATTAACTTCTCATTTCTCCCTCAAAAGAATTGCTAGGAAATAAAAAGAAACTATACACAAAAGTAAAATCTTTTTGGAAATTTTCTTGACTGTTAAGCAGAAACATAAAACAACTAATATACATAAGGATTACTGAAAATTTATCATGCCAATCATCTCCACCAGTTGGGCAAATCTGGAAGACTCAAACCTTTGTGAAAATGTCTATGGTTTGCTTGTCGGTTTTAACCTCAACGATTTGAATACGTTTCTTTTAAACACAATCACCTATAAAATGATGTTTGATCTCGATGTGTTTGGTTTTGGAATGCTGAACTGGGTTTTTGGTGATATGGGGAACGACAGTGTTGTCACAAAGAATGGGTGTCTCATGGAATGTGATCCCATAGTCAAGCATCTGATGGTGTATCCATCTGAATTGGGAGCAACAGAGGGCTGCGTCAATGTATTCGGCTTCGGCGGTGGATTGTTTCTTACACTGCCATGAGACGAGGCGGTTGCCAAGGAAATGACAACCTCCAGATGTGGATTTGCGGTCTAAGTTGCATCCCCCATAGTCTGAATCTGAATAAGCCACAAGATCAAACAAATTATTCTTAGGATACTAAAGACCCAATTTTGGTTTATACTTTAAATATCTTAAAATACGTTTGACAGCCGCTAAATGAGAGAGTTTAGGATTAGCCTGAAAACGTGCACACAGACACATTGCAAACATTATGTTGGGTCTGCTAGCAATGAGATACATGAGAGATCCTATCATGGAGCGATAGAGGTGTTGATCAACGCTAGGGGTGATCAATTTTCGGGTAAACCCGATTTAGACCGAAACCCGGCCTGAAACAAAGGAAGACCCGAACCGAATTTTCATTATTATATTGCATGTCGGTCCTGGGATTTGACCACATTTGGGTTCGGGCCCGGGTTCGGGTTTTGGCACGTTCAACCCGACAGTAACAAGACCGACCCGAACATTTAAAAAAAAATCGATCAGCAGCAATTATGGGCCAATATGAATTTGATCGGCAATTATGGGCCAGGAAGTAACATACGTATATACAGGAGGAATAAAAAAAGGTAGATTACTATGAATTAGAATGAAATCCTATCTCTAAATAATTAGGAATCACAATCAAATCCAAACTCTAAATAATTATATAACATAATAACCTAAATAAAAAAATATAGTTCTTACATTCCTTCAGCAAGAATTATTCCCAGCCTCCAAGTTCTACAAGGAAGAAGTCTTCAACAACCTTTGGCTAATTTTGAAGAAAACGCAGCAACAAGGTTAGTTAAAGAACAGTATATATAAACATGTTTTGTAAGCTGTTACATAGTTAAAGAACAAAGGTACACATTTAAAAAAGTAGAGGTGTATCAATGTGATTGTCTGTAGCCATTCACGAAAGTAATTTGCAATATCAATAGCCTTCAAGGCTGCAGTTTCTTTCTTGGCACATCTACAATAAAATAAAAATTTTGATATCATTCTGTTTGCAAACCAACATAGCTGTTAACATACTATAATTCACTACTTAAATAATAGAAAGCAAGTTTACATACATAACAGTTTTAAAAAATCAACTAATAAAAAATAAACCAGAATAATTTAGTTTTATTTTGTTTGATCAGGAAGGATTATAAATAAATATCAACAAGTAACCATTGATCAGCAGCAATTTTTTCTGGTTGATCAGCATGGTTTTTTGTTTTTTTATGAGCAATTGTTTATTATAACTTGGTTTGTTTTTCTTGTTGATTAAGGTAAGATGGATCCTCTGAATGTCGAGCACTTATCAAGTGACGAATCTCACGGGGGAGATAAAAGGAAGGCAAAACAACCGGCACAAAAGAATACAAATCAGAAAAAAAGTAAACAGACGGAATGTTCTGAAGTTTGGAAGGTGTTTGATACTAAGTATACTGACGAGGATGGGATTCTAAAGGCAAGATGCAAATACTGCAAGAAAGGGATGCGTTGCGACACAGGAAAAAATGGCACAAGTGCACTGAGGCGTCATTTTAAAATATGTCGAGAAAACCCTGACAAGATGAAGGGTCAATCCAACTTGTTTGTGAAAATGGATGACGATGTTGCGAGTGAGGGTAGTGTGAAAACTTGGAAATTAAGCCAGGAAAAAGGTAGGAAGGCAGTTGCTGAGATGATCATATTAGATGAGTTACCATTTACTATAGTCGAACATGAAGGTTTTCGGAGGCTAATGGAAACAGTGTGTCCGAACTTTAAGATACCAAGCCGGTCTACGGTATCTAGAGATTGTGCAGAATTATTTTTAGATGAAAAGGCAAAGCTAAAGTGTTATTTTGTCCGGAGTAAAACTAGAGTGTGTCTAACAACCGACACGTGGACGTCGATACAAAAGATAAACTACATGTGTGTGATGGCACACTTTATTGATGACAACTGGGTGTATCACAAGCGAATCATCAATTTCAAACCAATATTTAGCCACAAAGGAGAAGATATAGCTCGGGTATTAATTCAATGTTTAAGAGAGTGGGACATTGAATATGTTTTGGCTGTGACTACAGATAACGCAACATCTAATGATGCTGCCATGGCTATTCTAAAATCTAAATTACCAAACCAATTGGTTGAAGGAAAATACTTACATGTCCGTTGCATGGCACATATGATAAACCTTATTGTTAAAGAAGGTCTGCAAGAAAAGGAAGGGGCAGTCGATCGTATAAGAAATGCGATCCGATATGTTAGACAAACTCCTAAAAGATTGGATGCATTTAGGCAATGTGCAAAGGATGTTAATGTTAAAACTAATGCAACGGTGGCCTTAGATTGCCCTACGAGATGGAACTCGACTTATGAGATGTTAGATACGGCTGAAAAGTTTGAGAAAGCTTTTGTGGAGTATGACATGAAAGATTCAAACTACTCAAGAGATTTAGTTGAGGTTCCAACAATTGCTGATTAGATTTATGCGAGACAACTAGCGGGTGTTTTAGAGTTGTTTAAATGCAAAACCATCAAAGCTTCTGCTTCGACAAAGGTATTTCTATTTCCTATTTCAATTTCTGATAAATAATCTTAATTAATAAGTTCAACTAACAAATATTACAAACAGGTGGTTGTTAATGAATTTTTTAAAGATGCAATGAATATTGATAATCACCTCCGAACGATGAGGGCTTCAAATGACTATACGAGTAAAAGAATGGGTGGTTCAATGCAGGCAAAGTTTGAAAAATATTGGAGGAATGATGACAAGTTTAATAATATGTTGTACTTTGCCTCCATATTAGACCCTCGTTTGAAGGTACGTGTGATAGCATATGGTTATAGTAGAATATTTACAGCTGAAAAAAAAGAAGAAGAGACGGAAGATGCCATTAAGAATAAGGTTACTGAATTTGTTAAACCTATAGTAAAAGAGTTGGAGGTACTTTTTGAGCAATATCGAATAAATTATGAATCCACGAAACCTCCTGCTAATGTTTCACAAAGTGGAGTAAACGATGATCAATATTCACAAGTAGATGATGATTTTTTAAGGACTTTAAATCGGATGGTGGTTTTAGCTCCTACACCACTAAGTCGGAACTTCAAATTTACCTTGATGATAAGGAAGAAGCTCTTTACCCAGGATTTGATATCCTTCAATGGTGGAAAGTTTCTGCTTCGAAATACCCAGTATTAGCGAATATGCGAAAGGTATGTTATTACACTAATTATATTCTATAAAACTATTAATTTATTTATGCTATTCATATCACCTTTTATTGTTTGTTATTGTAGACATATTAGCTATTCCCGTATCTAGTGTGGCTTCCGAGTCGGCTTTTAGTACGGCCGGAAGAGTTGTGGAAACGTTTAGAAGTTCTTTGTCCACTCCGGTTGTTGAAGCACTAATATGCACACATGATTGGATTCGTAAGTCAAGTAAAGAAATAGACGGTGTTGAAAACTTGATAGACTTTCATGATCTTGGAAAAGGTAATATGAGATTACACAAGTTTAGATTTGTTAATATTGATTAAATATATAACTTTCATTCTTTAATTTTGTAGAAATTGTTGATAGCCTTGAGCCGAGTCACATACCCAAATGAGCTCGATTAACTAGTGGGTGCGGATGAATATGGAAAAGATGAAGACGGTTTTTTATGATTTTATTTCATTTTTCGTGTGGTTCAATTACTATTTTTTATTTCATTATTAGGTTGGGTTGAATTCTTTTTTACTTCATCATTTACTTAATTCTTAACATTTGCATTCAATTTGACACAACTTATTTATGTTTGATTCATCTTAAATTTAGTTATAGGTTGTGTTTAGAAGTGATAACAGTAGATTGAAATACAAAAGAATATGGGTTTTATGTGTGTGTTACACAACTTGTGTAGAAAGTCACCATGTTGCATACAAAGTGTGTTTTACATTTGTTCTATGCATGTGTATTCAGTTTGACTTATTGCATGTCAAAGGTGTACAACCAAGATTTTGTTTGTCAAGCAAAGGGATGTAAATGCACAAAGCAAAGACCACTAAACAGTCCATGAAGGAACAAAAAAAAGACCACTAAACAGTGAGTTACTTAGCTACTCAAGAAACAATTCAGATGCATTTTAATCGAGCAGTTGATATGCATATGAAGTTATTGAAGGACAATTAAGCAATCCATGACCATTTTAACACTCTATGAAGGAAAATTAAGCTATCCATGGACATTATCATGGAGTTGCTCATATGCAATTCTCATAGACATTTTATCGAGCAGTTGGTATGCATACTTCCACTTCAATCTAATTAGTTCAATTTTGTTCAATCAACTCACATTATTAGACTGTACAGGCAATAGAAGGTCCTTTGCAATGAAATTGCAGAATTACAATACAACAGATATGCATACTAATGAAATTTCATAATGAAATTACCTTCGTGTTCTTTGCAAGCTTCCTTGATGACTGCTTTGTTCCTTAATGGCGAAATCATCATCTTAAGAAGTGTTTCTGGTCCGAGGTACCGTTGTATGCAGCAAAATCATCATATACAGAACATATTCTAATCTGATTTGGGTCAGGCACGTACAGAGATGGTGATGCGAATGGCTGGGGGTGATCAAGACTAGGGAGAATCTCGGGCTTCCAAAAAAACCCTACACCGAAAAACCCGAACCCTAAAAGACCGATTACCCGTATATATACTTAGGGCCGGTCCCCGGGTCTTGAATTTCTAGAAATCGGGTATCGGGTCGGGCGGGTTATGCTTGATCGGGTCAGGTTTTTTGAGAAAGCTCACCCCTAATCAACGCTTTCGCCATCCAAATCGGGTGACAGACAATGTCGAACTTCCATGGGAGTTTTGACTGAATGGGACTCAGCCATTTTAAACTTGGTCAGGATTTCTTTGGCATATTTCTCTTGATGGATGAGAATTTCTGACTCGGACTGATCAACCTGCAGTCACACAAAGAACTTCATTTCTCCCATAGAGCTCATTTCAAACTTAGAACGCATCACTTCTTTGAATTCTTTGCACAGACGAGGATTTGTGGATCCAAAGATGATATCATTCACATAAATTTGCACCATGATTGTATTATTTCCATCCATCTGTTTAAACAGAATTTGGTTAATTGATCATCATGTGAAACCATTATCAAGCAAATGCTTTGATATCATCTCATACCATGCACGAGGTGCTTGGTGAAGACCATACAATGCCTTGTTTAACTTGTAGACACGGTCTGGAAAGTTAGGATCAATGAAACCCGGTGGCTGCTTGTCATAAACTTCCTCCTGAACTTTTTCATACAGAATTGCGCTTTTGACATCCATTTGATGAACAGTGAAGTCCATATAGGTTGCATAGGCGAGAAACATTGTTGTCACACCCCCAAATTCCACTAACGGAGTTTTACCGTTTGGTGCGTGACAAACCAGGATCTCAGTCATTAGTTACATCAAATGACACTATATGGGACATAAATGTAATATCATAAAAGTCGAGAGTTAATGCGGAAGCGTAGACGTTAGAATGAAATCAAAAGTAATTACACGCAACAAGCGTCAATTAATGTAAATAAGTAAAACTGTTTAAAGTGTTTGAAATGAATGATATGACAGTAGGACTCCATGCATGTCCTAAGTGTGCAACCTGTGCCAAAGCGACCTGAGAAACATGTAAGAAAAAGTGTCAACACGAGGTTGGTGAGTTCACAGGTTTGTATGTAAATAAACTATTTGAGTATTGTTGGATCCACATACGTAAGTCACACCTATTGCTAGCTAGGCAATGTACAAGTTACTCTAAGCGTTCGCAACCGAAGCTGATTGTTTATGTTTTAGGTGCTTCCGCCATTGCTAACATCAACAATGGAAAATGTTTAGGACAATTTACACCCGTTAGACCTCCAATCAAGTTAGCGTGACTAACCCGGGTGAGGTTTGTCAAACCCAATAGTATTACTCAAATTTCCTCGATATACTCCATATATTAACGGTCCGAGTGTGTAAGGACTTTGCATGTTATGTTTGCACTTAGGTACACAAGTGGTAATGAAATACTATGTGATCCATGTCTGTGTGTATGTCTCTCCCTGGCTGGGAGACAAGTAACGGATGCCTGTTCGTATGCATGTTTCTCCCCAATGGGAAAACAAGTAAGATGATGCTTGTTTGTATGCATGTTTCTCCCAACGGGAAAACAAGTAAAATGCTATTCATTTGTATGCATGTTTCTCCCCAATGGGAAAACAAGTAAAAATAATGTTTGTGTGTATGCATGTTTCTCCCCAATGGGAAAACAAGTAAGAATAATGTTTGTGTGTATGCATGTTTCTCCTCCAATAGGAAAACAAGTAAAAAGGGGCCGTGAAAACTCACTTGAGTTTGAGTAGCGGTTAGATTACACAAGTGAAAGGCTAGAACCACAAATGTAAGCCTCAGACGACTTACGTATGCCCTAGAATTATAAACACATAAAATTAGGGTCATATGGAATTTCGTGACTATGACACAGAAGTTTGAACGTCCTAAAATATTCATAGGACTAACGGGTAAACGAACGCGTACACGGGAATAAGTTAATAAGAAAAATAAGAATAACTAAGCTTCGCGTCGAACGTTACGAATAATATATATATATATATATATATATATATATATATATATATATATATATATATATATATATATATATTCGTGTTTTGGTGTCGTTCAGAATGGTGTAAGAAAATAATATATATATCATATATTATTTTTAAGTTCGTAGAGTTAATAAAATAAACGTTTGCGTGGAAAAATAATAAATATATTATTTTTAATCGAGGATGAAACGTGGGTAAATAATATAATATAATTATATCATTTATTAGTTGAAAATATTTCAATAAGTTCATAAACGTGGTGCAAATAATATATTATTTATATTCGGAGTCATGGGTTGAAAATAATAATAATATATTATTTCATTCAAGGTTATTAAACGAGAGTAAATAATATAAATAAATATATTATTTATAGGTTTGAGACAATTCAAAAGTGTTTATTCACGTGGTAAAAATAATACGAAAATGTATATTATTTTTAATTGAGATTACGGGGTCGAAAATAATATAAATATATTATTTTACTAGGAGTGGTGGTTTAAAAAATAATATAAATATATTATTTTAAAAGTGGGTATTTTTAATGAATATGGTTTACAAATCAAACCCGAGCCTACGGGTGGTTTACGAGCTCAAAACATATTAATATAATAATATATTAATATTGGGATAATTTTTACATTGAAAATAGTAATTAAAATGTGGTTTAAAAAGAATTGGGGGTGGAGGGATTCGAACCCGGGTCCCCTCCCCACCAACACACCGTACTAACCAACCCACCCGCTAGGGCAATCGTGTTAGAACCCGGACAGAAATGGTTTTAACATGAATGCTCTCGGTGTTCTTTCCTCTTTGCGATCCGAATCAAGAATCAGTCTCAATCCCAACGAATTAGACCACGATTGTCCCAAATGGTATAGGGGTTTTGATAAAAGGGGTTTTGCGAATCAGTGTGTGCGTTTAATTGCGTAAACATTAGTTATAGGATCGTTAATTTCACAAATTAAAAGCCGAAAACCCTATACAAGAACATGAATTCGATTTAAACGATTCTGATATTAAAAGTTGTAGGAATCATGGGGCTTTCAAAGGATAGGTGATTGCGAGTCTGCCCATGTATTTTAATTGAATTTAAATTGCGTTTAGAGTGGTGCTTGACTAAACCGATTTCGTATGAACCCTAGGTACCTGTTCGTGTTTAATTCGATATTGTAGGTCTAAATTAGGTTAGGTCTTTCAATACAGAGATGAAAACGAATCTAGGGGTGTGTTCAATTACCTAAATCGATGTCGGGTTGATGGAGTTCGACTAAACCACAGGTGCGACTCCAAAAGTTTGACCTCCGGCGTCTCCGGCTACTACTCCGGCCGAAATAAGTTGTGCACAAGCTTCAGTGGGGTTCGTTATCGTGTGTAAAGGGTTTGATTGTGAAATGATTCATGATTTCATCGAGTTCGATAGGCATAATGGGTTTTCGATAGTTACGGTTTTGATTAGGTATAAAGAGGATTAATTCGAGATCAATGCTTGTGTTAATTGGTTCAATAATGGTCGACTTCATCATTACTACGCAAATCAGTTACAATGTCAAACAAATTTCTGTTAAATTGGGTCAAGAACCATGGGGTTTGACTTTACAAAAGTCAACAGAGCACAAATGTATATGATTTTAACTTTAAAAGTCAACATATCTGGTTTAGGGTAATTACAACTTTGGTCCTTGTAATTTTAGGTGTGTTTGAGTTTGGATATCGACAGAAATAGTCCTTGAGGTTTGTAATTGAGTTAACTGCACTAACTGAGTTCGAGAGAGATAACGAAGTTTGTTAACAGAGTTAACTCCAAATAGCCGGATGTCACATCATCCCCTAGTTGAAAGAATTTTCGTCCCGAAAATTAAAATAATAAATTTTTTTTCTCGGGTGTCACAATTGTGATGGCTTCTAAGCGAGCCACTGGTGCAAAAACTTCCTCAAAGTCAATTCCTTCTTCCTGATAGAATCCTTGAACCACCAAACGGGCTTTATTCCGAACCACAATTCCTCCTTCATCCTTTTTGTTGCGAAATACCCAACGAGTGCCGATAGGTACTTTGTTCTTGGGAAGATCCACCAGATTCCACACATTTAATTTTGATAATTGTTGTAACTCTTCTTGCATTGCTTCCACCCAGCTGTTCTTAAGCAAAGCTGCTTTGATGTTCTTAGGTTCTACTTGAGATATGAAGCACGAGAACATGCTGTTATCTAATGCATCACATGCACTCCGGGTACGAACACCCACATTGAGTGGACCAATGATGTTATCGGTGGGATGATTCTTGTGTATTCTCTACTAAAGAATCTCATCTTCTTCCAAAAGTTCATCCAGATTTGTAATATTGTTAGCAGGAGGATCAGCTTCATTAACAATGGGATCTTCAGCAGTTGATTGTGGGGGCAACATTTACTATTGGAATAGCGTTGTCTTGAACAGTTTCACTTGTTACACCATAATCGGAAGAGTCCACATTAGATTCAGCATCAGCAGGGGCAAGGATTTCATTTTGGATGGATGTGGAAGAACTTGGATCATTTATATTTCCTAGATTGTTCACAGAAAAGTAAGGATTAGCATGAGTTAATTCATTTGAAAATAAGGAAGCTTAAATGATTTAAACGAAGATTCGACATCAAAAAGCCAATCAGGACCGTCCCCAGTGTCCGTATGATTGCTTTCATGCCAATTGATATCAATGGATTCTAGCACCATCCTTATCTGTTTGTTGTAAACACGAAATGCCCGTTGGTTAGATGAATATCCCACAAAATAGCATTCATCGGCTTTGACTTGAAACTTGTTTAGCTGATCAGAAGTATTCAGCATCGTGTATACACCCCCAAACTTTCTGAAGAAATCAATAACTGGTTTTCGCTTGTACATGATCTCATAGGGTGTCTTGTTACAGCTTTTGGTGATGAGAACCCGATTTTGCACAAAACATGCTGTGTTGACCGCCTTAGCCCAAAAGGTTACGGGAAGCTTGGAATCAACAATCATAGCTCTTGCAGCTTCAATCAACGTGCGGTTTCTCCTTTTAGTAACACCATTCTGTTGAGGAGTACGCGGTGCACTGAATTGCCTAGAAATTCCTTTGCTTTCATAACAGGAATCAAGAGTGGCATTCTTAAATTCTGTTCCATGATCACTGCGGATAGTCTTCATACTCAGATTGAAGAGGTTCTCAATTTGAAGCAGATAAGTCTTCAGAATCTCTGGCGTCTCATCTTTCTTAGCCAGGAAGAACACCTAAGTAAACCGAGAGAAGTCATCGATTACTACCAAACAGTAGGATTTTCGTCCAAGACTCATGACACTCACAGGACCGAAGAGATCCATGTGAAGTAATTGGAGAGGGGAGTCAATGGAATTTGTGGTTTTGGGCTTATGAGAAGATTTGTGATGTTTTCCCTTGGAACAAGAGATATAGTGTTCCACAGGAGAAAAATCTTTGAGAGGCAAACCGGTGACAAGGTTTCCTTGAACCAGGCGGTTCATGGTTTTGAAATTTACGTGTCCCAACCTCTTATGACACAGAAATGATTCATCTTTAGAAGCCTTTGAAAAAAAGCATGATTCTATTCCCGATGGGTTGTTCATATCCAAGCTATAAGTGTTGTATCTTCTGGGAGCACGCATGAGAATGAATTCTTCTGGAATCACCACTCCAGGCTTTAGAATTAGACATTCTCTTGAATTGAACAAGGCACAAATGTCTTTATCACAAATCAGAGAAACGTTCATCAGATTGTACTCCAATTGGGGAACGAAGTTGACATGCTCTAGACTATTTACACCATTAGATACTGTTCCTTGACCTTCAATCCTTTCTCCCCTTGGATTGCCAACAAAAGATACATAGTCTCCATCCATTGGATGCTAATCCTGCAGCATGTTAAATTGACCGGTCATATGTCTTGAACATCGACTATCTACATGCCAGACTTTATCTCCGGTTCTTCTTGGTTGACCTTATACACAACGAATTGTTTAGACAATTTTACCAAATCCATTGCTGTCAAGAGGTTTCTTATCAAGATAAGTCATTTCATGAAAATCATAAGCAGAATCCTCCTTTGATGAAGCATGAGCATCATATAAAACATTATTTTTAACTTTCCAGGTTCTTTTCAAACTATTTTTAGCATTTTTAATTCTTTTACGCCTAGATTTTCTACAATGAGGAGACTTAGACGGCACATTTGAATTCAATAAAATTTGGGGAGACGATTCTTCATTACAATCGATTATTGTCAATTTACAACTTTTTGAGACATGATTTGAAGCACCACAACTAAAAAAAACTTTTTCGCATGACTTCTTAGCTTGATAATTGTCATCACAAGATGAAAATGTTTGTGATGTTGAGACATATGAACATGATATGATTCTTTCTTTAATAACTTTATCTTGAAGACTTTGTTCTTCATTTAATATGAAAAATTTCATGTTGCTCATGGTTTCTCGTGGTACATCATTCACAATAATTCCTACACTTTTAAACTTGGTAACACATGGCACATCATTCAAAGATTTAGGAATAAAATGTAAAGCATTTTTAAATTTAGAAATATCACTTCCCAATCCCACATGCTCAGAAGGCATAGAATCAAAATACAAGTTTTGAACGTGTTCACAAATATCTGGTTTTGACATGGACATATTATTACATTCATCCGACTCAAGTTCATTTAAGACATTTCTAAGACCAGTACTCTCATCACAATCATCTTCTGAAGTTACACAATTTGACTCTGCACATGAAGCAAAACTGTCAGAATCTGAGGATGTGATATAATCATCAGTAGATAAAGTACACACAAAAGGAGCAGGAACATGAGCAACAAGCATATCAGCAAATCTACCTGATTTAGAATAAGGTGGTGGATGAGAATTATATCCAAAGACCCTCTGTGCCTTTTCTATTAAACTGTTTATCAATTATCCCAAACAAAATTTTCTGATCCATATCTATGTGGTCAACTTGTAATTTTGCTTTTTCAGCCACTTGAACTCTTTCAGTTAAAATTTTATTATTGATGGTTTAGGTATTAAGTTGCATAATTAAAGAGCGGTTTTCTCTAGAAATATCACTAATTTTCTTTAAGTACAATTTCTCATTTTTGGCCACAAAGTCAAGCATCACCTTAATGTGATCTCGTTCATCAATCAAAGCTTGATTGATGAATCTGTATTTTTGAATTTCATTTAAACAAGATCTTGCACTACACAGTTTACAAATAACCTCAGCTGGTACAACAGTGAGATCCTCAGCTCGCTCGATCATGACACACTTTCCTTTATCCTCCACATCTGCCATCAAGGAATAGCTTCCTCAGTTTGTTCTCCCCAGTGATAATTTCCATCAGCTTGATAAACCAGAGATGTGGAGCTTGAAGAAGTGTTGGATTTGGGAGGATTGGCAGTTTACTTTCCAGAGGAGGTCTTCTTTTCATGATGATCTTTAGAGGAAGGCTCCTTACAGTTTCTTGCAAAATGACCCAGCTGGTCACAGTTGTAGCACCTCACCTTCTTGATGTCAAATCCAAGGGTCTTTCCCTGCTTGAATCTATCCATACCCATCCTTTTGATGAATCTCTTGGCTCTTAAAGTCAGCATGGCCATGCACCAATCAATGTCCATTTTCTTCAAATCATTAGGATTGATCTGCTCTAAGTCATCAGGTTGAAAACTAACCGGTGTCAAGTTTCCAGAAATCAGCGCATCATAGCACGACATGAAGGTAGTCATGATTGGCACATATTCATCAGGAATCATAGAAATAATCTTTTGAGGAGCAGAGGAACTGGTAGATTGGATCACAGCAGCAGAAGGAGGAACATCAGTCTAAAAGTATGAGCTACTGGAAGAGCTTGATCCAGCAATGAGAGCAGTGTTTCCAGACTGGTTGGTGGGAGTGACTGTTCCTTTCTTGATCTCAATCTCATAAGATTCAAGGATGTTGTAGACTTATTGTTGAGACAGGATGCCCATGTTCTCAGTCTTTTTGATCATGGTAGGTACATGTTCCATTCCTCAGGAAGAGCATCTAGAAGTTTCTTGTTCAATTCCACAGTTGGGTACTCAACACCCATTACTTTTAGCCTAGATACAATGCTCGAGAACCAGTTGATAAGATCAGACATTTATTCTCCTCTAACACTGTTGAACATCTCATATTGCTTCTTAATCAGATCTCTCTTACTTTCCCTAACTTCAGCACTACCTTAAAATCTAGTACCCAAAGCTACCCATAGATCTTTGGCTGTGGTGTACTCGGTAAAAGTGTTGAAGATATCCATATAGCAATAGTCCCATAAGCCTTGTTGTCTCGGGCAATCAAAGCAATGTCCTTTTCATCATATTCAGCCACAGTCTTAGGACGCTGAACATCAGCAGTAGTGATAAGAGGTTTATGGGGACCATCTTTGATAGAGTTCAACAAGGTGTGATCATGAAATTGAAATAAAGTCTTCATTTTCTTTGTCGAGTCATCAAAGTCACTTGTGGACACAAGAACAAGTGGTTTGTTCCCTCCAGAATACTCATTGGAGCTTGTAATTGCCACAATCTCACAAATTTGAAACTAAACAGTAGCTAGTTTTGGGTGGACAAACGTGATCGAAACTACTAATTTAGATAGAGAGATATTGACCGAAACTACTAGTTTCGATTGAGAAATAATTGCCTGAAACTCCTAGTTTCGATCGAAGAAACAGAACCCGAAACAACTAGTTTCGATTGGTGAACACTTGGCAGAAAAACAGAAACCTCAGTAAAAATTACTAGTTTCGATTGAAACTAGGTTTGATACCCAAAGTTTCGGGTGAACAAAGTGCACAGATTAGTTTTGATGTAATAAGACAAGAAACTAGTTTCGATTGTACCTTCACCAGACAAGGTACAGACAGGAAGTTTCGATGACCAACTAATTGCAGAGAATGTTTCCCCTAGTAGTTTCGATGTCTTCTTTTCCAAGTCAGAAAAACACTATTGATGAAATGCTTCAGTAATCAATATCTCAGAAATACAAAACCAATCCAGCGAACATCTTCGTCTAATTCTCCTGATCACTAAACCAACCTTCGATCTTGAAATTGTAGGTCCCTCGGGTGTGGTGGATCGTCACATGCAAGTGGTCTACTAGTCGGACCGGGTGCGGAATACCCGTGACTAGGTGGAGAGTCTAACTGAACAAAGTAAACCGAACACAAGAGTCACAATAATGGTTCTTTGTATTATAAACACTCGACGGTTACAGAGAGAATACAAGCTGCGTACTTAGCAAAACTGAGTTCGTATGAACAAATGGTTCTGCGTACTTAGCTTCTGTGAACCTATCCTATTTATACTGACCTGATGCCTGCGCACTTAGCAAGTGCGCAGGACCAATTACTCATGCGTACTTAACAAGTACGCATAGGTATTCCTGCGTACTTACTAAGTACGCAGGAGCATTCTCCTGCGCACATACAAGTGCGCAAAACACTTAGAAGAAATCAACAAAACATTAAGTAAAAGTAAATACAACTCGATAAACTTTTACATAATGACTCTTACATACAAAGACAAAATACAGACATTAGACAAACAAACCTAGACTCTATCCAGAGTGTTGTCACAGGAAAGTGCATCAACAAACTCCCCCTTGACAACAGCTCGGGATCTTCATCGTCTTCAGTCTTCAATCTTCAGTCTTCACAGCACTGCTTCCTTAGCTTCCATCTTCTTTTTGTAATCAAGACAGAACTTGATTAACTTGTCGTATTTGGCCGAGAGAAGCTTTGTCCATTCGTCAGTGTGGATGCAGAATTTGTCTGCTAGTACCTCCAGATCGTTCACAGAGAAATTGATGAAGCAGACTTCATCAAAAACCCTGATCACTTCCTTTGGCACTGTGTTTCCACTATCTGACTTACCTTTACCCATGATCACAGCCTCGCCCGTTTTTGGATCAACGTACCAGTACCACATGTCACCAAGAATATCCTGAGATAACTTGCTCAGGGGAATCTTGGTTTCACATCGCACTGGCTTGTATACCAATCTCTTTAACGGCTTCTTAGTCACAGTATGCACAGCGTGCTTATCCTTGACTCTTCTGGGCACCTGAGGCTTGAGATACTCATACTTTCCCGATCTTGCTTCACGCTGTAGTATACTCCACAAACCCATTGCTACTGCATGATTCGAATGATTCAGCAGGTCGCGGTTTGCAAGGTTAACTAGGTCGTACCTGGGCAAAGAGTTGAACGCCTCACTGGTTGGTTTCAAGTATTGAACCCCTCCAGATCTTTTGATGGCGAACAACTGCTTGTCCTCCTCAAACCTGACAGCTAAGATCATACCTGTCGCTCCATACTTGTCTTTGATAGACGTCTTTTGCCACACTAGAGCTGGACCTTTTGTAGATGCAGAAGGCATGTCTTTCTCTTTTTGTGCCTCGGGGTCCACAGGTATAGGGTCGACCGGGGGGGCATCAGTTGTAGCTTCAACATTACTTGCTGTATCAACTGAGCCTGTGTCTGTTTCGAGCAGAGATTCGAGCGATGGTATTTCAAAGATCTCACCATCCTCTAACTCATACTCTAGATCCCCGTCGCCCTTGGGAATCTCGATTATCACATCATCATCATCATCATTCCAATCATCACCAGAGTCGATCTCTCCTTCTTCCAGATTAATGAGAGCATCGATCTGTGCTTCTTTAGAATAGTCAGGCTCGAGACATAGAATCTCACCAGCCACTGACTTCCCTTTATCACTGCCACCACCACCTGCTGAGGTATCACCACCCTCTTGCGTAGTAGACTCCCCCTCAGCCATTGACGTAGTAGAGATGGGCACAATTGCCGAAGCTTGGTGCTCACCTCCACTAGGACCGACTTCAGGATCCTTGTCTTTGTCATCATCCTTAGTCAAATCGACTGGATGACAAACCTCTGCACCGGTGGAATTTTCTTTTTCCTTCTCCCCCTGAGCACCTAGCTTCTCGGTCAGTTCTGCAATCATATTGACCATAGTAGCGTGCTCCTGCCTTTGAGCATCCATCCTTAGCTCAATTGAAGTTCTGTGGGCCAGAATCATTTCATTCGTCTTCATTAATAGTTCATTCTGCGCCATCACATTCTTCAGCCGTTCATCAGTCCCCGTTCTCTGACTACGCAGAATCCTAACTTCATCTGCCAGAGAGTTTATCTGTGCTTGTTGAGCATCAGAATCCTCTTTTGACTTTTGAATAGTCTTCAACAAGCCAGCAACTTGGGTTTCTAGCACATCGATCCTAGCTTCATTTGGATCCGGATGCCTAGATGATGAGGCTTCGGCGTTGTGGATGGGGGAAGAGAAGATTGTGTCAAAGTCGAACCCCTGTGAGATGTCACCATAATTAAAGGGTTGACCTGACGGCTCTTTGGTGGGTGTTGGGGTTGGGGATGGTATGATGTGAGTGGGTGTTATGGTTGGGGTGACTGTGACTGACTCTGTGAGAAGTGGAGCAGTCACCATCACCTGGACGGTTGGAATAGGGAGGGTCACCGTCACAGGAATCACCTCTGTGACCGCCGTGACCGCCACATCTGCTTGTACCAGTGGCCTTCTCCTCCTACTAAACAGTTGCCGTGCTGGCATGGTAGATTCTGGAATGGCAGCCTTAACTTGTACTGGTTGCACAGTTGGAATCTATTCAACCCTGGGGATGGCAACCTCTTGCCTATCGCCCCTTTTCTTGTTGGTGCTCTCATGCCTCTGTCTTTGTAAAGCAGCGTCAGAGTCGGAATCCGGCTCATATTCGCTGCTGGAGCTTTGTCTCTTTCTTTTTGAAGACGACGCAGGCTGGGTTACCTGTGCCTGTCTCCTCGGATGTGCCTGTGATGGTGCATCATCGGAATCAGAAGAATCTGATTCTGTAGCCTCCGAATCGGATTCCTCAGCACCACCAACACCACCTTCATCATCACCTTCATCATTATCATCATCTTCTTCATCTTGTTCTTCATCAGAGTGATCACTCATCTCTGGTCCCGAGTTGGGACTATACCAGTTCCAGTCCTCCGGAGCGACGTATGCTTCATTAATCAGGTGGCCGAAGAGTTCAGTATGCTCAGGGGTAGGTTCTACACCGCCTGGCTTTAAAAACTGTGCAAAGACTCTCTTGGCCACTCTCTTCACTTGCAGTCTCTCCCCGATTGCACGCAGGTTTGGCAACGCATCATCGATCAAAAGTTGCACAAACCTCGGGTATAAAAGGAACCTAAACCTCTCCGCCGTATTTATCTGGTCATTGATTGCTTTGAAAATAAAGCGGGAGAAGTTGTAGCCCCGATTGAGAGACAAGCCCACCATGGTTGCGGCAAGGTCATGACCCATGGCATCCTTCCCTGCTTTCCTTGATGAGATGCACATGATCATGATGTGGGCAAAGTAACGCCATTGATCTAGAACCCACATTTTCTTGTATGAAGCATAGTCCCTTTCCCCGACATATCCCATTCTCTACCTCCAACACCCATCCACGTAGTAATCTGGATAGGATGTCGGGTCGGTGGGAAGGTCTCCAAACTGCAGTACTCTCCTTATTGTATCCTCAGAGATGGCAATAGCCCGACCGTCAACGGTAGCCCTTATGACATTTGGAGATACCGTGCAATCGTGCTCTGCTGTCTCCCAGAATTGCTCTAAGTAAGGTCTTGAGACTGTTGGATTAGCCGAGATTACATAACTTATTTTAGATCTGTTCAGGAAGTCCACAATCTCTCTATATTGTAAGGCTGCCCCTTTCCATTCTGGTTCAGTGTGCGCCAACAGATTGAATTCGTCAGTGAATGCACGAGCCATTATCTGCAAACACACACAGAAAACATAATTAGATCAATTAATAACAATGGAAGTAGACTCACATGACATAGAATAGTAGTTACACTTTGAAAAATATTTCAGACTTAAGAAAATTTTCTAAGTGTTGGTCCTGCGCACTTAGCAAGTGCGCAGGATTTTACTCTTGCGTACTTAACAAGTACGCAGGAATTACTTCTTGCGTACTTGCTAAGTGCGCAAGAACAACCCTTAGCAAAAATTTCAAAGATTTAAATTCGTTCAAAAAGCGGGTTGATTAGGTAGCCACTAGGTCGGAATCAGGGATTCGAACCTATGGTACCATGATCAACACCATTAACCACTACGACACGATCAAATTTTGACCTAGGTCAGTGATCGACCCACTGACGGTTCGACTTCAACCCGTCGGATCAATCGATGACCAAAGGGAAAATGTATGATCGATTAGGCAATCTAATAGCTTGTTAGTGACATTAGTTACCCAAACAACCCATTTTACCCCAAAAATTCTACGGATTTAACCTAAAAATTCTAAGTCAAAAATCGGTCCAAAATTTCATGAATTTACGGATGAAATCGGTCTAAAATCTCACCAAGGAGATGAAATACGAAGATGATAATGTGGAAGGGATGAAAAACGGGTTTGAACACACTCGATTTTGAGAGAAAATTGCAGGGGGAAAAATTTCGGTTTGAAAGCTTAACCTGAAAATTTTTCTAAGTGTTGAACTTATACCCCACTGATAATGTTCGTGCGTACTTGCTAAGTGCGCACGAATTAACGCTTGCGTACTTAACAAGTACGCAGGAATTAACTCTTGCGTACTTGCTAAGTGCGCAAGTCTTACTTCGTGCGTACTTGACAAGTGCGCAGAAACTTTAAGTGCGCAATTTTCAACTCAGAATTATGAAGATTTTCAAGTCAAATAACGAACAAGATAAAAATATTCAATCGGGAGGATTCAAATACAATTCATGAAGGTTAAACATAAAATATTTTTGGCCTTTTCTGAATTAAACTTAAACAATGCATAAACTTAAAATCTTTTTGTTCTTTTCTAGATAGAAATATACAAGTATTCACACAAGCTATTTTTGAACAAAGACACTAGCAGAGGATCATATCAGGCTAATTTTTAGCAAAAATGATACAATATAAACATCAAAGAATATGGGATCATGTCATGTATTACTCTTTATTCTTACGTAATAAGCAAATAAACAAGTAATTCAAGTTGACAATATTATAAGATTTGAAACTATATGCATCTTTGTATCATGTTCTTATGTATTAAGTTATTAATTATAAAATATACAACGTGTACCCCACTTAAATGCTATGATATTTTGCACTATCTCAAGGCATCTAAGATTTTTCCAATGATATTCTTAATTTTCAGAATGAAGTTACATCAATTAGCACAGAAAAATCAAGCAGAATCCATGAGGATTATCAAGAATCATAAGATTCAGAATCGAGTGATTCAATTGTCTTGGTTTCATGTGATTTTCTTCTTTGAATATCGGTATGATGATTCGGGATAAGGAACATGGTGTTTGATTATAAGGTAACGGAATCCAACTTTTATCTGGATTTGATTTCAATGAACCAGGAATGATTCAAGGGTGAATACATGCTCAACGGTTGATGTAGAGACATGTCTTGATTCAATCTCTCCTTGCATACTTGTGAGTATGGGCAGTGAGATGAACCGCATTAATTGTGCTAACAACATAACCCGAAACTGATCTCAAAAGAAAATTATTGCCAAAATCTAACATCCTTTATCTGATAATGATCTTCTGTTCTTTTACACACACACACTTGCAAATATGGGTTCAAATCACAGTTGTAATTTAGATTTAGTTTCCACACTACTAGTGATTCAAAGACGCATACAGCCTACTGACAATTCAAATTACTTGTAAGTAAACAGATTAAAAACATAATAATTTAAACAATTAAGTAAACATGACGCAATCATTTCCCATGAGCAGTCTATGATGGTTAGATCATTTCAGATGTACTATCATTTCCTCGTTTCTCAAGTGAACTTTTGAAATTTTCTCCATTTTCTAATTTTTTTTTATTTTTTTTATTTTTGTAAAGTATTTTAAACTAACAGAACTATACAGAAAAATTTTAAAAGAAATAAAATTTAACTTCCATGAATTGAATTGATTTAAGAAAATTAATTTTTCACTCAGGATTGAACATTCCTATCAAGTTGACAAGATGCTCAAAACGGGACCGATCAAATGCCTTTGTGAAAAGGTCAGCAAGATTGTCATCCGTGTGAACCTTTACAAGTTCAATTAAATGCTTTTCAGCACAATCACGGATGAAATGATGGCGAATTTCAATATGCTTAGTTTTGGAATGTTTCACCGGGTTATTTGTGATGGACATGGTGGCATTGTTGTCAATGAATAAAGGAGTTCCAGTGAAGTTCAAGCCGTAGTCTCGTAATTGCTGCTGAATCCACAATATCTGAGAACAACCGCTAGCTGCAGCAATGTATTCTGCTTCACAAGTTGAGACAGAAACCGTTGACTGCTTCTTGCACTGCCAGGAGACCAGTCTGTCTCCCAAGAATTGACATCCGCCAGAAGTTGACTTTCTGTCAAGGTTACAACCGCCATAATCTGAATCAGTGTAGGCTTTGAAGTCGAATGACTGCTGCTTAGAGTACCAAAGACCCAATCGGGGTTTCCCTTTCAGGTATCTGAAAATCCTCTTCACGGCTATCATATGTGACTCCTTCGGTTGAGACTGAAACCTTGAGCACAAGCATACAGCAAACATAATATCGGGTCTTGAAGCTGTGAGATACATAAGTGATCCGATCATCCCACGGTACAACCTGCTGTCTACATCCTTCCCATCTTTGTCAGGATGCAAACCATGATTGACTGGGATTGGTGTGCCATAAGTAGTGCTATCACTCATCCTGTATTTTGACAGGATGTCTTGCACGTACTTATTTTGATGTAGATAAATGCCATCCTCTCTTTGACTGACTTGCAGACCCAGGAAGAACGACAGTTCACCCATATTGCTCATTTCAAACTTGGACTTCATCACCTTCTCGAATTCCCGACACATCCCTTCATTGGTCGACCCAAAGATGATGTCGTCGACATATACTTGCACAAGTAGAATGTCACCTCCTGCTTTCCTTATGAAGAGAGTCGAGTCAATCTGTCCACGGTCGAAACCATTAGACAGTAAATGCTTTGATAGTGTCTCATACCATGCCCGCGGTGCTTGATGAAGACCATAAAGTGCTTTGTCGAGCTTGTACACTTTATTGATATTATGCGGATCTTCAAAACCGGTAGGTTGAGTGACATAGACTTCTTCATGAACTTTACCATAAAGGAAAGCACTCTTCACATCAAGTTGGTAGACCTTGAAGCCGACATATGTGGCATAAGCCAAGAACAGTCGAATGGCCTCAATTCTAGCAACTGGGGCATATACTTCCGTGTAATCCAAGCCCTCTTGTTGATAAAAACCCTGAACAACCAATCTTGCCTTGTTCTTCACAACTACATGACGATCATCCGTCTTGCATTTGAACACCCATCTTGTTCCAATTGGCTGAAAGCCTTTTGGCAAGTCAACCAAATCCCATACATGCAACTTTTGGAATTGGGACAATTCATCTTGCATCGCCTCAATCCAGCAGTTGTCAGTGAGAGCCTCCTTCACATTCTTCGGCTCTATCTGGGACACGAATGCAGCATGCAGACATGTTTCCATGACACCAGTGTCAAATATCTCTGTGTAAAGACTGGTGTTCTCAGTGATGGTTCTATGACGAGTCTGAACACCGGCATAAGGATCACCAATAATGTTGGTGATTGGATGATTCCTATGCACTCTCGTCTCCGGTACAATTGGTTCTTGAATTTCTGGATCTAAATTTGTGCTCAACTCCCCCATTTCCTGTGTTTTAGCAGAAGAAGATTCAATGTTAATTGGATCAGCTGGAGCTTCATTTCCTACAGTTGTGTTAGGATTGGCTTGAGCGTCATCTCCAACAACATGAACACTTTCACTGTTATCACTGTTATCACTGTCATGAGTTCCAGATGCAGATGCAGCATTGGAATCAGGAGTTATAATTGGTACAGTAGCACGAGTAGAAAAACTGCCGCCATTCAATAGATTATAAACATTTTCGGCGTCTTCTGCAGATAGCTCAGGAAGATTGAAAGACTTGAATAGCGCATCATAATCAAAACCCCAAGCTGGACCTTTTGGTTCTGGTGGAATGCTGTGTTTACTACAATCCACTTCGAACCATTCCTCGACAGTACGAGTTCCTATGTTGTACACTCTCTTGCAGGGCGAATTGGCAACATATCCTAAGAAGATGCCTTCCACCGCTTTCGCATGAAATTTAGATTAACGATCTTTATACTGTAGCAACAAGGAACAAGGACTACCAAAAGGAACTAGGTAATCAAGATTGGGAAGTCGATTGTTGATCAACTCATAACAAGTCTTGTTGTGTCTTTTCACCACCAAAACTCTGTTTAAGACGTGACAAGCTGTATTTACTGCTTCTGTCCAGAAAGTGACAGGAAGCTTTGCATCTGACAGCATAGTCCTTGCAGTCTCAATCAGTGTTCTGTTCTTCCGTTCAGCAACTCCATTCTGCTGAGGCGTGTACGGCGCGCTGAATTCGTGACGGATCCCTTTCTTGAGACAGAAAAGTTCCATCAAATTATTCTTGAACTCAGTTCCGTTGTCACTCCTTATTCTTCTAACTTTCAGCTTGCAAAGAGATTCCAAGCTCAGGATCAAGTATTGAAGAATATCAGTAGTCTCATCTTTTGTACCTAAAAAATGCACCCAAGAAAAACGTGAGAAATCATCAGTTACAACTAGACAGAATGACTTACCTCCAATACTCCTGATACTTATGGGGCCAAACAGATCCATGTGTAATAGCTCCAAAGGGGTATCGATAGAGTTTTGGAGCTTGGGCTTGTGAGACTTCCGTTGCTGTTTGCCCTTTTTACAAGGCATACAGTCATCTGCAACGGTAAATCTCAGCTTAGGAACCCCGGTTACCAAACCGTTTCGGACAAGATGATTCATTTTACGATAAGAAATATGTCCGAGTTTCCTATGCCACAAGATGGAGTCAAGCTCTGTCGCTTTTGTAAGCAAACAAGTAGCAACTGATGAGGTGGTTTTTGCCACGCTCATATCAATCTGATAAGTGTCGTTTGTTCTTGGTGCTCTCATCAGAATCCAGTCATCAGAAACTTTGAAACCGGGTTTGAGAATCAGACATTCTGACTTGTCAAACATCACTGAGTACTCCTTGTCACACATTTGTGAGACACTCAACAGGTTATGCTTCAGCTGCTCGCAGAAGTTGACATTGTCAAAGCTAACACAACCGTTCGAAACCACGCCTTGACACGTGATACTGCCGCCTTTTTCTCCGGCAAAGGCCACATAGCCGCCTCTAAATGGTTTAACGTCTTGAAGCAAGGCCATGTTTCCTGTCATGTGCCGGGAGCATCCACTATCTACATACCAGCGGTTAGAGATAGTACCCTTCGGACGTCCCTGCACGAGTAACAAAAGAATTAGTTAGATTTGGAGACCCAAGCCATTGTGGTCTTGGGTCGTCCATCCTTCTCAAAATAAACTACTTCTTTCAACTCACAGTCATGATGACTGTCCAAAATTGGTGAATCTTTGGAGGAATTGGGAACAGGAGATTGAGAATCTTTAACTTTCTTGTTCCAGGATCTCTTTTGAATCTTAACCAGAACAGGAGACTTTGGTTCAATCACAGCCGGTGAACTTGTGGAAGCTTCACCTGATTGAGCTTTAGTCAGCTGTTCCAGCTTTCTCAACCTCTTATTCCTTCTTCTTCTCTGTGGCTTAAAGAGTCTAGCCACAGGTTTCTCACCAGTGTGTGTACTACCAGATGTAGACACACGAGGTACAGCAGGTTGCTTTACCTTTCTTACAACAGATGGCTTGGCCTCAGATTTGATCTTTGGCTTAGCTATCGGTTGCACTGGTGGTTTCACCACATTTAGCTTTGGTCTGATAGGAGCTTTCACTACTGGCGACTTAGGGATAACAGCTGGTCGTGAAACAACATGCCGTTTCCCTGGGTTCTTAGAAGGACAGTTCACAACAATGTGACCAACCAAGCCACAGTGAAAGCAATTCCTCTTGTCAACATAAGTTCTCATGTAAGGCTCTTTAGTTCTGGCCTTAGAAAACTCACCATTGTGAGAAGGAAGGGTTGGTTTATGAACAGAAGTTTGAACTTTTACAGTTTGATGTTTGGGGGTATAATACTTTTGCAAATTTTCTTTGTAACCCAGCCCATAATGAGACGAAAAAGCCTCTTTCTTAGCTTGGTTAATATTTTTAAAACCCCCGTAAAGCATTCCCTTAAGTTTATCATTTGTTTCAATGATATCAGGTTCAGTTAAAATGCAATTATCACCATTAGTGATAATGTTTTTCTGGACTTTCTGTTCAGTCAACAACTCCTTAGATACTACTCCTTCAGGGCAAGTGTTAACCGACCCATCCTCAGAAGCAGTAACATACTCCTCACTAGATGTGGAGTTAGACTTACTTGAGGATTCATCCTTTTTAGGGGAATCATCCTTATCAGAGGGCTCATCTAGACAAGTGAGATCAATGTCTATCAAGCTATTGACAAACTGCCCACTTATTGGTGGAGGAATGGCATTGGTACCAAGTCCTAGGCCATTCATTTTTCTCACCACGGATTCGTAGTGTTCCACCACGAAGCGAGAGTTTTTCAATTTCTCGTTAGTGCATTTGAGCTGCAAGATCTCATTTTGCAGTTTGTTAATTTCATTGTTCTTCTTTTCCAAAGCCCTATACGCAATGTCCAAATGAACCTGTTGGTCGCTTATTTTTAAAGAATAGTCTTGTTTTTCGTTCTGTAGCATTTCAACTGATTCTTTAAAACGTGATTCATTCATTTTGTAATTTTTAGCTGCCAACTTTAGGGGTCCGATTATGTCTTGGAGATCATAAATTTCATTTTTTAGCCCTAGACATTTAGAACAAGAAACAACAGAGAAAGGGTTAGAATCTACCTCAGATGATGAACTTTGTCCTTCTCCAATTGCCATGAGAGCGACAGCAGTGGTAGACTCCTTTTCATCAGCTACAGAAGCTTCCTCTTCTTCAGATTCAGAAGATTCCTCTCCTTCAGATTCATAAGATTCCTCTTCTTCAGCTTCCTTCCTCTCGGCCTCCTTCCTCTCGGCCTCCATCAGCTCCATGATTTCTGCCATGAGACCAACCTGTGCTTGAGCAATGATGGCGTCTTCTAGATGCACACCCCAATCAAAATTTTCGTCATTCTGTGCGACCAGTGCATTGGACTGATTACTTTGGGTATGATTGTGGTGACTTTGGTTGTTTTGGCCATGGCTGTTTCCCTGACTAGGTCTGGTAAAGCCAGAGGCAGGTGCTCTGTCCTTTTGACATTCACGAGCAAAGTGTCCATAGTTTTGACACTTGTAGCACTTGGCCTTGGATTTGTCAAATCCAACCTTGGCATTAGAATGCCCGCCAATATACTTTCTTCCTGTTCTGTTCAGGAAACGCTTGGCCCTCCTCAGTAACATGGCTATATTCCACTGAATATCCATGTCTTCAATATCATCAGGATCCACTTGATTGAAGTCCTCTTCAATAGTCTCAGGATCCGTTAGCTTTCCACCAATGAAATTCTCATATGCCAGCATGCAAGATGAGAATAGTGCTACATGATCTTCAGCTATCTTGGCAATAGCTGACTGGTTGGCTGAGCACGTATTCTGAGGAGTCTTTGAGTTTTGTTGATTTTGTTGATGAGATCCAAACCCTGATCCTGATGCATAACATGCATGACCACCACAACCATTAGAGTGGTCTTCTTCAATGGAATTCCCAGTAAAGAGTGCAATCCCAGAGCCGGAAGACATTGACGTGGAAGTCGTCCCGTGATACATGGAAGGGTCCTGTATCTGAGGTCTTCCAGAATTCTCCCTTTTTATAAGATTCATGTTATGAGCCTGAATCTTACCGACTGCCTCATCTACTGTCATCTCGTAGAACTTTGAACTTTCCCTCATCAGGGTTGTATACATCTCATATCTCGGTGGCAGAGCATCCAAAAACTTTTCCACCATTTCCTCTTCTGGATATTTAAGCTCAAACGATTTCAACTCCGTTTGTAGGTGATAGAATCTAGAGATAAGATCATCTAAAGATTCATTTTCTATAAATCTGAAGCACTCGTATTGCTTCCGGAGCAGATCCCTCTTGCTTTTCTTGATGTCACTATTTCCTTCGAATCTTTTCTGTAAAGCTTTCCAAAGATCCTTAGAAGATTCATATCCTCGGAAACTGTGGAACAAATCCCGAGTTAATGACATAGTGATTGAACCCAATGCCTTCTTCTCTCGATCATAAATTTTCTTTTCTTCTGCATCCAGCTTAGAGATAGGCTTAGGTACGTTTTCATCAAGATACAAGTGGGTTGGATGCTTATATCCCTCAAGAATAGGTATCCATAACGATGAATCGGTGTATGAAATATAGTGCTCAAAGCGGGCTTTCCAATTGGAATAATCGTTTACATTGAGCAACTTGGGAGGTTTCTGTGGAGTACCGATTTCATTATCATAATTTAACATACTACTAAGGTTCTGAAGGTTTGACATGGTGAACACTTGGTCAAAAATCAGAAAAGTCAGTAGCTATTGCGCACTTAGGATTGGCCTTGCGCACTTATGAATGGTCTTGCGTATTTAATATTTGCCCTTGCGTACTTGTAAGTACGCAGGAGTAAATTGTTAAGTACACAGGATAAGTCTTAAGTTCGCAGTTCAGTCTTGCGTACTTGTAAGTACGCAGGAGATAACTCTTGCGTATTTAGCAAGTTCGCAGAAAACTGTACTTTTTGCCAAAAATGGTCAGTACGCAGGACACCTTTTCAGCAACTCCCACCAAACTTTTCCGGTGACCTGAAACTCGCCGGAGTTGGTAAAAAATGGTCTGATGATCAATGCAATTGAGTCAAAGGGTCAGAAACAAGTTTCTAACCAACCTATGATGCTCAAAACACACAAATACACAACAAAAATCGGTTTTTGAGAGATTTTTGCTTCTAAAAAAGTGCTCAAGAGCTACCCCTTTTTTATCACAAAAATCAACAAAATAACCTCTCTTTGCTTGTAAAACTCAGTAAAAACGTCTCCAAACTCACTTACAACACTCGAATTCAAGAGCAATGCTCTAATACCACTTGTAGGTCCCTCGGGTGTGGTGGATCGTCACATGCAAGTGGTCTACTAGTCGGACCGGGTGCGGAATACCCGTGACTAGGTGGAGAGTCTAACTGAACAAAGTAAACCGAACACAAGAGTCACAATAATGGTTCTTTGTATTATAAACACTCGACGGTTACAGAGAGAATATAAGCTGCGTACTTAGCAAAACTGAGTTCGTATGAACAAATGGTTCTGCGTACTTAGCTTCTGTGAACCTATCCTATTTATACTGACCTGATTCCTACGCACTTAGCAAGTGCGCAGGACCAATTACTCCTGCGTACTTAACAAGTACGCATAGGTATTCCTGCGTACTTACTAAGTACGCAGGAGCATTCTCCTGCGCACATACAAGTGCGCAAAACACTTAGAAGAAATCAACAAAACATTAAGTAAAAGTAAATACAACTCGATAAACTTTTACATAATGACTCTTACATACAAAGACAAAATACAGACATTAGACATACAAACCTAGACTCTATCCAGAGTGTTGTCACAGGAAAGTGCATCAACAGAAATCACGAACAAAATCACTCGGAAATCGATGAAACAGTAACACCTAGTCAATGAAACAGTGTTCCGAGATTTTGATGCAAAAAAACTTCGAAATACCACACAAATCACCTAGAATCGATCACAAAACCTGATAATACTAAAAATCTCAAGAGCATAAAGCTCTGATACCAATTGTAGGTCCAGATTTCACTTAGAAATCACAAATGATAGATTACCCACCCACACTGGCGAAAACAGTGTGTGTGGTGGTGAAACAGAGGATAGAAACAGATTTTGGTGAAGATAACAGGCTAAACACACTCACAATCAACACAAATTTGATATGAAAATGTAAGAACAGTGCAAAAACTGAAAATGCAGATTGTATTGATTGAAGAACAGTGAAAAAGAAGGTTCAGGGTTACAGCCGCTACTCACACCCTAAACATTCTCTAACTAGGCTATTTATAGTAGTTGATAGGTATCGAAACTATTTCAACTGAAACTACTAGTTTCGGTTGAACATTTACAAATGCTTAACAGTTTCGATTGAACAAATCTCAATCGAAATTAAGTAGTTTCAATGACCCAGACTTAGTCTAATAAAGCAGTAAATTACATAAACAAGAATTACAATACTGAAATGAAAAATAAGTAAAAACAAAGTAACATTATTCAAAATACACTGATGTTATCAGCTTAAATAAATCTAACTCTACATTTATAGTTACAGCCATACCTCCATTCATCAGTAGAGTCATCATTCCGGTTATCCCTAACTTTTTTGTCTTTTTCTCTAGCCTTTCCCCCGGCGCTTCTTTATTTTCCGTTTCAACCTCTTTCATTGCATATTTTAGGGTCGTAGGCAATGTGGCTCTCAGAATTACAGGCACCTACTCATCGAGAGCATCCTGAACTTCCGGTTCCAAAGTCGGTTTCTCATAGTATTTAGCACTTGGGTTAGTCGCAATATTTTTGTTTGCATTTCCTTCTGCTCTATGGGATTCGTGTTGTAAGGTCCGGATTCTTGAGGATCTTCAATCAATGATTTCAACAGCGTGTTGAACCTGGCGGAAACAGACTCGACACGTGACTTGTAGGCATAATCAAAGAGGACGAGACACAATTCAACAATCAAATGACTCGTATATTGATAAAATCACTGAATACACAATACAGATCGTTCAACAACTTGTCTAAACTGTCTCTCTCGTTCAACCTGAATACTGTTACAAACACATTTATTTATACTAAAACAGAAAGTATTCGGTGGGCCTGGGCCTGGACCACATACTTCAAGTATGCGGCCGCATACTTCAAGTATGCTGCCTGATCGCATACTTCAAGTATGCGGCCGCATACTTCAAGTATGCTGCCCAAACCGCATACTTCAAGTATGTTGTCGACACTGAAGTATGCTGCCACATGAAGTATGCTGCTGCATAATTTCTTGCTTCTTCCAATCTTCATCTTCTGAACTTCTGAATAACTTGGTGATTCTTTGATTGCGTCAGCTTATTATATTTTTGGTCCTTACAATCTCCCCTTAGGCTGATGCATTCAAAGCAGTCTTCAAATTTCAAAATTGACTGAATGATCACCGCCTCTTGCAATAACTTCTTTCCCATAGCCATTCCCAAAACCTTCACGAATGACTTTGCGGTTGTTGAGGCTGTTGTTTTGTTCACTTGCTTTCGTTCTTTTCTTTGAAGTTTGATCCACCCAGAGATCATTATCAGCATCATTAAAATCATCATTTTGTTGAGAATAGTTGTTAGGAGGAGGATTCCCAATAGCCTTTCTCTTTTGCAATCACTTTTATGATGTTTGTTGATCGGTACTTTCTCTCTGTCACTTTCGGTTTCTAAAGAGTCAACAACTTCTTGTGCTTTTCGGCATTGATGACACTTGGTGCAACAAGTTGATCTGTTCTTCGTCATCCCTTTTATAAGGAATGTTATCTTGTTGCTCCTGAAAGTTCACTCAAATACAAGTATGTGCAAAATGCATGTATGCTCAAACTTATAATATTATGAAACTTTCCAATTTTCAATAAAACCTCATTTGTTTATAAAGCCTCTTTGTCATGATTATTGAATCAAACAAGAACGGTCAATTTTGATACTTATGAAATACACACAAAGATAAAATTTGTTCTTTTCAATATATCGGTCTGCCTTGAAACAATAGAACACAATAATTTTGAGAGAAACTCTGTTATGGGATCATATCATTCTAGGGCATACTAAACTATTCTTATCAGCCGCTCATTTTATTAGACAGGTCTTGATGATTGTCAATATATAGTATCCTTCTAAACTCAAGCCTTTATATTTTAATTGACAAGCAAGCAATGAATGAATTTATCATGTTTTGTGGGTAATAGTTATTCAAGACTTAGTGGGTCCCACACTTATATCTTAGAAACCTGCATTTATTTTAGTGTGTATTAGATGAGTTTTTGATGAACTGAATGGACCCCATAACTTATCGGATAAACCTTCCCTTCCTCATGATCTTTTGAGCACCTAAAAATAACTAAAAGAGCATAACTAGCACGGGTCTATGAACTGTTCAGGAAATCTCTGACAAATTTGATTAAGAACATAGCACGACGGACTTACATATTCAGAAATAGTAAATGTTCAGGTTCATAGCACTACAGACTTACATGCCTTGATAAGAGATTCCTTCTCAGTCACACATTCCCAAAAAGAAAAATATTTGCAAGTATTTATTAATATGTACGTCTTTAGACATATCTTTTTGAATTTTCCTATAGCACGACATTAACATTGCGTGTCTTTTTGCTCAAATTTATGCTTTGCAGAGTAGCTTTGCACTTTCATTGAGTGTCTTTTCACCTAATGCATGTCTTTTATTTATATACATATATATACAGACTTGTATCAAGTCAGCTCACAACCCCTTTGTGAAGGGTCTCGGCTCGTGCAATCCAGAGATAGTATGTTCATCCACAGTTCATCAACCTTTATGTGTAAGTGTTCAATTATTAACAAGAAATAAATATTCTACCAATCTATGAGATGTTCCCCACTAAAGTAATGACTTTTATGTTTAAGTGAAACACTATCATGCTGTCCTTTCAGTTTTAGCAGATCCTATCAACATATCACCCTATGAGCCTGACCTTTTCAACTACAGACCTTACATAAGATGATCCAACATCTAGAATGATGTACTATCATTTCCCACTAGACAGAGTTCTCAGATTTTCTCAATAGAACGACTTATTTAAGAACCACAATTTTTTATTTTTTTTGTATTTTTCTAATTTTTATTTAAAGATGAAACTAAAAAGTTAAACCGAAAATCTTTTTGGCGTTTTTAGGAAATTTCTCCCCCAAAACTTTTGCTTTTATACAACTAATAAACAAAACAAAATTTGTATCCTAAGAAAAATATTTTTGGTGATCGAACTTGTGACTCGTTAATCGAAGCAGAACATTTTGAAACACTGAACCAGAAAAGTGAATCTGGTCAGATCAAAGGATTTTGTAAAAAAAACATTTTAAACATTATTGTCATCCTCAAAGTAAAGAGTACCATTATTGATCGTACCTTTCATGCTGATCTTACCTCCTTTATCTCATGCAAAGGAAACATACCCTATATTAAAGTGTTTGATATCAAGCAGTAGAGAGATGTTCCACATTATGTGTCTGGAACAACCACTATCAACGTACCATAGATTGTTGACCGTCCTCCTTAGATGTTCCTGCATGATTCAAGCAAGTTAGTTAGACATAGGGACCCAAGCCATAGTGGTCCTGGGTACTCTCAAAGCATCAATGTAAGATACTTCCTGTAAGCACATATCCTTATTGTTCTCTAACACTGATGATTCAACTACTTTTGATTTAGTTTTCCAAAATGATGTAGGTTTAACAAACTTTTTAGTTGCTTGAGGAGTACCAATTTTAGGTTTCTCTTCCTGTTTAGGTTTTTTACATTGCTTCTTTTCACGAAAAACCTTTTGTTTGTTCTTAGCAGCATTCCAATCACCACCGGAAGGCTTAAATTTGGGATGCTTATTCTTCATCGCCTTAAGTTTTTCAACCTTCATTGGCTTAGAATAATGCTTTTCCCTTGGTGTAGCCCTCTGATTTTTCATATAATAGGGCTCATAAGGACGATGTATGCAGTTTCTTGCAATGTGACCAGCTTTGCCACATGTGTAGCATGTCCGTTTCCTAGAATATGGAGCATATCCTGATATGTCGAACCATGATGATGACTGCTGAGGAGAGTCTGTGAAGTTAGGTGCATTTTCACAGTTCCTAGAAAACCTTTTATCAAACACTTGGACATCATATCTATCACAATTTCTATGATTCGATCTAAAACAATTCCTATCAAAATTTTTAACATTTTGCTCAAAAACATGATGATGATTATCAAATTTTGAATAAAGTTCATTTTTGGTAAATCGTTGAGGCAATTGTTTAGAATTTGACTGACTTGTAGATGGTTTGCTACTTTCTCTATTAAGGGAACGGTTTTTATTTTTGACAAACTGATGATTTTTACAGTTGGCAATTTGTTTTTCTTCCCTTTCTAAAGTACCACTTTTAACAAATGTGGATTTCAAACTCCCTTTCAACTTATTCCCTTTTGAAAAAGTACCATTTTGAAAACAAGACGATTTGTTTTTAAATGACGCAGACTTAGACAAAAAACGTGACCATCCTCCTCATCATTACTCCCATATTCCTCCACTATGCCCTCAACTAATCCTGTTGCTGCACAAGAATTAGATTGGTTAGTAATGTTCACGCATTCGAATACAGGACTAACAGTCACAGGCATTGACTGCTTGGATGATGAAGGTTGATTCGGCTTACGACCCACACCATATTCCATTTCAACGTCTTCATGTTGATCACCGGGCCTTGAGGTAAACTTTCCATTGAATGGATGTTCAACAACATGATAACCAATCCCCGTATTCCCTTTCTTTCTGACTTAGGAATCTATCATGTCATACACCACTGATTGAGAGTGTTCAATTTTCTCGATTGTTAGTTTGGTGTTTGCCAATTGAGTCACAACATCATTTAATTTTAAGCTAAGGTCTTCTATCCGTTTTAATGCATCACAATAAAGACATTCCTTATTGCTATAATCCATTTCAAGTTTTGAAAAATCATTTTTGCTTGCTTCAATTGTATCTTTGAAAACCTTTTCTAATCGTTTGTGTTCTAAATTGGAATATCTAAGCTTTGATATTTCTTGATTTAATATATCGTTATCATGTTTGTAACGATTGACTTTCTCACTACAAATAGCAGAGCAAAGATCTTTGATTACCTCAGTGTCGGTGACCTCAACCACGACGACATGATGTTGTTTCACTTCAAATTTTGAACTTTATCACTCATGTCCTGCTGGCTCACAAGTGTCTTTGATTCACATGAAGAAGATGTACCAGCTCCAGCAATTTCAGAAATATCTATTGAACTGATATGATTAAGAGGGCACTGTTTATCATCCATATCATAAGAGTATAAAATAGAGATCAACTCACTCAAGGATGTCTGATACATATCCTTGGTTTTCTTGATGGCAGTGCAGTTGAAGTTCCAGTTTATTGGTAAAGAGTTCAGCAACCTTTTGTTGATTTCTACCTTTGTCAACTCTATTTCAGCACTCTTCATCTCCGTCATCAAGTGGGTGAATCTGTTAATCTGAGCTTCCAAATTTTCACCTCTAACATGATTGAATATATTAAACTCTTGCTTCAGCATCTCCTTTCTAATTTCTCCCATGTCACAAGTTCACATAACAAAAATTATTAACACCCGATGACGAGTACTTTGAAAAATCGCAAACTTTGAAAAACCCGCGAACTTTGAAAACCGTATACTTCAAATACCGTAAACTTGTGAACACCGCAAAATTTGGAACACCGCAAACTTTGGAATACTGCAAACTTGGGAACACCGCAAACTTGAGTGACCACAAACTTGAATGACCACAAACTTTGGTGACCGCAAACTTGAGTGACACCACAAACTTTGGTGACACCGCAAACTTGAGTGACACCGTAAACTTTGAGTGACCGCAAACTTTGAGTGACACTGCAAACTTTGAGTGTCCGCAAAATTTGAGTGACACCGCAAACTTTGAGTGACACCGCAAACTTTGAGTGACCGCAAACTTGGAGACCGCAACCTTTGTTGACCACAGGCTTCACAGCCGCAAACCTCAAACATCCGCAAACTTGCAGATTATGAAATTAATAGCAAAATACTTCGATTTTCAGGCCAATTATCCACTGACTGGGCCGCAAACTTCAATAATAGTGACGGAAACACAATTCTGAGTCCTGTCACTGTCCAGAAACTCTCCAAAAAGCACAAGCCAGTTTAAACAAATGCTAAAACAGTAATTTTGATACCTCACGAGTCAAAGAAATTCGTTGCAAGCTTCACAAATGAGCGCTAAGGCTCTGATACCAATTGTAAGGTCCGGATTCTTGAGGATCTTCAATCAACGATTTCAACAGCGTGTTAAACCTGGTGGAAACAGACTCGACACGTGACTTGTAGGCATAATCAAATAGAACGAGACACAATTCAACAATCAAACGACTCGTATGTTGATAAAATCACTGAATACACAATACAGATCGTTCGAAAACTCATCTAAACTGTCTCTCTCGTCCAACCTGAATACTGTTACAAATACATCTATTTATATTAAAACAGAAAGTATTCGTTGGGCCTGGGCCTGGACCGCATACTTCAAGTATGCTGCCCAAACCGCATACTTCAAGTATGCTGCCGACACTGAAGTATGCTGCCACATGAAGTATGTCGCTGCATAATTTCTTGCTTCTTCCAATCTTCATCTTCTGAACTTCTGAACTTGGTGATTCTTTGATTACGTCAGCCTATTATATTTTTGGTCCTTACTCGTGTGCTTCGATTGAAGGTTCGCTTTGCACCGATGGTGCACGATCGGCTGAGCGTCTGCCCCTCTGACCGGTACGTCCTGTTTGCGCTCCTCTAGCCATGAATAGTTCTATCTGCAAAAAGGGAAACCGCTCTTACCATCTTGATAGGTCATTATTTAGAACACCTCGAGTACTATAAATTACTATTTACAGAGACCGATATGAAATTACTAATTTACTTATGTAGAGTCATGTTTTATTTAAGCTGATAACATCAATGTATTTTGAACAATGTTATTTTAGTTTCCTTATTTGTAATTTCAGTATTGTAATTTTCTGTTTTTGTCTAAGTCTGGGCTATCTTCAATCGAAACTAGTAGTTTCGATAGATAGTAAGTTTCGACAGGTCTGTTCTATCACTTGTAAATGCTCAACCGAAATTATTAGTTTCGGTTGGCATAGTTTCGATACCTGTTGGCTTACTATAAATATCCTAATTTGAGAATGTTTATGGTGTGAGTAGCGAATGTAACCCTAAATTCTCTCTTTCATTATTCTTGAAGAATCAATGCAATTTGCACTTGCTTAATGCATTGTACTTACATTTTCATATTTGTTTGGATTGATTCTGAGTGTGGTTAGCTTGTTATCTTCACCAAATCTGTTTCTCTCCTCTGTTTCACCACCATACACACAGATTCCGCCTGCGTGTGTGTAATCGATCTGTTTTGTGATTTTTGATTGAAATCTGGACCTACAATTACTCGGGTTCTGAACATTTCTCATCAGGAGTAACATTCGTATTTCACCTTCTTACTCCTTATCTTAAAGGCATTTAATGACTACTATCTATGTTTACTACTAGTACTAAAGCCATTATCGTTTTACAGTCATTGTTTACCTTTGTGGCGTGGCTGGCGTAGTTGCTATCCGAACTTACTTTCCTGCTTTGGTCCCATTCACAGTTTGAGTTCAGACACTTAGGATGTCTGAATCTCTCAAATTATTGTTCTGATACCAACTTGTTAGGCCCCGTTTGCTGGAAAACCTCACTTGTTAGATTTACCCATAAACATATACCTCAATATTAGAATCTCATAAAATTAAAACATTCATGCAGCGGAAATACGTTATTAAGTTCAAACATAAAATTGTCAACCAATTAAAACTTTAAACATCATTTCAAATAACATCATCCATAAACACAGATCGGAAAGTCAGTCTCGAGTCGAGCAGCTATTCGCCTATCCAGCCAGCCCATGATCATCATGTTGGTTTCTTTTCTTTATCACTTGAGATGCATACTAAAAGTTAACTAACGTCGGTGAGTTCTAGATTAATCATTCAAGTAATCATCATACGTTTCGGTCATTTAACATCTTTAAACATAATGTACTTATGTAAACATAGAGCGTGTTCATATGGTTAAGCACTTAGTTACATATGACGTCGTCTTTACTTTAAGTGCCATATTAAACTTAATGCGTATTCATATAGTTTAAGTACATTAGTTTCATACATCAGTCTATCGTCATAGATCGTTTCATCCGTTTACCGAAGTAGTTGTTTAGTCATCTGTTTGCCGAAGTAACTGTTTCATCTGTCCTACTATCGTAGATCCGTTTACATATGGGCCTACCAACGTAGCTGTCTACCACACACGGTGTAACATTCTGTACATCCGTCTACCGTCGTAGCCGTTTTATCCATCTACCGTAGTAATCCGTTTTACATCCTTTTACCGAAGTAACCGTTTCATCCGTCCTACCGTCGTAGCCCGTTTCGTCCATCTACTGGAGTAGTCGTTTTGTCTGTCTACCGAAGTAGCTGTTTCCTCTGTCTACCGAGGCAGTTGTTGCATAATCACGTTACTATTGTACTACATGTATCGTTCTTTACATATTTAGCATACGTTTGTCACTTGGACAACCGTTTCATCATTTACTTTAGTGGTGATCAAAAAACCGAAATAACCGAAAAAACTGACCCAAACTAAAACCGACAGTTTTGGTTTTGTATTTTTTGAAAACCAACAATTACGGTTTGGTTTTGGTTTTTTATCTTTTGAAAACCTAAAAACCGAACCAACCGTGCATATACATATATCCTTTAATTATATATTGTGTGCATTCACGTTTCATAATATATAGTATATTATGTTGGTTGCTTGTATATTAAAAGTACATACCTATTTGTGTTAAACGTATTTGCATTAATAGTAGGTTATTATTTATATTTATTTAATTTATAGATTATAATTTTTATTTTTTATGTTGGGTATTTTTTAAGAAAAACTAATAGTTTTTGTAGTCTAAAATATTTAGGCCCAATTGTGTGATAACCATTAGTTAATAAAAAAAATTAGACCCAAAATTTTAAACCCAAATTCATTATTTTGGTTATTTTTCTTTTACCCCTAAAAAAATCAAACCCATTTGGTTTTAAAACCAAACCGAACTTTTGGTTTTTTGGTTTGGTTTTACCCCAAACTGAACCATGCACACCCCTAATTTACTTTGTTGGCACGTTTACACGTTTTGCCCCTTTTATACTTTAACTATGATGACCCGTTATACGTAAGCCCTTTGTAATTTATATCATTCGTATTGGCACATTGGCACACATCATCATACATTTAGGCAAGTAATTTATACTTAGCCTAAATATCATACTTTACTGTTTAGTATGTTTAGCCATAAAAAAAGTTACATCGTTAGAGTATGCACCCCCAACCCAAAATCATAGACAAAGGAGGACTTAGAACTCACCTGGTTGTCGGTTTACTGTTTGTATTTAGTATACTTCGACTAGACAAGTGCTACGTGATCTGTACGAATTCAATACGTGAAATCAGTTAACATGCGTTAGTGTCGCCTATAAATTGAATTCAATACTTTAGACAACAATTTGCTTTATGATAAGTTATCAATTTATAATTTATGGTTTTAAGAATACATAATTACACTAATATTATTTTTATAATAGTTTTTACATATATTTTAATTATTTTATCAATTATAAATTTTAAATTAAATTAAATAAATGAAAGAAATGTGGGCTGTGGGCAAATAGTTATTTCATTGCCAAACCAAAAGCAAAAGCATTTGTGAACATGTGCAAATGTGCAATGTCACCTTTATGTCTCCGCACTACTAACTATTTCTTTCTCTCTTTCCTTTTTAATAAATTGTTTTCAATATGTTTAATTCGTCAAAGATCTTATTTATTTATAGAGAGACAAGTTTCATGTTATGTCAAATAATTTACATATAAAATATAGTTTATCTTATAAATATTTGAATTCAATTCACAGGGCATTATAACCCTAGTACATTTGAATTGGAATGTACAGTGCTTTTGACCCATTGGTCCACGTGGTCTTTTTTTTTTCTAATTTATGTTTTCACCCCCTTCTACTTATATATAATATACCATTTTAATCCGTTTGATTTTCTATTAATATCGTTTTTCTATAACAGTTTCGTTCGTTAATTTATTAAAAAAATGAAATGCGCGGCTCAATTTAGTTTTTTTTTTTTGTGAATGTTCCGGTATAATTTCTTTAAACGGAGTTGTATATAAAATCGAATTTTTTTTTCGTATCGTAGGCTATAGCGAGCGATGTTAACGTTTCGTAACCGTGACAAACTCAACCGCTTATGAGCTAACAACATTGTTGCCAGTGTTTTTGTATTATTGTAACCGATATCGATTCTCGCTTTTATGGTTTTTGACAAACCAAACCAACGTCATGCAGGAAAAAACGATCACGCTCCCGCCGCGAAGCGCGGATACAATTACTAGTTGTATACATTCACGATTTATTATGTTGTCTTGTAAAAGAATATTTTACTACTTATTTATCAATAATAATTATTAATATTGATAACATGGGTTGTGACCTAAACAATTTTCAACTTTATGTTGTCTTGTAAAAGAATATTTTACTACTTATTTATCAATAATTATAAAGAAACCTTTACGCTGTGTTCCCAAGACTTATTTAAGGAAGGAAAAGAAGGGAAGGGGGAATGGAACTCTTGTTCCAGAGTTTTTTTTTTAGGAGGGAAAAGAAAGGAAATGAGAGAAAGGGTATTCCATAGTTTTTTTAGGAGGAAAATGAAGGGATTGGAAGGAAAAACTAAGCTTATCTTCATCCTCTCAAATTAGAGAGATTTGGAGATAAAGGAAAGGAAAAGAAAAGAAAAGAGAGGAAAAGAAGACTTTTTTTTATTTTCTCTCCTCTAGTAAACTCGGAAACACAACGTTAAAGAACAAGGTCTTTGGTATAGTAAGTTGTAAGTTATTATAAATTAACCACAAAACTTCTATAACTTGTAAAGTAGGCTCAAATTTCATCCTTTTTCTTCTTCTTTTTTGTGTTGTTTTTTAAAGAAATTTATTTAAATACCTTTAAAGTACAAGATCTTAGGTATAGTATAATTTTAAGTCATTATAAATTAACCACTAAACTTTTATAATTTACAAATTAGCCTCAAACTTCATCCTTTTTTTTTCTTCTTTTTTGTGTTGTTTTTTAAAGAAATTTAAATTTCATTCTTTAATTTGAAGTTTATTTCTTTTATTGAAATGATTTTTCCTTTTCCTTTTCATTTTTTATAGTTTAACTTAAAATGTTTAACGAAACAGTTTTTAATAACTTTTTAGATGATTTTTTCCCTATTATAATCTAACTAAAATTCAATTAAAAAAATGAACCGCACACGTTTTTGGCATGTCACGACTATATATTTTTTTGTTTCCTATTTTCGTTGCTATAGTGGGTGCATAGAAAGTGATCTAGCATTTAGGTTTTTCATATACGTGTTTTGATATGTGGGATGGTGATAAAATCTACGTCGCAACGCATGTCGAGATTGAGAGAATACTAGCCCGCCGCAATGCGCGGGCTTATAATCAACTAGTAATTATTAATATTGATAACATGGGTTGTGACCTAAACAATTTTCAACTTTGGCATGTTAAATGGTACTTTAAATGTTTAATAATTAACAATATATTATATTGAATTATGTGTCAAAATTAATAATCAGGTTTCTTTAATTTAAAGAAATATAATTAAAATTTTAATTTGTTAAAGGTCAATATTGAAACCAGTATTATTATTATTTATCTATCGGATTGAATCAAATATGCTTTAAAATAAAAATAAACTGAGTTGAAGGTTTGACGACCTTTACCTAATATTAAAATGGGTGAGGGGTAACCCCACATCCTATTACAAAATACACTCTCCGTGATTGATTTGATTGATGTTTGGTTTTCTTAATAAAAAAAATATCTAAATGGGCGTTTAAAGCAGGTGTTATCGTCTAAATCCTTGTTTAAAGTCGTTTTAAATAGGGCGTTTAAAAAAGGGTGCCACCATTTAAACTCACGTTTGAAGGTTGTTTCACTTTTTAAACCCCTATAAATATAGCATGTATGAGGTACATTTAGCATAACTCTATTAAATCTATTAAAATACTTTAAAACATCTTAAAATCATTAGGTTAGAAAAACTTAATAAATACCTTATTTACAAAACTTAATATTAATTTAAAAAAAAGTATACAAAAGTGTCGATGTCACATTCCAATCCAACATATTTTAACTTGTACATGAATTACTCGTTTTATACTCTTAGTCAATATACAAAACTTGGATCAAAACGAGTTATTTTCATATAAATACGAACTTCTAAAAACTATTCTGTAACAAATACAACTCTTAAATTTTTTTATAAAAGAAATACAACTCTAGTTACTTTTTTAAAAGTTCAGCATAGTAAGTTATTATTTTGCATAATTGTATTTTTTTTTTGAAAGAATGTTATATCAAACCTAGATTATCTATAAGTTCATCTTCATCGTCATTGATTCATGGGGAACACCTTTACGATCACCCCTTCTCTCCTCTCTCTCTCACAAAGCTTCATGGGAGGCGTCATTTCTCACGACACAACCCATCCCTCTTTCCACCACGTTCACTACCTTGTCTTTGTTCTCTCCTCATGGACTCCACGAACGGGTGGATTTTAGATGATCTAAAAGAAAACTAATTAAAAAAATGCATCCTCAAAAGCTATGAGAAAATCCTTAAAATTTCATGAGAATTGATGACTGAAATCAAAGTCAAAATAAGCACGCTAAATATCTTATTAGAAAATGTCATGATTCTTTTATTATGAACATAAATGTTAAATACTTGGGTCCGTCTCAGTGTCTCACACGCCCCCAATTAATTTGTATGAATCTAGCCACACCTACAAAAAAAAAAAAGATTATTTTTATATTAATATAAAATTATTTTAATAATTTACTGAGAATGGTTTTAAAGTTTTTTAATTGCAGACTTTTATTAATAAGACTAGCAAGGTGCTAGAAAATACGCGTTACAAAACAGTGTGTCGATAACTACAATACATGAATACATCACGAACTTCAATCTAGGAGATTCATTTTCACTCTATTTTTTACGCATAGAAATAACTATAAACGATTTTATCTCCTCCGTTATTTCTTCTGGGTGATGGTTTTTTATCCATAGAAATAAATGCGTACGATTAGATATGATTCTGCTCTTTAGTATTCGATAAGATATGAAATTCAGTTCATAAATAGATGAAATGCGATGAATATTATTGTTTCAAAGTTTTACATATTATGAACTAGGTTAGAAACCCAGTGTATTACACGGGTTGAATAAATACAATGTTATATACTTAGTAATAAAGATTTAGACATTACATATTTATGATATATTAAATAGTTTTTTAATATAAATTTTACGAACGTTATATAGTTATTTCTTAAAAAATGTTTTATAAAAAAGAATGAAAGAAATGTTTAATTTATAAAAATGTTTATGAACAAACCTTTGTTTTAAATAAAAAACGTTTTATAAAAAGAAATATATAAATCATTATTATTTAATACAAGAGAGGCGGAAAATAAAAAATTATAAAAACAATTAAAGAAATTTATATAATTAATAGGAGAGAGAGGCGGGAAAAAAAAAGTTTTGGATGCATAGGAGAATGACATGTGGCACCAAAAACCTTTATTTATTAGTATGTATAGATAGTCTGTGAATTTGTATGCAGACTTAGGAATAGAATAGTACTTCGTATTTGACTAGAATTCTCTAATATTCGTGTGATTGCTTTCAGATTAAATTATTTTGTTGGTATACAGAAATATTCAACCATGTAAGAATCGGAGATTCAAATTGTAAGGATTTTCGTGTGTTTAAAGCTGACCAAATTGAATTATATTTATAGGGGTGAACCGATGCAATAAAAATCATGACTGTAGGCTGAAGCCGGTACAATCGTTAGAAAGTTTCCTTAACCGCTGCTTCAATTTGGTCCAGATGGTCAAGTTAGGTCCGAATGACCAAGTACTCTGGAAGACCAAATTTGCTACCGATCATTAATCATTTTCAAAGATTAATTTTAAGCAGCTTTTAGCAATTTTCCACTTCTGAATCAATTTCTAGCCAGGGGCATTGCCCCTTAGACCCCACTACGGACCGCCGCCCCTACGACCATGCTAACCAGGACGCTGCTTCCAGACCCCGTTGTTCAGTGGACTTAGCCCTCTTGAAACAACAATGTGTTTTTAGCACCGGGAAACATAAGATTCTTAAATAAGTGTGCATTCTACACTTACCAACTTGTTTGATGTTTATTTTTTACTTCTTATTTGGTCATTAAGTAAATCCAATCACATAAAATAGTTAGATGACCCTAAAATCACCAGCACAGACTAGCAACATTCTTTTATTTTCACTTGATTACAACTAGTGTGACGTTTCTGTTCAGTTGTACTGTGGTTTTTGGTCCATAAAAGCGTGAAGTTCATAATCGTTATGCATGTTGCGTTTTCTGTTGATTATATTTGAGAACAACTTGTGAAGTATTGCTTTCTGCTAATTAGTTTTTATAATGTACCAAAGTGTGTTTATTGTCTTCATATCTAATGTTATGCCAGTTTGCCTATTCAAATCAACCTTCTGTTAAACATCGTTGTTCATTAGCGATAGTCGCCATCAACTTATCTATTGACCTATCACACGTGATCCGCTAACCTGCTAACATGTGACCCCTGAACAAACCGATTAACCCAACATCTGTTGGGCTAGGGTGTTTTCTCACCTATGGTAAGTTTGCTCCTGAGGGTGCTGGAGATGATCGGATGGGTCAGTGACCCATCAGTGATCCAAATTGCCGTTAAAAAAAAAGCCCATGGGCCACAATTTGACCAAGGATACCTTCAATTTAATCAAGGATACCTTCACTTTATTGTCTTTTAATCAAGCCCATGGTTTTCTTCTAACACCAACACTTTATTGTCTATTTTTGAGATTTTTATAAATAAATTTTATGATGTACGGGTTGGAGAAAAGCCCATGGGTCCCCTAAAGCAAAAAAAAAAAAAAAAAATTCGCCGTTGCCGGGGTTCAAACCCGGGTCACCCACGTGACAGGGAGGAATACTTACCACTATACTACAACGACTTTGTTGGCAAATAGTTTTTTAAAGCGAATCATTTTGTGCCACAAATTAACGAATGATACTTCTGATGTGGTGTGCACCACAGTTCATAATGATCAATCTTAAAAAGAGATTTAATCACACCATTAAAGTCTTTGTACTCACCTTGACAGTGTTCTTAATGATCAATCTTTGCTTGAACACCTAAGGACATACAAGTTTTAATAAGTACGTTTATTTCAACATATAACACAATTAAGTAATCCATCATCTGCACCTAATCCGGAATTTCACACCCAAACATTGGTTTTTGACTCGTTTAAACTTCATTTTTCATGTAACATCACTGTGGTTTATTTCCAAACATTAAATTTAGTGATGTTCTTTGACATCGAACTTGAGGTTTAATCACATTACAAATCACCCAAATTACATAATAGTATTCAAGTATTGTTGTACTCATAGTCTGTAACAAGAAAATTAAACGAATAGACAAACCTGAAACCGGATTTGATCTTGAACGACGAATGAAAATTGGATTATTCTTTGAATCGTGAAACACTTTCAGATAAACCTATTTGCGGGTTACACGCAATGATTTATCGGATTAGAAAAAGAATTTCTTTAGAAATTGGATTTGATGATTCTGTGATAATCGCATGCAGAGAGCTTGTAACCACCGTCCTTTTTCCTCTGTTCATATGCGTATGTGTGTCTATGTCTGATCGAGATCCATGTGTTGTATATGGTATGACAAGATGGCTTTTTGGTTTTGATTTGTGTATATAAATTGAGACCTTGTCGAAGCTTTACACTCACCCTTTTTGCTCAAAACAATTTCAAATGTTTATCAGACCGATCTTCTCTCATTTCTATCATATTATCATATCATTTGAGAAAATCAAAGATCAAGTGAAGATTAAAGAGCAAAAAGAGAAGTTGTGCTTCAACTTTCATCATCTTTATTATTCTTGTTCTTATAACTTTGTGGTAATGTGTTACCACTTTATTGAGAGATATTTTTGTAAGGGGCACTCACTATATTTGTGTGTGAGAGTTAGTTGATAACATCACTATCTTGATATAGTATATGATTGAGTTGGGTAACACTATCTTGACATAGTATTGAGTTGTGAGGATTTACACTATCTTGACATAGTGATTCGAAGAAGGTGATCTATACCTTTGTATAAGGTGTTCACTAGCATTGATTAGTGAAACGCTTGGTGTACTAGTGACCTCTTCCATTCAAGAGAGACGACTAGTGGAGCAAACACTCGAATGGAGAGTCAGGGAGAGGACTTAGAGTGGATTTGTTAACATCTACTTGAACCTCTATAAACCAGTTTTATATCTCTTTCCCTAAACTTTATACTACTTGTTTATTTATTTATTACTCGGATACAATAAGTTATCTTCCATACTTGGTTTTTCAACATAAAATTAAGCAAGTGCTCTTCCATACATGAACTTTAAAAGGATAAATTTATTAATAGAAAACAGTTCACCCCTATAGTTATCCAAAATGAATAAAATCAATTAATTCTTTTAAACTTATCCAAAATGAATTAAAACCATTATTTTTATTCTTAAATCCTATCCTAATTCATTCCATCCATTAATTAACTAATTTTGAACTCAATCCTATCATCCATATCCTCAAAATTTCGTGATCTAACCCCCCTATATCCATTATTCAAAAGTTTTATAAAAAAATTTAAGATTTATAAACCTATGTTTATCACCTTTGTTATCCTAGTCAAAAAACCTAACCAACTTTCCCCATTTTTCCACTCAAAACTATCCTATAAATAGAGCCTTAAACCTCATTCATTCTTCACACCTCAACAATCCTCTAGGGCTCTTTAGTAACTAAAGGTTGTTTTTCTCATCTCTTGAAAGATTCTAGCTTAAATCCTTCCATTCTGAGTAAGTTCTTCATACGTTCTTACTCGTTCATACTTTTCTTTCAAAATCATTCATAACTAGCTTAGATGTATGATTCCCCAACATGTTTATGTTATAGTCATAGATCTAATCAAAGATCAAAAACCCTATTTTAATTAAACATGTTCAAACTTTTATTTAAAAACTTGATTTTGATCTTTATTGTTTCTTTTCAATTTCTAAAATTATGTTTCTACTAAACCTCCTTATTTTCAAATTAAACCCCTCTAATATTTCTATCTTTACTAAACTCATATTTTCACTTTAGCCCTTATACTTTTCAAACTTACCATACACAATCTAAACATGGTTAGTATGCAAATAGAGTAACTTTCAAACGAGTATGTAGTTATCTGACAAACATTAAAGTTCTGGCTAGGAAAAGATGGGGTTTTGATCTGACCAACACTTTCCTGGGAACTTTTCTGTTTGAGGTACTACTCTAGAATGATAACCACTCTAATATACAGCAACCACTTTCGACTAATTACACTGTTAACCCCTCTACTATTCTAAACTTGTTTCTAATTAACTTAACAAACTTACTTAGTGAATCCTTAAGTCATTCAAATCCAAGTTACTACAAGTTCAAGTTCAACCCTTTCACTTGCAAGGTGAGTACATAGCCCCCTTTTACTTTCTACTTTGGGGTGGAAAACATGCTCCTATATCAAAACGAAATCAAATTCTGAAATCAAAATTATTCTTTTGCAGTCAATAACAAATTTTCTAATTCTAGTAAAACTAAACTGGTTTATACATGTTGCTATACTATGTCACTTTTTACTACAAAGTCTCTCTTATTTTCTTAAACTTACATAACCATTAACTTCGGGGAAGCCACGGGAGTACGTAAATAGTTCTATTGGCCTGACAAGCCCATCTAGTCCTTCAAGTTGTGGATTCTGATCAACTTGGAAGGAGCTGGATGTTCAGAAACTGCATTCTTGACACTTACACTTAGTTTAACATCCTGACAAGGTGTTGGACGGTGTTGGATGGGAGAGCTGTCGATCACTAGGGTTGGTTGTGGACTCATGCATAAAAGTTTAATTACTTGGAATTGCGAAACTTGTTTATGACTTGCATCTTGTTATCTATTACTATGTATCTATCTAAACCTATGTTCTCACCAACTTTTTTGTTGACCTATTTGTAGCATCCCGTATCTACACCGAGGGGTGGTGGACAGAGGTTGTTTCTGGTTTCCCGAAATAGTACCTACGACACATCTCGCCATTAGTCTCATCACGGGGGACCGCGAAGGGTTCCTCCATGGTTGTACGGGGTCAGCTTCGTCATCTTTTTGGGTCTTGATCAGAGCCGCATCCACAGGAAATGCTCGTTAGAGGGGCGGGGGGTTGCCCCCGAGGGCACTCCGATGCTCAAGTCAGTATCATCATCAAGATGGTTAAACATGTATAAGTATATGGGTATATCAGAGAGAGGGGGAAGATGATTCAGGGGAAGAACCTGCTGAGTGAAGAAGGCGATGTGCCTATTTATGGAGATGGGGTGTTGGGCCTTTCCCCTAATGGGCCTTTCCCGAACGGGCCTGTCCACCGTGGGCCTGTTCCAGCTATTTGGGATTCACCATTGGTTTCATTAATCAAGGGGTAGTTCTTACAAGTCCTTAATCAGAGGTGGCTCCTACAAGTCTCCCGAGTCCTTTGTGCTTGTTATTTATGATAAGGATAAATGACTCAGCTGTCCATGCTATGTCAAACTCTAGTTATGTTTTTGTTCTCATCTTTTGGGCCTCGCCGTTGGGCCGTTGATGGGGGATAGCCTTACGAGTCCCCTCAGTTTATGCAATGCAAGCTGCATCATCTTAGACTCAAAAGTCTATCGTCGGGTGCCGTGTTGGGATGTAATGCTAAATTCCTCAGACAATTTATTATTGTTGTCTAGTTGCCTCGCAACTAATAAAAACCTTTTTACACGGCGTGATGACTTATGTAGGTTGAGTAACGCTTGGCCTACACGACCTTGATCTATGTTTTTGTCCTGGATGGACCGTTGTTTTGATGTCTCTTGATTCATACATTTTTGGATTTATTACTTTTGCCACGAAGCATCCAAGCCATATTTTTCTTCTATCTTTATCGTGAGAGTGTATATGGGGCCTTTAACAAAACCTTTGAGTCCCTGTATCACCTTTAAACATAAGGTGTATAAGGTGGATCTGATCGAGGTAATGCTTGAGGAACCCTGATCATAACGATGTGATATGTGGGGCCTTTCACACTACCTGTGAGTCCCGGTATCACCTTTAACTAGAAGGTGGACACGGTGGATTTGACTGAGGTAATACTTGAGGACCACCCATATGCGCACCGAACAATCTTTTTTGTGTAGGAACAATTAGGTATATAAGTCCATAGAAAGAGGGGATGACTTTACCTCCTCTGAATGTATGAATTCAGTTATCTCTTCCTCTAAGTCCGTGAGGTAACAGATAGCCCGCTATGTTTTTGTTAAAAGTTCCCATATTTACAAACCTTTGACATGGTGGGCGGCGCCTTGTTTTCCTCACAATTATTTTAGTTAGTAGTATATACACGTGCTTGGTGGATAATTTCTTTGTTGACCAACATTTAAGGCCATCTGAAAGGTCTTGATCATATATGTGATCGGTATATCACATTCCTTGTGCCCCGATGTATCATGCGTCCTACTCGGTAACCTCCGATAATCAACTATTGCCTTGATGATGCTAATATAGTCATACCATCTAGCCCCCTAGTTTAATATTGTAAAGTCTTGTAGTATTAAACTTAGTAAAAGAAGTGAAAGCCTTGTAAAAGAAATGGAAGTGAAAATGTTTGACGAGGGACCGGTAAGCTGAGACCCCTAGTAGATGCCTTTTCAGACCAAAACTATCAGTTCGGGTTCTTCTGGTGGACCCTTCTCCTTCTCTAGGAGGAAAATGTCAAGTAAATCCCTTCTTGAAGGAAAGTATCGGTTCAAGTCTCTATGTTAGTTTATGTCTTTTTGTAAAGTATCGGTTTGGCTTCTTTTGGATGACTTTTCTTCCTTCCCCTTTGAAAGTTTGTTTCTCCCACTTTTCATTAGATGGGAGTAGAGTTGTGTTTCTTCTTGAAATTTGTTTCTTCTTGGGAAATTATAATCTCCACCACCTCAAGGGGTGGGAGTTTTTATCCACTGTCTAGTGAGATGGGATTTTATAAGATTCCACCATCATTAAAGATGTAGATGGAGATGCTTCTATCTTCTGAGGTATAATTTTACCAGATTTTGCCATCATTAGAGGTGAGGATCATTTCTCCCATCTGGTGAGATGGGGATGCCTTTATCCTATGAGATATAATTTTTACAAGATTCCACCACCATTAGAGGTGAGGATCACTTCTCCCATCTGGTGAGATGAGAATTTTCCACCTCTGTCTTATGAGATAGTATTTTATAATACTCCACCATCTTATCAGATGGGATTTGTCTCCACCATCACATGAGATGAGAGTTTTTTAATCCACTATCTTTAGAGATAGGATTTTATAAGTCTCCACCACCCCATCAGGGTGGGAGTAATCTCCACCATTATACGAGATGAGAGTTTTTTGATCCACTATCTTAAGAGATAGGATTTTATAAGTCTCCACCATCTCATGGGATGGGAGTTATCCCCACCACCTCAAGTGGTGGGAGTTTTTATCCACTATCTTAAGAGATAAGATTTTATAATATTCCACCATCCTTAGGGATGGGAGTTGTCTTCTCCATCTGGTGAGATGGAATTTTTATCCACTATCTTAAGAGATAGTATTTTATAATACTCCACCATATTATGAGATGGGAGTTGTCTTCTCCATCTGCTGAGATGAAATTTTCATCCACTATCTTATGAGATAGTATTTTATAATACTCCACCATCTTATGAGATGGGAGTTGTCTTCTCCATCTGGTGAGATGGAAATTTCATCCACTATCTTATGAGATAGTCTTTTATAATACTCTACCATCTTATGAGATGTGAGTTGTCTTCTCCATCTGGTGAGATGGAATTTTCATCCATTATCTTATGAGATAGTATTTTATAATACTCTACCATGTTATAAGATGGGAGTTGTCTTCTCATCCACTATAATGAGTCGTTGGTTCTGTAAAACTTCGTTAGTAGCATTTTTATTTATGAAACAAAACATCAAAGTACTTTAATCAGTGGTACATCATTTCTGCTTCCACCTGAAGGGGATCTTTGGTCCATCTCTGGGGATCCCAACACTTTCATGAATTTATGAAACAAAACATCAAAGTACTTTAATCAGTGGTACATCATTTCTGCTTCCACCTGAAGGGGATCTTTGGTCCATCTCTGGGGATCCCAACACTTTCATGAAGGAGTTGAACATTAGTAGGCATGTACCATGTTAGCCTCCCAGTTCAATGTTGCTAAATCACATTAGCAATATTTAACTTGCAATAAGTCATTTAATCAAATAAAATACGCAATACAAAGGCAAGTACTTGATTGTACCGTTTATGCTTTGTAACGATATGTGCATCACAGAGATGTTCGGTCGTAGCTAGAGCCGAACATGCAAGTAATGTACTCATTCTTGGTGCGTCGTCATTTTGAGGATGCATGCTTCTCTTGTAGGGGCTTGTGGATAATGATATTTATCCATGCTTACCCCTCAATTTAATGTTGCTAAATAATTTTTAGAGGCGTCGAACTTTTAACATACTTATTTACATACCATTTATTGTGGCTGACTATCGATCTTGATTGAAAATACTAAGCTTCCCTGACGTAGCAAGGCCCGGGTTTTTTTGCCAGAGCATCCTCGTGTGCGGCCCTGCTCTTTATCATTTTCAGGGGTTGTGTCGTCCATTGTTAAGTTCCATGTTCGCTAGCCTCTCTAACCCATTGTTACACGTCTTCTTCTTCCGTATCCCTTCAACCGATTTAATTGATGTTTTACCAAGAGTGACATTCTCCATTAAACGCACCATCTTTATAGACCCTGCCTTATTTCTTCGTATCACATACTTCCAAACTTGACGTTCTCGGTTCCTACACTAGAACGGTGTGTTGGGTGTTGCTTATTGGTGGTGGCTATTGCCATTATTACCGGTGGGGCTCGACATTCCACCTTGTTAATTTCGACTATCATTTGCGTTTGGTGGTCCTATCGTTGATGTGGGCGTTAGCGACTACCCTCCCACAATTTTCAAAGTTGGTTACCCTTATACGGCCATGATTTTGTCCACCATCAACCTACTAGAATACTCTTTTATCGCCTAAAATACGGCAAGTATCGTGTGTGAGTATAAATGTTAGGTTATGATTTTAACGTACTCGGGCTACGTCTTGCAAAGTTTGAACATTGTTGCAGTGTGAGTAAGGTTTACTTTTTCCTTTGATGTCCTTCCTAAGAAGTTAACCTTACGTTCGAATCGACAAGATAACTATGGACTTGACAGTATCAATAAGCTATTTGTAGTGCATGTAGATATAAAGACTGATGGCTACAAAATTATCTAAGTACAACTGCTGCGGACTCCATAATTTTGCTACTGACCAACAAGCTACTGCGGATAAGGTTAGTTATTGCAGATAGTTGTTCTCCTGTTGATGAACAACAATGCTACGGGTAGCCTTATCTACTGAAGATCAGAGTTGCTGCTGATAGGCTTCTCAGCAGCATCAAACACTTGATGGTGCTGATAGGCAAATCATCAGCAGCTTTGACTTTGCTACTGACACCTCTGCTATAACACTGAAACATCTATCAGCAGAAGGAATGTTATTGGTGCAGATGATTAAAGACAAACCACTTCTGAAGTCTCCTGCAAAGATTCCTAAGAAGATTTTGACCTAAATACAATTATTTGCTGCAGTTTATCTTTTAGTTGTCTACCAATAGTAGTATAGCTTGTAACTGTCTAAGATCAACGGTCTATGTTTGATCTGATCCTTAGAATCAAAGGTCTGTCTTGATTCTAAGTTCCTTTATATATATTGTATCTTACATTTGTACAAGTGTTCTTCCTGAGAGTTTTCTCGAGTTTTCTCTGTAATCTTGTAAACATTGAAGATCAATACAATTTGCATTTATCTGTATTCTCTTTGTTTATCTGTTTACATTGTATAGTTGTGATTGTTTCCGCCAATCTCAACTAAAATAGAACCATCTTGTAATCACCGATCCTACAGTGCACTTTTCCTGACATATTCTTCGAAATCGCGAGAGTTTGATTCGAGCTTCCTTTTTTACAATACCATCAGTCCTGATCGCCAAAACAACCTGATCGGGTATGAGTCTGAGACCAATCATCTCATCGACATGTGTGTTTGTGACCTTAACTTCTGCTATATTGCTATAACTAAATCACTCTTTAAGGTTGTTAATAGTTGATACACCACGAAGTGGATTGCGGTTCATAATTATTAGCAATCATCTCATTCGTGGAGTTTACCGCTTCCTTTATCCTATCCTCTCCCACGAAGAGGTTGTTATTTAATCTCTTCCCCACGAATAATGAATCCCGTCATTTCACAGATGTATGGATACAACTAGAGTCTGGTCCTACTTCCAAAGTGAGAACGTGATCCAAGTTCTTCTCATCACTTGGTTTTAGGTTATCTCTGGTAGCGTCTGCAAAGTTTGAGATCGGACCCGCGATTGTCTTTTTATTGTTTACGTAGGGGTTGCTATATCCAAAGATCATGAGTAATTTTACCAACGGCCAATGACTTCTTCCCCGTGTAGTCTTTCCTTGCTTGTTCATTCATTTTGAAACCGGAGGTTATGTATATAATTCATAATACATCGTCATCTTAACAGAAGCTTCTGTATAACTTTTTCTTGTATGGCGATATCCTTTTGCTATGCATGCCTTATCGTTTGACTGAAGCTATCAGATACACTTGATTCATACCAAATGGATAAACACCTGATCAACTAATGAGATATTTTGTACTCGCGCCTTTATACCATCAGTTTGCAGCTTTGAGAGTCAAGATCACCATCTTTTCGTCCTCTCCATGTTTTCACAACATGGGTGCTCTATTAATGATAGCCACACTCTGTTTGCCTTATCGAGTCTTTGTTCATCTGCTTGCGTTATCAAACCCACAATTCTCCATCTTTATAGTCATATGGATGTAAAATAGTAGTAACAATGGAGCTTCCTTCTTCGGCTAACTCAACATCATGAACTCGACTTACACTCCACGTATTATTAGAAGTTGGAACTCTTCCTTTGGTTGACAATCAGATCTTTCACTTGCATTCCATGTTTATTTTCAACCTTCTCTCTTAACATGAGATAGTTTTTAACGCTGGCAGTTCTTGTTTCATTCGCACAGAGTCGGCCCTTCTAACGTAAACTTCTCGTAGTCTTCCATATGATCATCGCTTGCTAACCTTTGTTTGATCCTTTTGATAGCCATATTGTAGGGATGGCATCGATCGTAACTACCCCGTACAGTCATGAATTGTCCGATTGTTTTCATCCTCTTCACTGAACATGTAGCTTCTTGGCAGGTGTATTTAATTATAGCAGGTACTTAATGCTTCCATGCATACACATACATGTGCCTAGTGTTTCCATACATACACATACATGTATCTTTGCATACCATCATCACTTCATCTTTTTAGCAACTGTCGTAGGCTAGTGGGAAGTAATGCTAGCCTTTTTGTCTTTATATATATATAAGTATATATATATATACACATTTATATTCAGAAAGGTATATGTATGGTTATGGAAAATACAACCATTGATGCTAGTAGATAGTGTGTTGTGAGGTGAAAAAAGACATCCATCTTAAACCTAAAGGACACTAGCTTCTAAAACTAAAAGTATGCAGATCCCCTCCCCCCCTCCTTTTATTATTCCCATCTCTCTCTTCCTTTTTCTTAAGATGGTGATGTTTCTTGAGCCTTTCAATTTTGCAGACATGTTTCCTCTGTGTCGGGAGCGTTTTCGTATAAACCTTTAGGGTAATGCTTGTATCCCAACAAAACTTGTATTCCTGTTGTTGTGATGCTGACACGCATAAGTTGGTAGACTTTTGAGATATGGCATGGTACTTTCATGCACTTTTGATTTTTTATTTCAATCACGTGTCCTTCTCTCTTTCCCTTATCTTCTCAAAAAAAATATTGGGCTACTGACACACTTTTTTTTATATTAGACTTGTTAGATGAGGACCCTAAGATGTCAATTTTGGTCAGGAGGCCACATGCCTTGTCAGTGACCATGAAAGATATCCATTTATAACCAAAGGATAATGACCGAGAGTACATGCTCAGTGTACTTTCCTTCTTTCCTATTTACTTGACGTCAAAACAAGGATCCTCTTTCCTCTTAATCTTTTTTTTTTATTTTTCTTAAACTTGTGTGCATCGAAACCTGTACAAGGGGTTACACCCTACTTCCATCTCCATCTCCTTCTCATCCCTTCTAGTTGCAAAATCTCTTTACTAGGGTTTCGTACTCCTTTAATTTTTTAACCCGTTGCTAGGGTTTGACCTTTTAGTCCTCCCTTGTACATTAGGGGTACCTAAAACTAAGGACTTTAGTTGTACCTTGAGCAGTGAGAACTGTATCCTTGACTTACTAGTTATCACTCATAGAAGCAGAAGTATCCTAAACTTATACCCTTTGTTCAATTGAGATTCTATCACAAGATCTTACATCTAATTATTATACTGTGCATATGAAATTTGTGCTCTACCCTCATGCGCTTGTACACAAGAAACCATGAAACTAAGAGTATCATTCTCACATTTTTAGTCCCACAAACATTTTGGTAAAATTATGCAGTGCTTGTGAATTAATAAAAATGTTAACGCATGTTGCAGTGGATAAATATCGTGACTTAGAACCTGTGACCGGAGTGAAGTAGGCTATCACTAGAAAATGTGGAAACCGCGAACCTGGCCCGTGGAGGAACCGGATCTGCTAACCGACAGTGGGGTTCCCTTTTCTGACCTTTTCTCTAACGGTCCTCCCTTCTCGATCGGTGTCTATCACCATGTTGTTTCTTCCTTAATTTTAAGTGTGTTTCAGTGGCGTAGGAGTTCTTCAGGCTCTGTTTGGATATAGTGTCCAACGGATGGCGCCAATGTAGCATCCCGTATCTACACCGAGGGGTGATGGACAGAGGTTGCCCGTTTCTGGTATCCCCGGAAGAGTACCTACGACACATCTCGCCATTAGTCCCGTCATCGGGGACACTGAAGGGTTCCTCCATGGCTGTACGGGGTTAGCTCCATCATCTTCTTGGGTCTTGATCAGAGCTGCATCCACAGGAAACGCTCGTTAGAGGGTCCAAGGGGTTGCCCCCGAGGGCACTCCGACGCTGAAGTCAGTATCATCATCAAGATGGTTAAACATGTATAAGTATATGGGTATATCAGAGAGAAGAGGAAGAGGATTCAGGGGAAGAACCTGCTGAGTGAAGAAGGCGGTGTGCCTATTTATGGAGATGGGGTGTGGACTTAGCTAGAAAATAACAAAAGAAAACTTATTGATTCTACTTGTTTGTTTGATTTTTGTAATCAATGTAATCAACTATTCAATTAATAGAAAATTCTTTTGAACATATGTAATGATTCAATTTCGTCGCCCCTCGTGTTTCCGCCTTGGCGAGGGTGTGACAAATCCTTCTGTGTATGAAAATCTTATTAGAGCTTTCTTTGATGACTGCAAATTACATCATTGATAATAATGGTTGATGGAAAAGAGGTGATTATAATTTAAGACACTATGAGACAAGTTCTCCAGTTCAATAACATTGTTGATCCTCTAATAGAATTATCTCAAGATGTCACATATAATGCCATTGCACAGATGGGTTATCAAGGTGATTTTACTCGGTAACAAGTGAAGAATACTCTTTTATCCTACAACTTGAGATACATTGTTCACATATTTATTCACTGTATGTATTCACGTAATGTGGATATGATGCTGCTAATATTGTTGTATCTTCTGCGGTTATTGCCCTAGTTATGAACTTGCCTTACAACCTTTCCAATATATATTATGATTGCAATTAGAAGAGGTGCCAAAAGAGAAAAGTTCTTGATGTATCTGAGGTTCCTCTAACGGATCTTTGATGTTCAACTTCAAAATTTGAACTTATAACATGAAGAAATCTGTATATAGTTATATGAATTATGTTTATGCCAATATTAATTTAGATGGTACGCTGATCGCCAGAAGACAAAAGCGGTAACGGACCGTTACCGCATCATAACGGTCCGTTACATACCCTAATCTAGCCCTATAAATAGTCGACTTGAGGTCAATTCAAACTCACATTCCACAATTCATTTCCACTCTCAAAATTTCAAAAACACATTCTCAAATATGTACCACACTTACATTAAAACGTTTATCCGCTATGAAGCTACATATGGGATCTCTGCTCGAGAAACCAAGGATAGATACTAGTAACAAGGTGTTGTCCAACTAGAGGCAAACACTAGAAGTTTGTAAGCTTTCGCAAAGCAAATATTGTACTAAGGTGAAAACGTTTAATGCTTTCAAAATCTATAAATGATTTACATCTTCGAAAATGGCATAGCATGTATTAAATACATTTAATTATAAAGGATTTGTATGGATAAGCATTCACGCCACAAGTATACGTATAGTTTGATCAAATGGTACACGTGTTACACGTGAAAGTTCCGTAATGGAGCCGGTTCACTCTATGTAGTAGGAAGGCATTAACCGGGGAATCCTGTAGTAGTCCTACCTTAGCAATGAGACCGGTGTATGCAGTGGTTGTATACTCAGGTGAAATAGTCCGGCTGAATGTGTGGATTGACCACACAAATTATGAATAAACGGTTTGAATATTGTTCATGCCTAAAATATGTTGTGTCTATTAAATGTATTTGCCATCTTTTCGTTGAAGTAATATTTTCAAATGTTTTCAAGTAATAATGAATGAAAATATATATATTTAACGAGATTAGATGCTGAAAGGAATATGATTCCCGAGGTACATGAATAATCTTGTCGATAAATATATACATCAAGGACATGTGTTGAATGGGGTATGATTCCCCAGGCACACGAACTACCTTGCGGCAAATTTTGTAAAACTGTCTAGATACAGGAATTATGTAAATATTGTTTTTGAATAATGTTTTGTAACAAATGGGTATTTAATCCCTTATGTATAAAAGAAGGTTATAATTAAATGATGAGTTGATTATTTACCAAGAAAAGAAAAGATTCAAATGATTTTTTTTGTTGCATAATGATGTCGCTCGGACGGTCTATAAAAATAACTATATAAAACCTAACCTAGACTCTCTAGCTTTAAATTTATAAATCTAGACTCAATCTAATACTAGACCACACAACCGGCAAGTGTACCGATCAATGTAGTAAAGCCTAATGAAGTCCGGATATCGAACCCACGAGACACTAGCAATAACCCTACCTAGACTCTGACTCAACTAACTAAACTGAAATATATTGGGGGATTTTGTGTTGTAACTTAATGTAAACTTTCTAACTAACGACACTCAACTATCAAGCAGAACTCTTTAAACGAATTCAAGAATAGGGAAGGCACTACCTAGGTTAAGAATCTTACTTGCAAAGTATAACTTCTATCGGTTCTGAAAACTATGATGGATCTAGGTTTCTAATGAAACAACTCTAGATAACCTAATGGATTCCTGATCACTCTCGGTCTCGGGATGTCACCAACTCAGCTACCTAAAGCGTATTAAACTCACCAGATAATTGGATCACTTCTCAGGTATTTCCAACTATGACAAGTACCCTAATAAACGGATTACCTCTCAGTCTCACCGTCTACCATACACTCAAGGAATGCACGGGGTAATCTCAAGCTAACTACTATGATTCGGATAGCTAAATTCTCTAGACACCTAACACTAACGTCCTCTCAGACTGTTAATACTCGGATTCCTAATGACGAAGACTAAACGACTAATTCTCACCTCTCGGGTATTGAACTAGGACACACACTCACTTCTAATCAGTAATCACTTATGAATTCCTATGGCTACTACGTCTAGAAACCACTCACAATCACAAACCCTAAGATCTATGACCATAAAACGAAGATCAAACTGGCAGACAACCACAATCAACGCAGGAAATCACAAACAACCACAAGATCAGCAGTAAATATATACTAACATCATACATAATCAACCAAAGATCTTTACTAAATCATAAACCCATCAATTGAATCCAAAAACCAATAAAAATCATAACTTTAACATGCAATCATCTTAAACCTAGGCAGTATGCAAAATCTAGCCAACAAACATGTTCAAAACAACCAAAACAGAAGTAATAAACATAGTCATAGGTTCAATTAAACAAAGTAAAGATAAAAGAAGAAGAATCATAAACCGAACGATCACGAATAACCAATTCGGGTTCCAAAACTCCAACTCCTTGCTCCACTAGCCTTCTTCTTCCTCAAAATCGCCAAAAGGTTCTAACTTGACGGCTGGAATCGACCTCCCTCAATAACAGCCGACATCATCAATAAAAACCTAAAAATCCAATTTTTCCGGATTTACGACTCTCTCGCGTACCGCGAGAGAATTTGGGCCAGCCCCTCGCGTACCGCGAGAGCCAATTTAGTCGGGCGCACTTTTGAAGATCTTCGCGTACCGCGAGACTTCTCCACTCCTCTCTCGCGTACCGCGAGAGACATAAAATCTAGAAAATTGTCTTCTAGAGCTTGGACTTTTTCGGGCTTGGTTCCTTTGCTCGTTTTCTTCATGTATTCACTTGTATTCCATACGAACTCCTACAAATATGATAAAGACTCAATTGTACATAAAAACGACTCAAAACAAATATAAAACTAACTAAAAACACATTAAAACAACGGAATAAAGACATGTGCTTTCGCACAATATCAAATATCCCCACACTTAACCTTTTTTCGTCCTCGAAAAATATGCAAATGGAATCATAACTGGCATCTAACTCAACAAACATAAATTTCAATTTTCAAAACATACTCACGTGTTAAAAAGCAACAATTAGTATTTATGTCCGATTAAACCCAAGCACTAACTTTCAAGCCCCCGTTACGTGTTCTAAATCCATTTTATACAACATATCAATCAATCTATGTGACTCACACTTAGAAGTTACAGCTCTACCTAATCCCGTCTCAAGGTCATGTTTAGGCACGGATTAAACCATATAGATTTACCCTACCACGTTAAACTACTATTTACAGGTTTTTAGAAATCAGATGAAATCATGAATGAATGGATGATAATGAGCATAATAAGCAAAAGAACTTTCGTCTAGAGGCGTTTCAACCAAGTCACTATCCCGGAGGGTAACACATAGACTACATTCTATCAATGAAGCACAAAAATCTTACTTAGGGGTGTATCCTCCAAGTCGCTATCCCAAAGGGTAACACATAAGCAAAACTCAGTATAGCTCATAAATTATGGAATAACATGAATTATGGAATGCGGGCGCCACCAAACTCGGATTTATTTTCATAAAAAGAGAGTGGTGTGCCATGAAAATTTCAAAAACCTCTAAATTTTAACTTAATCGTGGTACCTATCACCCTATATTGACAGTTTCAGTATTACCATTACTCTAAGATGAATACCCACAAGATATCATGATTTTATTCCGTGATTAATCCTAAATAGCACAAACAGGATATTTAAACTCTACTAGTTAGCTGGGTCTACCAAAACATCACTAATTAGACACGTTTTCAATTATTTAATCTTTTAAACTCATAAATAGATCCAGTTCTACTATCATTTTCCAAATATATGCAATTATTTTCAAGAACATTTTTCAAATTTTTCAAATTTTTTTTTTTTTTTTTTAAAGACACAAACTAAACAAACTAGACACTCACATCCCCACACTTGAAAGACACATTGTCCTCAATGTGAAGCAAAACACAACTAAAAATGAAAATGCAAAAATAAAAACAAAACAGAACAGGAAGCGACTTAGCTGGTAATGTAGATGCAATCTAGTATGCAGCTTCGTTCTTCCTTGTGTGCACCGTATAGCATTTCCTTCGCGGCTTGCACATCTCACTGACGGGTTGCCTTTACAAGATAAATAAGATGATAATCAATCCCGCCCGAATGGAGATTGAGTACGGGCGAAATGATAAAACCTGCAAAATAAACCGCAAACATACCCGCAGCATCAAAGTGACTCAAAATAAAAATAAAATAAAAGACTCGACTGACTCACTAAGAAATAAAAGACTCAAGATAGATAGATTGCAGAGAAAACATACTCGATAGGTGGCAAACACATAGACATGAAAGCCACATTACGTAGATCATCGGTCATGAACGGTTTCTAGATCTCCCGTTGTAATGATGGTCGGTGAATGATGATGTGTGAATTAATGTGATGGATGATGGTGGTTAAAGGTGATGCTTCATGGTAGTGGTGGTATGAAGGTAGGTGATGAATAGTGGTGGTGAGTGAAAACGGGGACGGAAACGGGTAAGGGAAACCATGGGAACAAATGAAAAAGTTTTGGTCAAGACCCCCTCGCGTACCGCGAGAGACATGTGGCTGGCTCCTCGCGTACCGCGAGGAACAAAAGACTGAGCCGGCCACTCTTTTTGTCTCTAGCGTACCGCGAAATATTGCATCCAAACTCCTCGCGTACCGCGAGGAGGCATCCTTCACAGAAAGATTCGAACTTTTTTCACTTTTTATACTTAGAAAAATTTTTGATCATTTAAAATCTTGTTTCACCCAAACTCACTAAAAACCGTCCCAATCATAAAAACGAATGTAAACATACCTGGAACTTCATTCCCGATGATTCTCCTCACCGAATCAAGCATGAATTACTGCAAAACTCGACACAAACAAAACACACTACCGAAAAAAAAAATAAAGGAAAAGACACGGACTCACACTAACGAATGCACACAAACTCTACATCCCGGGCACTTGCCCGAGATTCAAGCAAGCCTACCTATCAGGAGGCTTCTCCTTTATGCCGCCCCCATCCGGCCCGTTTAGTATGATTGGTCTACCACCTTTTTTACAAACATGGGTGGCAGACCTTAAGAACAATTTTGAAAATTCAAACGGGTCGGGCCACCAATACTTAAACTTACCTGGACCAAACTTGATACGTGGCATGTAATGTGGTGCATGATCATCTCCAGTATACTCCTTCCTACGATCCGTGTATGACCATCCCAGGACCTTCATAACATGCCGGTCCATACGTCTTCTCGCCCTGTCCCGTGGTCTTGATGATCTAGGTGGCGATCCACCATCTTCTTCCTCCACGGGCTCTTGCCTTTCTCTACCTTGGGTGAAAAGCTTAAGGTCCGACACCAGCTCGGTTCGTGGTTCGTTGATAACCTCTTGCACTTTCACCTCTTCTTCTATCCCCACACTTGGCTCTTGATATAATAGATCTTCAAGAAGTTTTAGATCGCCAAGTGGGTCATATTCTCCATCTTCTTCAAAAGTTGGCAAACCCACCAACTCGTCACCAAACTCTTCTTCCCATGACGCCTCATCAACAATCTTAACTAAAAGCTCATCCTCACTATTATCATCAGTCTCGAACAACCCGGCTAATCCCTCTTCAAAGCATTCATCTTCAATCGGGGTTTTAGGGATTTCAATATTCTCTTCATCATCAATCACATCTTCATCATCGCTCCAAAAGCTATCATTGTCACTCTCATCCCAAGAGAATTCATAGACACCCGGCCGAATTTGCTTAAGACCCTGCAGGTCCGAGGGTGGGACTACTACGCCCATTTTTGTCCTCGGTTCCGGAGGTTCCTCTTCCTGTTGTAGCTTGATACTTTCTAGCTCATCCATGAGCCTCCCATTTTCTTCTAGAAAGTGTAATTGTTCGGCTCTAGTTATCAGGTGCCATTGATTGTTCATGATATCTTGCACCTTCCTCTGTTCCTCCTTGATTATATCTTCATTCCTTATTTCCTGCACCAACTCATTCTCACAAGACAAGTGTAAAGTATCATAATGAACTGTGTTATCTTGTGTAGAAGTTGACACACCAACATCAGTAATATAATCAGGGTCAGAATATATACCTGGAGGTGGGACTTGTGCTTCACCTTCTGTCACTGTGCTTTGCACGTCGTCCATTGTATTCCCCAGTATTAACTCCCCTGATGCAGTTTCGATCCCAATCTCATTCCCATCTTGATCGTAAACCACACGATCTATATTTGTAGGCCGGTGTGATCCAATGCGAGCTAATATTGCTTGGATATCCCTCTCGTACTGCTCGTTTGCCTCTTTGCACCAGGCATTCAACTCCTCTCGAGTTCTGTATTCCGCCTGTGGCTGTACCTGCGGATAAGCATACTCATAGTAGTTTGCAGATTCCCCCGATGAATATGGGCAACGACAAGTAAAATGGGGTCCTCAACAGATTTCACACATAATGAAAAAAATTAATAAAAATTAAATTAAAAAAAAAAAAAAAAAAAAAAAAAATTTAATTAAGCAGACTCAAGATACAAGCTAGACACACTAAAAACAAAGACTCACTAAAGGACACACAAACTAGACTCAACAAAATAGAAAAGACTCAAAACACAAAAGACCAAATAATCAGATAAGTTCAATCAAAGTTAGATACGCTATCGCCTAAGTGTCCCCGGCAACGGCGCCAAAAACTTGATGTCGCTCGGACGGTCTATAAAAATAACTATATAAAACCTAACCTAGACTCTCTAGCTTTAAATTTATAAATCTAGACTCAATCTAATACTAGACCACACAACCGGCAAGTGTACCGATCAATGTAGTAAAGCCTAATGAAGTCCGGATATCGAACCCACGAGACACTAGCAATAACCCTACCTAGACTCTGACTCAACTAACTAAACTGAAATATATTGGGGGATTTTGTGTTGTAACTTAATGTAAACTTTCTAACTAACGACACTCAACTATCAAGCAGAACTCTTTAAACGAATTCAAGAATAGGGAAGGCACTACCTAGGTTAAGAATCTTACTTGCAAAGTATAACTTCTATCGGTTCTGAAAACTATGATGGATCTAGGTTTCTAATGAAACAACTCTAGATAACCTAATGGATTCCTGATCACTCTCGGTCTCGGGATGTCACCAACTCAGCTACCTAAAGCGTATTAAACTCACCAGATAATTGGATCACTTCTCAGGTATTTCCAACTATGACAAGTACCCTAATAAACGGATTACCTCTCAGTCTCACCGTCTACCATACACTCAAGGAATGCACGGGGTAATCTCAAGCTAACTACTATGATTCGGATAGCTAAATTCTCTAGACACCTAACACTAACGTCCTCTCAGACTGTTAATACTCGGATTCCTAATGACGAAGACTAAACGACTAATTCTCACCTCTCGGGTATTGAACTAGGACACACACTCACTTCTAATCAGTAATCACTTATGAATTCCTATGGCTACTACGTCTAGAAACCACTCACAATCACAAACCCTAAGATCTATGACCATAAAACGAAGATCAAACTGGCAGACAACCACAATCAACGCAGGAAATCACAAACAACCACAAGATCAGCAGTAAATATATACTAACATCATACATAATCAACCAAAGATCTTTACTAAATCATAAACCCATCAATTGAATCCAAAAACCAATAAAAATCATAACTTTAACATGCAATCATCTTAAACCTAGGCAGTATGCAAAATCTAGCCAACAAACATGTTCAAAACAACCAAAACAGAAGTAATAAACATAGTCATAGGTTCAATTAAACAAAGTAAAGATAAAAGAAGAAGAATCATAAACCGAACGATCACGAATAACCAATTCGGGTTCCAAAACTCCAACTCCTTGCTCCACTAGCCTTCTTCTTCCTCAAAATCGCCAAAAGGTTCTAACTTGACGGCTGGAATCGACCTCCCTCAATAACAGCCGACATCATCAATAAAAACCTAAAAATCCAATTTTTCCGGATTTACGACTCTCTCGCGTACCGCGAGAGAATTTGGGCCAGCCCCTCGCGTACCGCGAGAGCCAATTTAGTCGGGCGCGCTTTTGAAGATCTTCGCGTACCGCGAGACTTCTCCACTCCTCTCTCGCGTACCGCGAGAGACATAAAATCTAGAAAATTGTCTTCTAGAGCTTGGACTTTTTCGGGCTTGGTTCCTTTGCTCGTTTTCTTCATGTATTCACTTGTATTCCATACGAACTCCTACAAATATGATAAAGACTCAATTGTACATAAAAACGACTCAAAACAAATATAAAACTAACTAAAAACACATTAAAACAACGGAATAAAGACATGTGCTTTCGCACAATATCACATAACACTCAAGAAAACATAGGGGAAAAATAGGAACCGAACCCAATCGGTCACATGCCTCGGGTGTCCTAAAACCGGGGTGTGATAACGAGATGGTGGTAGTATCCTACCCTAATATCCTAATTTCTTGACACCTTCGGACTTTGATATCTACAAGAGTATAGCGTGGCCAACAAGTTCTATTTACCATGATCTGATGATGGGACATTGAGATCCACTGCCACAATATGGCTATCTACTAATTAAGCCTACATCGACCATATTAGGGAAATTGATCAAACAAATAAAAATTTAATTATAGCTAAGGATGAGGAGGAGAAGAAGGAAGATGAGGAGGAAAAGAAGAAGAAGGAGGAGGAGGAGGAGGAGAATGAGAAGGAAGAGGAGAAGGAGAAGGTTGAAGGAAAATTTCTAAAATTAGGAGAAAAAATTAAGAACTTGGGGGAAAAACAACTGAAATATTAGATTAGGAACCACTTATAAGATATTATAGTATAATATTAATGTGTTATGTAAAATATTTTATATATATGAATATGCCTTTTACTCTTTAACTTAGAATTAAGGCATTTCTTCTTAATTCCGCATTTATAGAATGTCGAAGTAGATTAACAACAGTGGACCTTCCAGAAATATGAGAGGAAAAAGAAAAAAAGACTATTGAAAAATAAAGAAGTTGTGAAACCAATAATCCAAAAGGACGAAATACAACAACTAATACTAAAGGAATAACAAAAGGCATTCCTATGATTGTGGCTGTTGTTAAAGACAACAACGAACATCCTAGTCAAATAAAGAAAGTTCAAGGAGGACTATAAACTTAAAATCAAGATAAATCAAAAGTTCAAAGAAAAAGGAAGAAGGTTCTCACAATTCCAATGGTGATAATTCTGAAGAGGATCAACCAATATTTTGCGAATGTTTTAAACACCTAACAACACGACCATACTTCTTTGTGAGGTTCTAAAGACCTCAAACACCATAAAATGACTATATGAAGTTCATGACCTCAAATAACTCCTGTGTGAGATTCTAAGACTCCAAATAGCACAAACGACTTTTGAAGTTCATGACCTCAAATAACTCACGCGTGAGATTCTTAGACTTCAAATACCATAAAACGTCTTGTGAAGTTCAAAGACTTCAAGCGACAACAACATAAGTGAAGTTCACGACCTCCATTAACTACCGGGTGAGGTTCTTAGACTTCAAACAACAAATAACGACATAAGTGAAGTTCATGATCTCAATTAACTATCGGGTGAGGTTCTTAGACTTCAAACTCCTTTACATGGTCATATTTACTCCCATGTGAGGTTCAAAGACCTCAAACAACAATGACAATTAGTGAAGTTCCTGACCTCAATTACTACCGTGTGAGGTTCTTAGACTTTAAAACCAACTCTTTAACATACAAATATGTGTACACGCACGACACCAATCAATCATTATAACCCATACGTTGTTTACCGACATGTGGGGTTCAAATACCTCAAATTCCACTCTTTTCAATTGTGAAGTTCAAAGACTTTAGTCAACAATTTCACCCTTCCCAACCCTTGCATACAACATGGTCTTACAATACTATCACATATCAAATAGCAATTAACATTGTATGACCTACTCTTATCATTACTAAGTAAGTGCAAAGCACTAACCTTTAGCTATAGATGATCCCACTTGGTCTTTAAACCTAGATCCTTCAATACCTTGATCACCTAACAATCCAATTGCAATGAGCAGTTCCATGATCTCAATCCGTACACCAAACTGTGATTTAAGACACACATATGATCTAAAGATCAACACCCCAACTTAATTTGGTTAACACAACCTTAACCAAACCTCCATTGCCCAAATACAACATTGCAACCCAGCTTGACCCGTTAATGAATCACCAAAGTTCACCCAACACTTTAATTGATAAATCACCCATTTTGAATGTGGTTTCCACTTGGTTTAGTGTTCATGGATAGAACACAACATACATACACCTTTCAAACACCATCAAAAACCTCAATTTGAAAACTCCTAATTTTGGCTCTCAAGAACTTTAGATTTCAAATCATGAAATTGGATGAGGTTTCTTACATAACAATGTGTCTATTAACACCGTAGACACTTTTCAACCACCAATTCATCATTTAAACATCATTAGATCGAAAACCCCCAAATCACCCTTAAGAACCCTAATTATTGAATCATCAAATTAGATGTTTAGATGATGTTATCTACCACCCATTACCTTCAATTAAGCTAGGTTTATATTTTAAACAAGTTATTACCTACTTAATTTAACCAAAATCAGCCCCAATTCGTATTTCACCAAAAACCCCACCAAGAACCAAAACAATGGTGAATCAAGAGATGAAGGAGATTCTTACTTGATGTTTAGAAGATGATTGACGCACCAAAATCGTCTAATATCACAGGTAATACATTGCTCTTTGATCTCTAACCCTCAACCTCTTTCTTTTTTCTCTTTGGAAGACACAAACACACACTAGTGTGTGTAATTTGTGCAGCCCCTCCCCCATATTCTAGCCATTTCAGAATTTACACAAACAGTCCCTGAACTTCCAAAAGTTACCCCTTTCACTCAAACTAGTTAAAACTCCACTTTTGCAACAAACCTTCAACTTTCATTTTATTTATTTACACGCTTATAATATGTTTAACATATTATATTATAACCTGAAAATTGGTTAGTTACACCAGGATTGTAAACTAGTGGATTTTGCTGGTAAAGAGGGAGTTGTTGCATCTCTAAGATAGTTAGTCTAACATTTCTGTTTTTCGCGTACTTGTAACGCTTACCATATTCGTGAATCAATGAAGCTTGAAATCCTCATCATAGCTCATGTTCACATCATACTTGAAACATATCTATTTCATGCACATTATACTTATTACATGGTCACATGTTGACAACAATGCTTGGAATTGCCTTAAATTGCAACTTGGACCATTAACCCATTTAATAACTCGTTTACCGACATGAAAACTCACTCACTACTAACTCAAAGGAAATGAATCAACCATATGTGCCTAACATAGTTATTTAACTCATTCAAGTTGTCACATAATTCAAATTGATGCCCTATTACATTAGTTAATACTTTCATGCGATCGTTCGCCTTTTAAATCGTCGTTAGCTGCATACCGTCCATAACCGACAAATTCGTCCAACGTGACATTAATATATGTTTTAAATGTTTAAAACTAGTTTTTACCCCCCGCGCTTCGCGGCGGGAGCATGGTCGTTGTTGGTTTGACTCGTTTGTGTGGATAAAACTTGCATCTAATCGCAGACTCATTATAGCGTACGATACCAAAAAAAACACTCGAATTTGAATACAACTCCGTCTTGAATAAATTTAAACTAGAACGTTGACAAAAAAATTAGAAAACAACGCATTCTGTTATTTAAAAAAAAAACTTAACAAACATAAGTTATCATTGAAAACGATGCCAGGTCCATCGTTAATAAAATTTAAATGAAAACGTACATGCAACGGTAAAAATAATGTTAATAAAAAAGAAACATAAAACTAAATAATAAAAAAAGGGAAAAAACGAAATAAAAAATTACCCATTCGGTTCGTCGAAAACCATAAAGCGAATGCCGATACGGGTTCGGATATAAATAAATGTATTCGTAACTTTATATAAAAACAAAACCTTTATGCAAACAAAACCATTAAAAAATTAACTCTCAAAAAGATATTAAAGAGTTTATCAGAACATGTTTGTAACATCTAAGATCACACATTCTATATGAACCTCGTTATCTTGTTCACCCACAGTCGACGTAAAACTTACATAGAATGATATAAACACCCTTTTAAAGATTCACCATCCTTAATAAGATTTGTCTCTTTATAATAAAAAAATGATTTACTAAAATTCTTAAAAATAAAATAAAATTTGATGTCTAAAAGACTTTTAAGTCTAGTCTAAACACCAAAAGGATGTGTACATGTTATGTATTGGTTCGTATTAATTCAAAAGTTTGTTGGCATGCTACTATCACACAAAAAGGTTAGAATTGTAATTGCACAACAAAGTGACAAAACATAAAAATTTAGTGAAGATGAGAGAAAGAAAGGCGGTTGTGTGTGAGATGCTATAATGACTTGGTAATTTACCAAAATGTCATAAAAGACAAAAAAAATATATTTAAGGCTAATTTAGTAATTCAACATCGCTGGTGATTGTTATTATTAATATTCGATAAAATAAAGTTTGTTTGCAAAACTTTCTTTAAATAAATCTTGAAATTCGAAAAACGATCAAAAACCTCGAAACCGAACCATTGGATCAACCATGGGTCATAAGGCTAAGAAATTTCGGCCACCCATGGAAGAATTTTGCAGCTCACAAGGCCAAGAAATTTCGGCCACCCCCCTTTACACACCCAAAAAACCCTAAATTGATTTCCAAGACTTTCCATGTTTACACCCCTTCAACCATTAGTATAAATAGGAGGCTTAGGAGTTTGTTTTCTTTGCTAAATCTCCCTCAAACACTCCCAAACCCTCATAAATTTCTAAATCCCTGCCTTCCCATTTGAAGTTTTTGAAAATCCTTAAAGGATTCCAAGAGTTGAAGATCAAACAAGTAAGTAACCCTCCGAAGTGTAATACCGTCTTTTAATTCATTTTTTCTTCATCCACTCAATCTTTTTCTATTTTATATCCATGATCACTTGATCATGTGAAACCTCATCCCCCAAAACCCTCTAATAATCTTAATCAAACTAACACATCAAGCCAACATTACTAACTAACAAACAAAGGATCCCGTTTGCAATGGCGTCTATGCCGTCGCATTCTATGAATCCTCAAGACAACTATTGAAAAAGTGACTCTACCGATCATTTTCACTTAGCTTTGGTTTGATCATTGGATCATTCCATGATATTATCACCTATTGTTTGTGCATTCATATCTATGGCCATTATTTGCTAGCCTTCTTGCATCACTCGGTGAAAATGAAACTTGATGTAATATGATATTTTAGTTTAGTAAGTTGATGTGTTTATGTTTCTTGGTTATTTTTCATTGTGATTTTCTTTTATAAGACGTGTACTTAGTTTCAGTATTTAAAGTTCTAAATCTTGTGAGTGTACTAAGCAACGAAAGTTGTTTAAGTATTCATTCAAAGATGTACGTCTTTATACAAGTTATTGATACCATACTAGGCCCAATTGGTAAAAGGTTTAAACTTTGGTTGGTTGAGGGTTGGGTATTAAAGCAAAGCTGGATGAGTCTTAGTTGGACCCTGTGTTTTGTGTCGGTACCTCTTCTATCCTCATGTCTTGGCTTACGTAGGACTCTTAGTTGGAGCCATGGAGTTTAAGACTTGAGATGGAAGAATTATTTATTTTAAAGAAATGTCTTGGTCAAAATGTCTTTATTCCGGTCTTGCGGTGGCTAGCGTGCCTTATTATTCTAGCTTTCTTATAGACTGAGGGTCGTGGTAACCCTAGTTGGAGCCCTTCCATTTTATCATTAAAGAAATATAAATAAGTTAATTTTTAGTATTTAGTTCTTAGTGAAATGATATTGTGGGAGTTGTGCATTCCAACTTTCAAATAAGTCATGAGCTTGGTAACCAGACCAGGAGCCAAGTCAACTGGATAATCTTAGTCCGGATAACGACTTGGGGAAGAGACTAACATTTGCGGGACCATGTTAGCATTCCAACGGTCATTGAGGTCGGTAACTAGACCAAGGAGCCGTCCACCCTTACTAATAATCAGCCACATCATTGATCTATTTCTAAAATATTAAGTTGGTGCAATGTGAATTATAAACCCAAGTGATATGTCGTTGATCTTATTATCTCTCAAACCTCTGTCTCGTTTTGTCGTCTCACTTGTTTTAATTTTACAAACCATTATCTTCATTACTAGACTAAACAATAACAGCGATTGATTATTGATAGCCATTGTGTCCGTTGGTTCGATATTTGGCTATGGCATAAACTATATTACATTGCGATAGGTGCATTTGTCATATCTTCGTCTTCCATCGGAGGAGGTATTTGAGAGGAAGGTGAGAGTCAGGACAAAGATGGGGCAAAAAGATGTAAATACCCCTCATGTGAGAGGCACATGACTAGATTTAACGAATTTTTTGAATGAGGGTTAGTGGAAAAAACTTAAACTGTGCAAACATTTAAAAAAACGACGTTTAATGTAATTTTTGAAATTAAATGATAATACCTAAAATTTTGACTATAGTCGATGGATATAATATGTAAAAAAATATATATAAATCTATACTATATAATAAATAAAGGTTTTTTCATGCCATGTGTCGCCTCCATATTCATTCTCATCATTTTTTCCCGCCCCTCTCTCCTATTAAATAAACATTTATCTTTTAATAATAATATATTTATAAAGAAAATACTAATTATCTGGTATCATCTGGTTACTTGATTTCAGAGTTTTTGTAAAACACAGCGGAAGTTTTGGCAAATTATCGTTTCATCATTCTTTCAACCTCAAGGGTTGTATTTGTAAATACCAAAACTCAATGGGAAAACAAAAGTCTTGTATTTACTTTATAAACATAGGGTTTCAATACCCTTCTCATTTGATTACAAAACAAGTTTGAAATCAAATACATGATGAGTCACTGGAAATAGTACAACTCAGGGTTGATCAATTCCCTCGTCCTATCTCCTTTCTTTTGGATTTCCCTTTACACGAGGCCTGAAAATCCTACGTGCATTCCATCCTTTCTCGGTCAGATCTCATGTATGCCCATATACCCTTCTTATCATATTTTAATCATTACCTAGAAAATATTTTGAAAATAAAACGTCAGTGTGAATACAATATCTTGACATAAAATCATTTTGGCACAAACAATTATTAATTTCTTAATCACAACTTCATGTTCAATCTACACACTCAGCATCCCCGTCTTGTTCAATCGCATCACAGTATACACTGGCGTCATAGCTTATAACAGCGGACAGGTGTACGCCTCCGGATTTGTCATAAGATAAGCACCAGCCGCAATCCGGGAATTTCACTCGAGACCCGTGTATCCCTTGCAAGTTTTACGTATACCTATGGCCTGAATGCTTATTCGTAGAAGAACGTTGAGCATTACTTCATTAACCTTTATTTGGCCATTTTCGTAAATAAACTGTTTGACACAAGTTTTGAAAGAGAGAAGTATTCACCTTGTTTGTAGAAATGAGCCTCTAAAGTCAAAAGCTTAGCTTCTATCTTCTTAACTTGATTTCTCTAGCGTTACGACTTTTCTACGATCGTTTCTGCTTACACCGGGTACTAGAATGAGCGGGAATCGAACCGGGATCGTCGGGAGTGGACTAGCGGGCCTCTGGAACACAATGTGAGAGTTGGTTTCGAGTTTTGGTGTGAAGACCTGATTGAATTCGTTGATCTATTTATAGACTGAAAGTTTGACCCGTAGCGGACCGCTACACAGGCGGGTGGCGGTCCACCATCGCCCTGGATGACATCTGCCCTAAATGTCACACTCTGATTGGACCAAACATGGATTTGCGGCTAGCTAACCATTACCATGGGCGTAGCGGTCCGCCACTCTGATATGTGGCAGATTCTGATTACTTTGCGGCTGGCGGACCGTTACCATCTGGCATGGTGGTCCGCCACGAGTACGCGTGTCAAGATGTTCGACCATTAGTCACTATACACGTGGCTTAACCGGATTCATTGCTTAACCAACACGTAGCGGACCGTTACCTAAATAGTGGCGGTCTGCCACCCAACTTTGTCCTCGTAGCGGACCATTAGGCTTACCCTTAGCGGTCCGATAAGGTCTAAAATTCCCAAATTTTTCATTTTAAACCCAGAACTTAAGTGTAATTATACTTATAGTCCCTAGGGTTTACATTTTACCAAATCTTGGACATTTTTGGGGCAGGTGTTACATCCTCCCCACCTTGTTTGAAACTCGTCCTCGAGTTTACTCAAACAGGTGTGGATATTTCTTTTTCATTTTAGACTCCAGTTTTCACGTGTACTCAGGTCCACTTCTGGAGTTCCATTTCACTTTCACAATTATCAATTTCTTTCTTTTTAATCTCTTTTCCTGCCTGTCCTCGATTTGCAAAGGTTGTTCCATAAATCTTAACTTTTAATCTACCTCTACATCTTGTAGGGGCATTACCATAGATTCATCTGCCAAACACTTATGCAGATTTGACACATGGAATACATCATGTACTCCATTCATTTCATCTGGTAGTTCGAGCTGATAGGCCACATGCACAACTCTTTTCAAGATTTTCAATGGTCCTACGAATCTAGGACTTAATTTCCCTTTCTTTCCGAATCTTACAACGCCTTTCCATGGTGAAACTTTCAACAGAACGTTATCACCGACGTTGAATTCTAATGGCTTTCGTCTCTTATCAGCATAACTCTTTTGACGATCACGAGCCGCTTTTAACCTATCCTTTATTTGGATAACTTTTTGAGTTGTTTCCGGGACTATTTCAGGTCCAGACAACTGATTTTCTCCTATTTCAGACCAACATATTGGAGTTCGACATTTACGACCGTATAAGGCTTCAAAAGGAGCGGCTTGTATACTCGTATGATAGCTATTGTTATAGGAGAATTCCATTAGAGGTAAGTGGTCATCCCAACTTCCTCCGAGATCTACAACACAAGCTCTTAACATATCTTCAAGAATTTGAATTGTTCTTTCGCTCTACCCGTCCATCTGAGGATGGTAGGCAGTGCTAAGATTTAATTTAGTACCAAGAGATTTCTAAAAACTTTGCAAGAATCAAGAAGTAAATCTACTATCTCTATCGGACATGATAGTAGTGGCACGCCGTGTAATGTTATGATTTCGTTAACGTATAACCGTGCCAACTTATCCATGCTGAACGTTTCTTTCATAGGAAGAAAATGAGCAGACTTAGTAAGTCTGACAATGATAACCCAGATAGTATCATTTCCTCGACTTGTCCGGGAAAGTTTTTATTAAAGCCAATGGTTATCATTTCCCATTTCCAGACAGGAATTTCAAGTTGATGTAATAAACCAGATGGTTTCTGATGTTCAGCTTTTACTTGAGAACATGCCAAACACTTTGCAACATAGATAGCGATATGCTTCTTCATTCCTATCCACCAGTAATTGGCTTTTAATTTTTTATACATTTTATCGCTTCCCGGATGCATCGTATATTTAGATTTATGGGCTTATTCGAGAATTTCTTCACGAGTATTCCCATAGATAGGAACCCAGATTCTTTTGTTCATTCTAAGAATTCCATCGCCTCCTTTGATTAACTGATCAATCATGCCTCCTAATCCTTCTTTCTCAAGGTTGGGTTCTTGCAAGGCAAGTTTCTAAGATTCTTTAATACAAGTGATAAGATCGATTTGGAGATCGAGTCTTAAGGCACGAAGTCGTTTAGGTTTCTCATGTTCTTTCCTGCTCAGAGCATCAGCCATGACATTGGCTTTTCCTTCATGATAACAGATTTCACAATCATAATCATTCAGGACTTTCATCCATTGTCTTTGCCTCATATTCAGTTCCTTTTGACTGAATATATACTTTAGGTTTTTATGATCAGTGAACACGGTGAACTTGACTCCATATAGATAGTGTCTCCATAATTTCAGGGCGAAGATTATGGCACCCAGCTCTAAGTCATGAGTAGTATAATTCTTTTCATGAGTTTTCAGTTGACGAGAAGCATAAGCAATAATCTTGCTTCCTTGCATTAACATACAACCAAAGCCGGTGTGTGGAGCATCACGGTATGGGTGCTTGAGTCAGTTTCTGTTTTAGAATGTCAAAAGCTTCAGATTGTTTAGGACCCCCATTCATACTTGACTGACTTGCGGGTCAGAGTAGTTAATGGTAGTGCGATTCGAGAGAAATCTTGAATAAATCTTCGATAGTAACCGGCTAACTGGAGAAAACTACGGACTTCAATCGGTGACTTCGGGATTTCCTATTTAGATATGGCTTCAATTTTGACAGGGTCAACTTGAATACCATTGGCATTGATCACATGCCCAAGGAATTGAACTGCTGACAGCCAGAATTCACATTTTGAGAACTTAGCGTAAAGCTTCTCTGTTCTCAAGATTTCAAGTAAGATTTTCAAATGCTCTGCATGATCTTCCTTACTTTTGGAATAGATGAAGATATCGTCAATAAATACGATAATGAATTTGTCCAAATAAGGTTTATAGACTCGATTCATCATATCCATGAATGCTGCTAGTGCATTAGTAAGTCCGAACGGCATTACCGTGAACTCATAAAGACCATATCGAGATCCGAAGGCTGTTTTAGGAATGTCCTCTTCTTGGACTTTCAATTGATGATAACCAGAACGAAGATCAATTTTGGAAAAGCAACGAGCTCCTTGGAGTTGATCGAAAAGATCATCGATTCGAGGGAGTGGATAACAATTCTTTATCGTAAATTTGTTTAACTCACGATAATATATGCACATACGCATTGATCCGTCCTTCTTCTTAACAAATAAAACTAGAGCTCCCCAAGGTGATGAGCTTGGTCTTATGAATCATTTTTTCAGTAATTCATCTAATTGCTTCTTCAATTATGCCATTTCATTTGGAGCTAGTCTGTACGGTGCTTTAGCGATAGGTGTCGTACCTGGTACAATATTAATTCTGAACTCCACTTCTCTTTTAGGTGGAATTCCAGGCAGTTCGTTAGGGAAAACATCAGGGAATTTAGCCACAACCGGCACATCTTTAATCTTCGTTTAGTGTCGGTAGTTACAAAAACAAGGTATGCTAAGCATCCTTTTCTTAAGTACTTAGTGGTTTTCAGCATCAAAATTATTCCAACAGAGTTGAATAATTTATCGCCATTGATTGTAAGAATATCGCCTTTTGGCGAACGAAGTTCTATTGACTTTTTATCACACAGGATATGGGCTTGGTTAGAGGCTAACCAATCCATTCCTAAGACAATGTCAAAACCTGCCAAAGTCACCGGCAACAATCTTGCAGGTATAACATGTCCTGATAATGTGATATGGCAATTATCGAGGATTTCAGAGATTTAGACTAGGTCACCATTGGTGGTTTCCACCACATATTTCTTGTCTAATTTAGCTAGAGTTTTATTTAACAGTCTACAAATTATATGATCTATAAAACTTTGGTTTGCACCAGAGTCAAATAAAACCCGAGCATAAATATCATTAACAAGAAAAGTACCTGTAATGACATCGGGCATACCTGCTGCTTCATGAGTGTTAAGAACGAATGCCCGCGCATTCTTCTTCAGTCCATCTGTAGGTTTGGGACCTGTCCCATCTGTCTTCTTATGCTTCGGACAATTGATTTTGATATGACCAGCTTCGCCACATCCAAAGCAGGTAATGGATTTCTTTTTATAACAGTCTTCTGCTTTGTGTCGAGATATCTTACAATAATTGTAGAAAATTCTAGCATGACATTGTCCCAAGTGCCTCCTTCTGCACTTTGGAAACTCAGGGATAGAAGAGTTGTTGTTTCGAGGAGAAAAATTGGATTTCTTGGATCCACTTGGCCCTTGCCCAGCTGTCTCCTTCTTTTTCCTTCCCTTTTCCTGATTTTTTATCAAGCTGGTAGTTAATGATGCCCCCAAATCCATGGCATCATCAAGATTTTCACAATTTGTGACCTTCACCATTTCGTGGATTTCATCAATTAAAACCCAGATATAACGCTTGATCAGGTTTGATTTAGGAGTAGCAAGATGAGGAACTATGCGAGCATACTCCCGGAGTTTTGTAGCATACTACTGATGGTTCATTCCAATCATCCTTAAACTTAAGAATTTCCATTTAATCTGTTCCCGCTCATTCTTAGGAACGTACTTCTTTTCAACCCTTGTTTTAAAGGCATTCCAGCCCATTGCGTAGGTTGCATCTCTGCTCTTGGCAGCAATAATGTTGTTCTACCATTCTAATGCTTGATCTTTGAATAAATTGGAGGCATATAGAACCTTGTCCTCCTCGGCACATTTACTGATAGCCAAAACCGACTTAGTCTTCTCAATCCACCTTAATGTGGCAATTCCACCTTCCTTTCCAGAGAAATTGTATGGTTTACAATCCTGGAACATCTTGTACAAACAACCTACTACCTTTTTCTTCTTTGCTACATGACCGTAGTTATTACCCATACTCTCATCTTCAGAAGAGTTATGGTAATATTCTTCTCTTTCGGTCTTCTTGGATTTATGAAAAGCAGATCCCTTTGGTTCTAAGGTAATAGGTTTCGATTGTGTCACTGTTCGAGTTTGACGTGAATGAATAGATTGAGGAACTGAAGGTTAAACAGAAATCCGGTCAGCTTGTTGATGTGTCGTGGGATAAGTATATAAAAATATAAATAAATATATTTTTATGATGTTTGATTTTACAAGATCAGGTTTTAAATTTATAAATTAAAATGATAATTACGTTAACTTAAAACACAAACAATAGGCAAGTGTACCTATCGCAGCGTAATATAGTTAGGTAAGAACCAAGTATCGAACCAATGGACATGGTCGAGTTCCAATACTCAACTTTTGTTATCGTTTAGCCGGATCAATTAGTGAGTGGTTTTGTGTGATTGTGAAGCAGAAAAGTAAATGACGGTAAAGTAAAATATATAAAAGTAAAAATGTGCGTGAAGTGTGTAACAGAAATGTAACTAGCAGAATAGTAAATAGCAGAAAAGTAAATAAAGCGAAAATGATCAGATTACGAAATGTATTGCTTCGGGATTCGAATCAGCTTGGTACATGATAATGTCAGGTTAACTAATTCAGTGGTATGACTACTACAAACTTGTGACCCGGATCACCGCTAGAGCCCCGTCCTCACTACATTTGATTTGCAAATTATATTCTTTAAAAAGTGGTAGTGCCTCCCGTTAGGGACAACATTTACCCTCAACCCATCGAATGGTCATCTCCGGGTTGGTTAAAGTCAACGGACTCAAAATGCTTTATATTAAGTTAAATATGTGATTATATTTTGCTCACCGGGAGGCGGTGTAACAATGGGACCAAGTATAAAGACGTACCGTTCCCAACATGAGTTCACCAATACTTGGTCGCATAATAAACTCGTATAAAGACGTACGATCTTAGAAGTATAGACCAAGCCTTGGCTTATCAATCTCTACTTGTATAAAGACGTACGAGTTTCAAAGTAAGTTTGATTAAAAAGGGTTTTACGATCTTACTCTTTAAAATCAAGACACTCACAAATATAAAGACAAATTTAGACAATAATAAAATCCCATCAAAAGATGATTTTTGAGGACGAATTAGTTAAAGACATAAACATACCACTTCATTAATAGGTTAAACATTAACATGCACCAAACATCATCTTCACCCTAGCAATACAAAGAAGTTTTAGCCACGAATGGCCATAACGACTAGCGTAATGATGTGTTTCGTAGGCTCCCCTATTGTGAAACAAGGAAGAAGAGCCCCTCTACCCTCTACTCTCTACTCTACTATGAGAATGCTCTCTTCTTGAGTGTTATTTTGCTCTAGATTGGTGTGTGAAATGAAGAACTCAAGCCTCCTATTTATAGGCCTCAAAATGTGTAATGCACGGTCGTGCAAAATCCCAGGGAATCAAACAGGGTACAGAGTACACGGTACTGGTCGTGGTGAGTAAGAGAGGGCAATGCACGACCGTGCATTGGGAGAGATTCTCCCAGCTTTTGTCTTTTGGCTCCTGTTGACTATTGTTGACCAATTTTGACTTCTTGGGTGTCAATGCTCTGGGAATAAACCTTCTAGAAGCTTAAATTCTTGGTGTTCTTGATAGGATTTAGCTTGATTTGTAGTTTCAACACCGAATAACCTGCAATTACAAAATATATGTATTTTAAGCATAAATTGCAAGGTTATTACTCAATTAATACCATAATGTGGGATTATTATGTATGTTAAATATGTATAAATGATGACATATCACTTGTCTCCTTTCAAGCTTAGTAAAAATCATCGGGAGGGAATCCTTGATTCCTTCCATTATCATCTTTTGGAGTTCCTTTCGGGATTCATTATTTTCAGCAGCATTATCCATCACTGCATGCTTTTTCTTACCCCTCGTGTTTTGAGAAGGTCCAGTTTGTTTAGACATTCTATCAAAAGACAATACTTGGATTAAAACAGAACTTTTTATTAATGAAATATTTACAAGAAGAAAATACACATGTACAAATTATCAAAAATTTCTAAAATTCTTCTCTACAAGGGCTTGAACTAGAAGGGCATTCCGTGCTTCTATTTCAGCATTTTCTCTTTCCAGTTCAGCTATCCGGTTTAATAGCATTTGTTCCCTTTCACTTCCTGACGCATTCTCATATATATGCGGAGCAGGAATAAGAATTGTCTCATAATACGAAACATAAGGAATATTGGAATCAGCGCGTTCTTCTTCTTTCGGATCATATTTATTTTCATAAGGAATATTGGCATATCTCTCATGAAAATTTTGTGGATAAACAGGAGTGACATTACAGCTTCCAGCAGTCGGAGCAGAATGAAAACTTATAGAAGGATTATAGGGAACACTAGGGTTTCCTATGTCTCCGAGGCTTCTAAAAGTAAAGCTTTCAGTTTCCTCATTAAGTTCTACAGTTGTTTCATTCATTTTACGATCAAAGTAACTAGCAGGAGCGAATTTTTAAAGAAAACTAAGACCTTTGTCCTTTCCAACCATTCTTAAAATTAAAAACAAACGATATTTTATTATCACAAAGTATGTTACAATATAAAAGTAAAATACAATAAGATCTCAATCCTTCATCATTCTTTCAACCTCAAGGGTTGTATTTGTAAATACCAAAACTCAGTGGGAAAACAAAAGCCTTGTATTTACTTTATAAACATAGGGTTTCAATACCCTTCTCATTTGATTACAAAACAAGTTTGAAATCAAATACATGATGAGCCACTCGAAATAGTACAATTCAGGGTTGAAATTCCCAAATTTTTAATTTTGAACCCTGAACTTAAGTATAATTATACTTATAGTCCCTAGGGTTTACCTTTTTCCAATTCTTGGACATTTTTTGGGCAGGTGTTACAATTTGACACCTAATATACGACTAGTATTGTGGCCATACAACCGGTATGTTAATTTGACACCCAATATACGACTAGTATTATGGCCATACTAGTAGTATGACACTAAGGTTTAACACCCATCGTACGACACATTGCAAAGTAGTAAAATCAGTCATTTATGTCTGCCCATACGACTAGTATTACCAAATTATTTTAAAAAAATGAATAAAAGATAATTATCTTTGTTTTATTAAAATAAGTAATGTGTTGTTAAAAGTAAAAATAAAATACATTTTTTTTTCTTTGCATGTATTTGTTTTTAAAAAAATATTTGACAAGACATAATATTCCCAAATAATATGTCCGAATAATTTTGAGACGACGTAAGATTCCTTGAAATACGTGTAAGTGACGTGATGTAAGATTCTTCGAATTACGTGCCAATTATTTGACACGACACATTATTTTGTTAAAAAAATATATAAATTGTTATATGTTATTCATTTTTTTAATTCATAACTTCAATTCTCAACTATAATAACGTGTACAAGCTGTAGTTGGTGATGGTAATTGTGGGTTTCAGTCTGTAGGTGTAGTTGTGGCTTTAGGGTATCCAGAAAGTCAGTGGCTAATGATCCGGAATGAACTTCTTGAAACTTTGTTAACGTTCGCTTAGATTACTTAGCCCACAATTTAAGATGGGTGGGGCCCGAATTCGCTCCTGAAGAACATTGGATGGAGATGCCATCAACAGGAGTCTTGATTGCAAACCATTATGGGGTTATTGTTCACTATTTAAGCATGGTGGGGAGTTCAACAATCTTCCCATTATGGAAAGGACTAAACGCCCATGGTCCTCATTGAGTTGTGACAATTTTGCAACTTCCATCTCACTTTATCATGCTACAATTAGACGGGGAATATCCGATGCCTACACTGAACACTTATTGCAAAAGTTCCACCAATCAAGTTTCACAAGCTTGGAAGACAATGTATGTCACGCCTATAAGTGTATACTAATGTAATAGAAAGTATGAAAAAGATTTCATATTTCTTTGATTTAGGAAACTATATGTAATATAATATATTTATTTATTTGTTTGTAATTAAATAGAAAAAATACAAAATTTATTTATTTATTTGTAATTAAATAGAAAATATGTTTTGATGTTTGAATTGTTTTGTTTGGTTTTCTATTCTATAATTAAAACACAATTTAAACAACAATAAAACATAATTCAAACATAATCCAGACACAATTTAAACCTAATTAAAATACCAATAAAACCTGAACCAAGTAATCAGAGTCCGTATCGTGCTCGTCTTCAAATGGGTTATGATAAGGACTCTTATCAGGCACGTACTCATCTTGATCCGGATCATGTTGTACAAAAAAAATAACAATTACTAAAATCTTTTAATAACGAGTGCATAGTATTTAAATTCTTACAGTATCTTGTATAATAGCGTCTCCACAAAGCCTAAAAGGCTATCCCAAAATTCTCTGTCAAGTTCTGTTTCACCAATAGAATGAACCTTGCACCAATTCCTATATCTGTTGTAAAAGAACTGGACAACATTTCGAGACCAGTTCTGACCATTCTACCATACATGGTTCTCTACCGGCGTCGGGACGTCAATGACGGATGCATTAGAAGATGACTCGTTCTCTACAGGTGCATTAGAAGACCTGTTATGACACCTCTCGTTTCTTCCACTTGTTCCATTTCTCCCGCCAAACGACATATTATCTTCTAGTTTTTTGCCAGTCGTATGCTGAATTTAAAATTTGTGAAATTGACTTAAGTTCGCTACATATTTATAACTAATAAGCAAAAAATTGAATGGACATACTAGTAGTATTAACCTATAGTACTAGTATAGAAACACATGGTGCACGAAATCTAACGAAAATGACTCAATAATAACATTTGTTGCATACTAGTCGTATGTCATCAATATTAGTCGTATACAAGTCGGTGCCAAACAAGATCTGACACGATACTATCATCCATACGAATATTATGGATACCATAGTAGTGGTATGGGTATCATACGACTAGTATGAAATTTTAAAAAGACAAGACCTGACACACTGTTATCTATACGACTAATATGAATACAATACTAGTAGCATGGATGACACACGACTAGTATTGTCCCCATACTAGTCGTATGGAATTTCAAAAGTGTCAAAATAACCACTAGGGTGTCCGAATAGGTGTAGCCATGATATATTCATGTTTAATTTGGGATTTTTTTTTTGTGTTTCAATGCAAGGTTAAAGAGTAATAAATGAGTTCAAACTTCGAAAGCATTTACTAGGTGAATACATAACGGAGCGAAGAAAATCGCTAAAACCTCCGAAAAACTGCCAACGCCTGCGAATTTCCCGGCGATTATCGATTCTCAATTTCTTCTGCCGTCGACGGTTGAACCTCTTCAACTCCTAATTTACAATTTCCATTCAGTTCAGAAATTCTGATGTTTTTGCCCTAAATTCTTCCTTTTCAGACAGAAAGAGAAAGAGAGGATCGTCGATCGATCGATCTAGTATACCCAACTTATTTACTTGTTTTCTAGTCTGGTTTCTGCTATTGCAGCCAATTACGGTTAGTGCTCATTTTCTGTTTTTGAATTTTTAGCAAGTTACAATCTTAGTTGCTTTTGATTTATCGTAAAATTTTGCCCTAAATGAATAAGTATGAATCAATCAATTAATTGATGAATGTTCCGGTATAACATCTGATTTGTTTGCATCATACAAATGCTAATGTATACAGTAAGTTTTAAATATAATAGCTGTCATATTTGAGTGGACTGAGTATGTTATTGGTCAAGCATTACATGTAAGAGAGCTATTCCATGGTTATGTTGATAATGAGTGGGATCATCTTTCAAGCTGGTATTTTGATTTGGGGCTTTCAAGTTATAGAAGACAATTGAATGATTTTTGATGCACCCAAGTTACCACCAAATGTGTTTCATAGACTACTCTCTGCCTTGAATTTACTTGTCAAATATCTAGTGCATATTTTATCAATTGATGCCTAAAATAGTTCATGGTTGATAAGATATTAAAAGGAGTGTAATTTCTTATAATTTGTTTAAACTTTGGTGGAATGATAACTATTTACAAGGGTTAACGGTGAGTTTCTCTATTGAAAATAACTTTTATCTAGAATAAAGTATATTCTCTTTTACCATGTGTAAAATGCCTGTTGCAGATTCTGCTTTCAATTAACTAGCAAAAAAACTGAGTTTGTTATCGAAATCACTTAGCATTGACAATGAGGAGTGGTGAGCGTGCTGCGAATATTGCTCTAGCAGGTTTTATTTCTTTTCCGAACTAGATCGCATCTACATTATTAAACCTTCTCCCATGAAATTATATTTTGTTCTTAGTTAAATTCTGATCTGTAGCATTTTGGGTTACAGGTCTAACACTGGCACCACTAGTTTTGAAGGTTGACCCAAATATAAACGTCATATTGACCGCATGCCTCACAGTTTTTGTGGGTTGTTACCGTTCTGTCAAGCCAACACCTCCTTCTGTAAGTATACAACCACCATGTTTTGAATTTTTCAAAATTCTGCCATTTTTTTGCTTAAAAATTAGCCTTTTGTGTGTTTTTTTCTCCAGGAGACAATGTCTAATGCACATGCTATGCGTTTCCCTTTAGTTGGCAGTGCAATGTTGTTGTCTTTGTTCTTGCTCTTCAAGTTCCTGTCAAAAGACCTGGTCAATGCTGTCCTCACATCCTATTTCTTTGTGCTTGGCATCCTTGCACTCTCGTATGTTCTTTTTTGTAGGGATTATAATGATATAATTAGTACTTTAAGCAGATCAGCCTATCTGAATTAGGGTGACACTTTTATTGTAGGGCGACACTTTTACCTGCAATCAGGCGGTTTTTTCCTAGCAAGTGGAATGAAGACATTATTCATTGGCAATTCCCGTATTTTCACTGTATGCATTCTTTATCCATTATCTTCCTATGCCGTCTACATATTTTGATAGTTTTCTTACTGTCTTTTCTTTGTGCATGCTGTTTAACTTAAATGCAGTAAATTTTTAAACTATAAATTACTATGGGTAAATCTATGCCTTCATTAAGATGTTATGAAAGAAATACGACATTTGGTGATACCAAGCTTTCGTCTTGTTGGATTTTCAACTGCTTTGGTTGTCTGATATCTTACTTTTTGTTAGTTGAAAAATCAGTGGGTTACCTATGTTTCTTTCTGATATTGCTTAGTAATGATGTTATAGATAAGATCACAAGTTATTCATGTTTCTTTTTGCTGTTGTTTGATTTCATGATTTATTTCGCTTACACATTTTTTCGTACAGCTTTAGATCTTGAGTTCACAAGGTCTCAAGTTGTTGCAGCAATTCCTGGGACCTTCTTTTGTGTGTGGTATGTTTCACAGAAACATTGGCTGGCTAACAATATTCTGGGACTTGCATTCTGCATTCAGGTTTGATCATATCTAATATTTTTCCGATTAAAAGCATAATTAGTTTGTAGCTCTATACATCCCTTCTGAATCATAACACAAGCTGCTTAGTTTTGTCATGCATTTTTCTCATAAGAACCGTTAATTACCAGACTGAAACCTGTTTTATTGCAATCATTGGTGGGAATCACAACATTTGTTGCACTCTCTATAAATCCTTATCATTGGATGTCTTTCTAGAGTTTGCATTATTCAAATTGGAAAATGTGAAACGTATGAGAGTAATAATTTATAGTTTTAATTCATTTGGTATCCATGTGGCCTTCTTCATCAGATTAAATGTAAAATAAAGGTCTTACCGATTCACGAAAATGATAAAATAGCCCTAAGGGCTATCCTCAAGGGTGGGTTTTGGTTGTTAAATTACAAGAATATACGCATAACCTCCTTAAAGTGGTTTAGTGCTTTTTTGGTCATTTTGGTGGTTGTTGTTTGATGGTTTAAGTATCATAGTTTAGGCATAAGAAAGAATGGAAGTTAACTCTTAAACGTATCCCTTAGTACTATGCTTATCAAAACCTTATATTTTTTAATAACCAATTTGTTTGATTATAATATGTGCATTAAAGGACCTACACACCTTTGGCTGAGTGGTATCCTAGGTTTATTTACCGTACCTCTCTCCCCTTGTGGTTGAGGGTCAAGTCCTTCTTGGACATAGGTGTAGAGTATGTGGGTGTTCGAGTTTGATGTTAAAAAATACAGACATTAAAGGCCATGTCTAGTGGAGTTAAGTCATGCTTGAATCTTGGTTTTAAAAAGCACGTCTGAGGCGCGAGGCGACATAAGGCGCAGGCTCCTGGGCTTTAGGTTACATAAGGCGCACAGGTGTACAAGAAGCGCGCGATTCTGCGCTTCGATCCGCTTTTGTGCGCTTAAGCATTTTTTTTTGGGCTGGCAATGAAGATTTGGCACTTGATTTTGAGGTTACAACACTCGAAGATGATCGAGGGAGATGAAATCGAAGCTTTATGCTGAAAGACCAGTTCATATATGTAAGAATAAGAAGAAATTGAAGCTTACCTGTGATGGAGATGAAGATGAGAGATGACGGCAGTTTAGTAGAAAGGAATTTAGGGTTACTAACTTACAATTAAAACAATGGGAGAATGGATTTTAGGGTTAAAAGGCTTATTTTTTTTATTAAATTACATTTTTCCTCCTTCATATTATAGCTTTTGTCAAATTTAGCATTAAATTTTTTAAATGTGTATTAGTTCTTTTTTTCTTGTTTCTAAAGTCTCTAACAAAGATTTTTGCTTCTTTAGGTTGTACGTATAGTTGTTTATGTTGTACATAAAGGTTATTTATCAATTAATTTGTATATATCTTTTAATTATCTAAATTTAAGGTGTAAAAGGATTAACATTATAGTAAATATTATATGGAATTAATCTTAAAATATTATATTAATACCTAGCGCCTCGCGTACGAAAAGCCTTGCGCTTTTGTGCTCTGCGCTTTGCGCCACGGTTTTATACTCTGTTGCCTTGGTGCGCTTCTCGCTTTTTAAAACCATGGCTTGAATATACACATTTTTTCTCCTTTCCCTTTGCTATAACTGAACAAAAAAGAAACTATAAGTGATAAAACTCGATAGAATCATTCGTTTTTATAAGAGCTGTCATCTATGTTAATCTTTTGTTTTTTGCTCCACTATTCTTTATTTTAGACATGTATCTTTTGTAAAATATCTTTTCCCTCGTCAAATTCTAGCTTAGTTTTACACCCTTTGTACATTTTGCAGGGAATTGAAATGCTTTCCCTTGGCTCATTTACAACTGGTGCCATCCTATTGGTAAGGTGTGATTTTTTTTTCTCTCTCGAGTTGTTTGCCTTTGTAATTGTCCTGTTCCATGATCTAAATCTGCAGGCCGGACTCTTTTTCTATGATATATTCTGGGTCTTCTTTACCCCAGTAATGGTCAGTGTTGCAAAATCATTTGATGCACCTATAAAGGTAGTGATATGAAATATGAATTTTGGTTGGAATTGGGTCGTTCTTACCTTATATTGAAGTTTGTTTTTTCTAACAAACATTTTTGATTATTTTCCAGCTTCTGTTCCCAACAGGAGACGCTGCACGCCCGTTTTCTATGCTTGGTCTTGGTGACATTGTAATTCCAGGTATGGCATTCTTAATATATCCTTGTTGCAACTCTTGTGAAGTCCATTCTTGATTTTAGTTATGAACAAAGTGATTCTGTTGAAGCGAAGGCTTTATGTGGCTTATTCTTTGATGTTCACTGAAATGGCATGAAAACTGAAATTAAGTGGTGGTGATGTTAAGTAATATTGTTAGGAGACAAAAAGCTAATTACCTCTATCATTACTTATGCCATCAGTCATATTATGACTTTTATAGCTTATTATTGAAGAATGTATCTCTATTTGTTTATGTAAGTGCAAATATGTGTAACTGCTGCATGATGTTTTTCCTTGATTTATATTATTAATGAATCTGAATTGTCAGGTTAATGCAGTATGTTTGTGTTAGGAAAAACATGTATGGATGCAACTTGCAATATTTACACGATCAATAATCATGTGGTCTTTTCATGTTCTTTTTTATTTCTTTTATCAAATGGTCTTTTTAATATATGCATTCATCTCGATTTAGAAAGAATTCTTTTTATTTCACAGTATGTTTTCTAATTGGTATTCACAACTTAGTTGCCGTAGAATGTGGAAGGTACTAAATTTAGTTGAAGTTGACTATTTTCATGCTATCTTATTGTGTTGGCTATTTTCAAACTATAAGTTCCTCATATTGAGCAATTTTGAATCTTTTTATTCATTACAGTTGTTTTATTTTCAATCTATTTAAAGATAGCTATGCAGTTAATTTTATGCATTTTTATATAATAAGTAGTTTATAATCAATCGCTAAAACATTATGAGAAACTTATTTCCAAATCTATAACTATAAGTTCTATTTTCTTCCTTGAAATAGTCAACTCTAATACGATGGCGTGAAAATATTCAACTTCAACAGAAGTTGGTATCTCTCACATTCTATGGCAATTATGGTTTGAATTCAATCAGGAAAAAATATTCTAAGTGAAGAATATTTCTTAAAAGTTGGATATACTCATAACCATTAATAAAAGAAATCATAACAAAATATGGAAATGCAGTTGATGCAAACTTTAATTATTGTAAAACAAATTAAGGTGTATAGATAGAACTCATTTTCCTCCCACAAGCTATGCCCCCTTGTTTCATACCTGAGGCGATTTATGGCTGATTTAAATTCATAATGTGCTGTTAAATCATGTTTTTAACGAATTATTATTTATGGATGTTGTATGCTTTATTTGTTTACATTTTTTATGCTTGTCATCAGGCATTTTTGTAGCTTTGGCACTGAGATTTGATGTGTCAAGAGGGAGAAACAACCAGTACTTCAACAGTGCATTCTTTGGATATGCAGTTGGTGTGGTTCTTACAATTGTCGTCATGAACTGGTTTCAAGCTGCACAGGTTGGTAATTTATGGCCATTTTGGACAAACAAATTCCACCTTAAAAATGGACTAGAGTTTCTTTTGGTTTTCTTTCGGCAATTTTTGATTTTTTTTAAAGGATAATGCATGAGGAGACCACTCGACTATTCAACTCTTTTCATTAGACTACCCAACTATTGAAACTACTTAATAGGCCACCCAAACATGTATCTGGTTTCATTTATACCCGATGGTCAAAAGTTGAAGTAAATTTTCAGTCATTCAACATGTTTTTGGTTACATTTGGTATAAGAAATGAAACTAGATGCATGCTTGGGAGGCCTATGAAATAGCTTCCAATAGTGGGCGGCCTTCTTAATTTTAACAAAATAGTCTTTATTCATAATTATGATCTTCAGTTTTGCATGATTAAGTCCCTAAACATTATAAAACGAACCTTTTTGTTAACTTTAAAAGTCCATGGATTTATTCAGACAAAAATAATCTGATTTTGGGTTTTGTTTCAGCCTGCTCTGCTATATATTGTACCAGCTGTTATTGGGTTCTTGGCAGCTCATTGCATATGGAATGGGGAGGTCAAACCGGTAAGCCTTGATGCGCACATAAAAAATAACCTTTTTGCATGTGTTTTTAGAAGATTTGTAGCAAAGGTTGCAAAATGGACGGGTTGGGCAACGGGTCAAAGAAGGTTCAAGTCAAAAACGGCATTTTTAATAAGCGTCGAAATGGATCTTGTTGGGTTGATCCTCACCCACCTTTTTCTCGATTTTTATTTTTGTTAAACAATTAACGCGTTAATATGATTTCAAAAGTAGCAAACTACACGCCATATGAATTGGTCGAGACATGCAACCTCTAATTTGTCGCTATTTCTAATATGACGATTTTGGCCTTTGGCAGTTATTGGAGTTTGACGAGTCTAAAACCGCTGATGGTGATGTAGATGAGAATACAAGCAAGAAAGTAGAGTAAGTGATGAAAGTATGGTTTATAAAAAATACAATTACTCACATTAGGAGAAACTGTGTTTTCTTTCCTTTTCTTTTTTATAATTTCTTCTTACAGATTTTGTAACAACCTTTTGCTATAGATTATGGAGTTAAAACTAATCCTCTATTTAATGTGGCCACAATATTTTCTAGACCTTTACTCACATTAGGATTGATTTTGTTGTGTACTCTTATGTAGAGGTGGACAAACCGGTTTTTTTTTAACAAACCGGTTTGGGTTATAAACCGGTCCGTGCTTTTTTTTAATTACACAATTGTTTGTGTGGAAACCGGTTCGGGGCACAACCCGGTTTGGGATGAAAAAATCCAAACCTATACAAATCAGTTTGGGTCGGGTTGAGACCGGTTTGGGAGCGTGAGAACATGAACTGGCATGCAGCCCGGCGACCTGGGTCGGGTTCTAACCGGGTTTTTTTAATTACACAACCGGTTTACAGATTTTTTATGTGTTCTGTAATATATATATATATATATATATATATATATATATATATATATATATATATATATATATATATATATATATATATATTCTAAAAGTTGTCCCCTTGATCCCACCCGTTCCTTATATTAGTCTTCCTCAATTAGTGTCTGTCTTGATCTCGACCTTTACAATAGATTTCATGATTGTTTCATACAATTCTACATTCAATAACATATTGGAAAGTTAAAAGTGGAAAAAAAGAAGTTAAACAACATAGAAAATAAAATAAATAAATTACAACAATTATGAACAGGGCCGTCCTTGAGATTTTGGGGGCCCTGTATGACTAAAAAAATGGGCCCCTAAAAATCTAAAATGTAAAGTTAAATATATTAAAAAAAATTCATTAATATGATGAAATTGTAACAATACTAGGTTTGATTAAAATTGGTAATTTGGACATGACTCAATGATGAAGTAATTGTTAATGGATTTTTAAATTCAATTTATATGTCCCATAAGTTAATTGTTAATTGTAATTTTTACATGGCTCATCAGTTAATTTATTTTTTAAACTCAGTTTATATTAAATATAATTTTATATAATATATATAATTTATAATTTTGGCCCCCCAAAAAACCGGGCCCTAGGCGGTCGCCCACCCCGCACATGCTAAGGGCCGGCCCTGAGTATGAAGTTTTGTGATGAAATAGTATATATGATGTGGGAAAACACAGTGTGTAAACTACATATAGCTATCCTAATGATTTTGATGATCTTGTGTCATATGTCACGACTTAAAATCAGGTCGCAACACCCTAATTCTGGAGAATACCGAGCCAACTTGGAAGCATTAAAGGATGTATGGAAGACTCCGGAACAACCTACAAAATTCTAGTCTAAAGTGGGTTGCATAGAAGGCTCTAGGCTAGCTTTTAAAATCAAGGAAAAACCTAGAAAATGTGGACTAAGAAGGCCTTAGAAAGCTAGATATTACCATAGAATTCTCTGGAAATCAACATATAGAAATGGGAGACGTAGAACTCTCTAGATCAAGAAGGATCTAGGCACTTGTGAGTAGTATAAATATGGATGGAATGTATCATTTGCAAACCACCCAAGCATCAACCAAGTTTGTAACATCTCACAACATGCTACGAGATAGAATGTATATATTGTTTTCTTTACAAGACTCTTCCTGCATTGCTTCTTACTCAGTTGTCTTTTAAAGCCATTTTCACATTTTTTGGCCCAATTTGAGATAGAAAGCAGGGATATAAGCATTCATTTACAGTCCCAAACTTCTTGTTCTTACTCCATCTTGCACACTTTTAATGACATTTGATAGAGGATGAAGATGATCTTGATAAATTCTTTGAATGGAAACCACTTCTACCTCAATTTTCTTGTCCAGATTTGTAGTATTGAGATCTGGAAGGTCTGCGGCTTCTGAAGATATAACAGGAACATCTTGTAAATCTTCAACATGACTGGAGAAGAAGAAGATTCTACACAATTGGGAGTTATTGGCTCAGATACTTCTGAATCAGTTGGAATTGGAACAATAGAGACGAGATCTACAAAAGATCTTAACAACTCCTCCATTGTATAATCAACATCTTGGACTTTTGAATCAGAACTTGAAGAGCTAGTTGAAGCTTCATTAGAAGAGTTAAATGTCTGGTGGAGACTATCAAGATCAAATAGCAAGGAAGGTTCTAGTTTGGAAGTATTGAGAGTGTGCTCATTAAATTGAACATGAAATAATCCTTGTTCTCGATTGAAGATTCTATAAGCCTTAGAAAAAAAAGGAATATCCCTCAAAGAAACCTTCATCACTCTTACCATCAAACTTTCACAATTGCTCTCTTGTATTCAAAATGGTACACAGACATCTAAAAGGCTTTAAGAAGCCAATGTAAGGCTTTATTTGTCTGAGAAGTTCATAAGGGGTTTTGTTCAGTTGCTTAGGCAGTGTTAACTGCTTCTGCCAGAATGTGATGAGTAACCTCGAGTTAGCAAGCATAGTCCTTGCAGCTTCAATAAAGGTCATATTTCTTCTTACAATAACACCATTTTGTTAAGGTGTTCTTGCCACACTGAAATATCTTGATATGTCCTTCTCTTCCCAAAACAAAATTAGCACTTATTTTTGAATTATGTATCATTATCACTCCTTATTACTTTGATCTCAGAAGAGAACAAATTCTCTATTTGGGTAATGGAAGACATTAAGATGTGTTGGGACATCGTGCACCGGTTTTAACATTTAACACAAAAAACTTATAAAATCATATTTACAATGGCGAAAGCGTTTACAAAAGCACACGATAATAAAGATCCGATCTTTTCCGATAGTGATCCGATTACACAACGTTTAGACTATAATAATATTTAAATAAACACAACCATAGGGTGTTTAGGGTTTTATACCTTTGACGAAAACCTAAACTCACACGATGGATGCAATGAACGTCACACTAGATGACTTGTTCACCAACCCGAAAACTGATCTCGTCTCACGAAATCTCACGCGTAAACCGGTTCTCGTGGAATCTGCTTCACGCAAGGGCTGCGACGGCTTGGTGGCAGCGACAGTGGCTGCGGCGAAGCAATGGTGGTGGCTCGGTGGTTCCGGCGACGGCAGGGGTGGCCGGCGGTGGTGGACGACGCAAGGGGAGGGGCTTCGGCTCTTTCTCTTTTGCGCAAACTTGATGGAGGCAAGAGTTGGATTAGGGTTTAATTATATGGTATATTTATAGATACCATAATTACATATTGCACCCGATAAATTTAACAGTTAAATCATTGCAATCAACTGTTAATTAGTTTCAATCCTTATGGTTTACTAATTACAATTAACTAGTAAATCCTTATCCATTTAACGTTTAACACTTAAACTTTCATGCCTCCATATTAATTATTTCTCTAAATAATTCTGGATCAAAGATTAATTATTTCTCTTAAATAATTAATATCCGAATCCACCGTTTAAATATTTATTCTCCTTCTCATAATGTCGTGTTCTGTGAACTATAATATCTACGATTAAATATTATCAATTGCACGTTGTTCAAAATGTAACTCTTTGGATCGTACCTCGATAACAACATTGATATTAATGATGATCGGACATCTAATATCCAACAAGATTTATGAGGTTTCATCTTTGGTCTTCAAGAAGTATGCCTAAGTATAATTGGTGATGTCATCAATTATCACCAAACTATAAGAATTGTGACCAATACTTTGAGCATTGGTTGGTCCAAACAAGTCCATGCGAAGAAGATTAAAATGTTCTTCAATTTAGTTGGCAATTTTGGGTTTAAAAGAAGGCTTGTGTTGCTTACCCTTAAGACATGGAATACAATGATTAGGAGACACAAACTTCTTAATGGTATGCCATTAACCAAGTAATTCTTCACCAATTCATTCATGTTCTTAAAGTTAATATGACCCCACTTCCTATGCCACAATGAAGATTCAATTTCTGAAGATTTTGATAGAAAACAAGATTCTGTAGAGGATGAAGCATTATTCATGTCAAGAGCATAAAGATTTCCTTTCCTGTGTGCTCAAATCAAGATTTTATATTCAAGAGTAACAAAATATGACTTCAAAACAAGGCATTCCTTTGTATTGAAGTGCATATAACTAGGGGTGTCAATTCCTAACACGACTCGAACACGACATGAAAATAACTAAGTTTTGGGTTGGCCAATTTAACCCGTTTTAAAAAACGGGTCAGGTTCGGGTTGACCCGTTTCATAAACGAGTCGGGTTTGAGTCGACCCATGTAAAAATTGGTTGAGCCGTTTAGGTTACAGTTTTTTTTCTCGTTATGGAAACGACTGTTCAATTACTTTTGTGTTTAGTGTTTATCATAAAGGAACTGAATTATATCAAAACTTTTTTTTATTTTTCCTTTCTAGAGATAATTATTCAATTAACTTTTGGTTTATGTTAAATGAATTAGATTTTAGATTTAGTATTTTATGATTTTGATTTAGATAAATGGGTAATGGGTCAGGTTCAGGTTAACCCGAATTTAAGTGTATCCGGTTTATGGTTGAAATTTTTGACACGAATAAGAATATGGGTAGTGTTCGGGTTGCATGATTCAACCCGTTAACCTGCCAAATTGTGACCCGCTAACCCGGCACGATTGGCACCCCTACATAGAATATGTCTTGCCACAAACTTGAGAAACACTCAGTAGATTATAATCAACTCTTTGACATAATTCACGTTCTCAAAGCTCATTGATCCATTTGATATTATGCCTAGGCCAATAATTCTTCCTCCATGGGGATTGCCTCCAAAAGATACAAATCCACCATCACATTGTGCAAAATCAATGAGTATAGAATCATTTCTAGTCATGTGTCTTGAGCAACCACTATCTATATGTTAAATGTTTGCAGATCTACCTGGTTGATGTTGTAAACAGTTTAGTTAGGCATAGGAACCCAAGCCTTTGCGGTGGTGGTTTGGGCGTAGATGGTGGCAGTGCCGACGGTGATAGTGGCGACGGCACAAATGAGGTAGGGAGGATTAAGGTTTCCAACTTGTTCTCCAAGAACTCTTATTATGGTCTCTTTTTAATTCCGCTACAACTTTGTATTTATAGGCTTTAAGTAACTTAATTCTCAAGTTTAAGGTTTTAAGTTACACTTTAAACCTTGTGATTATCTAATAATCACAGTTAACCCAAACACTTTGGTTGATTAAATATATAACCTTTATATATTTATAAATACAGTTAATTAGCTTTTATAATTAGTTATATACGTATATCCAACATATATATATATATATAGGTTCCACTAGGAAGGAAAAAAGTGTAGGAAAGAGTGGTAGGCTGACACGTGGCATGGTCTCAATTTCTCGCGGAGGGGTAGAATAGATATTGCAGTCATTACGGGTTCTTATCGCGTGTTCAATTCATTCCGTTTTTTTTCGTTTCTTCGGATCTCGTACAAGTATTTATATAATTCTTCGCGTTTTTTGTTTCAATTAATTAGGGTTTTGTGATTTTGCGAACACCGATTTAATTTTCGTTTTTTCTTTTGAATTTATGATGTCGGATTCTTCTGTTCCTGATATCCAAGGTATTGAATACTGACCCATAATTGCATTATGCATGTAGATGGTATAATTAGTAGATTGATTATGGTGTTTTAATTTTATATGTAATTGAGTTAATGTTATACGTGGTTACATAATTTTATGGTGTTTTGATAAGTGTATTTATATATACCTGTACAATATATACCTGTACAAAATTAAACATATGGCATGGCGTTTTACGATGGCGTTGTTACTTTACATGTAAATTTTTGTATCGTATATATGTATGGTGTTTTTATTCAAATAATTTATGTTGTATTCGTTTGTATCGTTTTGTGAAACTGTATGGTTATCGAGTCTTCCGAAACTGTTTATTTTGTATGGCGTTTTATTTATGTTAGTAATCTTTTAGCATATATTCGCAATGGTAATTTTATTATATATATAGTATGACGTTTTAGAATGAAAGTTGGTATATTAGTCTGATTCTGCTTATTTGTTTTTGCGTTTTGTAGTATTATTACTTATGGCGTTTTTTATAAAATTTGTAGATTACAGTTATGGTGTTATTGGGATTGAAAGCATTTAGCCGAACACCGAAAGAAAGTTATTCGTACCCGATGTCATTGAAGAACTAAAGCCTAAGTGTGGACTTGTTTTTGATAAAATTGATGATGCTTTTAGTCTTTATCCGAAGTATGCCCTAGCCGGGGGTTTTGCTGTCCGAAAGAGTACATAATATAGTTGTGCTCGTGGTGTTGGTAAATTTAAGTATTTTGTTTGTTCTAAAGAGGGTTTTCATAAAATGAAAAATGTTAATACATTGGATGATACCATAAATCTTATGGAGAAGAAAGCTAATCTTCCGAACTTTTCATGTGATTATATTTACCGACAAAGAACATCGATTGAAAGATTTGTTTTGGGCTGATAAACAATGCAAGAGGAATTATTATGTATTTGGGGATGTGATGTCATTTGATGCTAAATACCGGTCAAACAAGTTTGTGTGTATATATATTTTTTGTGTTATACATTTTTTTGTTCTGTTTCATATGTGGCGTTTTTTTGTCAGGTATTCCATGGTGTTTGTTCTATTTACTGGTATAGACAATCACAGTAACAATATTACTTTTGGGGTTGCTCTTTTGGGATCAGAGACATCTGAGACTTACAATTGGTCGTTGACTGTGTTTTTGAAGGCTTTTGGTAATGCACCTAAAGTTAATGTGCCTGATCAAGATCCATCTATGAAGAAAAGTATTGAGGAGGTATTTACAGACACCTGTCACAGGTTATGTATGTGGCATGTGATGTACAAACTCTCAACAAAGGTATATATTTTTATATGTGTATTGTGGTGTTTAAATTCACATAAAAAATACTTATGGTGTTTTTATGTGTCTCAAAGTGGTTATGGTGTTTATATTTGTTATTATGCTAATAAGTACTTTTTTTAATTTGCATTGAAGGTTGGTCATCAACTATGTAACTCGACTGATTTTAAACAAGATATATGGAACATCGTTTGGACCATGCTCTCACGCCACAAGAATTTGAAGAAAAATGGGCAGATGTTATTAACAAGTATGATCTTTCTGAAAACAGTTGGTTGTTTGATATATTTTGGTTAAGAGAATCATGGATACCAGCTTACTATAGGGACAAGATTCTTTCTGGTCTAATGAGAACGACGTCGAGGTCTGAAAGTGAGAACCATTTCTTTGGTCAAGTTTGCAATTCGAAATCTACTTTGGTGGAGTTTTTGTCTCATTTTGAAACAGCTATTGAAACCCAACGTCATACTCATAGGAAGAACGACCATGATACTCGTTATACATGTCCTCAATTTAAAACAGATTATGTTCTTGAGAAGCAAGATGCTGAAATTTATACAAAAACTATGTTTTTTGATGGTCAACATGAGATTGTAAAACTACATAAATGCTTGAATGCAAAGTATGAAGAAGCTGGTGACTTTATTAGGTTTTTTATAAACGATTTTGAGCAGCCATGTTCGTCATTTTTCAAGGTACATGGTGTTTTTTAATGTATTGTGTTATGTAAAACAAACTATTTGTTGGTGAGAAATATTTACTTTACTGTTTTATTATGTTTTTTTTCTTCACATGGTGTTTTTGACAAAATCATTTTATTGTTTTTAGGTTATGTTTCGCAAAGATGATTGTACTATATATTGTAGTTGCAAACGCTTTGAACAGTTTGGGCTTTTGTGCAGATATATTTTTATGTTTTGAAGTTGACTGATATTAGGGAATTTTCAAAACAATACATTCTCCGTCGTTGGACTACAGATGTTGTCCCAAATAGTTCAAAACTTTACACCTCCAGTCATGGTGTTTTTTCAAGTGATAACGGAAGTGTTCAATCTTTATTGCGGGATATAATGTTTGCTACAAAATACAACATTAATCGTCTTTCCAACAACTTTGGGGAACTTTCTCTGTATAAGCAACACCCGGAGAGTTACATGTCTAAAGCGGATGATGTTCAAGTTATTGTCCCTGCTCCTAGCAAAAGGGATAGGATTGCTAAAATGGTTGGACACTCTGTCAATGAATAGTATCATGTAAGAGTACCTGTTGGAATAAAGACCAAAGGATGTGGTGCGTATAAACGCCTAAAATCAAAGCATGAAGAAGCTATGATCAAGGCAGGGAAGAAATCTAGACAATGTCAAAACTGTTTTGAATATGGCCATTATTCATCCACTTGTACCAAAGAAATTATAAAGACAACTCCTGGTGAAGGTTCATCTAGATCATTAAGATCTTCTTCGAAGAAATCTTAACATATCTTTTCTTTTAATAACTTTTAATAGAATGTTGGTTCGACATTTATGGTGTTAAAACATTGATCATTGTGCATCCAGTTATTTATGACGTTTATTATTCCTTTAAGTTTTTTTTACTTGTTTCGTGTTTATGGTGTTTAATTCATATATTTGTTACGTGAAAAAAAAATTATGGCGTTTTAATCATGCATGCGTAATAAAAGCAAACATATAAAATCATCCCAACTATTAATATATTCCATGTTAATATCATCCACCACCATACATATAAACCAAAAAAAAAGTAAAACCAAACACCAACTAAACCATACTTACCAAACATTCACATAGTAAGCATCCAAAAACATCAACCACAAACATACCCACACCATCACCACCTGAATCTTCTTTATTATCTCCCTTTCTCATCCAACTTTTTCAACACACCGTCATTCCTATCCAAACCCAGCTTGATCTGGAAACTCACTGACTCATCTGCACCCGCCTGTTTGTAAAAGTAATCTAGGGCAACATCCCTTTCTGGTGTTTTTCCATCCCCAAGAGCTTGTAGATCACCTCTGCTGATTTCTTTTCGTTTAAACATGCTAGGTAGTATAAATCTGTTAACCTAGACTTAACAGATTGGTGAACCTCTTTCTCAGCAGAGTTATCCTCTAACATTTTGTTTTTAATTTCATAGGTGTTTGACGATGAAGAAGAGACCATTTTTTTAAGGTTGGTTTGGTTTGGTTTTTTTTGTGGGTGAATAAAGTGTATCTTTCATACATGCATATATATATATATATATATAGGAATAAGTAATACGCAAGTACATGGTGTTAATTTATTATCACGCGTCTTTTAACTTCACCGTAAAACATGCTACCCTTGTATCGATTCATTTTCACTATAAATGTCATTAATACATATTAAATGTTGGTAGGCGTATCTTTATGGTGTTAGTTGCACCAATGGACATTAATAAGTAATAAATATTTTGAGTATAAATATCAGTCTTATGTGTTAACTTTTTCTCATCATTTCACCTAGCACATCACTTCATCTTACACAAAATGCAAACAATGACGTAGACAAATTGTTTGATTTAATTCTCAAACAATACAAAAGAGACGTGGTGTTTGTGGAAAGCCTAGGTTGTATGAAAAAAAACCTAGCTAGGGGAATAAAATATTCCCGAAAATACCATCAGAGATATGGCACTCAAGTTTAAAGTTGAAGACGTATCTGATGAAGCTGAACTTGTCAAAATTTGAACTGGCATAATTGAAGGAATAAGTGTCTTAATGGAGACCAATATGGATTTTCTTAAATACCTAAGTTAGTTTACTATTTAAAATATTGTTTGGTGTTTTATGTTTTTATTTGCTTGTATGTTTTACTGTTTTTTTTGTCATGTTATGTTTTTTGTTATGTTTAATAAATAGTATTTCGGTTTTTTAAATCATGGCGTATTAAAAGTTTCACAACTAATTTTTTCAGAAGTTAATTAACCATAAATGCATGTTGTAGTATTTAATTATATCAATTTGTTTACCAAACGAATTTAATGCATTTATTACTATTTGTTAAGGTATATGAAAAAATAACATCAAAACTTGTAAATCGAAATAATGTAATACGAAAAAAAATTTTATTTTGCTTGTATTTTATCCTGTTTTTATGGTGATATTAAGTTTTTTTTGTATGTTAATTAAATAATATTTTTTGTAAACATGGCATTTTATGAGTTCCACTACTAATTTCTTTCAACATTATAATTGATAATCACCTATGAGGTAGTTGTTGTGAGACATAGAACTAACCTTAAGAGGCAGTATGAGACCTATCTCTCGCTCTATCGACGTAGATGGTTGCTTTTCCACTTTTGAGTCGGACTGCTACAACCATTGATTAAAGAGAAGGGTCATAAGGAGTGTAGCGAAGTGATTCTCCTAAGAGTGAAAGTGGAACGGGTAGAAGCCTTCTAAAGTACTAAAGCACTACTTGTCCTATATCGGGGTTTTAGTCTCCCTCCTAAGGCTTACTCCTAGCGACGATTGTAGCTGCTTACTATAGAAATTCATATAGGCAACAACAACTACTAAGAAATGCTAGAGCCGACTTATTTATGGGGCATCAACTTTCATTTTTGCTATAGATGAAAGGTTGTAGTATTTTATTGTATCAATTTGTTTTGTTGCACCAAATGAATTTTAATGCATTTATTGCTACTTGTAAAAATATATGAAATAGTCCACAATCTATTTCGTTCTCTTTTGTCCTCCATTCCATCACTCTTTTAACTTTTGCTTCCTTTATCAGCTTTCCACTAGGATGACATTGTTTAATCAAATAATGTCCAAAAGCATCCCGCTGCAAAATAACATTTTTAGTTATAATTTTATGGTGTTTTTGTTTTTATAGTTATGGTGTCTTACCATAATATTTGGCCATCATTCATATCTTTTACCCAGTGTTTATTTTTGGCTGCATATCATTGTTGTCAATTAACTCCACTGTATGTTTTTTCAGATTGAAACACAACACATAAAAATGTGCTTTGTGTATAATTGGAACGAACACAAGATCGAATCCAACCAAATTTGGCCTCTTCACCTCTTTGAGCAATGTTTGCATGTTTCTACTGAATTCTTGATTTATATATTCAGTACTTTTTTATAAGTGTCTCTATGCCGTGTAATCAAAATAATTATATTACTATATAAAATTAACATTATAATAGTTATGGTGTTTATACAATACATACCAACATGATCTCTGTTCAAAACAATCTTGACAATGATTCGTTTGACCTGTACCTTTCATCATGATTTAGGATGTGTGCCCACACATGAATAATGTGATGTGGATGTAATGTCCAGGTCTCAAACTTTCAAACACCACCCTTGGAATTTCAGAGACCCCTGACATTTTGAAAAGGATGTCCCTGCAAATTATACATGGTGTTTAAATCATGTAAAATATTATTATAACTATGATGTTTATGAGTATGGTGTCTTTGTAAAAGTTTATTCGGACGCATATGCAGAAAACAGATAGTTGGCAATATTTCCCTCCAATCATGTTATCTTCTCTGTCAGACTTACCTCTCTATCAACATATGGTGAGCAAAATCTTTCCAGTAATTTTCTATTTCTTTCTTCTCTTTGTTTGTTGCGCACATCATATTCTACCTTTTCCACGACGGTTATTGTAAATGGAGATTGAACATTTGATACACCTATTCTTGATCCAACCGGTGTTTTTTCAGATTCTGCATCCAAAATGTTGTTTTCTTTTATCAATTTGTTTATATCAACTTCTCAACTGTCTTCTTCTGTTTCATTCTGCATTGGTTTAGCTTCTTTGTATCCTTCTAGTGTTAGTTGTGAGATCAATTTAAATGATGGTGGGTCAAATGACATTTTCCCAAATATTTTACCTTCAACCTTCTCTTCATTACATTCTTTTGAATCCAACTTTGCATCCTTATTGATAACTGATGAAATTGTTTGTGGTGTTTCATCATATACGGGATCATCATCATGGCTTACATCATGTGATTTCTGTGAACTAATTTTTCTGAATGTTTGGATCTTATCACATTTTTCTTTAGATTTTTCGAATGTGTATGTATTTGGTGTGTGGTCATAATGAGGCTGCATCTTTTCATCATCGAAAATGAACTTCTTCATACATAATATGGTATCACTTTCTTTGCTTGATATATCTCTTCCAACCTCTTTCAAATGTATCATCTGCTTTAAATCTCCAATTAGAAGATCCAACACTTCCTTAATACTATTTAGATAAAAAATGCTTCCATTTCTCCTTTTAATGTAAAAACGATTTGTCTTATAAATGAAATTCCATTCTTCAATCTGTTTTGCATCTGCTTTCTTCACCGATTTTGTTTCCAATTCATCATTACACAAATTTTTTATATCCTCTTGAATATCTCTTTCAAGCTTCAGTTGTTTCAACATATTCTCCAAATCTTCATTACGCTGCATTGCCATGTAACGCTCCGATTTTATGTATTTGTTTTCCTTCTCCAATGTGTTTTCTCTCAATTTTGACGTTTCCACCTCGTCTTTCAAACTCTTAATCTCATATTCCAACTTCTTAATGTCTACCTCTAACTCCACAACTTCTGGATTTTTCATGGTGTTTTTTCCATCTCCATCTTCAATTTTCCTTCCTCCTTTACTATTGATATGCTTCATAAACGTAACACATCAATCATATATTTTTTGAGTAGAATATTCCACTCCTTTTCCTTCTGTTCTAACATGTTACTGTTAGGGTATTCTTCCACAGCCTTTGAACTAATTTGTGAACCCTATTGAAACATTCTTCATATTCCACTAATGCAACAGATAGTAAACATGTCCTTTTATGTTTTTTTAAAACAAACAAGATGAATATGGTGTTTTTATCCTGGGTCGGGGTGTGGCAAGGAACAAATCATAGAGTACCCACTCTAATTGTATGGAAGATTTTTTAGTTGATCGTAGCTCCTAAATTTCACTCTCAGATTTCACTGGCGGATATCAGAATCTATGCATAGTTCTCAAATATGTTTGTTATGTTTTTACGTTATCTTGTACTTTTAAAATGAACCTATAAGTTCATCCTAAACACACACAAGAAAATAAACAGGCATACATATTAACTTGTAATAAATAAAAATTAATTTCACTGATATAAATTTAAGTGGACTACTAAAAACTGCCATTTTCATTCATAATAGCTCAGTAGTAACCCAACAGTGTGAACTGGGTAGTAGCAATCAACTATTGTTGCGAGCAATAGGAAGTTGTGCTGAGACTTACCCGAGCAACATAAAATTGAGCTTCACATAACCGAGAGCAACAACAATGAGCTAGTAGAAAGTTGTGAATAGCAAGAAGTTCCTAGCAAGATTGACCCTCGACACATTGGTAATCATCTTACTACATAACCCGCGAGTCATGGCACCTACTGATGTTGACGATGCTTAAAGTGCAAAGCGCGACATAAAAAAAACCAAATTACACCCATCACCCACATACACAACGCTTGCGCACGTGTAAGAGTGCTTTACACCCTTTTTGACTCCCCATCACTTCGTCATTGTTAAGGAAGTTATATCCAATGAAGGCTCCCACTTATATTTCACTCCAGGGTTTGTTCACCCACTTATCTGGGACAACTTTTAATTCATTTTCCTTTCTAAGTTCTATATCAAATTCGCTACTTTTTTAAACATCAATATCTCTTTCATGTTAGCTTCATTTTGGACACTCTTAAGTTCATTCCCAAACTTACTTTTAGGAGATTGCAAACCCACTAATTAATAATTATATTAATTATAATCACATACAATTATTATGTCTAAAATTAATAAAAAACTTTATTTTCACTACCCCCCTCTCCAAAGCTGGACCTTCTAGGCTTAGAAGTTATAACAAGTCTTATAAAAACCTATCTCATTACACGAATTGTCCTCTAAATATGAAGCTATGTCTCATTCAGTTACCAACTCGCTACCCAAACCCATCATTGTGACATCTAGACGTTAAATGAACATTTCTCTAATTGAGGATGCATTATATTAAATTTATTCATCCTATAAAATAATATATACATGACAATAGATAGTTAGGGATGAGATCGGTACCGAAATTACCGGTACGGTATCGGTACTCGTTACAAAATGTTCATCTTAAAATGATATCGGTACCGAATTTATGAAAAAGTGGGTACTGATACCGGTACCGAATCTATCGGTACAGTAACGGTAGCGGTACCGAATGCTCATCCCTATAGATGGTCATAAATTTGTAGCTAAAATGAAATAACTTGAGGGTTATTGTGGTCCTATTTCATTCATGTGTGGCATGATTGTAAAATTCTTTAAAAAGGGGCCAAAATGTAAAACATCACATTTTATGGGGAGTGAAATGCAAAAACCTAAAAATATCCGCTGGTTGGTGAAATCGCCTATCCATCAGAAGTCACCAGTCGCCACATCATTTGCCCCACTGTGCGAGTGTGTGTGTTTTCTAGGTGAAGTAGAACACACAGTGAGTCCTGTTCTAAAAACACACACAAATTTGAAAATGGAATCGGATTACGGAGTTCCAAGAGAGCTTTCTGATCTGCAAAAGAATCGATCTCTGTACAAACCTGAACTTCCTCCTTGCCTGCAGGTTCCTTTTTTACACTCTAGGTCACAAATTAGCAACTGTTTTCTTCAGATTTATACATATATACGTATATGCGTATGTATTTGTTGACATTATATCGATTTTGATGCGTTTCGTATTGGTAAACCATGAATCGAATCAGGATCCGTGTTTAAAGGTTTTGAATATTCCGTGATTCGATGAAATTGAAAAGTGAAATAGAATTGTATGCATCACGTGATTTGCGATGTATTCGCGCTTTTCATTTTCGCCTTTTTATCGGATTTTATTTCTGTCACCTTTTTGGTTGCTTTGTGAATATTTTGGGACTCAGTTTGACTGATTTATCATTTGCATATTCAAAATAGCATTTAAATTATAGGTGAAGCATTGCAATTTTAAGGATATAAAGCCTGTTTAAGATTTATTTACGTTAATCAAACAGTTTTTTGGTTCAACACGGGAGAATATGGCGTAGGGATGCAAAGATGGGTTGTTGAAACCTCCAAACTTTTAACTATTTTGTTGCTTAAAGAGACTGATTGGATGCTATGTCACATCATGGAAAAACTGCATTTAAGTTGTGCTAGAGTGATGCATGTTTGACTTTCTTTAATCATATCCAGTCATATGTCGTTTTCGCATGTCTTTGGGGTTGTTTGGAACTTTGGATTTGCTTTTAAGATTTAAAATTTGAACTGAAGTTGAAATAACCGGAAAATGTTAGCTTAAAATTGATTATGGTTATGTTTTTCTAGTTATTTAGTTTCGAGATGATAGGATTTGGAAAGACGTGTAAGAAGTCGATGCAAGAAAACTGATTATTGGGGAAAATGAAAAATTATAGGCCTGTCACTAGCTTTAGGCAACAGATAATCTAATTAACCAATTATCTGATTATGATTGTTCAATTCAGAGCAATTAGTTTCTAATTCTAACATCCTTTCTTTGTAGCATGAAGTTAAAGTTTTTTTTTTCTAGCATTACAAAGAGGTGTTTAATGTTTACACAAATTTATTTATAATTTAAATTTAGATTATTATCAGGCTTATGAACCATGATTTACTGGCTTATGCACAGGGAACTACTGTGCGGGTAGAATTTGGTGATGCAACTGCTGCAGCAGATCCTTCTGGTGCTCATGCCATTGCTCGATCATTTCCTCATACCTATGGTCAACCTTTGGCCCATTTCTTCAGAGAAAAATCGACAGCAGCCAATGCTCAGACCATTAATGTGCATCCTGCAGTAAGGTATAAATTCACTTCATTCAGTTTCTTTCCATTATTCTATTCACATACTCAAATCTCGAGGACAAACATTTTGAGATTTTTGATAGGAACTGTAACAGTAGATTCAAGCTGAGATTGGAGTTAAAGAAGAAATTAAGAACAAACAATAGTAGGATTGTATAAATGGCACTCAAAGAAAGATACAAAAGATGATCCAGGGCTATGCCCTCTCTCCATACATCATGTAGGAGCCCTAATCAAGCTAACAACTCACGCATACCTCACCAGCCTTATTCTCTCCTACTTATACTATCTCACCTCTAACAAACTCCTAGCCACTATTAGAAAAGTCCCCTTTGCCCCTTCTAGAATACACATGTATCATTTTAGGTTTATCTTTAGAATGGAAAGGTGTATCACTATCACTACTTCCTCCTTCCAAAAAAGTCTTGACCTCAAGACTTGTAGTTGCAAACTGAGCAGGGAGCAGTGACGCAGGCTGAAGAGGACCAATTGGCACAGCAGCCCGAGAAAACAAGTCAGCAGGGATCCCCTTTAACTGGACTGTTATGCCATTGTAAACAAATTGCATCAAGGACTTAGGCCAATCATGGACCACTGCACCCAAAGAGTGTAACCATTCCATTCCCAAAATCAAATCAAGGCTGCCCACATCAAATGCCAAAGCATCCAACTCAAAGGAGCTGGGACCAAGCTGAACCGGAAGATTAAGGCAACGGTCGGTGACAAAAACCCGTTGCTCAGCACCCCAAGTGATATGAATTCCAGGGAAAGTGGTGATGGAAAGACCCAACTCAAGAGCCAAACGGCGAGAAACAAAATTATGTGTCGCCCCACTACCAACCATCAAACAAACCGGATGCCCAAATAAACTTCCTGCGATTCTCAAAGTGGGAGCACCTCCCTGTCCAGCCACGAGACCCGGAGATTCCAAGGCCAGAATTGAACCCGTAGGAGAGTCCCCTGTCGTAGGAGTAACCGGAGGACCTTGAGATTTCAATGCACAATTTTCCCCTTCTAAAGAGTCATACTCATCCTCTCCTAGCAGTAGAACCCGAAGTGAGCCCTCCGGGCATTTGTGAGCAACCCATACTGTTGACCACAACGAAAACACAGGTCCTTCCGCCGATCTTCCCACTCGGTGCGAGAGAGGGACCGAACCCCTCTATCCCTATGAGGCTAGTGCCTAACATCACTGTGGACGAATGCGATTTGGAAGGCAGCAACGAACGAGAAGGGTCAAAGGAGGTGGAATTACCCTTAGCCACAGAATCCAAACTAGCAGAGCTCTTAGCCTCACAACGGTTGCCCATATGAAACCCCTCGCCCAACCCAGAAGCAGTCCATCCCATCGAATGAAGGTATCGAAAACGATTAAGGGAGGAATTACCGGAACCTAGACGTAGCATAGCATCAACATCCTTGGCCAAATACATGGCGTCCAAACGAGAATGAGGGCGATGGAGACGCGCCCACTGCTCACATCGTCCTTTAAACCCGCCACAAAATACCCCAATCCTTGAGATTCCGGCAAACGAGGAACCAACGACAAGAGATACTCAAAATCATCAATATAATCATAAATTGAATCCGATTGCTGGATATTGGCGAGTTTCTCATACGGATTGTGAATTTCTAGACCACTAAAACGTTGTAACAGCTTGGATTGAAAATCTGTCCATGAAAGGGAGGGACGAACCTGGGAGATGATCGTGAACCAGTGCTGAGCCACCCCCGTCATGCTCAATTGAGCGAGTCGCAAGCGAGTGTCTTCGGCAGTAGAGTTGATATCAAAATACAAATTCGCCTTTTGAATCCATCCTTGAGGATCAAAACCAGAGAACTCAGGAAGCTTAATCTTCTTCACAGCCCAAGGTAAGTTGTGCGAGGATTCAGATCTGGGATCGGGCGTCGAGAAATCCATAATCGAGGGGCCAGAACTCGACGAACCATCCACAGGTCTCTTGTCTTGCGATTTCATCCAAGCTAATACTACCCGCCGGAATTCGACTGACTCCTCCCGATCGGCAGTCAAAGAGATGAGCAAGGTTTTGATTTCTGTAACATCCGATTGTAGTTGCTGAATCTGTTGCTCATGAGTATCCAAACGAGATTGATGATTCACCATGATTGCGGCATGTAACTAGCAGGTCGGACCAATGATAGGAACTGTAACAATAGATTCAAGCTGAGATTGGAGTTAAAGATGAACTTAAGAACAAACAATAGTAGGATTGTATAAATGGCACTCAAAGAATGATACAAAAGATGATCCAGGGCTATGCCCTCTCTCCATACATCATGTAGGAGCCCTAATCAAGCTAACAACTCACGCATACCTCACCGGCCTTATTCTCTCCTACTTATACTATCTCACCTCTAACAAACTCCTAGCCACTATTAGAAAAGTACCCTTTGGCCCTTCTAGAATACACATGTATCATTTTAGGTTTATCTTTAGAATGGAAAGGTGTATCTCTATCAGATTTTGTTGTCGTTTATTCTTATTCTAAATTTCAAAGTTCCCTGGTAAGAAATATTAGTTTCAACATGAATAGTAACACATGCATACCCTGAAATTTCTTAGCTGGACATTATAGTGTACAAAATTAATAAAATGTTATTATGGGTATCCCTAACAAAAACCGAAGATTGTGTTGTTTACCTAGCTGGACGTTCTGCTTACTATCATCTCTTTCAGGGTTGGATTGGTTTTCTGTGGTAGACAATCTCCTGGAGGACATAATGTTGTATGGGGACTTCATGAAGCTCTCAAAATTCACAACCCTAAAAGTACTTTGCTTGGATTTCTAGGTAAATATATTATCACTTTCCTATACTCCTTTTATATTTTATGGGATTGATTCTTGGTGGTATGGGATATTTACTCATGAGAATTGTATTATCCATGTAACTAGGTGGTTCTGAAGGTTTGTTTGCTCAGAAAACACTGGAGATCACAGATTATATTCTAGCAACCTACAAAAATCAAGGTACTTATGGGAAATTATTAATTTTGTAATTAGGGTTTCTTTCGTTCTTTTAAACTAATATCGTTTGTGACTATTTTAATCCTTTGAAGGTGGTTATGATTTGTTGGGACGAACTAAGGATCAGATCAGAACCACTGAACAAGTAAATTCTGCAATGGCAGCGTGCAAGGCTTTGAAATTGGATGGCCTTGTGATTGTTGGAGGTATATATCCTACTACGAACTTTTTGAAATGTTGTTTAGTGTTTACTAACCCATGGTTTCTTTGAAGGGGTAACATCTAACACAGATGCTGCTCAGCTTGCTGAGACTTTTGCAGAAGCAAAATGCTCTACAAAGGTAGTTATGTGTGCCCTCACTTGCCACATAGATCTCTCCTACATTTATGTTTTATTTACCTTGTTATATAAACAATTGGTGAAACTGTTTACTATTTCACAGGTGGTTGGAGTACCTGTTACCTTGAATGGAGATCTTAAGAACCAGTTTGTTGAAGCAAATGTTGGTTTTGATACTATATGCAAGGTATAGATATTATGATTTTGATAACTTCATATATACTGACAATTTGAGTGAGTGCAAATGTTACAAAGATGCATATGCTTGTCAGCTTGTGGTCTTAATGCAAACAGTATACAGGTCATTGTAATTATAAAAGATGATCGGCTTGAATGTAGAGCCAGTTTTTACATTACATCATCTGGAATAAACTGGGTTGCTCAAGTTTCTCGTGGATATAATTATACAAATCCTTTTGTGATCTGATGTAAACACTTAGAATATTTACACTTCTTGTGGTCACCGATTTTGTTTTTCCTTTAGGTTAATTCACAACTCATCAGTAATGTCTGCACGGATGCTCTTTCTGCCGAAAAGGTAACTCCTTTCAATTCAAAATTTCCCTATACTCTTGGATACACTTATGTTGTGTTTAATAAAAGGTGGTAATTTCGACCCATTTACTTATAAGTTGGCAGATTTAAGTTTCATATATATACACACACAGTATATATATCAAGCGGGTCAAATAAAAAAATTGCTAAAAGGGGAATGAGTCAAATGGTTTGAGATTTGCCCATAGTCTTTTCAAAGATTTTAGTTCTTATTGCAATTTCGACCTGTTTACTTATGATTAGGCCGATTTGGGTTGTGTTTTATCTCAAACAGATCAAACAGGGTCAAATCAAAAAATTAGCCACTAAAGGAACGTGTCAAACGGGTTGAGACTCGCCCGTAGCTTACTTGTAACACATACGACCTTTTAGTAGCTCTATCCAAAGATTTAGATTTTTATTGTATCAATATGGTTTATGTAGCGGTGCAACCTACTTATATAGAAAACCTTGGACAATAAAGTGTTAGCGGGTCAACTCAAGCTGTCCTGTTATTACCATGTTGAAGCTGTTCCATTCATTTTCTTTCTATTTTGTTATTTAAAGTACCTAAGCTTTTTTTAAAATCTAATCAGTTTTATTTCTGTACAGTACTACTATTTTATCCGGCTCATGGGTAGGAAGGCATCTCATGTTGCTGTGGAATGCACACTTCAGTCACATCCTAACATGGTGCACACATATTTCCTTGCTCAATTTTATCCTTTTCTTATTTTTATTTTATTTTTCTCATTCATTGGATTAAAGTTTATATGTTTTTGTAGGTTATCCTTGCTGAAGAAGTTGCTGCTTCTAAGCTTACCATTTTTGACATAACCAAACAGATTTGTGATGCTGTGCAAGCCAGGGCAGAACAAGGTGTGTTTTCTATCAAACAGATATAGTTTTAGCTAAAAGGGGAACATGTCAAATGGGTTGAAAGTCGCCCAAAGTCTATTTTTGATGCATTTAGCCTTGAGCCTCCTAAATCATTTTATTCAAACTTTTAAGATCATTGTTAGTATTGTTTATGTAATCATAGTTATATCATTAATTATGTATAAAAATAGGCTGCTAGTTCCTGCCATTACTAAAAAATGCCTGTTCAAACATCAACCTGTTTTGGCCTGCTACCCAACCCACCCCTCTTACCATCAATATATGGTGATGGTTATAAATGTTGGCATATCTAACGTTTGTTCATTGCTCAGACAAGAATCATGGTGTCATTCTGCTTCCAGAAGGGCTTATAGAAAGCATCCCTGAAGTTTATGCACTATTGCAGGTAATTAAGCTTGTATGAGTGTACTTTCTTTTCAGGCAGTTGTTTTATGATTTTTCTGGTAAGCATTTAACAGACCTTTCATCAAACAAATTCAAGACAATGGATTCAGTTCTCTATTTGAACATCTTGAATGATACAACATTTGACTTTTATAATTTTCCTCTTATTTACCAGTTTTATTAAGATAAAAATAGGCTCTTAGTCTTCATATTTCATTTCTAAAGTTAGGAAACTCGTATCTTCTCAGGAAATTCATAGTCTTCTCAGACAAGGTGTTTCTGCTGATAAGATATCCACACAGCTGTCGCCTTGGGCCTCAGCCTTGTTTGAATTTATGCCACCCTTTATTAGGAAGCAGGTCAGTAATTTTATCATAATTCTGTACATAAAAAATACCTATATCTTAAACCTGAATACTCATATAATCTGCCTTTTGTTATTACAGCTTCTCCTCCATCCTGAATCAGATGACTCAGCCCAGTTGTCTCAGGTACTTACTTCATTGGTGACTTGAGGTGGCAATTTCTACACACACACACACATATATATATACATACATTCAAATGGGTCGATTTCAGTTATATATTATATTTCTAGATGGTCAAACGGGTAAAATAAATTAGCTTTAAAGGAAATGGGATAAAACCTCATAAATCATTTTATTAAAAAAAATTAGATTATTATTGAAATAATATATTTTTGAAATCATACACACTAATTATTTGTAAATAGATTAAAATTTTTAGACAAAGTTTTTTAAGTCAACCCATCCCACCCGTTCCATAAATCATTTTATCAAAAAAAAAATTAGATTATTATTGAAATAATATATTTATGAAATCATACACACTAGTTATTTGTAAATGGATTAAAATTTTTACGTCAACTCGTTCCGCTTCCACTTCTATTAGTGATCTTCGTAACACTTTAAGAGTGTTGCAAACTGTATTCGAAATCGGGAATAAAAAATGGTTTGTAAAGAAATGGGTTAAACACTTTGAAAGTCGCTCTAAGGGTAATTTATATAAAAAACTAGATTAGTATTGAAATAGTATAATCTTGTAATCTTACACGAAGTAATTTAAAAAATGGACAACTAGTGTTTCGGGTCAACCTGACCCGACATGTTTTGATCCCACCAAAAGTCACATGTTCAAACCGAACTCGTTTTCTGATCTGACCCCTTTTCCACTTCTATTACTGATATTTGTAACAATATAAAAAATGTTGCAAGCTGTGTTTCACAAGCATTGATTGTTTGCATACATCAATTTCCAGATTGAGACAGAGAAGCTTCTTGCAGAGCTCGTGGAAGCAGAAATCAACAAGAGACTGGTAGAATACAAGCTATACATATGCTGAATATTATTTGTGCTTTTTCCTTCTGCAATTATACTTCTTAATCTTATATAACTATATATATATATTTTGAATATTTAAACAGAAAGAAGGTACATACAAGGGAAAGAAATTTAATGCCATCTGCCACTTTTTCGGTTACCAAGCCCGGGGTTCTTTGCCATCAAAATTTGATTGTGACTATGCCTATGTAAGTTCCTTTACTTTAGCTCATCAAATGTAATATCTCATCAGAAATGTTAAAAGTCGCAATATGGACTGGTCGGGGTGCTTGAATTCAAAACAGTTGATTCTGTGGGTTGACCGGAAATATTTTTTTCAAAATTTCAAATTTTTTGTACAGGAAGTGCTTCTAGTCAACTCGATCCCCCTAGTATTGACCCTTAAAAGGAATTTGTATAGTTAGAAAATTGTGAAATAATATATTTTTTTAATCATACTTAACCCAATTTTTTACATTATTTATGTAGTATATAGTTGGGATAATATATGTTGGGTCCACTTATGAATGCAACCTTTTTCATTGCGGTCACTCATATATAGGAAATACTTTATAGTCCACGCACATACGTTTGTAGTTCGGTTTATACCAAATTCGGCCCAAGACATGCCCGACGAAAGTACTTTTAAAAGTTTTGTAAAAACAAAAATAGGTTATACCGGTCTATCATAAAACAACGCCTCATTTAAAAAAAAACAGGGTGTCTTTTGTCATTTACAATATTTTGGCTTGTTTTTGGCCAGGTTATAAGCGAAACTGTATGTACTTAGGCTTTCAATATATGAGTGGCCTAAATGAAAATGTTGAATGCTTGAGTGGCCAACACATACATCAACTCTATTAAGATTATTATTATTTGAATAAGATGATCTAGGAGGTTTTATGAATTAAAAATACACATTGGGCGACTTTCGACCCATCTCGTTTTTAACTATTTTTCTATTTTACCAGTTTGACCTCTCTTAGAGATAAAATATTATCTGAATTGGCTCATTCATATGCGAACGGGCTGATTTTGCCAAATCTACTAAGTGTCAAATACTGCTTATCTAAATTCAGAGCAATTAAATTGTAGGTTCTTGGACATATTTGCTACCATATTCTGGCAGCTGGTTTAAATGGTTATATGGCAACTGTCACTAACTTGAAAAGTCCTTCAAACAAATGGCGTTGTGGTGCTGCTCCAATAACAGTAGGGTTTCCTCCAAATAACAACTGTTTTTATCATTTTATTTGTTTTTTTCTTATCTTTTAGTTTTGTGGATTAGTGATTTCTTTACGTTTGACTTGAAATTCTAGGCCATGATGACTGTAAAGCATTATGGTCGTGGGTCAGGGTCAGGTGCAACAACACTTGGGAAACCTGTAGTCCATCCTGCTACCGTAGATTTAAGAGGCAAAGTATACGAGTATGTGTAGTTTTTCTTTCTTTTTTTCATTTTCATTTTGGTTTTTAATTTCTAATTGATATGTGGTGGTTTATGATGGGAATCGGTGCAGGCTGCTTAGACAAAATGCAACAAGATTCTTGTTGGATGATGTTTACAGAAACCCCGGGCCCCTTCAGTTTGATGGGCCAGGTGCTGATTCTAAAGCTGTTAGCTTGTGTGTTGAGGACTTGGATTATATGGGCCGGATTAAGGAACTAAACGAATATCTTGACAAGGTATACCCTTTTCTAGAAGTGACAAATTTGGCAGGTCGGATCGGGTTGGCCCAAAACCCTCGGCTAAAATTTTGAAGTTTTTACAAACAGTTAGTTTTGGTCAAATGTGGTTAGTAAGTTATGTTACTTCGTATAAAATCTTTTTCTTTTAAATAAATGATTTAGGAGGTTGTGTATTGAAAAATACATCTTGATTGACTTTTGACTCCTTTCCTTCTATTAGGCTGACCTGGAAAACTCTTGTCCAAAAAATTAAAATGATAATCAGAATTAACCCTTTTGTTCAGTAAATGATTAATGATGTTAACGTATCAAATGATACGTTCGGTTTCGTGAATTTACCATTTTCCTTTAAACAGTTAAACATATTGGTTAATATTATTCTTAACTTCTACAGGTAAGAACAATTGTGAAACCAGGTTGTTCTCAAGATGTTCTGAAAGCTGCTTTGAGTGCCATGTCATCAGTGACAGACATTCTTTCTGTCATGACCTCACAACGCCTCGAGTGATCAGCTGCTGATTTGGCGAAACTGAATTTTACGGTTTTTTTAGACTTTTTGAAGGCAAACAGTTAGATTTCAGCTACATCCTTGTTTTTGTTTTGTTTTTGGAAGTTTTATAATGAGAAATGATGCAATTCAAGGGGCACTCATTAGCAACATATTGAAAATCGGACCGGCTATTTAACCAGTCGGTCTCAAAAACCGATCGACCTGCAAAAGGAGTCGAGCATAGGTTGTTTTCCACCGCCTTTTCTGGTTCGCTCAAAACCAGCGAGGTCATGTTTGCCTGAGCTAAACCATTAGCTTGTAAGTGAACCAGCCGCCGGGGGTTGTCTATTTAACATGTCCATGTGGTCCGGTTTTCAAAAACCTAGTTAAAAATGATTATGGAGCATAGTACAAAAATAAAATAGACATAATTAAAGTTAATAATATCGTATAAAACTTATGTAAATATGTAATGGTTGATTTTTAAAAACTTTTCTTGTTTAAAATGATTATGGGGCAATAGTAACATATGAGCGATTGGTTCCTGTAAGAAATAGAGGTGCTCAAAAGAACCGGAACGAATCCGATCCGATGGATTATCCGAAACCGGATCCGGCTAGAACCGGTTTTTTTGGAACCGGACCGGATTTTTTGAGAACCGCCGGATCCAGAACCGGTTCCAAGGTTTTGTCCGGACCGGATAAAAATCGGACAAAATCGGACACAAAAAAATCCGGAAAAAAAACCGGTTCCAATCGGATAAAACCGGATCCGATCCGGAACCGGTTCCATAAAAACCGGTTCCAATCGGATAAAACCGGATCCGATCCGGAACCGGTTCCAAATAGGTTCCAAGTCTCCACTCCCATAACCGGATCCGATCCGGAACCGGTTCCAATGGGTCCGGTTCTTGACCATCGTTGACGGAACCGGTCCGGATCGGATCCGGAACCGGTTCCGGAAAAAAACCGGTTTGTGCACCTCTAGTAAGAAATGTTCCTTTTCACGTGAAGTGTGTGAAGTTATTTGCATTTGACCCGTGTATTATAGACAAGGGGTATATAAGTCCGTATAATTGTAAATTATAATTACGTAACATATATATAATTACATAAATATAGTAGGCAACATGATCTCAGTTTTTATCAAAAAAAAGAAAAGGACATAAATGATTCACTCTCAGATCTCGATGTCGTACGTATAATATTAGACCGTGTATCTAGTAAACATGTATTTTTCTAAGAATGTAGGAATTTTTGAATTAATTGTAAATTATTTTCTATCATTGGTATAATAATAGGAAGGGTTATGCTATACATACCCCTTTTAATCTGAATTTTATTTATTGCACCCACTCCCTTAAGTTCTCTATAAATACATTTTTAACCTTTTTTGTTTCTTTTGTCTTTTACATGTTTAAAAAAAACTTTAATTGACTAACTTTATTATAAGTATTAATTACGAGTTTAATACATAACACCAACTTAAAAAAAACTTATTTTATAGTGTTTATAAAAACTTTATATGATTATTTTTTAAAAACTTTTTATGAAAAAAATAAAATACTAATTAGAAAAAAGAGTTTTTAAATAAGTCTTAATTTATTTTATCAGATGTGGCGGTCGGGCTTGTATTTGTAGTAGTGGAGGTTAGCGGCGATAGAGGTGTTCAGCGGTTCGGTTTTCAGTTTTTTTGGTTCAGTTTAATTGATTTTTTTAGGCCTATCCGTTAGTTGAACAGAACCGTATTGTGAATTTGTCTAACCGAACCAAATTCAACCGAATAAACTGAATTCAAAAAAATGTATAAACCGAATTCAACATATATAGTTATCACTTATTCGGTTAAAAGAATAAATCGAATTCAAAAATATATATATATATATCCGTTAACCGAACCAAAAACTGAATTTACAATTCCGTTCAGGGGGAGGGGTATACGTTTTATGTTATAGAAAGTGCTTTTAAACTTAAAAAAACGGTTTTAGAAATAATGATTTTTCAAATGTGATAAAATGACAAGTTTAAAATTTTTTTAGGGGGGGTACGACAAGTAGGAGGGGGGAGGGGATACGTTTTATGTTATAGAACATGTTTTTAAACTTAAAAAAACTTTTTAGAAATAATGATTTTCAAATATGGTAAAATTACAAGTTAATTTTTTTTTTTGGGGGGGGGGGAGGGGTTTACGTTTTATGTTATACAAAGTGATTTTAAACTTAAAAGAACAATTTTAGAAATAATGATTTTTTGAATGTGGTAAAATGACAAGTTTAATTTTTTTAGGGGGGAGGGGTATACGTTTTTATGTTATAGAAAGTGTTTTTCAACTTAAAAGAACGTTTTAGAAATAATGATTTTCGAATGTGGTAAAATCACAAGTTATTTTTTTTTTTTGGGGGGGGGGGTCCGACAAGTAGGAGGGGGAGGGGTATACGTTTTATGTTATACAAAGTGATTTTAAACTTAAAAGAACAACTTTAAAAATAATGATTTTTTGAATGTGATAAAATGACAAGTTTAAATTTTTTTAGGGGGGGAGGGGTCTATGTTTTTATGTTATAGAAAGTGTTTTTCAACTTAAAATAACGTTTTAGAAAGAATGATTTTCGAATGTGGTAAAATCACAAGTTATTTTTTTTGGGGGGTGGGGTACGACAAGTAGGAGGGGGGTATACGTTTTATGTTATACAAAGTGATTTTAAACTTAAAAGAACAGCTTTAGAAATAATGATTTTTTGAATGTGGTAAAATGACAAGTTTAATTTTTTTAGGGGGGGGGGGAGGGGTACGACAAGTAGGAGGGGTATATGTTTTATGTTATAGAAAATGCTTTTAAACCTAAAAGAACGTTCTAGAAATAACGATTTTCGAATGTGGTAAAATGACAAGTTTAAAAGTTATTTTTTCCCCGGGAGGGGGGGGGGGGTAGGGTACGCCAAGTAAGGGTGTTCAAAGTCGGATATCCGAAAATTCGGATATCCGAATTTCGGATATCCGAAATTTTCGGATAGTGAAACGGATATCCGAAAATATAAAAAAAATAAAAAAATATATAAAAATAATTTTTTTAAATTACAAAAACAATTAAAAACCTTAAAAAACATTAGAAAATATACATATAAAAATATATAAATATAATATATCGGGTTTTGATTCAAATTTTCTTATTTTTAAATAATAAAAACAATTAAAAAAAATATATAAATATAATATTTCGGATATTCGGATATCCGAACTATCCGAAATATCCGAAAATCACTATCCGAATACGAAAATTCGGATATCCGAATTTCGGATATCCGAATTTTCGGATAATTCGGATTCGGATTTTCGGATAATTCGGGTTCGGTTTCGGATTCGGATTTTTTTGAACACCCCTAACGCCAAGTAGGAATGGAGATACAACTAGTAGGAGAGGGGAGGGATATACGTTTTATGTTATAGAAAATGTTTTTAAACCTAAAATAACGTTATAGAAATAACGATTTTCGAATGTGGTTAAATGACAAGTTTAAAAGTTATTTTTTCCGGAGGAGAGTACGACAAATAGGAAGGGAGGTACGATTAGTAGGAGAGGGGAGGGATATACGTTTTATGTTATAGAATATGTTTTTAAAACTAAAAGAACGTTCTAGAAATAACGATTTTCGAATGTGGTTAAATGACAAGTTTAAAAGTTATTTTTTTCGGAGGGGGTACGATAAGTAGGAATTAGTAGGAGGGGGGAGGGGTATACGTTTTATATTATATAAATTACTTTTAAACAAAAAAATAAGTTTAGAAATAATACTTTTTAGAAAAGGGTAAAATGATATTTTTAAAAGTTCAGGGGTGTTGTACGACAAATAGGAAGGGGGTATGTATAGCCTAACCCTAATCTATAGATACTAATAAATAAAGGTTTTGGGGTGCCACATATCATTCCCATATTTATCCTTAGGATTTTTTTCCCCGCATCTCTCTCCTATTAATTATACAAGTTTCTATAAAAAAAATATAATTTTTGTTTCTCGTCTCTCTATCCTATTAAATAATAATGATTTCTATAACTATTTTTATAAAACATTTTTAATTAAAAAAATAACTTTGTTCATAAAACATTTTTATAATTTGAACATTTATTTCATTCTTTTTATAAAACATTTTTAAAAAATAACTATATAACGTTTATAAAATAAGTATTAAAAAATTATGTAATATTAGATCTTCATTACTGAGTATATATTACACTGCATTTATTCACCCTGTATAATATACATGGTTTCTAACCTATATTATTTAAATGGAATAACTATACTTGCTACGTGTCAACTTCTGAAGAAATCTAGATTTTTGTTTTTCTCTTATCTCTTCTATTAAATAATGATGATGTTAAATAATTAAATATCTAAAACTTATTCTAATATTTTATTAAAAATTACTAAATCATAAGAAAATTTCAATTATATCTTATTTTAAAATACAATTTTATAATTCTTAAATCTTCTTTATTTGTTATTTCACATATGATTAATAACATTCAACATAAAAATTTTCATAGAAAATACTGTTTTATAACAAGTTATATTTATTCAACTTATGTAAAACATAGGCTTTAACCTAGTAGGAATAATAAAGTTAACTTTGGTTAGAATGAGTGGCTTAAAAACTTTCTCCTCATAATGTAATATTTGTTGGGTCCCGATTACCTTAGCCGGGTTTTTTTAAATATCATTCTGTCGTTAAAAAAAACATGTATTCATGAATGTCTCAACCCACAAAATGTGTGTCAACTAGTTATTGGTCATAAGATTGAATTTAAAACCAATATCGTTGCATAATTGTGGTCCATTCATTGAAACAAATTATGTATCATTCAATCTGAATAATACCAAATCCAAGGTTTTATCCAAAAGCATGTCACGTAAACATGGCGCATTGTTGCTATCTGCAATCAACTATAAACATTATTCCTAACTACCTTAAATTCTAAGGTTGGCGTCCAATTAGATAATTTTAATTTTTTTTTTCTATTTTTACTTGAATCTCTTTTAATTTTTATATTTTCAAATAATACTTCTTAACTTTTTAAAAATTCAAATATACTTTTTTTTAAAATAATTTGTTATTGTGTTTAATATTTTTTCTTGACGTCACGGTATAAATTTTGTTATACTCATTTACAAGTGTCTACCACAACTCTCCTCAATTTTATAAAGTGTCAAAATTATGTGTTTTTCCCCATCGTCACGCCACATGTCACCTATCTTTTGAGCCATAATTTATTTTGGGTTTTTTGATTGAACTAACCGAGTCGTCGTAACCTCGTAAATTTTTTATGTACTTAATCACTTTTTTTTTGTTTAGCAACGTTATTGTCACTTACTCATCCGTTTAAAATTTTGTTATACTCATTTACAAGTGTCTACCACAACTCCCCCTCAACTTTGTAAAATGTCAAAATTAGGTTTTTTCCCCACCGTCACGCCACATATCTCCCATCTTTTGAGCCATACTTTATTTTGGGTTTTTTTTATTTGGTTTTTTTACTTTCTTTTTATTGAACTAATTGAGTCGTCGTAACTTTATATATTTTTTATGTACTTAATCACGTTTTTTTGTGTTTAGCCACGTTATTGTCACTTCCTCAACCGTTTAGGGTCTGCTTCCGGCCGTAGACCACGAGGTGCTAATGTCATCGTACTTAACGCCGTTAGTGTCACAACCGCAACACGTGTAGCGAGATTCACAAACGCACAGGCTTAGTTATGTACATAACCATGTTAGTTTCATTGTACGACCCCGCTGCAACGCGCGGGTATTAAAAAGCAAATATAACAAAAAAACACACTTCTCATAAAATCAAACATCATTTTAATTTCAAGTATTTTAGAGATATATTTGAAATTTGAATTTCAAATAATTTTTTTAATATTTTTTTTCTTTTTAAAATATTTAGGTTCCTATTTGAACTATTATTCCTCACCTAAAAGTAGGGATCTAGGGTTATTGTTCATGAGAATTTGGTTTTTGGATCAAATATTGTAATCTTTGAGCCTTGAAACAGCCGGCTTTTGGCCGGAACCATTGAGTTCCAAGCTTTTAAATAAATCATGTGTTCTTGAAATTTGAATTTCAAATATTTTCTTTAATATTTATCTTGTTTTAAAAATATTTAGGTTCCTATTTGAACTATTATTCCCCATCTAAAAGTAGTGATCTAGGGTTATTGTTTAGGGGAACTTGTTTTTTGGATCAAATATTACAACCGAGATCTTTGAGGCTTGAGACAGCTGACTTTCGGATGGAACCAGTCAATTCCAAGCTTTTAAATAAATCATGTGTCTTGAGCCATTTGACTGCATATTGATCCGCATCACAAACGCACTAAACTCTATGTGTGTCTGATGTTTGTAAAAACCTCTTCAATCACCCTTTATACATGAGCTTGATTAGTGATAACAACTTGTGTTTCATAACCAAAAGACTTCTCGAACGCCATCAACAACCACTTGTAAGATTAAGTGGTCTCTGATCCCAACAAAGCAGCGCCAAGAATATTGTTCCTATTATGGTTATGAACTCCGGTAAATGGTACAAAAACCATCTTATACATGTCAATTAAAATAAAAAAAACAAAACATCACTTACACTAAACCTACAAACAAGAATTGATTGAGATTGAACAACATTCCAATCTAAACCATCATGATCAAAATCAAATATTTCAAGGACTGAATTAATTATAACTCAACCGAAACACATGATCATTGGGATAACTCTCCAAGAACTTTAGTATAACTGGAAAATATAACTTAAAAAACCAATTACAATAACTCTCTCACTCTTATGATGAAATTCTAACCCGGTAACATCTATTTATAATGCTAAACTTAATAACCCTACCTGGTGATTATGTTAACCATTAAAACCCCTAACACATGGTTTCATGATCTAAACAACAGTTGAGCCAACAATCACCCTCCCAATTGTTGTATCCGAATCACCCACTAATTTCCGACTTGAAATAGATGCGTCTTCAACTTCAATTTTGTCATCTTTGTCTTGATTCTCCCGAGCTACTTCTTGATCTCTTGCAGTGTTCTTTGGGCTGCACTTAGCTTGAACAAACACATGTTTTTTTTTGTGATCACTACACGTCCTTCCTTGAGCTTGAATCTCTTGCTTGACTTTTTCTTTGAGTTCTTGAACTTTCTTCCTTGAACTTTGGAACTTGGATCTTTGACTGGAATATGATTCGTACTCAGCTTATCATCTTTGAGTCCAACTCTTTTAAGATCCCGACCCGAAAAGTTCTTCACTCCAATGCTAGCTTGTATACCGGGACTTGCTATCTTGATACTAATCTTGTATAACGAGTTCTTGGTCCTTGTCACCTTCATCAAAAGCTTACCCTTATCATCATGAATGGTTAGCAAATCATGTTTCATATCGATGTCCCATCCAACTTCTGTTGCTTGACCAAGACCTATTATATTGCTACGTAGGCTCGGGATGTAGTAAACATCGGTCAACAGGGGTTGCTCCCCCGTTTTCCCTTCTAGCAATATTGATCCCTTTCCCCGAATATCAATACAAGATCCGTCTCCGAATTTCACCTTTTACGTGACTCATTCATTTATTTCATAAAAATAAGCACGATTACCCGTCATGTGATTCGATGCTCCGTTGTTGAGATACCAAGTGTCTTTCTCAATTGGCTTGGTCTCAAAACATCTTTTATTACCTTTTATTCAACGAGGAAAACTGTATCTTGATCACATCTCATCATAAACAAAGCGGGATCATTGACTTCGACTAAGTTGGCCTCTTCCTGTTTCCTCACAACTTCTTCTTGTTTCTTTATACGATCCGGACAATGTGACGCGAAGTGACCAAATTTATCACAACAATAACACTAAACATGTGATATATCCTTCCTTTCCTTTGGGCGATCATTAGTTCTTCCCTGACCCGAGTTCTTTGATCCATAATCTTGATCGTCATCTTGACCTTGTCTTCTTACTTGGTTCTCATGGTCTCTGTGACAACCGTGACTTTTACAGTCAACACCTGTGTTCGACGAGTTCGTATAATAATAGTATTATTATTATGTTGAAATATACTTTCATACGAAAGGAACTCGTTAGTGAACGGAAGATAATAGCAAGATTTATTTTGGTGTTATAATGTCAAAAAGTTGATCAAGTTCAGGTCTATACGTGTTAACACCCGAGTCGAGCAATTTCGTAAAATTTAATTTAAATCCGAAAGGATATATATTTACGAGACGCAAGGACTCGAGAGAAAATATTAAATTCTAACGAGTTATTTTTGGGTAAAATAACGCCACTATTTTTATCGGGTTCGTTTAAGCGAAAAACTGACACGCGATCGTAGACCACATGGGCTATAAATACCCCATCTTCACCCACTTTCTCATTTTGCAAAAATTCAGCAAAAGTTAGAAAGAGAGAGAGAGAGTGGAGATGGCTGGAGAGGTTTCCGGTGAAGTAGTGGTGGTCCGGCGGTGGTGCGTGGCGGTCAACGGTGGTCCGGCGCGGTGGCCGGTGGTGGCCGAAGCCCGTTTTTCCCCTAGAACCATTTCTCGATGCTACGAACGCAATGGTAAACTCATATTTGTCTAAATGCTTGCTTAAATTCGTTAAAAATAGTTTTTAAAATCTGTATAGAAAATTTTATGCATGCGCAGTCTTAAAGATCAGACGATCCCAAAATCCGACCGTTAGAAATGCATGAATTTTGGATATGAGCTTGCCAACACATAGACGCAAAACCCTACCGGAGGAATTTTAGATCAAAGATCTCTAGATATTCTTTTCATACCCTCGAATGTGACTGATCGGATTTTCGGATTTGAAAAACTGGGTCTCAAAGAATCGTTGATCCCCGGAGATCCGACCGTTGGATCGTGACGATTTTTGGACACTAGTTTCTTAGCACATATATGAATGTTTTCACCAAAGGAAATTCCGATCAGATCTTGGGAAGTATTTTTTTTTAATACGAACAGATTGTAACAGTTTCTAGGATTGAAAACAGGAAATTGATCGGGTTGCATGGCCATCGAAACGGCATTGCATGTCAATTTTGAGCATGTGGGAATGCTCTGGAGATAAAAACGATCCTAATGGTGTTTTTGGTTCGTATTGCATGTGATACGGGAGGTTCCACGTACGCGAACCGTTTAAACGGAAGGTATAAACTGTACCCGTTAAGCTTTGATTTTATGTTAGAATAGTTTTATAAGTCATTGTTTGGGAATTGAACCCAAAAATATTTAGTATTGAGATATTTGGTATTTTTAATGGTTATTAGGTTATACACCCAACCCTGTTTCACGTGAAACAAATAATGAAACTAATATATTTATTTTTATACGACAATTGTTTTGATGGATTTTTTTCTGAAAATGTGATTTAACACCCAAATTTATTTATAAACAGTAGTATTTATACAAAAAGTTTGATCTGAAAATTTTGGTAACCAAACTCTTTATAGATTATTTATTAAAATTACTACAAGTTTAATACATGAAAATTGGGAAAAATACCTCTGAGTATTGGAAAAATATGGAATATGGTCAGTAATTAGTTTATGATAAAACATGATTCTTTTCCAAAATTCGTGAAATTTGGAGTTGTCTAAGTAGGTGTTTGGTATTTATGAAGTTTTATCGATTGAATTTGGGATCATATACTTCTGGACAACATTACGACTTGAAACTTTTAATAAAATCTCATATGGACCTAAAATTAATCTGGTAAATATTTGGTAAAGTTTTGACAAGTTATCTATTTTTCCCTAATTTGTTAAATTTTAACAATATTATATTCATAATAAATAATCTGGATATTGAAAAATTATGAAAAATGGTCAGAAATTCTTATTTATGTATATTATCAATTTGTGAAAGTTTCAAGCAGTAAATATATGTCTAAGTACGGTTTTGAAATTTTGGTCCATTAAAAAGTTATAAAAGTTACTATTTTTAGAAATTTTTGTATAAAATTGTTTTTATAAAACGTTTTAGGGGAGTTTGGACAGAAGTATGATCACATTAAAAACATAAATTTGGACTTTTAAATTGGGTGCTAATATCACACTAAAACCCTAATTTCGGACGTATCGGATTTTCAAACCGTAAACCGGACCTTACGCGCGTAACTGCGTTTTTGATCAAACGAAACCTTGACTTGAGATTTTATTATATATGACTTTATAACTACTGATGTTCTTTATTAAAATCTAAAACTTAAGGTTTTAAGGTCACGAATTTATATAAAAATCGTTTTACATTTCTAACAGTTCGTACGCGTATGCACGGGTTTGGGTATCCAACAGATTACATAGCCACTTTTTGTTTTGTTGACTTGGTCACAACATGTAGGAGTCCTAAATGCATTGTTTGTGTCCACTTGATTAGTAGGACCCTGTTAGGACTCGGATTTTATCGGTTTTTGTCGACTGTGTCGCATCACTCGCCCGCATTGTCCAGGTGAGTTTCGCGGCCCCTTTTTACTTATTGTTTTACTGTTTTTGGGGGAAAGTTGTTTCATTTTTTTTAGTCACATGTTACAAGATACATTGATTACATGAGTTATTTTTTTTATAATGACTTAAAGTCCCCAATTTTAGGCAATCAATTAGCTGAGCGTAGCCGTTGGGAATTTTAAGTAGTACTACTTGGGTTGACACCCCCGCTCATGGTTTGGTAGCGCCAACCAGACTTGTAGGGTCACTTGGGCGCAAAGTTAGCCAATTTTTTTAGGCGGTTGTTTGCATTAGACTTCCGTATGGGGTACTTTATTTTTATTTCGCCGAGGCTTTGATTGCGGCTCATGGTAATATGTTGTCTAATACATGTGTACTCGATCAATGGATTTTTGATCACTTTGGATTTTTATCCGAAACTTTTTATAGAGTCGCAAAACCTGCGAACTCACCAACTATTTATATAGTTGACCCTTTTTCGAAACATGCTTTCAGGTAAACAGAATTGAAGAAGAGATTTTTATGAGGGCTCGCTTTTGGATTAGAACTATTGTTTCTAGTTTTGATTATGTACTTTGGTTGTAGTCAGGCATTTAGACACTTTGTACCGTTTTAAAGAATTTTTTTTTGTATTTGTACCTTTGTTAGAAGCATGTAGCATGGTTCAATGTAATGCACAATCTTCCTATTAGTTTCTCTTGTACTTGTGTTCAATGCGATATACCAGTTACATCCCGTATTTCCGCCTTGGCGGGGTGTGACAGTCTCGGTTTATGTACCGATTACTGAACCTGAAAATATAGATTTGTGAAACATAAGCTTACCTTGGATCCCGGTCTCCTCCTCCTTGACATGTTCTTCTTATGCTTTCAGTCATCCCACAACGTCTTCAAACCCGATAGTCTTGAGATCTAAGACTTGTTCAATCGAATCCATAATCTGAATGTACTTGCTCTGGGGTAGGCTTTTGAATAACTTCTTCACTAACTTTGATTCCTCAATAACCTCTCCCAAAGCCGCCGCCTTTGGTGTCGAACCTGAGTTCACCTCAAACTTGTCTATAGTCTCTGTCTCCTTCATCCTCAGTCCATCAAACTCGGACATGAGTGTTTGTATACTTGCCTCTTTAACCCTAGCGACCCTGAGATTACGCGTCTTGATAGCGTCCCAAACCGCCTTAGCCGTCTCTAGGTTACCACTTGCAAAATCGTAGTCTCCAGGATCACTTGTAACAACAACGCAATAGCCATGTTGTTCTTGTTGGCTTCAACCGTACCCAGATCTATGGCGTCCCAAACCTTATGCACGTTCATGATCACTTTCATCCGCATAGCACATACCATATAGTTGATAGGGTTAAGCATAGGACATTGGAACGCCATCGTGTTCCCACTCCCACCGCTTGTATTCAGAGTTTCTTTATCACCAATGTTTTTCGGTTACTGCTTATACGTAACCGCTGTAGATAGGTTTTGATCCATTCTTGTCAAACCCTAGTCGCGTTACCGTCGTCTATTCGCAAAACTAATTACGAATCCCTCAAACTTGTTAAACCAAAAAAATATTAATAAACTAACTTGTTTTTGTTTCTCTTTGTCACCACCAAAAAAAAGAATCCCTTTTGTTTGACTTTGATTTGAAGGTTTAGTGACCCAATTTGGACAAAAAATGCATGAGTGACCTAATTGGAACACTTTTGAAACTTCATTACTATTTTATAACATTTTCTCGTTGTAAACTCGGTACGGAGCACGGATAATTATCCACTAGTAAACATAAAAATCGTCACGTCAACATATAACAAAAATAACATATAATCATGTTAACACAGTACTTTAAATAGTTTACTAGTATTTGAGGTTACTAGACGACTTAAACAGTGGAAGACTAAGTCATAACTTTTATTAATAAACAAACATTGTTTACATCAAGATTAACAAAAGTTACATCAATTGTCCCTAGCCAGGAACTACCTAACAAGGAACATATCATTTGGGACTTATAATTCCTGGCATTCCCATCATCTGGATCGTTCATCAGTTCATTCTAGTCCTAGAATGCCTTGTTGATCGCGGTGTCAAGGCTAATTAAAAATATTTATAAAAATCACTTCTTAGCTACTTAGACTGTAGACAGGAAAGTGGGGTTGTCGAATCCACAGGAACCTGTGGAGAATGCTATTTAAACTAAACTGATTCAATTACTACTAAAGTCCTAAACTTTATTACTTAAAACACTTAGTGTTATCAAAAGCACTTAATTTGAGTTGTAAAAACAATTAGAGAAGAATGACCACTCCGGGTTTTAGATTTAGCAAAGCACACGCACAATTTTAGTTTCAAACCAGATCAGAGATTACATAGACATAACCTTGTTTAATTATTTAACCCAATCACACAATAGTCAATTCAATCACAAAATCAGATTATTCCCGATGCAAGAAAACCAAGAAACGATGATAGATGCGATAAATCGAAAACATGCAATTGTTAAGAAATCAAACACACAATTGAATTCAAAGAACTTAAGAGGTTCACAAAACTTCAATCTAATACTGATCATCAACTAAAATCATACGAGTACAAGCATAAATCGTTCACCCAGAGGGATCACGAAAGCGTTTAGCCACTCATGATTGTCAAAAACATTAAAGATCTAAACTTTAAACTTACAAGCATTCAAAACTAAGAACAATTAGCCAAACAAGCTCTGGAATCGCCTTAGGGAAGCTCTGGGACGGCAAGGAAGAAGGTCATTCGAGAATGGGAGTCACAATGGCTTTATAATTGAAATTAGGTTTAATTTGCCGTAATAAGGTTTCTTCACGTGTCGCGAAAGATTCTGACCGCCACGAAGACCAAAATAGTCGGGCGTGCTTTTCTATCTCTCGCGTACCGTGAAAACAAAATCCCACATCTTCGCGTACCGCAAAGACCCCAAAACTCAAGATTTTTATTTTTGATCTTTGACTTCTCTTTTTTTGACCTCTCGGGCTTCGTGCCTTCGTACATATCACTCGTAAACTTCCGCTCTTTAGCACATTTACCATGTAACACATCAAACTACAAGACACACATAAAACTGACTCGATAAACACAGTTAAACTTTTAAAACGTACAAAAACCAACACTTATACATGGGATATTTAACCCTACATCACCTGTCATGACTACCTGTGATGCGGTAAAAAACATTTGATAAAACATGGGTCAGCATAAAGTCAGTGAATTCATAAACTAAAATAGTTTATTAAAATGACCCGCCAAAGTATCTTGAACACATCCATGGGTTCCACCCCCAAATTCATAGATAACTATGAACAATCATCAGTATATATATATATATATATATATATATATATATATATATATATATATATATATATATATATATATATATATATATATATATATATAACCAAATACCGTTCCACGGGTCCTGTCCAACATACCGTTCCACGGGCAAGTGAAATACAATAAGCGCTTAGAATACGTTATATATAAACAATTAGTACAATCGTTTCAAGATACTCAAAATGTTTCATAAATCAATCATGCCAGACAAGGTCATGAAAGGGTTCATGCATCACGGTTTAAGAACTCACCTCGACAGTAATTCAGCTTATTAATCAGTAATGTGGTAAACACCTCGGGCAGAGCTCCTAGATAATCATAACATTACTCAATTATACAATCCTAGCTTAAGGATATATAACCAAAGCTTAAAAAGGAGGTCGGAACCTTACCTCAGCACTATCTATGGAAATTTTGAAGCCAAAACGCTGGAAACCGAACTCTCGTACGTGAATCGGGGCTCGTTATTGGAGTTACAGAGAATGTGTGTGTTTGAAAAGGTGTGTTTGTGGGTGTAGGACTGATGAAATTGATCATCTATTTATAGGGCCAAAGTGACACCCGTAGCAGACCGCTATGCTAGGTGGTAGCGGTCTGCCACCCCTTGTGGTGGTGTAATTGGATTGGGGCACACGTAGCGGACCATTATGGTCAGGCTTAGCGGTCTGCCACCCTTCCACGCGTCAGATTTCCATCCGCGAGTCACAGGGACACGTGTCATCTCCTGGGGTGTTCCATAGTCCACACGTAGCGGACCGCTAAGGTCTTAGGTAGCGGTCCGCTACCCCTTTGATTTTCAGAATTTTCATTTTAAGTCCCTAGACTTTGATTATTTACCTATCCAACCCTAAACTTTGAAATTTGGCAACTTCAATCCTTTTTCTAAGAACGTTCGGGGTGTTACAAATCTCCCCTTCTTTAAGAAATTTCGTCCTCAAAATTAAAAGGTGAATAGATGAGGGTACTTGGGTCTCATATGTTCCTCTAACTCCCACGTCTTGTCGGCTCCGATCCGACCTTGCCATTGAACTAACTCCATTGGTATTACTTTCTTTCTCAACTTTCGTTCCCGAGTATCTAAAATCTTGATTGGTTGTTCAGTAAAGTAAAGTTTGTCTTCTAAGTGCACATCATCTAATGTAATAGGCTGAGCAGGATCAGCCAAACACTTGCGTAAACAGGATACGTGAAATGTATTATGAATCCCTTGTAAAGCTTCAGGTAGATCTAACTTATAAGCTACTGCTCCGATTCTTTCAATGATCTTGTAAGGTCCTATGTACCTTGGTCCTAACTTTCCTAGTTTCCTAAACCTTACCACACCTTTCCAAGGTGATACCTGTAACATTACATAATCCTTGACTTGGAATTCTAACAGTCGACGTCGTTTGTCAGCATAACGTTTCTGACGATCTTGAGCAGCTTTTAATCGTTGTTTAATCTGGACTATCTTATCTGTTGTTTCTTGTATGACTTCCAGATAATTGACTGTATCCTACTTCAGTCCAACAAGCAGGGGTTCTGCATTTTCTTCCATAAAGTGCTTCGAATGGCGCAGCTTTGATACTTGAGTGGTAGCTGTTGTTATAGGAGAATTCAATTAACGGAAGGTGATTATCCCAATTACCTCCGAAATCTTCAACACAAGCTCTTAGCATATCTTCCAGAGTTTGAATTGTGCGCTCACTATGTCCGTCAGTTTGAGGATGATATGCAGTACTCATGGTAAGTCGAGTTCCCAATCCTTTCTGAAAACTCGTCCAGAATCTAGATGTGAACCAACTGTCTCTATCAGAAATAATAGACAGTGGTATACCATGGTGGCTCACAATTTCATTGATATAGATTCTAGCTAGCTTATCCATAGAGTATGTTTCTTTGATGGGTATGAAATGGGCTGACTTGGTCAGTCTATCGACCACGACCCATATGGCATTATATCCTTTATGGGTTCTGGGTAGTTTAGTTACGAAGTCCATGGTAATTCGATCCCATTTCCAGACAGGTAATTCTATTTCTTGTAATTGCCCTGCTGGTTTCTGATGCTCAATCTTAACTTGGAGGCAAGTTAAGCATTTATCTATATACTGAGCTATTGATCTCTTCATGTTTGGCCACCAGCAATGAGCCTTCAGATCTTTGTATATCTTATTTGCACCAAGATGCATGGAATATCTTGATTTGTGTGCTTCATCTAATATCTTTTCTTGAATATCTCCAAACTTAGGGATCCAGATTCTTTGCTCGAATCTCATGATTCCATCATCTCCCCTAAATAGTAGTTTCTGTTTCCCAACCATACGTTCTTTCTTGATGTTTTCTTCTTCTAATGCTTTTGGTTGGATTTCCTTAATCTGTTCCATTAAATCTAACTTTAGATCTAATCGTAGTGGTTTTACATTAATCGGTTGACTTCGTTCTTTTCGACGTAAAGCATATGCTACTACGTTTGCCTTCCCGGGATGGTATTTGATTTCACATACATAATCATTGATAAGTTCCATCCACCTCATTTGCACCATATTTAAATCATTCTAATTAAAAATATGTCGGAGGCTTTTATAGTCTGAATATATTACGCATTTGGTACCATATAAATAGTGTCTCCAAATCTTTAAAGCAAACACTATGGAACGAAGTTCAAGATCATGTGTAGTATAGTTCTTCTCATGAATTTTAAGTTGGCGTGATGCGTAGGCAATAACCTTGTCTCGCTGCATCAACACATAACCTAGACCAGTTTGGAAAGCGTCACAATAGATGACAAAATTATCATTTCCTTCAGGTAGTGCTAAGATTGGTGCATGACTAAGCCTATCCTTGAGGATGTTGAAAGCTTCTTCTTGTTTTGTGCCCCATTCAAACTTTGCTGCTTTCTGAGTTAGATCAGTTAAAGGTGTAACAATCTTGGAGAAGTCCTTAATGAATCTTCGGTAGTATCCGGCTAGTCCAAGAAAGCTTCTAATCTCTGTCAACGTCTTTGGTGCTTCCCATTTCATAACAGCTTCAATCTTACTTGGGTCTATTTGTATTCCATTTTTGTTCACCATGTGCCCGAGAAATTCTACTTCTCGTTTCCAAAATTCACATTTTGAAAAGTTAGTGTACAATCTTTCTCTTCTCAGGGTTTCCAAAATGATTTTAAGATTCTCAACATGATCTTCCTTGCTTCGGGAATAGATAAGAATATCATCAATGAAAACAATGACAAACTTATCAAGGAATGGTTTACAAACCCTGTTCATTAGGTCCATAAATATTGCAGGGGCATTCGTTAGACCAAATGACATGACGAGGAATTCATAATGACCATATCGGGTTCTAAAAGTAGTCTTAGATACGTCCTTTTCTTGTACCTTTAACTGATGATATCCTGATCTAAGATCGATCTTTGAAAAGTACTTGGCTCCTTATAGCTGATCGAATAGATAATCTATTCTAGGCAATGGATATCTGTTCTTTATAGTCAGCTTGTTCAATTCCCGATAGTCAATACACATCCTCATGCTTCCATCTTTCTTTTTTACGAATAGTACTGGTGCTCCCCAAGGGGAAGTACTCGGGCGAATGAACCCTTTGTCTAATAGTTCTTGAATTTGTTTCATAAGTTCTTTCAATTCAGAAGGAGCTAGACGATAAGGGGATTTTGCAACAGGCTTAGCTCCAGGAATGAGTTCGATTCGGAATTCGATTAGACGATCAGGTGGAAGACCGGGTAATTCTTGTGGAAAGACATCTGGGTGATCACAGACTACTGGAATATCCGTAATCTGTCCTTTGGTTTTAACGTTTAAAGCATGGAGTAAGAATATACCATCTCCCTTAATCAATTCTTTTTTAGCCTTTGCTATTGAAATAATTTCAATCTTACTAGACTTACTATCTCCTTGAATTATCATACTAGTTTCATCTGGTTTCTTAATCTTGACCGTTCTCTGGTCACAATCAATCTGTGTCTGGTATTGGTTTAACCAATCCATTCCTAATATAACCTCACATTCATTCAAATTCATAGGCATTAGTGTAACTAATACATTATCGTCACCAAAACTGATGACGCAATCAGGATATGATTCGGTTATCCAAATTTGTTCATCGCTAGCCGTTTCAACGACATAGTCATTAATAAGTGGAATCGGCCTTACGCCTAAATATGGGGTGAATGCACTTGAAACAAAAATTCTATTCGCCCCTGTATAAAATAAAATCTTGGCATAAATATTATTAACTAAGAAAGTACCTGCCACTTCCTTAGCTTTTGTTTCACTCCCACTTCTTAGGACGAACACTCGTCATGTTCCTTTATTTTGACCACTTATTCTGGATTTAAGTGGTTTAGGACAAGAAGTATTATAAAGCCCTATCTCTCCGCAATTAAAGCATTTAACATTTGGGCATTGGGTTGAAAAATGGCCAAACTTCTGACAAGTCTGGCATTTCATTCCCTGATTGGCTCTATCAGGGTTGGAACTGAATCCTCCTCTCCTTGGGAACTTACTGTTCCCTGTTTTGAATTTGTAAACAACCTCATCGGGTTTCCTCTTATGATCAACTTTCGGTGGCTCTTGAGCTGCCACTTCATCAAACATTACAACACTCTTTTCAACAGCCAAGTCTATTATCTTAGGTGCAATGGATTTCACTAAGGTATGAACCTTAGGAGGTAAACTCTGAATATAACATTTGACTCTCCTTGACTCAGGAGTAACCAAATATGGCTTGGTCGTGTACTCCTGATGAGTCATGGTTCCAGCTTTGAACCATAGAAATTCAGCTTCAATTTTATCCACTGCATTTTGTGGAAAGTATCTTTTCATAATCAAAGACTTGAGATCCTCCCAAATCATCCTATCCGTCACAGTTTCACCCTTTGTCTATTTGACTGATCCCACCAGTCAAGAGCTTCTTCTTCGAAAGAATATGCAGCAAGCTTCACAGCTTGGTCTGTTCTACACTCATCTTTATGACAACTTACATAGATGTGATCCATTGCAAGGCTGCAATGGAATCCTTCTTTCCATTAAATGGTTTGGGATGTCAGTCACTGAAATTCTTATAGTTGCATCTATGGCCATGAATTCCTGTGCTTTGGTTAGCCATGCCAACTGTTTCATGGGTTCGAGTTGTGCCTATATTGTTTCCTAATGGAGTGGTATGAAGGGTATCTTCTGTTCGAGGAACAACACCACTAGTTCCTTCATTTCGATTTCCCAAACTATTATGATTCTCCCTTCTTCTAAGAGCATCATCAAACATTCCAGGTGGAGTTGTTTGAAGCATACGGGTGACCTCAGATGCCATCGCTCCCTGGAACTGAGCTTCAGTCATAATGACTTCTTCCACAGGTTGTTTGGGTTCAGTGTTTGTATTCACGTTCTCATCTAGATTAGTGCTTGTGTTTGTCGTATCACGAGTACGGGACCTAGTATTAGGCATCCTACCCCTACCTCTCCCTTTACCGCGTCCTACCGTTTGTACCTACATATAGATGTATAGCATCAGAATTTGTATAACCGGTCCTAGTCCAAAAATTCAGAAATTAACAACACTTGGCCAAAAATGCCTTTAATTATCTGATTTCTAGGTATTTCCCGTTATAGGTCGTACTGCATGTATACACCTAACTTATCCTGAGGCATTCCAGACTAATCTCAGAGTCCTAGTTTAAGTCTCGATACTATTCCTGTAGTATCTAAATCTCTTAAACTAAGGCTTTGATACCAACTTGTCACACCCGTAACACATGACAGTTATCTAACTAGAGTAGTACCTCCAACAAATATGTTCCCAGGTAAGAGCGACGGGTATAGGAGAGATTTATACACCGCTCTTTCCTAGATAGAACATCCCATTTGTTAGATAACTACATACTAGTCAGTAGGTCGCCTTCTAGTTACTGTAACGTTGATATCAAAAACACACAGCGGAAGACTAAGTTATAACTTTTATTAATACCCAAACATTATTTACATCAAGATTAACAAAAGTTACATAATTTGTCCCTAACAAAGAACATATCATTCGGGACTTATAGTTCCTGGCATGCCCATCATCTGGATCGTTCATCAGTTCATTCTAGTCCTGGAATGCCTTGTCTAATGACTACCTATGATGCGAAAGATTCTGACCGCCGCGAAGACCAAAATAGTCGGGCGTGCTTTTTCTATCTCTCGCTGGCGGTGTAATTGGATTGGGGCACAAGTAGCAGACCGTTATGGTCAGGCTTAGGTGTCCGCCACCCTTCCACGCGTCAGATTTCTATCGACGAGTCACGGGGACACGTGTCATCTCCTGGGGTGTTCCTTAGTCCACACATAGCGGACTGCTAAGGTCTTGGGTAGCGGTCCGCTACCCCTTTGATTTTTAGAATTTTCATTTTAAGTCCCTAGACTTTGATTATTTACCTATACAACCCTAAACTTTGAAATTTGGCAACTTCAATCTTTTTTCTAAGAAAGTTCGGGGTGTTACAAATCTCCCCTCCTTTAAGTAATTTCGTCCTCGAAATTAAGAGGTGAATAGATGAGGGTACTTGGTTCTCATCTGTTCCTCTAACTCCCACGTCTTGTCGGCTTCGATCCGACCTTGCCATTGAACTAACACCATTGGTATTACTTTCTTTCTCAACTTTCGTTCCTGAGTATCTAAAATCTTGATTGGTTGTTCAGTAAAGTAAAGTTTGTCGTCTAAGTGCACATCATCTAGTGTAATAGCCTGAGCAGGATCAGCCAAACACTTGCATAAACAGGATACGTGAAACGTATTATGAATCCCTCATAAAGCTTCAGGTAGATCTAACTTATAAGCTACTGCTCCGATTCTTTCAATGATCTTGTAAGGTCCGTTGTACCTTAGTCCTAACTTTCCTCATTTCCTAAACCTTACCACACATTTCCAAGGTGATACCTTACCGTGAAACCCTAGCCGCCAAAGATCGGGCCGAGAAAACCACATTCAATGGTAGATCGGGACTGTGGTGATCTTAAACCGTCAAAAATAACATGCGTGATCTCCGATCTAAACCCATATGTCGTTATCTTCGCCATTGGACCTTCGAAAAACCATTGTCTCCGCCGTTTAGGGGCTATTTTGGGTCGCCGGAGGTCACGGTTGTAAAATTTTTGAGAGGGTAGAAAAAAGATAAGGAGAAAGGGTGGTGTTACCGGCGGTGGTTGCGGTCGGTGATGGTGGTGTTAGGTTGTTTTTGGGGTGGGGAGGCGGTGAAAGGGTGGTGATGGTGGCTGACATTAGAGAGAGAGAGAGATTTTTGAAGGGTTCAGTTAGGGTTTTTGATGTGTCGGGTGAATGGACGAAGAAAACTGGTTGGATAAATCGGATGTCGGAGATTGCGGCGGTGGTGATTGGAAGAGATTTCAGTGGTAGTGGTAGAGATTGAATTGATTTGGTGGGAAGAAGTAAAAGAGACATAGAAGAGAGAAAGTGAGGAGAGGGCAAACATGGGCACCCAAGGTTCTCGTTTTAGTGGTTGACTCCTTTTTATTTGATATTTTTTTAATACATTATATTTATTGGTTCTTTCATTAAAAAATTTGTAGTTAATTATTTGACACCACATTGAAAATTCATATCAAGTGTCCACTTATACAAATGTTATGATGACACATTAATACGAATTGTATTGTAGAACATGGCTAATACTTTTTTAGTCAAATGATAAAGTTGCAAAAGCACATTAGTCATTCATGCTATCATACGAGCCGTATTTTATTATACAGATGAATGTGATATGAAGCGTATTGGTAGATACGACCCTCTTGTCATTACCACATACGGGTTGTATAGTACAATACAACTCGTATGGATGTTGAGTTATGATGGTTTTTTTATTCATTTGACACAACGTAATATTTCTCGATTTGTGTGCCAATTATTTGACATGACATAAGATTCTGTCAAAACTTGCTATATAAATCCTTATATGTTAATTCACTAGCTTAGAACCCGTGTCTACACATGTGGTGAAAAATATCAGTACATAAAATTCTCTAATCTTTATGTATATATTTTGAAGGCATAAAAATGTATTACATATACTAAGGATAGAAAACCAAATTCAAAATACGTAAAAGTTAATATATATAACTAGGTTATAGACCCTGTACTACACGGGTTTGTATAATAGAAATTATATATTTCTATAATATGTAAAAAAAAATACATAACTAAAGTATTTTAATTACGTACAACAATAAAAAATTAAGGTACAATTACGATTCAAAAATTTGTAAATACTTCTTTGTACACAAATTTATTGTTTTGTTCGTAATTTACCATCCTTATCAACTATTAATAGCTAAAGTCAATCTCTACGTTTTAACTATGGACAACGCTACATACAGTTGACTATGTGTAAAACAATCTATATTACTTGAAAGAGTTTAAAACAATCTATATTACTTGAACCGTCAAGAAGGCGTCAATCAGAAATAAATTCGAGATTCGTGAACACTACCTGACAGTAATACTTCGTCTGACCCTCGAAAGAGTAAAGCTTGGCTTGCCAGAATCGTAGCCGCCATCTGTAAGACCCCAACCCGGACACCTTACATTTGGTTCTCATAACATGTCATTCTCATTTAAAACACATTTATTAATAATCAAACTACATCGGAAGTCTTTTGAAGAACATTAATTAATATTTAATGTCATTAAGTTTACCTCACGAATGCATGCACACCAATCCGAAAGCATCGCTCCCAAGCCAAGATACGTCAATGCAACGCTTACCTGCAAAACAATCTATCGTACACACAAAGTCAGCAACGCTAAGTGAGTTCTAATAGGTTAATTTAATTAAAATCCAACTCGTCACAAAAGTTATTTGAACTTTACCAAGGACTCACGGTCCTTATAAAATAGTTTCACAATTCAGTAACAAATAGATAACCCATGTTATCACACGATATCCCATAATAGTTCATTACCCAAGACTCATCCTATAATAATAATAATCTCGCAGTCTCATCGACATAGGTCAAAATTACTACACTAATAACCCATACTCTAGTACACGTATTAACTCGACACTTGGTTAACCCAACGAATCCATAGACATTGACTTACTCAGCCTTGACCAAGGCTCTTACAAATCAACTAACATAACAATTACCAACACCGCATCATAATCCTGACACAACAGCCAATCTAACTTTACTCACCACATTAATATCATCTACACATCACGTTAATATTGTCTCACGCATAATCAATATAACTTAACACTTGCATGCAAATTAACACATATATAAGCACGCAAACACATACCTCATCGCTGCACCCTCGCCAGGGCATTCAACACACCTCGAGCTCATCACTGTCCTGTTGGACATCGTCACCTTTGGTGACCTCCCGAAGGACCTCATCCTTCACAAATTCCGTTTGTCGTGTCATAGAGACAACAATGCAAACACGACACACAAATATAAAACACGTAATATCACACATTATTTACATGACTCATTAGCTATACATGCACCCAATAATAGCACTAGGATAATGTATCCTACACGTATTAATAAGCGTTTAGCTTATATCCCAACTCACCCCGACTAACACCTAACACAATACACTGCAACTATAGCAACACACATACAGTTACTATGTCTTGTTATCTAAGCACATACTACGTACTTGCACACCCTATGACACCTCCTAGTCGTACCCGTACAACCTGTAAATAAAATCCTGACTCACCCCTATTAGGTTATTATACGACCCATGACCATATATCCACCTTTAACCTACACCTCTCAAGGACAACACATAGTCCCTTAGCCCCGTATTTAAATAGTTAAATTCGTAAACTCATCGGTTCAGATCCCAAAGCTCGATATACTTTAAATGTAATAAAACACACCTCAAAAGTATGTACGACAGCCCCAAAACGTTAAAAACATTTAAAAGAGGGGATTAGAAACTCACCAGTTGCGAAGCTTTCCTTCGTAAGTCGCATACCCAAAAAAGCGTAGTCCAACGCGAACCTGTCGTCAAAGTAATCATCCATATCAACACTCTGACCTTTATAACACTAACCCACTTACTCAGGACCATCAAGCTACAAGCTCGGTCTAAATCATCCCCATCCGTACAACCGGCGCGCTCAATCACATACAAAAACCCTTAAATTAAAGTTGTCGAAAAACGTTCCCGACATTTTTCTCATATCCTAAAATGGTCCCCAATAATGAATATAAAGTTCAGTGGGGTCATAACTTTGCGTACAAGCCGTTCTAAACAGTTTTGTATGAAACCGCTGAGCACCACGCAAGAGAAAAACTTGTTTTCTCATATCTTGACCATACAGACTCCGTTTCGCGCGATCCACCTACTCATGCGTTCGTCTCAACATGCCCGACCTCAGAAAAATATTGGCGTCGGCCACCGCTGCCACCGCTGCTGTGATATGTGACACCCACACTCCAGATCTCCCTGAATGTCGGTCACTTGTCGGATTTACTCATGAACATATAGTAATTAGAGAAAACGTACACAACGAAAGACTTTAAAACAGTTATTTATTTATAATGCTTGTCTTAGTACATTCTAAGCTGAAAGTACAACATAATACTAATGTCAGTCTCTAACTGCGGATGCCAGATAGCCTGCTTATGATGCCTCCTTGCCTTTATTGCTTGAGACCATACTCTTACCTGACACACATGCTTAAACACGGGTCAGCTTACGCCGGTGAGTTCCAGGTTTTAATAAAAAATATCTTTGACTTATCACCTTTCCATTCCATGTAGGTTTTATCTAAACATAACATTAATCTTGTACAACTTATATCTTATCGAGGTTCGTAAACCTCTCAAGTGGTCGTCGCCATTTACCATTCCCTTTATATAAATGCCATTCCCCCATTACACCCCACAAAGGAATGTAACGGTCTGCATTCAATTCGTCCCCTTTTGGAGATATAGCAATCACTGCCCATAAGTTGCAAAATATTATGTGGATCTGACCATTCATGGCAAAACATTCCTTTATAGACCAAAGTGGCCAAAACCTTGCATGTCAATACAATTATTGCCAATGACATCTTTTCATCATAGTTTATCTTGGTAAACCAAGACAAGTCTTAAAACATTTCACAAAATCATCATTCTTTCCTTTCTAAAACAAGGTGGTTATCTTCCCAGCGTAGTACCTCCGATAGATATGTTCCCAGGAAAGAATGACAGGTCCAGGAGGGATTTATACACCATTATTTCCTTAGACAGAACACTTCGTTTGTTAGATAACTACATACTGGTCGGAAGGTTACCTTTTTATTTTTATAACATAAACCATTCCTTGCAACATTATGGATACTGACTCAAATATTGATACAGTATCTAAAACATTCATAATATATGTATCATGCCCAAAACATTTAAAAGGGGCATCATAGAACTCACCTCTAACTTCCTTCATGTTCAAATATTCTTTATGTGTTAATGTGATCAACACAACGACTTGGATCAGTGTCCTAAGTCATCATAAAATTACTTAATCATAAGTTCCTAACTTAATGGAAGTAACCAAGTCATTAGGAACTAGTCGGAATCTTACCTCAGCACTATCTCCTGCGTAATGGGACTGAAAAGCTGGAAACCGGACTTTTCTACGCGAACCGGGGCTCGGGGCACGCTTACCAAGGTTAAGTGCATGTTTTGAGAGGTGTTGGGACTGTGGGAATGCTCTAAATTCGTTCTCTAGTTCCATCCATTTATAGGGTGCCCGACTGGTCCGTAGCAGACCGCTAAGACATAGGGTGGCGGTCCGCCACCCCTATGAGGCGGCTTAATTGACTTGTAGGCTACGTAGGAGACCATTATGTTACACAATGTCGGGCCGCTAAGGATTGATTATGGCTGGCGGACCGCTAGGGTCTTGGTGACGGTCCGCCACCTGTTGCCCACGCGTCAGTTTCCAACTATTAGTCATCTGACACGTGTCACCTCCTCATTCTTTCCTTGCTTTCTACGTAGCGGACCGCTATCCCTTTGGTGGTGGTCCGCCACCTGTCCCACTTTCAGAATTTTCATTTTTTAGCCCCTAAACTTTAATCTATTTGCAACCTGACCCCTTATACTTTAACAAAATGTCATTTAAACCCCCTATGGTTTCCTCAAATGACCCTTAAACCCTTATACTTATATTCTTCTGAAAATTTAGGGTATTACATGAGAACACGGATTCGTCTTTCAGCACGCTCAGTTTTGTGCGTCAATATTCGAGTAGCTTAAAACCGACCCAAATGAACTCCATTTTAGGCGAATTATATATCCACGCGTCCGTATAGACGAACCCTTTCAGACGAACCAGTCTCCGTTGCCGGAAACCGTCGCCTCCGTCGCCGGAAAATGAAACAGTGGCTGGATTCTTCCATTTTCACGCGTCTATCTTCGCGCTGCTCGAAACCCTATAAAACGGACTCGGAATTGGACAAATAATATATCCACACGACCGTGTCTCCAAACCATTTCTTTTGCTACCATCACCGCCACCGCATGCCGCCTCTAGAATCATGAACAGTGGCCGGAGGCCGGAGTTCCCGTTCTCGCATGATTTCTTCGCCAATCGTCTCCGGGTCTTTTTCTAACGATCTTAACACTGAAACAAATCAAACTTACTTGAAAAACCCTCCACAACCGAATACAAGGATGCAAACAAGAATTACCTAATTGTTGTACGGAAGCCGTTGCTAGATACCGTCGTCGTACCGTTTTCGTTTGCTCCCTTCCGTCCACTCCCTCCTCGCCGACTCCTTCTCCTTGCTCGCTACTCCTGACGTCGCACACCTAGGGTCACAAATGGCCCTAGGGTTTGCGCAAAAGTGGTTTATAAACCACCACATGTTTCGTTTCAGGTCCCCCTAGTTCCATCTCGCATGATCCGGTCCCGAACTCTCTTTAAACAAATGGGTCCAAATATAACTTTATGCTAGCGTATGTAGAAGAAAGTATGAAGAGGAAGCCGTCGATCAGAGAGAGGTAGGAGAAGAGGAACGATGCAGTTGAATAATTTTTAGGGTTAGGAATGAAAAAATAAGTCGGGAATTAGGGATTTTGTTAGATCCGGGAAGCATTGACAGGTCGGGTTTTTGACCCGTGAATTTTGTTAAATGGGTTAGGAGGTGTTATAGGCGGGAAAGTTTAGGTGAGAGTGAATGTAGTGGTTACATTTGGCGCTTCTTGTAATTATTTATTAGGTTGGGTTTCGAAAATACATGAATTGCTATTTATTGTAATTTGATTTTCATTTACTATTTTATTGAAAATAAAAGTTACATAATTACATTTTAAAGTTTTTTTAAAACATGGGATAATTTAAAATAAATCTGTTTTGTTAGTATAATTAGTATTTTTTTAAAATATATTATTATTAGAAGACTGATGTGTATTTAATAAGAGAGAGAAGCGAGAAAAAATGATGAGAATGGATATGGAGATGACACGTGGCATGAAAAACCTTTATTTATTATAGGGAAAATGGCATAGAATAGTGATGAAGCTTCCAAAGTATTCCAATTAGGTCACTCATGCATTTTTTATCCAAATTGGGTCACTAAGAGCATGGGGTATACCAGCGTGATTGTGGTGTGGTGTGGTGTGATAATAAAGTGCGGTTCCATTGATCATTGAAGCCACCGCTTCAAGCATAATACTTGGACTAGGATGATCCTCACGTGCAAACTGACCTCGCCAGGCATTGGGGTAATTTTTCTAATCCCAATGCGTGCAATCGATGCTATCGAGCATCCCAACAAATCTGTGTTTGGCTTCATGAAAAGCATATAAATGTTGAATGTCGCTAGCCGACGGTTTACGTAAATATCTCTTACCGTACAATAAAGAAAACTTGTAAGTACATGACATGATCGTTCGTTCTAACATCTTCAAGTAACCGTCACACGAATCACTAGCGGTACCATACGTCATTTGACGAATTACGGTAGTACACTTTTGAATGAAGGTGAAGCCAACCCAACCCCTCGCGTTAACCCGTTGACGGAACCAAGGCACGTCTCTCTCGAGATCAGTATTAATTTTTAAAAATAAATTCCGACTCATTCGAAACCGGATATTAAATTGTTCCTCCCCGTACAAACAACCTTTGTCAAACTAATCTTTGAGTAAAAGTGTGTTAGCAACTGCCCGGACACGGTTGAGACGTGCGCTTCGTTTTAATGGTTTTGAGTACGATTCCGCCTCTTGCTACCACCTAACCGCCACCGATGCCATAACTCAGAACTCCATTACCCGGACTTCCTCGCTTGATGATGAAGACATTTTGGTAATGTATGAGATGAGGTAAAATATGAATGGTATTTGTGTTATATAGAGAATCATAAAACTTAAATAAAAAAACTTTTTTTTATTTGAAAATATAGTCGTTCAACGGTTTTATATCCGTTGGAAGGAGGAATCACCCCGTGAGAAAAATCACGTGAAGGCTTCACACCCCCTTTCACGCGGTAAGGGGCGGTGTTCCATGCTAATCACGACGTGATTAACCTACATCGGACCACGACGTTATTTGAACGTGTAGACCTATGCTCTAAACCTTCAAATCAAGCATCATCAAAAGACGAAATGTGTCAAGAAACTTATGAAGGAGAAGATGTGTGGGCCGGGATTTCCAATATATGTAATTTTATTAAAAGAATAAAAAAAACATGTTGAATATTTTAAAAAATAAAAAAATAACCTATAATCCACGTCAACATTCCACATCAGCATCAAAAAAAATAAAAGTATTCCTAACTCAGACAAAAAAAGACATTCTAAAAAAAACATGTTAAAACCTATAATTTAAATAAAACATGAAAGATGAGTGACTTAATTGGAACAATTTTTAAACTTAAGTGACCTAATTGGAAAACTTTTGAAATTTCATTACTATTCTACAAAGTTACCCTAAGCAAGATGCAACAGTGTACTAATTCTCACCCTGAAAATATTCATGTGAAAACATTGAAAATGTAGATAAAAATAAACAAAAACAATAAAAGAAAAATATAAAGAAAAAAAAAGAGTCTAACATATATAAATAACTTTAGCTGTATAGTAATTTTGTTAAAATTCAAGGATAATAATGTAAATTGGTTAAAGAAAAAATAAAATAAAAGCTGATTAAAAAGACAAAACTTTATATGTATAGAGTTGCATCGTTAGTCTCACATACACAACCATAATTTACTAGGAAAATTTTCTGAAGGAATATGGCTTCACACCACTTGTTCTTAGCCTCACTCGTCTTTCTAACCTCTCTAGGCTCCTTTCTAATTGTTGTTGTCGTTGTTGCTAGTACCTGGACATTACTTCAACAGAGCATTGGAATTGGCGCAATGCATATGGAACTCCTCCCCACCGACCGTGTAATAGTTTTTTATTGCACCGACTTTGTCACGTCGAATAAATCCCTAACACACAGTAAATGCCGTGATGACCTGCGTGATAAGGCGTTGATGAATGACTGCACGGCCTAGGGCTGACCATTCGGTTAGAACCGGACCGGAACCACGAAGGACTGCACGGCCTAGGTATTGAAATTCAATATTGACATATAATTGATATTCATTATTAGTTTAATTAAAAATACGAAATCATTTGTTAACCAATCATAGATGTAACTGATAAACATCTATCATATTTTTAATAGTTAGATAATATATAATTTATTTTAAAATATACAGTTAAATTTATTTATAATTCACAGTTTTTGGAAAAAAAACTCCTTAGAAGACATTTATACATAAACATAATTTTAGAAGTTATGTATTTAATATATTTATTATATTTATTTTTTTTGGGGCATTTACATATATCCCGTTCCTAAATTCTTTTATTACATATTTACTCAACCCTAAAATTTAATTACATATTTCCCCAACCCTAAAATTTAATTACATATTTTCCTTTTCTAAAACCTATATATTACATATTTATCCAATTCATTTAAAATAACATATGTTATTACCATTTTACCCTTAATGAACCTATTAAATTATTATTTACATATATCTCAAACCTAAATATTTGTGAGTGGCAATTAGGTAATTTTAAGTTAATTAGAAAAATATGTATATAAATTTAGGGTTGGGGATATGTGTAATTTAGAAATTTATTAGGGGGAAATATGTAAAAAAAATATCATACTTCTAATAAACGATTCCACTTAATGCCACGTGACAACACCATATTTTTCTCACTAAAATATTCTAATTTTCACTATTTTAAGTAAGTTTAAATTTTAATATCTAATTATGTTAATGTTATTTTTTTTTTTTTAAATATTATAAGATTTTAATTCTAATTTTTACCTAATTTGAATTCTAATATAAAATTTGAAATCTAATTTTCCCTACACATTATTATATTTTCATTTTTCTATTAAATAACCCCATATTATACATGGGTATATAACCTAGTATTTTATATACCAATAGCATACCCACATGTATGAATATAAAACATGAAAATGTTAAGACTTGTTTTTTTTCCAAATCTAAACCCTAACGTCGTCGTTAAAAGAAAATTTTAATACTAGCAACCGGCTGGCAAAGAGAATGAAATACTCTTTGATGCTGTTAAAACGGAAAAAAAAATGATAAGTAATGAGTTACATAACATTTAAAGTTGTACAAGATTAATATAACGATACTAGAATTGTGTTCATTTAGCTAACCATAAAAATAGTTATATATTTCTTTTAATCGACAAGGATAATTTTGTAAGAGTGTCTTGATTAATGATTAATTATTTTTTGGTCTACGTAACTAAGAAAAATTAGGATTGACATGCCGTATTAAAGATACTAGAATTTTGTTCATTTAGCTAACCATAAATATCGTTATATTTCTTTTAATCAACAAGGATAATTTAGTAACACTCGTAAAATTAGTGTGTCATGCAACTCTTTATTTATGGATATAAAGTTGCATGGTTAGTCTCACATACACAACCATAATTTACTAGAAAAAATTTCTGAAGTCTCACATACACAACCATAATTTACTAGGAAACATTTTTGAAGGAATATGGCTTCACAACACTTGTTCTTAGGCTCACTCGTCTTTCTAACCTCTCTAGGCTCCTTTCTGTTTGATGTTGTCGCTGCTACCGGTAGGTGGACATTACTCCAGCAGAGCGTTGGAATTGGCGCAATGCATATGGAACTCCTCCCCACCGACCGTGTAATAGTTTTTTTACCGCTCCGACTTTGTCGCGTCGAATATGTCCCTACCACACGGTAAATGCCGTGATGACCCGCGTGATAAGGCGTTGACGAAGGACTGCACGGCCTAGGGCTGAGCATTCGGTTCGAACCGGACCGGAACCACGCATATAAACGGTTCGAACCGTACCGCAACCGTATTAAACGAGTTCGAAACCGTTTAATTGCTTGACCGAACCGATTAAGATAAAATTCCACTTTCATTATACCAAATTATGTTTCCTACAAAATAAAGTTCCAATCCAACTCTACAAAACAAAAAACAAACCCAAAATACTCCAAAAACGGTTCTAGCCGTCGGGTTATTAATCGAACCGAACCGCGAACAGTTTAATGACCATATGAAGGACCAAGGACCGGACCTGTTTAGTATTTCACGGATCGGTTTCAATTCCAATTGGTCCGGTTCTAACGGTTTCGAACCGCGAGCTGCTCACCCCTAGCACGGCCCATTCTATCGAGTATGATGTGAAGTCGAACTCTATTCGTCCACTCACCGTGCTCAACAACATTTGGTGCTCTTCTGGTGCCCTTATGTATGAAGGAAACATTGTCCAAAGAGGCAGGTACAATGATAGGGAGATTGTGGTGAGGGTTTATAACGACTAGTGCAACTATCAATGTGATCTCGGAAGAAAATTCCATCTTCTTTGGCTTTCAGAAGATGGTATGCGGCCAATCACATATTGCCTGACGGTCGACAAAATGCGATTGGTGGAAGGAGCCGGCTCAACTACAAATTTTACCCCAAAAAGACAAAATTTATTTCATTGTACTCTAGGTATAAAAACTTTAGAGTTTGGATTTTGTAGCATGTTAAATTTACAGTTTATGAAAAAAAAAAAACTTTGCAAGGCATTTGTACATATACATAATTTTACCAGTTGTGTTTTTTACTAGTTGTCTCTCTAATTCAGCATACCCACATATATGTATATAAATAAAACATGAATCTGGTTACACTTCACTTTCTTTTCCATAGTAATTTAAATAAACAAGACCTATATTATCTTCAGACTTAAAATGTATCAAATCAATATTTAAGTATTTAACCAAACTGATATGGAAACTAGTTAACATACGAGAAGTAGAAAAGAAAAAAAAACACCAAAAAAGGAATGTCTTAATTAAGGATTATTTATTTTTTAGTTTATATAACTAAGAAGAATTAGAACTGACGTGTCGTATTAGCTTGCCATGCAACTATTTATATATACAGAGTTGCATGGTTAGTCTCACATACACAACCATAATTACTAGAAAAAATTTCTGAAGTGTCACATACACAATCATAATTTATTAGGAAATTTTTTTGAAGGAATACGACTGCACAACACTTGTTCTTAGCCTCACTCGTCTTTCTAACCTCTCTAGGCTCCTTTCTGTTTGATGTTGTCGCTGCTGCCGGTAGGTGGACATTACTCCAGGAGAGCGTTGGAATTGGCGCAATGCATATTGATGTCGTGTGATAAGTATATATAAAAATATAAGTAAATATATTTTCAAGGTGATTGATTTCACAAGATCATGTTTTAAATTTATAAATTAAAATGATAATTACGTTAACTTAAAACACACACAATAAGCAAGTGTACCTATCGCAGCGTAATATAGTTAGGTAAGAACCAAGTATTGAACCAATGGACACAGTCGAGTTCCAATACTCACCTTTTGTTATCGTTTAGCCGGATTAATTAGTAGGTGGGTTTTATGTGCTTATGAAGCAGAAAAGTAAATGACAGTAAAGTAAATAACATAAAAGTAAAAATGTGCGTGAAGTGTGTTACAGAAATGTAACTAGCAGAATAGTAAATAACAGAAAAGTAAATAAAGCAAAAATGAGCAGATTACGAATTGTATTGCTTCGGGATTCGAATTAGCTTGGTACGTGATATTGTTAAGTTAACTAATTCAGTGGTATGACTACTACAAACTTGTGACCCAGGTCACCGCTAGAGCCTCGTCCTCACGACATTTTATTTGCAAATTATATTCTTTAAAAAGTGGTAGTGCCTCCCGTTAGGGACAACATTTACCCTCAACCCATCGAATGGTCATCTTCGGGTTGGATAAAGACATCAGACTCAAAATGCTTTATATTAAGTTAAAAAGGTGATTATATTTTACTCACCGGGAGGCGGTGTAACAATGGGACCAAGTATAAAGACGTACCGTTCCCAACACGAGTTCACCAATTCTTGGTTGCATAAAAATCTCGTATAAAGACGTATGATCTTAGAAGTATAGACCAAGCCTTGACTTATCAATCTCTGCTCGTATAAAGACGTACGAGTTTCAAAGGAAGTTTGATTAAAAAGGGTTTTACGATCTTACTCTTTAAAATCAAGACATTCACAAATATAAAGACAGATTTAGACAATAATAAAAGCCCATCAAGAGATGGTTTTTTGAGGATGAATTAGTTAAAGACATAAACATACTACTTCATTAATAGGTTAAACATTAATATGCACCAAACATCATCTTCACCCTAGCAATACAAAGAAGTTTTAGCCACGAATGGCCATAACAACTAACATAATGATGAGTTTCGTAGGCTCCCCTATTGTGAAACAAGGAGGAATAGCCCCTCTACTTTTTACTCTCTACTCTAACTACGAGAATGCTCTCTTCTTGAGTGTAATTTTGATCTGGATTGGTGTGTGGAATGAAGAACCCAAGCCTCCTATTTATAGGCCTCAAAATGTGCAATGCACCGCCATACAATGGGTTGCATGTTCGTGCAAAGGCCCAGGGAATCAAACAGGGTACAGGGGACAAGGTACCGGGCCATGGGGAGCAAACATGGGCAATGCACGACCGTGCATTGGGATGCACGGCCGTGCAACCCCCCTAAATTCTCCCAGCTTTGTCTTGTAGCTTCTTGTTGACCAATTTTGACTTCTTGGGGGTCAATGCTCCGGGGATAAACCTTCTAGAAGCTTGAATTCTTGGTGTTCTTGATAGGATTTAGCTTGATTTGTATTTTTAACACCGAATAACCTGCAATTATAAAATATTTATGTTTTAAGTATAAATTGCAAGGCTATTATTCAATTTAGTACCATAATGTGGGATTATTATGTATGTAAAATATGTATAAATGATGGCACATCATAACACCCTAGACTTAAACTTTGCTTGTCCTCTAGTAAACTCATGCATGATCACACCCATAACTAAATTTTTTACAAAGGTAATGGAATTTCAACTAGTGTTGGAACTCCGGGATAACTCTTGAGCTGCTTATTCTATTTTTGTGTTTTTCTTGTTTTAATATGATGGAATCTATGACAAGCCTATTAGAACGTTGATTAATGCAAAAACTCCTCACTACTCACAATGTTCACTCAACTTTAGGGTTATATATATGGATATTGTAAGCTAAGTGGGACACTCGAGTTCGAATTGAATTATGCAATGGTCATAAGCTTGTATGCAAATTAAGTCTACACCAACTAACTAAGTAGTATGCATGAATCAAGAGGAATTTAAAAGGTTTTAATGTGGCTAAAGTAAAACTAAGGGTGAAAATGAAAATCTTTTTGGATTTTTAGGGGTTTTAAAAGGGTTTGAAGGGCTGCAGCTATCGCGAAACACTCAGCTACGGCCTCCTGGCTTAAGATGGAAAGTACTAAAAGGTCCCTCTACAGTACTCAGATCATGAGGGTATAACTAATCCGAGGGCTCGTTTATGGTCAGATTGCCAAGACCAAGATCTCTTATTAGCGCAAACTCGTTCCTTATTGCGTAATCCAAATTACTACCTTTCCGTACGGGTCCTGCGGCTAGTTGCCTAACAGCACCTTCTTCCATCAGGTATGTGTATTCACTTTGGGCTCGAGTTTGATTCTCGCTACACTTTCCATCGTAGCTCCAGTTGCCACATTTTCTACATCTACCGTATCTTTTTGCTCTTCTTTTGGCTACACTTTTTGACAAGCCACAGAATGGTGGCAATTGTTATTGCTTGCACCACCATTTTCTCACATCACTGGTTGCTTGAAAAATCTTTTCTCGTAGTTCAGTTGGTAATTCAGGCTTTGCGAAATGAAGGCAAGAAAGCAGATTGAAGTCGAAAGAATGCATGTCCAGTTCTTTAAGGTCTCCCGGTAAAAGACCAATTTTTTTTTATTTTTTTTGAAAAAAAAAACAAGACAACTTTTTCAATACTCCTCTTTCCTCAATTTCCTTGAAATAATATTTCCTTGAATTTTCTTGAAAATAGTTCGGATAATTTCCTAATGCATCCACCATTTGTATATTCTAATTCTTCTGAGTAGGACAGATTCTTGCCAAAGTCATCACGATTGATAATGAACTTGAAATGATAACATAAGATAATTTTCTCATTTTGAAGACAGTTAGCCAATAAACGATGCTTGCGAAAAGCTGGTTGGGTGATAAGTATGGTTTTTTAGAAAAGAAAAGGCTAAGGCTCAGAGGGTTATCTAGGCGGATAATATTTTTGTGGTTTTCGGATAGTAAGGGTAATAAAGTCCTAGGTGCCTCAATCATTTTCATACTTCCACTAGTTCATGGTCTTGATATGTATAAGTCATACAAGTTCTAATTATGCATAGAATTCAATCGAATAAACACTCAATATACCAAACGAAAGAGCATGCAAAAATAATGATAATAATGCTCGTGAAAAGGCTCAGATTATTCTCACATGGAAACGGATGGGATAGGGTTTAGTGATTTGTTATGCATAAATTCCATTTGTTTCTACTTGTCATGTCTTCATTTTATTTAATAGGTGCAAACTCCAAGAAGTTTTGTTTAAAAAGGGTTTAAATAATTTTTTTTGGGTTTTATAAAAGGTAAGTTTTTGTAATGTTTTAATCAAATTGGTAGAAAATCACAAGTTAAATTTTACTTCTTTGAGATTAACAGTCCTGGATCTCTAATTCCCCACCCCACATTTAAAACTGTGCATTGCCCTCAATGTACAAATGCATGTAATGAAATGCTATGCAGGAATTTAAATGCATAGAGTTTTAAGGGAAAAGAAACTGGTACTCCCCCGATTAATTTGGTGTATAACCTAAGGCCAAAACTTATTATTGTTGTCACGCTGTGCCTATCAGCTGCAACTTGTTGCTTCAAAGACTTCATTGAATTTCTCATAAATTTGATGTTGCTTCCGGCTCCAGGCTCGTAGAGTTAGAGTGTAACTCCTCAAAGTAGAGAGATGGTCTGGCGATGTTGTTCTACCTAAAACATAAAAGAAAACATAAAAACGAACAAGGAGAATAAAAGATAGTAGTTAAGCTACTAAGGTCCTAGTATCGAGAAGGCATACCTGGGGGCTGAAGTAATTAGAAACTTAAATTTGGAGAACCAAATCTGAGGTCCATGCTTTCTGTCGTATGCACCAATTTCTCAATTTATTCATGATCATCGGGTTGCCTCCAGGAAGCGCTACGTTTATTTATGGGTCTTTAGCCCGACCCGTACGTGTTGCATCAGTCTTTCTTCTAGTGGGAGTAAACAACCTCCCCTGAGTTTCCGATTTCTTCGTTCAACTTTGGTAATTTATCGAAATACTCATCGATCCAATTAGTGTTGTCAAGATCCTTGGTAAGGTCTATTGCTGTAGGATCTGGTGTCTTTGGCTTGGTAAGATCAGGTGCTTTTCCTTTTTTTCAATTCCCTTGCTTTCTGTAGTTGATAGTCCAGATTAGAGTCGATAAAGTGAGACATTTCAAGTGGATCACTTTACATGCATTCATACCCTACGATATTGTATGTTACTGATTGTTTACCGATACAGAGCGTTAAAATTTCTTCATTCATGTCAATGACGGCTCTGGCAGTGGCTAAGAATGGGCGACCTAAGATTAATGGTATGGAGAAATCTTGTCCCATTTATAAAACCATAAAGTCAGCAGGGAAAACAAACTTGCCAACTTTCACCAATATGTTCTCGATGACTCCTATAGGTGTTTTAACTGACCCATCCGCGAGTTCAATGGTTGCATTAACCGGTCGCGGTTGCCCAATGTCGAGCTTTTGAAACATAGTGGAGGGCATAACATTTACGCTTGCTCCTAGATCAGTGAGCGCATATGTAACTGGTAGTGGCCCTATAGAACATGGTAAAGAGAATTTTCCTGGATCTGGAAGTTTCTTCGGGAGATTTCTTTCGATAAGAGTGACACAATAATTTGTTCTTTTTATCGCTTCTTCCATGTTTCTCTTGTTTGTGAGGAAATCCTTTAAAAAACGTTCATATTATGGCATTTGTTATATGATATCCCAGAAGGGAATGTTGACATGGATTTGGCTCAAGAGCTCTATGAACTTGTCATATTGCTCATCAGTTTTCTGCTTCACCAGCCTCCCTCGATATGGTATGTGAGAATTGAACATTCTTTTTGGTGGAACTTTTGGAAGAAGATCCGCCGTAGGAGGTTGGATTACACTAGGTTGTGCTTTCTGAGTGGATGAACTTGCTGGTTGTGGTCGGAGTGGCACTCCGGTGAATATCTCTCTCCTAGGTGATTGGACTTCTTCTCATGGCATAGGTGGCTCTGGGTAGACTTTGCTATTCCTTAAAGTAATAGCACTTACGTTGGCCTTTGGATTAGTTTCGGTGTTACTCGGGAGACATCCTGGTTGTCTTTCGGACAATAGTTTTGCTATTTTTCCTAATTGCGTCTCAATGGATTGAAGGGTAGCTTTCTGTGTCTTGAACTCAACTTCATGTAGACTAAACCTTTCCTCGTATTGCTTGTGACGAGAATCTGCAAGGAGGGCTTGACTTTTAGTAGTGGAAATTAGCTTAGTCACCGCATCCTCCGAGCTCATCCCATTACCCATCTTGGTAGGTCCTTGAAATTGTTGACGAGGTTGAAAGTTCTGATGTTATCTTTGCTAAAACTGTTGTTGTCTGTAGGTCCCGAAACAGACCTATAGAACACAGATCTGAGTTGAACTCCACAAACAGTCCGAATCGAGAGGCGGAATCTCTGGATCCGGTATCACTCTCGAATCAGAAATGGTAGATACGGGTGAGGGGAATCACATACACGAACATAAATGTATAAAAGTGAAGAAGAACAGATAACTGAAAGCATAAAACGTATGATTCTTTGATTGAAATGAAAATAAAAGCTCATCATACACTAACAATTAGTCTCACCCTAGGGTGAGCTCCCCCTGGGGTGGTGATTCCCTCTACAGACACACTCACTCCTAATGGGTATTCTTCTATATATAGGAGGCCTCATGTGCCTTGTTTTCCAAGCCACCGCCAAAGAGGCCTGAAAAATAGGCATCGAAACTAGGTAGTTTCGATTGAACAAATGTTCAACTGAAACTACTAGTTTCGATACTGTAGTTTCTATTGACAGCGTCAGTCTCATTTCTATACCCAACAGATTGGAACAAAATTCCATCTTCTTTGGCTATCAGAAGATGGTATGCGACCAATCACATATTGTCGGACGGTCAACAAATTGTGGTAGGTGGTAGGAGCCGGTCCAACTACGAATTTTACCCCAAAACCGTGGGGTTCAAGGAGGCTTTCTTTTTACCATTTTTAATGCAGACAAGTGATGGATCGAAGATCAAGAATAACATGTACCCGTTTGTGTTTCTCAATACGGATGGGAATCTTGTCATCTTTGCCAACAATACGGCAATTTTATGGGATTAATCTCGAAAGTGTGTTGTGAAAACATTCCCCAAAAATCCCGGCGGTCACCGTAGAAATTCACGGGAATTTCGGGGAAGGTTTTCAAAACACGTCGACGAGAATAATCCCATAAAATCGCCCTATTGTTGGCAAAGATGAAAAGATTCCCATCCGTATTAGTAAGGATAATTTAGTAACACTCATAAAAGAGTGTCTTAATTACGGATTATTTATTTTTTTAGTTTACGTAACTAAGAAGAATTAGGATTGACGTGCCGTATTAGCATGTCATGCAACTCTTTATGTATATAAAGTTGCATGGTTAGTCTCGCACACACAACCATAATTTACTAGAAAAAATTTCTAAAGACTCACATACACAACCATAATTTACTAGGAATTTTTTTTGAAGGAATATGGCTTCACAACACTTGTTCTTAGTCTCACTCGTCTTTCTAACCTCTCTAGGCTCCTTTCTGTTTGATGTTACCGCTGCTGCCGGTAGCTAGACATTACTCCCGCAGAGTGTTAGAATTGGCGCAATGCATATGGAACTCCTCCCCACCGACCGTGTAATAGTTTTTTACCGCTCCAACTTTGTCGCGTCGAATATATCCCTACCACACGGTAAATGTCTTGATAAACCACGTGATAAGGCGTTGACGAAGTACTGCACGGCCTAGGGCTGAGCATTCGGTTCTAACCAGACCGGAACCGCAAATCGTTTGGATGGAAATATGTTAATCGAGGAACGGACCGTATATAAACGGTTCAGGCCAGACCGAAACCGTATTAAATGGTCGGAACCATTTTATTGCTGGACCAAACCGATTAAGATAAAGTTCCACTTTCATTGGTCCAAATTAAGTTTCCTACAAAATAAAGTTCCAATCCAACTCCGTAAAACAAAAAACAAACCCAAAATACTCCACAAACGGTTCTAATGGATCTGAACCGGAATCGTCGGGTTATTAATCAAACCGAACCGCGGACCGTTTAATGACCATATGAAGAATTAAGCACCGGGCCTATTTAGTATTTCGCGGGTCGATTCCGGTGCCAGTTGGTCCGGTTCTACAGTTCTAACGGCTCCGTACCACGAACTGCTCACCCCTAGCACGACCCATACTATCGAGTATGACGTGCAGTTGAACTCTGTTCGTGCACTCACGGTGCTCACCAACATTTGGTGCTCTTCTGTTGCCCTTATATATGATGGAAGCCTTGTCCAAACGGGCAGGTACAATGACGGGGAGCTTGTAGTGAGGGTTTATAACGACTCGTGCAACTATCAGTGTGATTGGAAGGAAATTCCATCTTCTTAGGCTATGAGAATATGGTATGCGACCAATCACATATTGTCAGACGGTCACCAAACTGTGGTAGGTGGTAGGAGCCGGTTCAACTATGAATTTTACCCCAAAACCACGGGGTTCAAGGAGGCTTTTCTTTTTACTATTTGTAATGCAGACAAGTGATAGTCCAAAGATCGAGAATAACATGTACTAGTTTGTGTTTCTCAATACGGATGGGAATTTGGTCATCTTTGCCAACAATAGGGCAATTTTATGGGATTATTCTCGACAGTGTGTTGTGTGGAAAGGTTAATAATTAAACAGTTAATTATTTTTTGGTATTAAATGTTAATATCTCAGGGGCTAAATGTTATTTTTTGAAGGAATATGGCTTCACAACAGTTGTTCTTAGCCTCACTCGTCTTTCTAACCTCTCTAGGATCCTTTCTGTTTGTTGTTGTCGCTGCTACTGGTAGCTCGACATTACTCTAACAGAGCGTCGGAATTGGCGTAATGCATATGCAACTCCTCCCCACCGATAGTGTAATAGTTTTTTACTGCACCGGCTTTGTGGCGTCGAATATATCCCTACCAAACGGTAAATGCCATGATGACCCGCATGATAAGGCATTGAGGAAGGACTGCACGGCCCATTCTATCGTGTATGACATGCAGTTGAACTATGTTCGTCCAGTCATCGTGCTCACCAACATTTGGTGCTCTTTTGGTGCCCTTATGTATGATGGAAGCCTTGTCCAAACATGCGGGTACAATGTTGGGGAGCTTGTGGTGAGGGTTTATAACGACTCGTGCAACTATCAGTGTGATTGGAAGGAAATTCCATCTTCTTTGGCTATCAGAAGATGGTATGCGACCAATCACATATTGTCGGACGGTCAACAAAGTGTGGTAGGTGGAAGGAGCTTATTCAACTACGAATTTTACCCCAAAACCGCGGGGTTCAGGGAGGCTCTCTTTTTACCATTTTTAATGCAGATAAGTGATGATCCCAAGATCGAGAATAACTTGTCCGTTCTTGTTTCTCAATGCGGATGGGAATCTTTTCATCTTTGCCAACAATAGGGCGATTTTATGGAATTATTCTCGACGGTGTGTTTTGAAAAACTGTCCCCTAACCTTGTTAATCCAACTCCGTAAAACAAAAAACAAACCCAAAATACTCTACAAACAGTTCTAATGGATCCGAACCGGAACCGTCGGGTTATTAATCGAACCGAACCACGGACCGTTTAATAACCATATGAAGAATTACGGACTGGACATGTTTAGTATGTGATTGGAAGGAAATTCCATCTTCTTTGGCTATGAGAAGATGGTATGCGACCAATCACATATTTTCGGACGATCAACAAACTGTGGTAGGTGGCAGGAGCCGGTTCAACTACGAATTTTACCCCAAAACCGCGGGGTTCAAGGAGGCTTTTCTTTTTACTATTTTTAATGCGGAAAAGTGATAGTTCGAAGACCGAGAATAACATGTACCCATTTGTGTTTCTCAATACAGATGGGAATCTCGTCATCTTTACTAACAATAGGGCAATTTTATGGGATTATTCTCGATAGTGTGTTGTGCAGAAAGGTTAATAATTAAACAGTTAATTATTTTTGGGTATTAAATGTTAATATCTCAGGGCTAGATTGTAAGTTTCAGGTTTATAAATATAACCTTAACTCTAACCTTAAAACCTAATCAAGTTGTTAGCCACCATAAGGGGTTCGAAAAACCCCCTCCCCTCCTCCTTTCGTTTCCGGTCGATGCCACAAGGGTCGCCGTCCTCCTCCGATTGCCAGACCATCGTCGTCGTGAAGCCGACGTTGCAGCTGCCTTACGCCGCTGCTATCATCGGGCTCCCTTGCGCAACTGTGTGACGCGTTTTGCTTTGGGATTTCGTGTACGTGTCATCTAGCGTGACGTTCGTTGTACTGAGATGTTTCGGATCTGGTTATCGTCAAAGGTATAAACCTGAACACCCAATGGTTGGTTATTTAATACTGTTTATACACGTGTAATCGGATCACTGAAAGTATGTTAATTACTATTTAAAAAGTATTCAAAACATATAGTAATGATAGAAAACAAAATTCAAAACATGTAAAAATTAATATATAATTGGGTTTTGAAAATATATTAATTACTATATAATTTAATTTGACTTTCATTACTATTTGATTAAAAATAAAAGTAACATAATTAGATTTCAAAGTTATCTTATAATTAGAGATAATTTAAAATAAATGTGTTTTATTAGTATAATTAGTTTTTTTATAAATATATTATTATTAAAAGATGGATATATATTTAATAAGAGAGAGAAGCGCGAAAAAATGATAAGAATGAATACGGAGACGATATTGGCAAGAAAAAACCTTTATTTATTAGATAAATAAATATAGATTCAAACTTCACATTCATTCACGATAGGCAAAAGGTGCGTTTATTACAATCATATGTTTGTAGTCTAATATGTGTTAGTTCATTAATAAGTGTTAACTATTTTGGTTTGCCACATTATAGGGGATCATACCAGCATTACAACAGGTTTTCTAAGTGCTAAACACAGGTACTGTTTGAGGCATGTGCATGAAAACATGAAGTCAAAGCGGAGGGGTCAACTGTTCAAGAATATGTTATGGAAATGTGCTACTTCAACTATTGTGCCATATTTTTAGAAAGCAATGAAGGAAGTTGAATCCACAGGTTCCAACACTACATCAATGGTTGAGAGAAATTCCACCAAAGCACCAGTGTAGATCCCATTTCAGTGTTATGTTTAATATTGTGTATTTTAACTAATTTTATCATATGTATAGAAACATTTGCAACATGGATTATGTTAGAAGGGCAACTATTGATGTGCTTCTAAACAAATTATGTGAAGTACTCAACAGGTAGTTAAGGGGGAGGGATAAGCCTATTATAACATGCATGGAGTTCATTAGAGAATATTTGATGAAGTGGATCGTGGTTATGCACAAATTGATTGCAAATTGTGAAGGACCTTTAACCCTAAATGCAACAAAGTTGTTTGAGAAGATAAAGGTTAAAGCCGAAAATATGATTGTCATGTGGAGTGGCCAGGCTAGTGGACTTCCACAAGTACAATATGTTGTTAAAATTAATGAAAAACATGCTCCTATGGTTGTGATTTAGGAATTAATTGCAATGCCATGTGCACATGTTGTGGCTGTGATTTGGGACATGGCACAACATGGGAATGATGTAGGCATACCAGAGACATGGGTTTCTGAGGTGTATTGGCTAGACACTTGGAGGAAAGTGTATGCCAATATAGTTAACCCAATCAATGGTAGAAATATGTGGAAACCATCTGCTTGTCTAACAACTCTCATACCACCAAAGCACCATAAACAAATTGAAAGACCAAAAAAGAAGAGGAAAGAAGAGTATCGAGGAATTGACTGAACAAATTTCTAACAAAGGGAAGATGGCAAGAGTTGGTCAGTCATTCAAAGTACCAAGTGTGGACAGAAAGGTCACAACCAAAGGTCATGTAAGGGTCAAGCAGAAGGGCCACAAATCAATGATTCAAAACAAGTTGTTTAGTGTGTCCATGTGTAGTTCTTTTGTATTCTATTTCAGTAACAAACAATGGCAATTTTTGGGTAGTATTATATGTATGGTATTTGTGTGGTCATCTTTCTTGAACAGTTATATGTATGGCTTGTATTGCCATTGCTTTAAGTGATGTCAATGTATTTGAACATCCATTTTGTAACGAATGATTTGGTATTGTATTACAATTGCTTTTAATGATGGTTATATATTTCCTTTACTTTTAATGATGGTTATGTATTGACTGATTATGGTCTGCATATTGTAGTTTGGTTTGCATATTATGGTCTGCACATTGCAGTTTGGTTAGCATTTTATGTATGCACATTGCAGTTTGGTCTGCATATTTTATCTATGCACATGGCAGTTTGGTCTGCATATTATGGTCTACACTTTGCATTCCGTTTGGTCTGCATATTTCATGTCTGCACATTGCAATTTGGTTAGCATTCATAAATAAGATTGGGACAACATTTGCATTTTATGTCAGATTACATAACCATATAACTGCATTAACATAACCAGATTACATTGTTCCCTAATAAACATAACCATAATCATAAATATTACATTTAACCCTAATGATATTCACAACATTTTTAGGTCATTTTTATAACAAAATACAACATAAAGAACAACCACGTAAACCATAGCAAACATTTCAATTTCCTATTTTGATTAACAGCATCCCTAGCAATTGCTTCATTCCTGTTATACCTCTCCAACAATCCATGTATAATTTATGTTGATCTTTGACACATTGGGGGATCTGACCAAGCAACAAATCCACAACTTGCACCCTGCAAGCAAATTAGGTAAAAAAGAAACATTAAACCTACACCATGGATTTGAGCAATTGCAACAACAATTAGCTAAAAAAAGGAGAAAGGGGAGAAGAATCGAGGGGGAACAAGATGACCTACTTAGCACAATAAAAGAACCTACGTACGTCCTGGATTTGAGCGTGTCCAAGAAGTTCGAAACGAGGTTGGAGATCCACACGAACACATCACCATGTCGCCTGCCATGGATTGAGTGTGTTTTCGAAGACTGAACATGGATTAAAATGATCGTGAAGTGAAAACCCTTGTGAAATAAGATAAATTGATTGTCAAAAAGATAAAAATGCCCTTAGTCAAAAAGACAAAAATGCCCATGGTTAACAGTTATTTTGGATGGTGTTAGTGCCACGGCCCCGATTGAGACAATTAGGTAACCACAAGGAGCAAAAAACTCAAATTTAAACTAATGGACCAAACTCGTTATTTTGACAAAAGCACAGGGGCCAAAAACGAAGTTTACTCTTAGAGTTAATATTACAGTGATCTTTAGTTTTCTAATTCCATACCTTTTATATTGGTTTGTATCTTGTATATTGCAAGCATGAAAAAATACAGACCCCAATACATTTTCGCAACCCGTTCTTCTATTTATTTCTTAAAATTATCACATCGTGGACACTCAATGCACATTACAACTATGGTATCAACCACTTTTATTTACTCAACAAAATTCTATATATGTTTTGATTTGTGGTATCGACCGTAGACCTTATGTATAAGGATTTATTGATTTTTTTGTTATTTCTGTAAAGTTTTAAGTTTATGACACTAGAAAAATAGATTCCGAACTATATGATCATTTTTAAGTAGATTTTTTTCACATATTCTTATTTTTATCATAATTAAAAATAATTCATTTAAAATACTGATTCATATATAAGAATCCTGTACACTCTGAAATCGATCTCCGATTCTCCGGCGAACGCGAAACTCGATCGTATAGCAATTGCGAATCGAGAACGACGATTTGTGCTGGGATTAGGTAATTATTTCAGATCTCGTTTGTTTCTTCATCATTAATTTAGTTACAGTTGAAAAATTCTTAACATTTCAACTGTTCTCCCCTCAACGGCGACGACAACGACGACGGCGATGATGATCAGTTTACGAGTAAGGAAATGACTACTACCACCAGAACAGGTGTTCCGAGTTCAGAAGCTGTTTCCAGAGGCTACAATTTCGCTTCAACGTGGGAACAGGTATTGTTCTTGTCAATTTGTATTGAACTTGTAGTAGTGTAGCTCACAATTTTCGATTGATGTGTTGGAAACATTATGAACAGAAATTGTACGATTAGGATTCATCATTTGGAAGTTGAACATCAGTTTTCAGAAGTTGCAAAGATAAGTGAGATGTGTAAATGTGAGTGGAAAATTTGAGGGAAGTTCATCTTAAATATAACAATAAACAACTAGAACTGCAGAGTGCTAAAAATTTCAGTGTAGAATTTCATAAAGAAGTTATTGACTTGGGAATCTAAGGGAGCTGATAAATGTATATTTTCAGTCCTTCAATACAAGTTTACTAATGCTCCACAAATAATGAGGTTTTCTAGGAAACACAATAAAGAACATGTGATAACTTGGTGATGGCATGGGGGTAGGAAATTAAGGTTATTGATGCAATGGAACTTTGAGAGAGGCTTTCATGACATACTAGACATGAATGATTGTTTATTGATTATTGGTGTGGGTTGATGCATGTTCAAGTATAGAACAACCTACGTAAGTAACTCAACAAGGACGCCTGTGAATAGAAGCAGAGAGAAGAGATTAGTTACATACAGTTTACTTTGAGATGCGTATTTTTTAGATACGCAAGTCAGATCTGTCTCACATTGTTGTTTTTTAACTGTGGACATGGTACAAACAAGAATATATTAAAGTATTATCTTAGATGGGTGCTTACTTGGTGCTTGTTTTTATTGGACAGAATGCTCCATTGACTGAGCAGCAACAAGCGGCAATAATAGCACTCTCTCATGATGTTGTGGAGCGGCCATTTCCTTCTAAATTGGTGAGTTTTTGCTTGTAAATAAGTTTTCTTGGATGCACATTGCTTGTATGCCATAACTGTTTAAATGAAATCAGTAATATGATATACAGTCGCAGGAAAATATATCCAGAGAGAATAATGGTTTATCTATTTCTACAAAGCCTGGAACCGTTGAAGAATCTGGGGAAATAGATGGTGTTTTGGTCAATACAAACCAGGTATGAAGCAGGTCTCAGTCTGGATTCTCCCTTGATGTTCATAGTATTAGACAATTAATGTTAGGTAATATGAAGGGTCTCTTGAACTCTATATAATCTACTTGTAATCAGATCTATATCAATACAATCAACCAATTACCAAGTTCAATTTGGTATCAGAGCCAAGGAAGACAACCGCCGTAGGGGCGGCCGCCGCCGCCCTACTCACCACCACCACATCAGCTGCGCTCGGTCTTTTCTTCCTATTCTTGCCACCGCTTCCGCCCTTCTGCCACCACAAGAACATCACCACCGCCGTCTCCACCCATGGCGTAACCCTAGCCGCCGCCATCACCCCCACAACCCAAATCGCAACCCTAAAACCCAGATGCGGTCGACACACCATGAAACACTAAATCTCGCCGCCTCCACATCCGCTGCTGCCACAACACACAGCCGTCGTTCCTCACCACGTCTAGGGTTAGCAGAAACAAGGCTGCTCGTGACCCTAGACGTCGTCGCCACCGCTATACAACAGCGGCTCCGCCATACGACGGCGGCACGCCTTTGTGCGTATTTTTCCGATGACCTGCACCTCGCGAGAGCTAATATGCTTTCGGAATGCTAATGCGCTTCCATGTTTGCGAGGGTTGCACTCATACCATGACCAATGTGTCACATGGGGGAGAGGAATATGGGAGCAAACCCCATGGAATTGAAGTCTCCCGTGGAGAAGAACACAAAAAAAAAGTGTTGATTGGCTTGCAATGATCTTAAACAAAACAAAAAAAAACGGTGCTGGTGACGGGCGGAAGCATGGCGGGAAGACGAAGATCAACTATCTTTTACGTTTTTATATTTTCAACCTAAATCTCTCCCGAGCTTAGTTTGCGGGGGAATATTAGACAATTAATGTTAGGTAATATGAAGGGTCTCTTGAACTCTATATAATCTACTTGTAATCAGATCTATATCAATACAATCAACCAATTACCAAGTTCAATTCATAGTAGCAGCATGCCCTTAGACAGAGTTCATACATTATGCTATCCATAGTTGTCAACGCGCATAGGCGCAAAGGCCGAGCCGGGATCTGAGTCGCAAGGCGCAAAAAAAGTGTTGGCTTTTTTAAGTTAGGCGCATAGTATAAGAATACCATTTTTAGGGGTTTTAAACTTGTTTTAGGCTTGTTTAGGGCTAGTTCAGGCTTTTTTTAGGTTGATTCCAGACCTGATTAGGAGTGATTTGGGATTTTATACAAGTTTCGACGAATTTTAGCAAGTTCTGGCGACTTTTTAGTCGGAATCTGGCCGGAAAACGCGCCTAGGCGCTCACCTGAGCTCGCCTTTGAAAGAAAAGCCCCAATTTGCGCCTACCTCTCCACCAGGCCCTAACCTTGCGCTTGGTTGCGCTTCTGCGCCTAGGCGCGCGCCTTTGACAACATAGATGCTATCTAAGTATACGTGCTAAATGCAAGTTTCTTTCTTTGTTATGTATACTTTGCTTGGGAGCAATCTTGAAACGTGAATAATGATTTATGGAGTGCTTTGGGGTGATTTCATGTTTCTAAAGTGGGTTAGTTGTGGGGTATTTGATGAATAAAGAAGAGTACTATATAGTTTTGAGTTTGTCTATATGAGAAAGAGGAGGGACAATCAGTGTTGTAAAAATCGGGATTAATCGGAGGATTAATCGTAAATCGGTGGATGCCTATTTAATTTTCGCCTAGTCGGAGCAATAATCGAAAATCGGGATTAATCGGGGCTAGGCGGAGCTAATCAGCCTAATCGGACCTAGACGGCCCAATTTGAAAAATACCCAAATAAACATCCGTTGCACAGATCCATGGGTTTTTATCTAACTTAATCGCTATCTGCTTCTTTTTCAGTCACCAACCTGCTCCGAACACCAATCTGCTCCGACCTAATCGCTACCTACTTGCTTTTGTGAGATGTTCTTGTTTCAGTCAGCAAGTGTTGATCACCAACCTGCTCCGATCTTTGAAGTATTTTAGATTTTGAACTAATATGATAATATGTTAATGTTTGTATTTGTGTGTGTATATATATATAAGTTTGAAAAACTACATGTAAAAATTCCAATCCGATTAATCTCTAGTTGGTACCCACCGCGTAGCTAGCGCCTAGTGATTTTTACAAAACTTGGAACAATGGAGACAATTTGTTGATATCCTTATTGACAAAAAGAAAGACGAAGCAAGGAAAATAGTCAATAGCACCCAATTATGTTTTTATATGATTTGTGTTGTGGATGAAGTAGGGTGTACTGGGGGAGGTTACACTAGAGGCGTTAGCGAAGGCATAGACTTCTTCAATGGGTTTATTCAAAATGTCTAAAAAGCAACGTGCCTCTTTTAGTGGTGAAATCATAACAAGTTTGTTTCCTTAGAGAATGAAGTGTAATTGTGTGTTTGGATGTAGTTTCCTAGGGGATAAAACCTTTTAGGCGTATGAACTTTCATGAAATAATAAGAGTACTATATAGTTTTGTGTTTGGTTATACGAGAAAGAGGAGGGAAATGAACCCAATGGAGGTAATTAGTTGATATCCTTATTGACAAAAAGAAAGTTAAACAAGGAAAGAAGGCAGCTGCATCTAATTCTTTATTCCTCCTAAGGTTTAAGTAGGAAGCAGGATGTTGTGGGAGAGGTCCCTCTTGTGAAGGCGTTAACCAAGACATAATGCCTTCAGTGGGTTTATTCAGAATGCTTGAAAAGCAATGTGCCTTTGTAAGTGGTGAAATCGTAATAAGTTTTTTTCAAAATGAGGTGTAATTGTTCAGGTTTAGATGTAGTTTCCTAGGGAATAAAACTTTTCAGGAGTACAAACTTTCATGAGAAAATGAGTTGGGCCTTTAGAGTATAGTTAGAGTAAAACACCTATAAGTTATTAAAATCGGTATCAAATAAGGCCTATGCCGATGACCTCTATCTGAATTTTGGTAGTTTGATCAACCAAGCCCATCTTTTTTTTAATAAAAAACCCTATTTGGTTTGTTTTCCCTCTTACAGTTTCTCTTCTCATCCCTATTCCAGTGTATCCTACATAAGAGGTCCCTTTTTACCAAAATTATTGTATGTTTAAGCCTATATAAAAATGGATTTGTAGTAGAATAATATTAAAAAACATAATGGCAATTTGATTATCATTGAAGTTGTAGGTGAACTTGGTAAGGTGCAGCCTTGCAGGTTGTGTGTGCCTGCTATATTGTTTAGGAGGAACTTACATGTGATCTATAGAAGAGTCAAGAGTATCATGTGGGCCAAGTTATATTGGTGCTAGATATTTTCAAAGTTTTATTAGCCTAGCTTTGTTGACCCTTCAAAACACAAAATCTTTCTAAGCTCACAAGTGCATTATAGTAACTGGTCATTGCACTAAATGACATACTACTGTAATGTTACACATTAAGCGTAGTGGTCTTGGAAACATGCACTTCATGAAGCTAAGCATAGTTGCACTAGGATGAAGGCCAAACTTCTTAAGAGCTGAGTTTGCCTGAGTTACAAATGTTCAATTCCCATGTATTCTATCTCCCTTTTCTTCCTTTTTGTGTGTTTTCCTTTGGTCCAAACCAGGTATCTAAACCTAGCTTATAACTCAAATTATTTACAAGGAAACTATTTGGAGTAGTAGTGTCTGTGTTGTCAAATGCGATAGGCACACTCAAGGCGCATAGGCATTGCCTCGGGCCTAGGCGCTAGGCGCAAAAAAGCGAGGGCCTAAGATAAAAAAGGCACACATAGAGGGAAAAAAAAGTATATTATATATTGAAAACTAATACCACACCACTAATATTAAAAAAACTATTATAATTAGTACCAAAAGATAAAAGTAATAGATACCAAAATTTGAATACCATTTCTTGCTTCTTTAAACTTAATTTGTTATTCTGTAACCTTCAATGATGTGTATATATATACAAAAGATCGTTGATTTGGAATTAGTTTGATAGTCCCTATTTTTTCTAGGGCCAGCCGCCAGTGAAAAACTAAAAAATAGTAAAAAAAATTCAAAAAAAATCGAAATTAATTACTGGATTGCGCTTGAATGAATAAAGCCCACGCCTTGGTATATTTGGCGCTTAACAAAAAGCCCTTGCCTGAGCTAGCCTTTGCAAAAAAAGCCCAGATCTGCGCCTTGGTCATCTCCAGGCGCTATAGTTGCGCCGGGCTTTAAATTTGCGCCTAGGCACTCGCCTGGGGGGCTTTTGACAACACAGAGTAGTGTGAGAATAAAGATATTCATCAATTTTCATTGAAACTATAGCAAGCTTGTCGATGCTAGATTTATAAACTGAATGTTAAGGTACTTTATTGAAGACTTAATGGATGCTCATTCACCTTGATACAGTTCTACAAATGGTTTACAGATCTTGAAGCAGCAATGAAATCAGAGGTTAGTAGCATTCTCTTTGCCTTCTTCTTTTCTTGTTTGTTTTGGAATATGATTTATATTATTCCATAGACAGAAGAGAAGTATCAGCAATATGTTAACACCTTAACTGAGAGGATACAAACATGTGACGGTATTCTTCAACAGGTATACTTCTCCCATGAATCTTGTCATTTCTACAAGTTCCCAAGTGCGAATACCATTATTTTTTGCTAGAAAAACATAGTTAATTATCAGTGTAACCACCACTTTTATGAAAAAAGTTTGGACAAAAATTGTTTCGGGTCATCCCCTACAAAATTACCAGTTACCCAACTTGGCTTACCCGCCCATTTGTCACCATTACTAGCCAGGCTTACCACATCAAGGACAATTTTTTCTTTCGTTTTCTAAGGTGTTAATTATTTCAGGTTGATGAAACCCTTGATTTGTTCAACGAATTACAAATGCAACATCAAGTTGTGGCAACGAAGACCAAAACCCTTCATGATGCATGCGACCGAATGGTGGGTCCTCTTTGCTTTCCCCTTAAAGCTTGATTTTCTTTTCCTTTTTCTGTGACCAATAATTTATTTTCTGAAATTAACGTCTTTCTTGCTGTCTCTAGAGGCTAAATTTCTGTAGATACGAAATATAAGCAAAAAGTGACATTTCACTCACTTTTTTGTGTTTTAAATTTAATAAAAAAAGAGAATTCTTTGAATCTTTGTTATACTTCCATGACTATCTTATACTTTGAGGCTAATTTTCTGTAGATACGAAATATAAGCGAAAAGTGACATTTCACTCACTTTTTTGTGTATTAAAATTAATAAAAAGAGGATTTTTTGAATCTATCTTATACTTCCATGACTATATTGCAGGTAATAGAGAAGCAAAGATTGATCGAGTTTGCGGAATCCCTTCGCAGCAAACTCAATTATTTTGATGAACTAGAAAACGTAAGTCATGAATCATTGTGTGCTTCCTGTAAGCTGTCGCCTCGCCTGTCAGAACCTTGTTCTGAATTGTAGGCCCTTAAGAGCAAAGTAATTTCTTTTACTTAACCAAAACGACTGTTTGGAGTTCTTTATTTTCTATCAGAACTTGCCTTCAATTAACATCTAGGTGCGAAGTTTTGTATTTGTGCAATCTCTTTCCTAGCATTAGTTAAGGTTAGTTGAATGAAAAAATGAAGTAACTTCTAAGCACTACAATAAATATCTAGATGCTGGTATATATGGAGGATAAAGGTTTTTTTCTCTTGGTTTATTTAGGCCATTCTTTGTTCTCTAGCAGATCACAGTGGCAACACGCCAACACCACATGCCATCTGACCTATTTTTTTGGGGGCTAAATTACATAAAATGCCAACATACCTTTTGTTTTGTCCCACACGAGCTAATGTACTCACGAAATTAGCACGTGCTTTATTAAAAGATATTTGTTCTACTTACGTCATTTGGTTCTGATGACTAGTTGAGAGGCTAAAGTATTGGTTAGTGAATGACCCAAGTGGAACAAGAAGTCATCTTTTAACGACCAAAGTAGAACAATAAATAAGCATAAATAAGTGGCACGTCAGTCTCAACGGTCATTAGGTTACTGAATGACCTTAGTGGAACAGAAAACCATCTTTAATGAACCATGTGGTTTTATCATTAATACATTGGCTAATTCAAGACAAATGGAAAAGTACGTTGGTATTTTAAGGAACTTAATCTATTTTTCTCCCAATATCAGCTGCTATATCATCTTTCCATGTATAATTTCTTAAAAGTTATATTTATAGCCTAAGTCAACTAATTTCTAATAAAGGCTCTTTTAAATTGAGCCTTCATTTATGGGTGTGGCTAATGGCACAGATTTTGGTCATATTCTGTGTATTGCAGGTTGCTACCAGTTTTTACTCTTCAAATACAAATGTTGCAAGTGAAAACTTTCTTCCACAGCTTAAAAAACTTGATGAGTGCATCTCGTAAGTAAATTTCTCATGATACTTCTTATGCATAAGCTTGCATCCCTTTGAATGAACTTGCCTTCTGTTACATGCATTTGTTTTACTTGGTTTACATTTAGTGTTGTTTTCATATACAAATGTATCGATGTTGTGGGATATTTAGGTATGTTGAAAATAATCCACAGTATGCCGAGTCCAATGTTTATCTGGTCAAATTTCGTCAACTTCAAGTATGTAACACACTTTTCCTTCTATAAATCAAATTCTGAGTTCCCAATTTGAATTTTCTTAACGGTTTTATGTACTTAAGATTATATTGAGTTAATGTCATTACAGTCTCGAGCCCTGGGAATGATACGTGCTCATGTTCTTTCGGTTCTCAAAACCAGTACTTCTCAGGTAAAGTACCTCTTATAAGCAATTTTTCTTTACTAAAATGGAAAATTTTGAATTTTTATTTATTTATTTATTTTTGGACAGGTCCAAGCAGCCCTTCGGGCTGGTGGTGGAAATAAAGCTGCTGTTTCTGAGGGTGTTGAGGCATCTATCATTTATGTTCGCTTTAAGGCAGCTGCAAGTGAGGTAATAGCTTACTCTCTGTATAATCTCTTTTAGTAGCTCAAGAATGATGTCAGCTTATAAAGCATATAAATGTTAGAGATGTGCAACTTTTACAAGGTTTGCATATTCTTCTGATATTCTGTAGAAGAATAAGAAGTGTAAGCTATTATGCCAGGAAATCATGTTTAATTGCATTGATGAATGTACCTAATAATAGTCACATATGCAGCTTAAACCGGTACTGGAAGAAATCGAAAGAAGATCTTCAAGGAAAGAATATGTTCAAATTCTTTCTGAATGTCACAGAATATATTGTGAACAGCGGCTATCTTTGGTGAGCTGATTATTGATTTCAAATTTTCATCTATGTGCTATATTTGTCAGTTTATCAAGTTCTTTCTGTTTGATGCAATTTCTATTGTTCCTCTGCCTTATGTCATCTAGGTAATAGGCATAGTATCACAAAGGATTTCAGAGTACTCCAAAAAGGAGACATTACCTTCATTAACAAGATCTGGTTGTGCGTACTTGATGCAGGTAACTGTGAAGATCTTTCTCCTTTATTTTCACTAGCTAAAAGGAATTTTGTTAAAAAATACATGTAGGACATTTTTATTTTAAGCGCTGGATTAGACTGTTTCAATTTATTAAAGATGCATGCTGAAGGTTTCGTAAAGATCTTTTTGCAGCCCAATTAAGAATTTTTATCCCTTCTTTTTTTGAATAATCAGTATGTTTCATCTATGCATAGTTGAAGAATACTCTTCAAATAGTCTCTGGGTCATTACCTCTAAGTTCACTTATTTCTTGTTGGTACTTCATGAGAAACACAGCAGGCATGTATTATTTTAATAATCAAGGTTGTTGAAGAGCCTGCTTTATACCAATTACAATGATGGGGTAGCAATATTCCCTTGGTTTTTTAATACTTATGATCAGTGTACTGTGTATCCAATTTATCCTTTCTAGTTTTAATTATGAGTACCCAAATTTCTGTTTGTAATCACTTTGACAGGTTTGCCAGCTGGAGCACCAACTATTTGACCATTTCTTCCCATCAACTTCAGAGGATATCTCAAGTTTGGCTCCTTTGGTAGATCCTCTGTAAGCTTCTTTGCCTAATTTGTATCTCTTTGAACCCATTTTGTATATCTGCCACCTTATTCATTTGATTCCTTAAATTTCTTAACGGATTTTTTTATATCTTTTGTCTTCCTTTTTGCTTTGTTGACTATAAATTTAAACATAACAATAGTCTATTAGCAAGAAACCATATTTAAAGTATATTCATTAAAATATGTTCATCTTTTGAAGATTGTATTTTTCATTATAGGGTGTCATAATGCCATTTTAGCCTGTAGATTCACTTGTGATGATGGTTTTTCAAAATATGTTCCTAATGTTCAAATATCTGGTAAACCTGCATTATATTTCTCTGTTTGTATTATCTCATTTTAATAGATGCTTTGCAGATGTACTTACTTGTATGATACGCTGCGACCAAAGCTTATTCATGAAACGAATTTAGACGTTCTTTGTGAACTTGTGGATATTCTTAAAATAGAAGTCATAGGAGAACAACTCAGCAGACGAAGTGAATCTTTAGCCGGTATACGTCCTACATTGGACAGAATTCTAGCAGATATTCATGAAAGGTTAACCTTCCGTGCTCGAACTCATATTCGTGATGAGGTATGCTACATGTTTATATTTAATCTCTTCTTTTTTATAGAAATAGTTTCACAAGAAACTAATGACCTCTTATCTCCATAATTCACAAACTTGCTTTAAGAAGGTATTATGACTGGGCACACGTGTTTGGTATTAAACATAAAAGATTGTTTACAAAGAGTTGTTTTATACAAAACATTATATAAACAAATGGGATGTACAACTTGTATCATTACATATGATCAAAAGACAATTTTTGAATATACTGTGCTTGCATGCCTGCGACGTCTTGATAAGCTTCGATACCGAATTCAGTATCTACATTCATGTTATTCCTTTGTCTTTATACATAGCCACACCTTCACATGTTAGCATAATGCTAAGTGAGTGCACGATGTTTACTTTAATAATGAAATGTTTATTCTCTAATTATCAAACCCTTTTCATATAATACTTTTTTATTAAATACCATTAATCGGTGTGATCCCCAACATCTTTTATTATAACAAGTAGTTATGGATCCAAGCTAATAAATTCCACTTCTAGAATTGTGTTATCTTGACATTCAGGATGTTATGATTAGTAGAAACCAAAATCCTTGCACCAAAAATGACATCTTGACCCATAAACACCTCATGCAAGTAACTTTCTTCTAAATTCCCATGGTTGGAAGCCTTGGAGGTGTTACACCTTTTTGACCAACATTTAACTTAGGGGTATAAACTCCAACTACAATGCATCAATGCTTAAGAGCAAACAAGACTACACATAATAAGACTAAGCTAACGGTATTATAGGTTCTAATGAGATCTCATAAATAGACAGAAAATCAACAATATTGTCACTGATAGAACCCAAACTGTTTCAGCAAACAAAAAAACTAAGAAGATTACTTATATATTAAAAGAAGATCACTTTGTAATATTGCAAAGGTAGGACCTACAAATGATTGGATGAGGAGTTATGCCGTTTGACTTCTCTTGTATGTTTATCTCAGATAGCAAATTATCTGCCTTTGGATGAAGATCTAGATTACCCTGGAAAGTTGGAACAATCAGCTGTGAACAAATCTGATACCAGTTCTGTAAGTTCTTAAATCACATTCTTGATAAGTTTTCCTATGCTCTACCTCCTTGTTTTATTGGTTAATATCATTTTCTGTCATTAGTTCTTGATAGAATATCCTACACTCCTACCCTTGTTTATGCTTTACCTATTTTGTTCCACTTTCATTCAAATGATATAAGTTTCTTGCATATTACATAAATCTGCAACTTGTAAGCTCTACCTTTTAATATCAACAAGGTTTTTGTTGCTCATGTGTTGCCGCTAAATTAAATTTTGTTACCATATTTATCACACATAACAGTAGTCAATATCCCAAAAAAAAAAATCTCGTGAGCTAACTCTTTTAGCTGTACTGATTTAGGGGGCAAGTCAAGAAAAATAATAGACATTTCATCTAGCATTATTGGATGTGAAGAAAAGAATCCCATTGGTCCCCTTTTTTTACTTATACAAATTTAGATGACCAGAGTAGGAAACCTAGAGTTTACAAATATTATATAGACAAGTTTGGTTTTTCAAACATATATATTTTCTTTTTCTTTTTAAATTTTTTCGGAAAAGAATTATCAAAACTTTTTCAGCACCAAAAATAGGGAATCGGAAAAAAAGATTTTTTAGAAAAGAAAATATTTCACCAAACTATTTTAACCTTCCATTACCAAAGAAATAAGAAACTGAAAAAGAAAAGGAAGGAAAAGTGTACTCAAACCGTTGACCATTTGGTGTGGAGGTCTTGGGTTCGAATCCCGGCAACAACAAAAAAGGGGTCTGTGGCCAGATCAGGGGGTTTACCCAGTTGGTGGGTTCCTCCTGTGGTGGGCTGCCCTAGATGTTCTAGGTGTTGCCCCGGGGAAACCCAATTATCCTAGAATATCTAGCTTTGCCGTTAAAAAAAAACGCGATCTACGCCTCGCTAACTAGAAGCCTTACCCGCCAAACCACATCAACTTCTGTTTCATAGAATGTTTTATAAATTTTATTATTTAATAAAAACTATTTCAAAACTTCTTTGTAAATTGATATGAAGGTAAAATTTGCAGCTTGATCAAAGTTCAGATGTTTTCAAGACTTGGTACCCTCCACTTGAGAAAACTGTATCCTGCCTTTCCAAATTATATAATTGTCTGGAACAAGCAGTTTTTACTGGCTTAGCACAGGTATTACAACATTCTCCTAAACTTCTCATGATGAAGAGTTTCTACATTTTAAAAATTCATGTGTTAAATAAGTTTTAATGTGTAATTACAATTGATTTCTTCTTCATTCTTCAGGAAGCAGTTGAGTTTTGTTCTTTATCCATCCAAGTAAGTGTAGTGAGGTTCTTTAGGTTTTCATGTTTATAGCTAGAGGTGGCAAAATGGGTGGATTAGGTAACTAGTAAAAACAGGTAGTTTTGTACGGGTAGAGTTGGGTCGACTCGGAACACTCTTGCCCAGCATTAATTTTTTTATAACCAATTACTGTGCGGAATATGGTTGCAAAAGTTATCTTATTTCAATTATTTTGAATAAAATGATTTAGGTGCTTCCATGCATTAAAAATTCACTTTGGGCTACTTCTGACGCCCTGAACTGTTTTTTAGGTTATTTTTTATTTCTAACTTTACCTGTTTGATGTGTTAGTGAATTTGCCCATTTGTAGGTAAATAAGTCCACATGTGGAAAAAACGTATCAAATATGGTCATAAAAATTATATTTTTTCATAACAATATGATTATTTTGAATAAAATGAATCAGGAAGTTCTATGCATTTAAAATAACCTTTGGGTGACACTGATCTTTTGACCTGTTTTCCTTTTTTTCTATTTGACCTTTAGAGATAAACCATAACCTGAATTGACCAATTCATAAGTAAATAGGTTAAAAGTGCCACATCTAGTAATAGCCGATTGTTGGGATTTTTTATTTTTTACTTTTGGTCTGTATTTTAATCCTAAGGTAATGTCATCCAGTCTGTGAACTCCAGGGACCACATCTACTGATAGTTTAAAATTTATTTTATCATTTTTGAATGCTTTATATATTTATCTGCTGCAGAAAGCAGGCAAACTTGTTGCAAAACGATCATCACAAATGGATGGACAACTCTTTCTTATTAAGCATCTTCTTATCTTAAGAGAACAGGTCTTGACCCACCACCCTTTTCCATTACAACATCATTACTGTTCGGTTTTTACCACTACATTTTGCGTATTATTTTTTTCAGATTGCACCTTTTGACATAGAATTCTCAGTCACACACAAGGAACTGGATTTCTCTCACTTGTTGGTTAGTATTTCCTTGAATTTGTTCTTAATTTGGATGTAATTTTGTTTCTTTCGTATTTCTCACATTATATGATCTTTCTTTTATGAGAAGACTTTAATTATATGATTTTTGTTTCATGAGAAGACTGATTTTTTGAAATTAGGATTTACAACATTGCTAGATTGCATATTAATCTGAATGCCTTTCACACCTATTCTTGTTATGTTGTTCATATGTACCACAGAAGAATCTAAATGCTTTTACTCATTTATACGTGCCCAGGAGCATCTAAGACGGATTCTTAGAGGTCAAACCTCGTTATTTGACTGGTCAAGGTCAACTTCTTTAGCAAGGACGCTGTCACCTCGAGTTTTGGAAAGTCAAATTGATGCAAAGAAGGTATACAATTGCCTGACATTATTGCTTCTAACCGTAGGTAAACAAGCCGATCCAAGCCTGAGCTTATCTAGGCTCGAGCTTGGCTTGTTTAGAGCTTCTATTTCTAAAGCTCGAGCTTTGTTTGTGAGTAGTTTTTCAAGCTCAGGCTCGGTTTGTTTATTATATATTAGTTATTTAGTATTTTATCTTTATACGTATTTATAATTATAATTTTTATATAAAACATAATAAATATTATCTAATTATTTTTATCATAATTTTAAACTCGGCTTGATTCGAGTTTTTAGCGAGCTGATCTCGAGTAGCTCACGAGCGTCTCGGCTTGTTTAAACCCCTAATCGTAGGTTATATTAGTACATATTCATTTTGAGATACAAGAGGCAAAACATTCTGAATCAATTCTTTAATTAACACGCATTTACACCTGCAGTTTTTTTTCTTCATTTTGAAGAAAAATATCTAGAGTAACTTTCAATTTGTATACCAAAGTCCACCTATCTCTTGAATTTTTTGTAGTTCGTCCCTAGTAGATCGGGATTTACTAAGTTGTGTGTTGTGATAAATTATTCCTTTGCATGCAGGAACTTGAGAAAAACCTCAAAGCCACATGTGAAGAGTTCATCATGTCAGTCACTAAATCAGTAGTCGATCCCATGCTATCTTTTGTTACAAAGGTTAATTTAGTTATCTTCTTTTAAGAATTACAAGTTCTGTTTCAGTTTGTTCAGAAAAAGAATGAAAGAATGACTTAAAAAATTCATCAAGTTCATTTTTTTTTATGAAGGTGACAGCTGTCAAAGTTGCATTGTCATCAGGTGGTCAGAATCAAAAGTTAGAGTCAGCTATGGGAAAACCACTCAAGGATCAAGCTTTTGCTACACCAGATAAGGTTGTAGAAATTGTCCAAAAGGTATGCTTAAATCTTTAATTGCCATGAGTAGTCCTTCAAACTAATTATAATTGAAATTGTACTTGCAAATGTCAAAGTATATGATAAAAATCCGTAGGCTGTTCCTAAAGTGTTAAAGCGACCGAACCACCCAGACCGATGCAAACTGGACTGTTCGAGAGTTCTATGGTTTGGTTCCTGGTTTGAAAAACCGAGTTTAATGGTTCGGTTCAGAGTTTGTAACTTGGAACAGTCTGAACAGGCCGCTTTCTTTATTATTTATCTAATTTTTCATTTTTGGAATATGCAGCTTGGCATGTGTATAATATTTCATTATTCATGAACCGTCTTTTATCATTTTTTTTAAAATTTAATACAAATTAAGGATTCTAAAAACAAATAGAAAAGCCTGTTGAACCAAACCGTTTTGGCCGGTCCTGCTGACCAAATCAACTCGGCTGGTTTGGTTTTCCGTTTTTTGAAACTGTAGTTAGCAGTCCGGCCCAGAATTTTCGTCAAAACCGGCCGCACGGATCTCACACATACTTGTTACATTATTAGAATATATTACATATTGTAATTAGTGCCAAACCTAAGGATATCATACTGTAAATATATTGGTATCTTAGTTTAAATATCTTTGGATCTCTCTAGCCTAAAAATATAGAACTCTTGTAATCCTATTCAGTAAAAAAAAAATTGATCCAGTAAAAAATTCTACCTTTTTTTTATGTTTTGAAACACCATTTGTATAAAATTTTAAAACTTTTTAGTAAGTAATTAGTGTGTCAAATATGGTTAACAGAAATTATATATTTCAATAACCGTTTGGTACAGGTGAATGTAGCTATGCAGAATGAGTTGCCAAGAGTGATGGGAAAAATGAAGTTGTATCTGCAAAATCCCTCAACCCGTACAATACTTTTCAAACCAATCAAGTAAGATGTTTATTTAAATTCTCTTCAATTTCCAACATAAATTCATTGAAAACATTTTAAATATACTTGAAATTTTAGGTGGCAAAATGGGTGGGCGGGTAACGGGTCAGAACAAGTAAATCTTTGATTGAGGCCAATCAAGCCACGTTGCGTGACCCAAAATACTTTTGTCCGAGTTTGTTAATGTTCTTATATAAACAATGAGTATAATATGATTTATTTAAAATTTTTCTTATTTTCATAATAATCTTGATATTTTGAATAAAATGATACGTGGACCATTTCAAAATATACGTTGCTATTTTGTGGAATTGGAACACTCTTGGACGACTTTCAACCTGTTTGGCCTATTTGACATTTTGACTTGCTTCAAGTTTAGCAAACTTTTCTTCATTTTGCCTGTTTTACCCTATAAAACATAACCAAATTAACCTGTTCACAAATAAATAGTCTACTTTGGGTGGTTTTCAACCCGTTTGACCAATTTGACTTGTTTTCTATTCAACCAACTTTTTTTCATTTTACCCGTTTTACACAATTAAACATAACACAAAACAACCCCTTTTTAAATAAATAGTCCAACCGATATCCATCTCAAATTGTGAATCATGTATGAGTTTGTTTATCCATGCTCTAGATTTCTGAAGATTCGAGTTCATATAATCTATTCATCCTCTATTACCACTACAAACAAATTGAACCACATCGATGTGGACCCACGAGTTTTCTTTAGATATTCAACAAATAGTCAATGTCGAGTCAAAATTTGCAACAATCGAGTCAAATAACGACATTTATTATTATCATAATTATGTTTGGGGGGTGATGCAGGACGAATATCATAGAAGCTCATGAACAAGTGCTATCACTGCTAAAAAAAGAGTACTCTGAGGAGGAAATAACCACCATTAATATGGTGTCTATACAGGAACTGGAAGCACAACTCAATAATCTCATATAAAGTTCAATAATTTGAAAGTGGTTATGAAAGGTATACCAAAACAATCAAGGCAAGCTAAACACATTAATCATTTTCTAGAGATTTACAGGTTTCATTTTATACCTTCAGGCTTCCCATTTTGGTGCATTCATGTCTAAGCATATATTATTATCTATTTTAATGATGTTAAAATCATATAAACATAAAGTCAAATCTTATAAATAGGATACAATACAACATTGAAGACAGAAGGATACATCCGTTCCACGGTGGGACTGTGAATCACTACGGATTAGAGGTGCACAAAAAAACCGGAACCGGTTCTTGAATACATGGAACCGGGTACATAGGGTATGGTTTTTCAACCAAGAACCGGTTCCTTCCAATATCCGGTTTTTTGGAACCGATCATACCCGGAACCGGTTCTTGAGAATACCCGAAATGTGCACCTCTAACCCTAAACCCTAAAACCATAACCGGTTCTGGAAACAATCTAGTTTTTTTATGTAAGTTATTTATGTTTTAAACATTTATCTATTTTGTAACATTTTAAGTTTTGATGCTACTGGACTTTTTAAGTTAGCTATTTATATGTTTAATTAATGTATTTATATGTTTAACTAAGTTTTTTGAATACCCGGAAATAGGTTCTTGAAATACCCGCCTTGAATACCCAGAACCGGTAAGAACTGGAACTGGTTCATGAATACCTGGAACCAGGTACATAGGGTATGGTTTTTCAACCAAGAACCGGAACCGGTTCTTGAGAATACCCGGTTTTCCAGAACCGATCATACCCGGAATCGGTTCCGGAACCGGTTCTTGAGAATACTTGATTTGTGCATCTCTACTACGGATTATCTTATACACTAAATCAACAAGATCATGGTCACATTTAAGGTCGAACTGTGAATCGATCGACCGTACAACTCCTTGGATCAATTTTGCAAATCAACAATGAGATCAAAATGACGACAAATCAATCACATCATGACAAGGAATTGATATGATATTATCTTAAGAGACCAAAGTTTATATACAAATGATTTTATAAAACCAAACATTTTTATAAAAATAAGTTTATAAAGTATATTTTTTATGAAACAAGATCAGAGGAATATTTTTTAAGTGGAATACTTTCAAACTAAAAACAAGTCAAATTATCGTGTTTGAAAATGGAAAGAGACGAGGTCAAATGTGTTGTACAAAGTAAGGTATTTAATATTTCAAGCATTTGTCTCTCACCTCTTGGTTAAGAAATTTTTCTCTCAAATCAACATCTTTGATTTTGTTGTGCTTAAAGCTTGGTGAAAGGATGAAAATCAGTGTCTTGACATTTCATAACGAATCTTTTTTAAAGAGATAAATGTAGTAAGATGGAGCACGGTTTGATCATCGGGCCTCTAGAAGCTTTTTATAGTCTCTCCTCCGGCCATTTAAGCAGTGTTACTACTGATATATAATCTTAAAATGTCACACACTAAGAAACTTTATCAAATACATATTTAAACATGATTTAAATGTTAAATGTAGTCAAGATTAAGCGTGTTACCATTTGGCGAAATGATGTATGCAAATAATATAAGTCTTAAATGTTGTTGATTATTATTTGATGAAGTAGTAGATAATTATAAGTGTAGATTTATAATTAAGATTTATTATAAGTAAATATTATGTTAATGGTTTGTGCATAGTTTTACCATGTGATTATCTATATTAGTCCTTGGAGTTAATCACATAATGAGATTATGTTATGCTAATTAAGCTATTGTTCCTTTGGTTACTATAATGTTTTAGTTACTAATAGGAACTAAATGTACACTTTTTAACATATCAATTTCCACTGTACTAAGAAAGTCATTAATGAATATAATATCTTGGAAACCTTTGCTTTTCAATTTATGTTGACATTTTACAAAAGGGTGATGCCCATGTGTTTTGCATTATAATATGCATAAAGAGCATCCACAATGGTGGATGAAAAAAACACAATCAAACACGGCCATATCAGATTTTCACTCATCATTTAAAAGCGTCCATGTTTACTCTAACACTACATCCTTTTTCAAACACCCATTTTTTTATATATAAAACAATATTAAATATAGGTGTGAGAGAGAAGTTGGCCCACTAAACACGTTTGCATGCGTTCGGATTTCCTGACAAGACCATCGCCGGAAGGCTCCTCCAACGCGGCTCGTGTCCGCTTCCTTCGTCCGCCTCAAGCGGATGCCTGCGCTGCAGGTGCTCTAAGTCATGGATGTTGAATATGGGTCTCAAAAGGAAATGTATTATAAAATTATTACCAAACTCCTTGAAAAGCTTTCACCCTTTTGAAGCTTGTTATATACCTAATGTCAAGTGGCTGACTGCTATCTTTTCTTGTTTTCTGTTAAGCAGCATGGGTCTCAAATGGAGGATAAAGTGTACTATAAAAGAGAAATTTGATGTATTTATGTTGTTTGAATACATAATACGTAGATAATTAGTTGTTGGGTCATATATATCAGGGACAACGTATGATCCATGCTATATCACTTGACATAAATTTAGCAGATTTTAAGAAATGACTCAGTTATTTATATCATCACATATGCATGTTAAGTGAGATCATAAAAAAGATTTTTAGATTTATTTAAAATGGTATGCTATTTTATTTCCTTAGTTATTTGAATTTAAAAGAGAGGTTATCTATATAACTTATATAGATATCGCACAGCCCCAAAATGCGAAGTACGTTTCTACCCTTTTTTCCGCGTCAAGTTTGGCGAGATGACAAGTGAGACCGGCGGTGATCGACCAAAGAAATCCAACTTCTTGGTGTTTCAAAGATGTTCATCTTCTTCGGTTCAAATCCGTGACCTCATACAACAATTTGTAAAGGATATTTTTTTGGATGCAGTGGCGGAGCCAGGATTATTTTCCTATAGGGTCGGTATTTTCAGTGCTCGGATTTCTAATAATCGAACGTTAGAAATTTGAGGCCGAATTGGGTCGGGTCGGGTCTTCACTAAGTTTTTTTACAGGTTTACACACTTCCATACTGAACAAAAACTAAAAAAATTTAAAACTTTATTGATAATGACAAGCTGAATCAATCGTCAAGAATCAAATGTGGAATCATCAAACATCTCTTCTAATGCATCACTCAGTCTCAATGTATTTATTCCAATAACATGGAAATTTCAACCTAAAAGTTAAATTAATAACCCAAAAGCCATGAACAAGAAACGGCAAGGTGGGAAATTCAAACCAAGATTAAAAAAAACTAACACAGTCCAATTACAATTCATGACAGATTAATAATAACTCAAAAGCCATGAACAAGAAACCACAAGCTGGGAAATTCATACCAAGATTCAAAACACTCACACAATCCAATTACAATTCATGACATATTAATAGTTAATTTGTTGAACTCAATAGCAGAAAAAATTAATTTAAAAAAAACAAAAAAGGGGTATAGTAATTTTATATACCAAGAACACATGAGTTGCTTATTAATTGCTTAAGAAATAAACACTCAAAACATCAAATAACTAAAAGAGAGACTGATCAAGAAAAAAAATGTAACTTGGTTTTACCTTTCAATAACGATGAGCATTGGGCGTTGAGTATCGATTGAACATTGATACAAGTATCTAATAAAACACCTAAGCATTTTTTAAATTTTTATGGTTTCCCAACACCCATATCATCAAAAATTTAAACACGGAGGAGTTGAAGAAGATTGCCTCTTTTAGAGGCGAAGATGGAGAGTCGTTGGGGGTAGCAGCCATAAAAAAATTAAGAGGGTTTAGGGTTTTATTTATATTTAAGAATCTCAAAATTGTGCTTAAAAAGACTGAAAAAACACAAAAAATGACTAACAAGTTTCGAACCTTGACGACTGGTTTCAAAGCACAGGGAATATCCACTCCAACCAAGTTCCTTTCTTTCTATCACGCATATTATTTTCATGGGTTCACTGTTCGAAAATGAATGGGGTCGACCGATTTTTCGTGTTATAAGCTCTGTATAAACTTCAAAAATCAATGGGGTCGCTTGAACCCGCCCTTTTTGGATGTATTTATGTTGTTTGAATACATAATATGTAGATAATTAGTTGTTTGCTCATATATCAAGGACAACGTATGATCTATGCTATATGACTTGAAATAAATTTAGCAGATCTTAAGAAATAACTCAGTTATTCATATCATCACATATGTATGTTAAGTAACATCATAAAAAAGATTTTTAGATTTATTTAAAATGGTATATTATTTTATTTCCTTAGTTGTTTGAATTTAAAGAGAGGTTATCTATATCTATACTAATAATTAAAGGTTTAAGGTGGACACTTGTCACTTTCTCATGCCTCCTCACATTGATTTTCCCGTCTCTCTCCTAATAAATGCGCATATATCTTATTAAATAATAATGATATTATAAATATATTATTAAAGAAGAATACTAGTTATATTAAATAAAAATATATAATAGGAAATCAAAATATAACTAATTAAAGAAAAATACTAATTTGTTATATACACACACATTTCCACATGATATATCTCGAGACGATCATAATAGTCTGACAAGTTATTACGTATTTACAAATTTATAAGTTTTATATTTTTTAATATGCAATCTTATGTAATACACGGGATTCTAACCTAGTAACTTATAAAGATATCTCACAACCTCAAAATGCGAAGTACGTCACTACCCTTTTCTTTGCGTCAAGTGTCAAGAATGTAATGAAACTATCACTTAATTCAAAAAAATAACATCAACTTATCTCTACCATCAAAATCATCGGCACAACTTTTGGAACCGAAAGAATCCAAAGCCTACAAAACTTAAATAAAAAAATAAACCCATCACCAGAAAAAGAATCACTAAACCCAAACCTCAAATGCATTACACACTTGTACATTTACGAAATAAAACTTGTACTTCACCTACAACTTATCAATTCCAGCTCTAGAAAACGAGTCAAAAGAAATCCATTTTCTCACTTCCTTTGACTGCTGCCAGCTCACATCCATTCAACTTTTTCTCCTCCTTCATCATCAAGTTTACTGTGTGTTTTTACAAATTAAACCCTAATTTCAACAATCTTTTCAATTCTTCAATTACCCTGTCAAATTAAGCTTCTAAGCTCATAAAGTTTTCTAATTTCTTCACATAACCCCACTTCGATGACATGGTGTGGGCTGTTATACAACGAATCGTTCCACCCACCAAAACCCCTTTTTGTTTCCGTTTCTAGGGTTTTATAATCGTCCCCCATTTTTGTTAAATTGGGAGAATTTCCTGAACAGAGGTTTGTTGAATTTGAAGAAATTTTGTTGATGGCGTCGATTCCGACGGGTATGAGTTCGGGATCGAGTTCGAGTTCGGGGTTTCAATCGCCGTTTGGGGATACTACGTTTACGAAGGTGTTTGTTGGTGGGCTTGCTTGGGAGACTCAGAGTGAGACCATGCGTCAGTATTTTGAGCAGTTTGGAGAGATTCTTGAAGCTGTTGTCATCAATGATAAGAACACTGGCAGATCCAAGGGTTATGGTTTTGTGAGTCTTTTCTTTTTTAAATAATATTTAATGGGTCGGTAATTTGAGATGTTAGAGTGTGATGGTATTTAAAAGTTTGCTAGGTTTAAAATGCTAGTTTATGATTTGATTATTATTATTATTATTCTTTAGCTCTCAATAATCAGTTTCAAAATTCACATCCAACCACCCCATAATCTAGACAAGTTTGAGGTGTTTATGAACATTTTAGATGAATTATCTAGATAAGTTTGAGGTATTCAAGTGCTTATGAAGATTTAAGATCAATAATCTAGACAAGTTTGAGGTGTTTATGGACAGTTTAAATGAATAATCTAGATAAATTTGAGTTATTAAAGTGTTTATGAACATTTTAAATAATTAATCTAGATATGTTTGAGGTATTCAAGATTTCAAGTGTTAAATAAACATTTTAAGTGAATAATCTAGATAAGTTTGAGGTATACAAATCTATGTTGTCAAAAGCCCACAAGGCGCGGCCTAGGCTCCCAGGCGCAGCCCAACGCAGCCTTGTTGCCTCGCTTCAAAAGCCCCATTTTCAGGCCAAGTTCTGGCTCAGTTCAGGCCAAATTCCAGCTAAAAAGTCTTCTGAATAGGTCTGAAACAATTACAATAGACCTAAAAAAGCCTGGAATCAACCTAAAACAGCCTAAACTAGCACAAAACAAGCCTAAAACATGTCTAAAACCCCTAAAAATGGTATTTTTATACTATACACCTCGCTTTTTAAGCGCCTTGCACCTAGGCTCCGGGTGAGGCCTATGTGCCTTGAGTGCGCCTATGCGCCTTGACAACATAGATTCAAATGTTTATGAACATTTTAAATGAATAATCTAGATAAGTTAGAGTTATTCAGGTGTTTATGAACATTTTAAATGAATAATCTAGATTAGTTTGATGTATTCAAGTGTTTAATTTTTCTACTAGTTTGATTATAGGCTTATAGTGAACATGTTAAATGTTTCTGTTTTTCGGTAAGTAGTTTCATATTGGTTATTACGGACGGTATTTTTGACTGATTCAAAATTACAAGTGTACCCATCTGATTCTGTTTATAAGCATAAACATAAGTTGTTTAAATAAGCAATCCAAAACACAACGAAGCTAAACAAGAGCACACTAAATCTATAAATAACAGTCTATTTGTGGACCGTTAATGATAAAAAGAATGACAAATAACTATGTTTTTATGGAGGGTTTAGGTGACTTTTCGTGATCCTGAATCAGCTGTGAATGCATGTGTGGATCCAGCTCCAGTTATTGATGGTAGACGAGCAAATTGTAATTTGGCTTCGTTTGGACGCCCTCGTCCTGCACTGCCTTTTGGTAAGAAATTGTTGTAAGAAAATTGATTATTGAAATAAATATAAAACTGGCCTGGTTTGAACAGAAGATAATTAACTTCATGAAAAAAATTATCTCACCCTAAGGGTTAACTTGTAATTTGAAATAATCAAAATAATAAGTTCATTTTTTTTAATATCTTTATTTTATGCTGGTATCAGGACATGTTACATCGCAAATACCTTATGTTGGAGCGGGGCAAACTGCTAATGTGCCTTCTATAGGAGGCTATGGTTACCAACAACCATTTTTTTACAATTACCGGCAAGGATTATCATATCCCTCATACCCGTAAGTTTTAAGCCTTTACAGTGTTGAACAATAGGTGAATTGAGGTATAGCTAAATTAATATCTCAAATATTCTGAAGAGAAATGTTTCTTTTTTGTTTTTTTGGTGTAGGTATGGAATGTATGGTCCAGAATACGTCTATCCACATGTCAGTTTTCTTTTGAAATTGCTAGTTAGGTGGTCACAATTTTGACCCATATACTTATGAGTGGGTCAATTCAGGTCAAACAGGCAAAATTTTAAAAAGTTGCAATTTCATATAATATTCTTCTAGAAGTTTAAATTTTCATATATATTCTTCTAAATTTCTTAATATCAGTTTTCCTCTTTGAAGACACTAATAATATCTCAAATACCCATATCCTATGGTGAATAAATAAATTCAGTGGATTATATAAGAGTGCCTGATTAACTGAATAAGCGAAGAGAACATTAGCATTTGGATGATTTCGCAATAAAACAAACTGCCATAACTAATTTATGTTATTTTACTTACTATCAAATAGATAAGTATAATATTTCTAGCCTTTTGAAAGAGAAAGTATTATATATGAAATTTAGAAGGATATATGAAATTTTGAAGTTTTAAAAGGATATTTATGAAATTATTCCGAAAACGATTAGCATAAAAGAAAGCAAATCAAACGGGATGAATGTCCCCCAAAGTGTATTTTAATGCATAAAACCTTCTAAATCATTTTATTGAAATTTTAGATTATTATTGAAATATTATAATGTTTGTAATCATATCTGACAACTGGTTATTTATAAAATGTTCAAACATTTTGTCCAAAAGTATCCTGCTAGCCCTATTCAAACCGTACCGAAATGACCCATTATCAGCCCACCCCTTTTACCACCTCTGCTGCTAGCTCTTAAATTACGAAGTGTATGTGAATAACAAGCATTCTGACAAGTTATTTACTTTAATTATAGGGCGTTTACAACCCGTATTCAAGTCAACAGTATCTTCAAATATATGGAGCAGTCAACACACCGGTATATCCTTACAATCAAATGGGCCAAATCGCTCCGGGCGGTCATGGCTACACGGCCTTACAGGGTTACACATTGCCAGGTCATCAGATTATGCAATTTGGTGGACCGAGTTTAAACGCAACTACTTCATCCATTAGGACAATACAAGCAGCATATCCAACAGGTAGCTTGTTTTCTTTCGAAAGATTCAGTTTTTTTATAATAATTATTGCGACCCGTGTAAAAAGAGAATCATTTTTGTATTTCAGGTGTTGCACCACCTGTTCAAGGACAGCAGTTTGTAATTCCAGCCCCTTCACCTCAGATCATGCCAGGTGGCGGTTCTGACCACAGCGCAGGATGAACATCTGATTAAAAGGTGAGTAAATGTACAAAAGTATTTGAAGAAAATATTGCTAGTATTAGAGATCATGGGCGGGTCTTCCGTTTTATCATTTTTAATAAATAATAATTCATTAACTGTGAGTATAAAACTATGTTATTTGATTTGACCCATTTGAGATAAACATAACCTAAATCAGACCATATACAAATAAGTGGGTCATAATTGCCATCTTTTTAGAGTTTAGTCCATTTGTAAGCTTTGTGTGATGACGGGTCTGGCTGGTGTAAGGGGTTGAAAAGGGTCGCGTTGGAACATGGTATGGTCGGGCTGGTTGGGTAACGGGTCAAAGCGTGTTTGTTGATCATTTAATTTGTATAACATTTTTTATCTGTATTATTGTTTTTATAAATAATGTATCTATTAAATATGATTACCAGAAACTATACTTATTGCAGTAATAATCTAAAATTTTAATGTAACATATTTAGGGGGCTGTATTTAATTAAATACATATTTGACAACTTTCAAACCGTTTCCCTTTTTGCTAATTTATTTGATTTGAACTATTCAACCCGTTAGAGACAAAATAACCCAAATCATCCCATATGTATATGGTCGAAATTGCCACCTTCAAAAGTCATTCTTCATTTATAAGGTCTGTATGCTGATTTGTTTATGAGATATCTTTTTCAGGTATTTTTAGATTGCAGCAGGACTATGAACGACAGTACTGCTACTTGAGTGGCGGGCTTCAATCTAGCCTTGCAAATTATTCGCTTTGCATTCTAGAGGTACGCACTTGGTTCCACTCATCAAGAAATGCATTTTTTTTGTAAAATATTTAATCCTTTGAACCATTGTTTTAAAGAAACAAAGGGACCCGACTTAGAGCCTTAGACATGACATAACCTTTTAGGGGTGTTTGGGATTGCTTTTTAACTGTTTATTCTTATTACATGCATGTGGAACCTTCTTGTGATATGTAAAGTAATGATGCATAAGATGCTTAAAAAACCTGAGAAGTAATAATATCATAGGCAGTGGCTCTATACTTTTTGGCATGAGATATTCTCCCCCTATAATTGAAGAATACACGTGGGTTTGCTTTTTGAAAAGGAAAAACTGCAAGTGCCCACGATTTGAAGTCATTTAAGGGGTGTTTGGATGTGGGTCTTGAAAGTGATTGTTGTGACTTTAAGATTCAGAATAAGATAATTAAATAATCGGTTGTGTGTGGCTAGGGATAACTGGATAAGTACGTTATTGGTTATCTTGTGTTTATCTCAATAATCAATTTTCTTAATTGTATTACAATTACCTTTGTTCACACTAAAACTAATCGTTTGTCCAATAATTAATTTGAACGCACATCGAAACACCACCTAATACATGCCAATGTTCTTATCTTTTAGATGCTAGTTTTGCTATCAGAAACTATTTGGTCTATTGGTCTTTTATATCCCCAACAGGTTAAATTGTAAATTTTAGCTAAAAATGAAACGGGCCAAATGGTTCAACCGGGTCAAAAGCAACCCAAAGTGTTCTCTGACGCTTAAAACCTTCTAACCTTACTAAAAAAATTAGGTTATTATTTTAACATATACTTTTATAACAACACACATTATTTGTAAGATTTAGAAAATATAGACGGGCCAGGCCAGTCTCACCCATTTGATCAGTGTTAAAAAGTTTCCCGTTTTGGCCCATTACCCAACAAGCTTGACCCGTCCATTTTGGCGCCTCTACTACAAATAGATTAGAACCTGGTGCTTATTTGTGTGATCACTGATCCAGTCAGAGACAACAAAATCTTGTATAAAAGATATATTCTTTTATGACATTTGCAGTGTTGTCACTGGTAGGGTCTATTCTCATGAGTGGCCTTTGTTGAATATGATTACTAGTGGTGGAGGTGGTGGGGGTGGGGGTGAAGTAGGCTACTTGTTTCCAATTTTTTTAGTTATTGTGATTCTTGGTCTCCATACAGGGGTGTGGGACTGAGTCACAATGAAAATCAGCTTTTTTTGTTTTTATGAACTACTGAAGTCGAGGTGGTAATGGGCCGGGCCGGGTTGACCTACAAACACTTTCTGTTCCTTTCTAATTATTATTACACCTAATTAATGTGTTTGTTATGATTATGAAAAATAATATTATAATAATCCAAATCTTCGAATATGAACGAATTTAGGAGATTGCATGTATATGAATAGACTTTGGGTTATTTTTAACCCTTTTGACATTCGCTTTTAGCTAGTTTTTATTTGACCCGTTGAGATAAGTTGCTACAAAATTGACGGTAAATGGGTAGAAATAGCCACATCTAGGCAAAGCAATTACAAATATGGAACATTTTGGGCTAAAGGTAATCTGTCTATGAATCTTTAAACATGGTTTCTAGAGCTGGTTTTTAGTTTGATGATTGCTTTAGTTGACCTTTTGGAAAGTCAACCCGAATAACTATATACGTCATAATTGATATGAAAGCATGTATTTTTTTTGTACCAAAACAAATTTGGTTGATGTTATTGTGGCATGCAGGTCATTTTTACCAGAGAAATCATGGTTTGGGAAATCCCATGATGTGAATCGACTCTTTTGCCCCTCTCGCTCTGCCAGTGTCACGAGGGTCAAAGAAATTGCATCCAAAGCCAGAATAGGTTTCTGGCGTGCATTTGAAACCGCATGCACCATTCTTGTTAAATTAACAAAACATCATTTTCTGTTTGTGTATATACATTGGTCAAAGTCAACGGTGCTTTGCATTCATCAATGTTCGTTTTTGTTTTCGGTTTGTATTTATGACTAAATAGAGCCTGATTTTCAAAGGGTGAAAGTCCAGGATCTTGTTGTCTTAGAAAAAGAAGGAATTGAATTCTGCCATATTTGTGTTTGGGAGTATAACAAGTTATATTAGTGTAATTGATTGTGATTTTTTTTAAATTTATAAGATCATAATGATGACTATGAAGACAATGTATATATATGCGTTGATGAGTTGTTATATAAACAGCTTTTTGAGTGTACATGTATAACCAGCCATCTCTTTAACTTAAATCAAACATCTTATGGTTAGTGGCAAGAATTTGTTAGGATCTAAAAATGATTATTATATTAGCGGTTGGGTTGGGATGTTAGTTAGGCAACAGGTCAAAAGGGGATGTATATATATTCTTAACTCATCATATTAGGTTGTTTGGTGGGTTGAATTCATCATGTTATGTTGTTGGGTTGCAAGTTAAAAAGAGTTTGGTCAAGAGGTTAAATATGTCTTAATTCATTATATTGTGTTATAAGATAAATTAACCAGTTTTGTAAATTTGTGGGGTTGTGATCGGGTCTCTAACAACACAGGTTCAAATCAAACTGTCGATAGGCTACAACTAGTTAGCAGTGTTGTAAAAATCGCGCCTAGGCGGCGCCTAGGCGCCGATTAATTGCTAGGCGCTCGGCTAAGGAGGAATTTTGGGCCTAGGCGGTCCTAGGCGGCCTAGGCGGTCCTAGGCGGACCTAGGCGGCCAGATTCCGGCGAACATTCCGGCGAAAACCTGAAATTTCCGGCCAATTTCCGGCGAAAACCTGAACTTTCCGGCGAAAACCTTTGGTGTGGTTTAAAAATGAACATTTTTATGAAAATTACATATAAAAATGTGTGTATATATATAAAAATGACCATTTTTATAAAAATTACATGTAAAAATGTGTGTATATATATAAAAAACTGAAATTTACATATAAAAATTCCAATCCGATTAATCCCGCCTAGGCCCCGATTAATCCCGCCTAGGCCTAGGCCCCACCCCACCGCCCGACTAGCGCCTAGCGATTTTTACAACACTGCTAGTTAGGTTACAGATACACTACTGAACTAACAGTAGGGCTGGAGTTTCCAAACCGTAAACTATGATAACACCACTTAGGTTAGAAAATTAGGTCAAAACTCAAATTAAAACGGATAGAACCACAATTAGTACCACTCAAATGAACACGCAGGGTGGATAGAGGCTATGAATAACTTGATATACAGACACATCACTCAAGCTAGTTTAGTTTTTTTTTAAGAACGGCACCACTCAAGCTAGTTCATAGAACAATTATAAATTCAAGCTAAGATACATATTTATCATGTAGATTGAATTCGGTCTAAGATCACTATTCAACTTGCCAAAGTTGAAATAGACAAGGATCAATTCTAAACTCACAAACACGAGATAAAACAAATAAATTTCTTCTAATTATTCTCTATCATTTTTTGTGAACAGTCGATCATTTACGTAGAGAAAATACATGTCTCATGAACCCACGTTTGTGGTGTCCTAACATGTAGGGAAATGAAAATAACTGGCTTAAACATGTAATTAAAAAAACAAACGAATGATTAAACTATCAAAGTGTCTAAAAGCAACGTCGATTTATAAGATGTTTTTTAAGGAATTAAAATCTGTAAAAAGGATTATGATTGAAAGGAATTGGATCGAAAAATCATTCTCTAATATTATCTTTATTTGGTGCATGTAAATACGATAAATGGTATAATTTTTATATGTAGATTGAGATGTATTATTTTACATGTAAATTTATAAACCAGTATGATACATATTTAACTAAGAGAAAATCATCAAAATATACATTTTGATCAAAAAAATTGACAAAATATAAATTGAAAAGTCAAACCATCCAAAACATACAAATCTGATTTAGACCAATAGGAAGACGACACGTAGTCATAAAAAACGTTTTGAAGGCTTCTCCATAGCTAGTCAGGTGTCAACACGGGAGCCTCCCACGTGTATCAACCGTTTCCTTAAACCCAGATCTGAAAAAATGGCAACAGAGAGCAAACTCCCATACATCTTCCATTTATCTTTCCAAAAAAAACACACATAGGTGTGCCAGGAGAGAGAGCACGAGAGAGAGGAAGTGGCCACTGGCCACCGCCGTCCGACGGCTTTCACGCCGGAGATTCCACCACCGGTCCGAACCATCTTCATTCTTGCCCCTCTTGAACCGATCTGGTACCTGACTCCTTTGTTTTAGTGAGTCCCTCACTGTTTTCCCTAAACCCAGATCTCTAGCGGCGGAGTCACGGCGGCAAAACGGTGGCGGAAGATGGTGTTGAGGCCAGAGGGTTCCGGCGAACCAAGCTCTTCTGGTGACCTCGTTTTCCGGGCGAGTTTTCCTGACGAGTTCCGGTGAGATTCAAACGATCCGGGTTCATGTTCCTCTGTTCCTATCGTTAGTTAAGGTTACTTTTTTTTAGAATTAATTACACGGATGGCCCATGTGGTTTACACGTATTTCACTTTTTGTCCTTAGGAATGGGAAACTACATGCTTGGGCCAATAGTTTGCGTGTTTATAACAAAAATAGCCCCTGGGATGGAAGTTATCTTTTGAAGTTAATTTTTTTAAAATAACACATATACCTTTTATATATTAAAAACTAAAAAACAATATAAATACTCACCCCCACCTCCACCTATCTTCTCTCTCTAACCCCACCCCTACCCTACCCCACCCCCACGGTTCTTCCTAACTACGACGACTGTATTTCCGGCCAAATCAAATCGCTGGGTGGCTCATAAAGGGCAACTGGTTTCAAGCAAGGAGTCCAAGTGAGATAGATCGAGTAAGAGATGCGGAAAGAGAGATGTATCGAGCAAGGGGCAGCGTGTTCAGGTGGGGAGTCCAAGGGACGACGGCTATGACGGGTTTTGGAGAGAAGAAGAGAGACAGAGAACAATCGAAGAAGAAACCGTGGTGGCTATTTCGCCGGAGAAGAAAGGTATGGTGGCGGGTTTTTGGAGAGAAGAACAGATCCATGGAAGTCAAGTTGCGTGAAGCCTGATAAAATTATTATCTTCAAATCCAGATTTAATTGCATAACCATGAAAGCATATAGTTTGTTTAAGAATACCTAATTCTGAACAAGCTGTGAGGATTTTCACCATCAATTTCATGAATTTTTCTGCCTTCTTTTAAGTTACAGGTGGATTCACGTGCTTGAAGACGGCGGTTCTTCTTTAACTGAAATCGATGGTTTTTCTGGTGGCAAGCGACGATAGTCTGTGACGTCGGTGGTTTTGCGACCGAAGAAAGATGAAGACCAGAATATGCCTTGTCTTATGGTGAAGAAGATCAGAAGATGAATATTGAAAAAGGGGGTCGACAAGTTATTGATATTATATTATTTTTTATTTTAGTTTTAGATTTTTTAGTTTAAAATTTTTTATACTAAAGGGTATTTTGGTCATTTTATACACACTTAACACAAAATTTTAACTGACATCCACTTCAAGGGGCCATTTATGTTACAAACGTGCAAACTGTGGGTCCAAATATGTAGTTTCTTATTCCTAGAGTCCGAAAGTGAAATTCGTGTAAACCACAGGGGCCATCCGTGTAATTTATTCTTTTTTTTATTATTTAAGACTTGAAAAAATGTCGGCTACAAGTGGGCCGGTTAAATTTGTAGCGGCTTAAGTTTAGCCGGGTTGATACATGTGGGAGGCCCCCGTGTTGACACCTGGCCGGCCGGGAAGCCTTCAAAATGTTTTTTGCCTGCGTGTCGCCTTCCTATTGGTCTAAATCAGATTTGTATATTTTGGATGGTTTGACTTTTCAATGTACATTTTGTCAAGATTTTTTTGTCAAAATGTACTTTTTGGCGATTTTCTCTTTAACTAATCATAATACGCTTATTCAAACCAATACTCAACCATTATAAGGACATCCGTAGTGGTTTCACGCCCCGTCACGTTACCGACACATCAGCACAGGGGTAATCACTAAGGTGCGTAGTGGTGTTCATGGGTGTGAAAAGCTGATTTGGATCAGCCTCCCCACCCCTTTCACGATTACACTAAAGATGGTCTAACCAGTGTTTTGAAACCTAGACCAGATCGGCCGGTCAAACTGGGAACCGGGCTTGGCCGGTCCGGTTAGGTGTGTTGAAACGGTCCTACAGTGACCCGGTGGTCGGATCAATGGTCAGACCGAAAATCGGGTGGTTGGACCCGTCGATTGATTGTGGAAGATTTAAATCAATGTTTTAGACACCAGATGCAAGGATGGAGCGGATCTCAGAGATGCAAGGATGGAGTGGATCTCATACTTGAGTAGAGGCTGACATCAAGAGGAGGAGATGTAAAACCGAAGACGACGCCGATTTCCAGACAGATCACTTATTTTTTTACGTGTTATCACTTATTTTTTTTATTCGAGCCCGCGACCATGCCACAACGCGTGGACATCATTTATTACAATAATGAACTTTTTTTTAATAAAATAATTTAAGAAATATGATATATTATAATAATTATATACATTTGAAGAGGGTGTGAGCAGTACTTAATCCCTATTGACTCTTTTGGTCGTTTTGCCACCTGTCCAATTTTGGTTGGTTTGTTTTCGGTTTTTTTTTTTAACTTCATTGATTTTATTTAGACATTTAACATTATAGGTGGGGAGAGTTAAAACTAAAAAGGCCTCCCAGCTGGTTAGAGGCGTGCGAAGTGGTGTTTCTTTTCACCCGGGTTCGAATCTCATAACTCTATTTTTTTCTACACTACAATGAGTTTTTATGTTTACATTTAAGATTACGAGTGGGAAGAGTTAACACTAAAAGGGCCTAGCCAACTCGAATCTCATAACTATGTTTTTTTCTACACTACAATAAGTGGCACGCATTACAATGAGTTTTTCTTTCCACCTTGGTTCGAATATCATAACCAAAAAAAATTTAGATGCATATTTTTTTTAACTTTTCCTTCTCCAAATTTTTTTCTTTTTCAGTTTGTTTTTATTTTTTTCCCCCATATTTTTTAGGTTTATTTTTTTGTCTTATTTTGAAGTTATAAATTTTAATATGCCAATTTTGTCAACATTATCTCAAGTTACAACCCTGTCGTGGAGCGCGGAAGTCCTCCTAGTTTTAGACACTTGATAAAAATCGATTCTATACACATATATTTGGTAATTGATCGTTCAAAAAGGAGTGCGTGATTACATTTTTATGTTTAAAATCAGGTTTATCAGACGAAATATCTTAGAGTCTGCACGAGACATCTGTGTGTAACAAAGTGAATTTTCATCCAATTTGTTTGTTATATTATATTCTCGTGTGTTATGTTAACACATGTTCTTGTAGATTTTTGTTTTAACAGCCAACAAAATAATATTTTAACAATAGCAAGGGGTGACTTTACAGTACCAACAATTAAAGCAACCGCTTTAGGTCCCAAATTTTAAGGGGCCCAAAAAGGGAAGAACTACTTTTTTTTTAACAACAACAATGAGAGATCTCATATAAAAGCTAGCGGGTAACTAGCAACGCCCCAATTACAACGCCTACACAAAGGGGAAAAACCCCAACAGGAACAAAAACAGCCACCAAGAGCAAGAAATATATAAAACCAACAGCACACCCAAACTCAAACCAAAGGAATATTAGCCTACGCCCGATAGCGGGTGAATTACCCAATCTTCCCAGGAGCAATGATTTCGTTACCTCTTGCCTCTAGCCATGTAAAGGCTTGTGTTTTTATCTCCTCCACCATTTGATCCACCGAGACCCTGACATCTGAAAATATCCACCTGTTCCTAGACTTCCAGATGATCCAGCACGTGCAATAACTGATCAACACCCTTATTCGTTTAATTATCCGAGAACCCTGTGCGTCCCTGATGAAAATAGCCCTCTCCTTTATGCTAGTTTGAGTCGTAACATCCAGCTTTATCCACCTAGCAATTTTGCTCCATGTTGCCTTTGCCACCGGACACCTAACGAAGGTGTGATCTTCGTCTTCATCCTCCAGGAGACATAGAGAGCATTTGGCCGAAGCCATGGGGGTACCTCGGTACATTAACGCAGAAGATGTGGGCAACCGGAATTGTAGTAGACGTCAAACGAAACAACGAACCGTAAGAGGGACCCAACTTAGCCATAACACGTCCTTCCCTGACTCTTGCAACAACATATTATCTAACAATTTCTACATGCTTCCGTAGTGAAGGAACCCGATGGGTCCCCCACCCATATCCACTTGTCCGGGCCATTAGAGAAGCTATACTCTTTAATCATCTCTTCCAAGTCCCGAATTTCCTCCACTCGATTGGCAGAGACAATCCCGAATTTCCAATCCCAGTTGAAGCTCACATCGCCAGAAGACAGTCGACGGACCCTATCCGCTATACGGCAATTTTGATTACGATCAAGCAAGAACAAAACCGGGAACAATTTTTTGAAAGGTACCAACCCGAACCAAGCAAGGTTCCAAAAAGATGTATTTTTACCATCACCAATGTGCTTCCGATAAAGATTGTTGAGGGGTTCCCCCATGGAGCCTAATTCTTTTCCAGCCATGACAATAGCAGACCATATATCTGACCTTGAGATTTGATGAAGCTTATTGGAATCTTCCAAGGTTAACTTATGAATTGCCTTGATACACCTTGCCCATTGACTGTCCGGATCCGATAACAACTTCCATCTCCATTTAGACAATAAGGCCTGGTTCATTGTCTTTAGGCCGCCCACTCCCAGCCCCCCATCCTTCGAGGTTTTATGATATTGTCCCAAGCCACTCAGTGAATTTTCTTTTTTGAATTGTTTCCACCCCAAAGGAATCTTCTTCTAATGGCTTCGATCTCATTTAGGACCTTATTCGGGGCTTTAAACATAGAGAGAAAGTAAAGAGGAAGACTACCCAGAACCGCTTTTACGAGCGTGAGTCTTCCACCAAACGAGAGGGTTTTAGCATTCCATGAGTTTAGTCTCTTTTTAATTTTGCTCACCACCGGCTCCCAGTTTTTTGACAGTCTCATATTCGCACCGATAGGCATCCCGAGGTGCGAAGTCGGAAGGGATTCATTTAAGCATCCCATAATTGAAGCATATTCCGAACACTCCAAATTTGAAACCCCAACCCCGAACAATTTACTTTTGTGATAGTTAATCTTGAGCCCCGAGACCAAGTAAAAGCACCGCAGGATACGTTTAAGGTTTATAATATTTTCTTTTGACAATTCCCCAATGAAGAAGACATCATCCGCGTACATCTAATGAGAGATATATGGACCATTGTTTGGGAGGCTCAACCCTGTGAAAAGACCCTGTTGAGAAGCCGATTTCATCATGGCAGTTAAGTCCTCCATTGCAATTATGAAGAGAAAAGGGGATATGGGGTCGCCTTGTCTAACCCCCTTTTCCAAAGGGAATTCGTCTGAAGGGGAGCCATTTACCAAGACTGAAGAGCGCCCCGAGCGAAGGTAGCCTAAAATCCAAGCCCTCCAATTCGGACCAAAGCCTATTTGATCCATAATAGCTCCCAGGTAATTCCAGTTGACTGAGTCGAACTCTTTAGCGAAGTCTACTTTAAATAACATAAGCTTCCTCTTCGATTTCTTCGCCCAACTATGAATAGTATTAACCAAGATGTGCCCATCAAAGATGTTTCTACCTCTAATGAAAGCCGTTTGTTCATGCCCAACCACTTAATACACCACCTTCTGAATTCTCAAAGCAAGTAATTTACCAAGAGATTTAGCCATGATACCAATGAGGGATATAGGTCTGAATTCATTCAGAGACTCCGGGTCACTTCCTTTCGGGGCCAAGGTAATGAAGGAGGAGTTGCAACCTTTTGTTATAGACTTCCTGGCTTCAAAGCATTTAAAGAACCCTAAAATTTTTGGATGTAAGAGATCCCAGAATTTCCAAATAAAATTGAAGGAAAAGTCGTCCGGGCCCGGGGCCTTTCCCCCCGCACATTGCCAAACTGCATTTTTTATTTCAACTTCAGAAAAGGCAGCATCAAGAGCAATGCGATCCGACCCCGAAAGACATCTCATATTTTCATTAATGAGGGCAGGCTGGATCGGAGTATTATCGGCAAATTTCCCTTTAAAGTGGTTGAAGATCTCCATCTTTAGACGGCTCGGGCCAGTAACCCAAGAGTTGTTAATAAGGAGACCATTGATTCTGTTATGCTTCATCTTGCCATTTATTACCCCGTGAAAGAAGGCCGTGTTCTCATCCCCGTCCACTAACCATTTGAGCCTTGCTTTTTGATTCAGGTCCGATTTCTTTTTAAAAACCAGCTCCCATCTTTTCTTTTTTAGTGACATTTTGATTTCTTTTTCCGACCCCGATAAGCCAACTTCATCCGCCTTTTTTTTCTAAGACCCCAATATGCCGATCAAGGACCGCCAAATCCTTTTCATTTTCTGACTTTTTTCTGTTGCACCAAATCTTAATATCGTTCTTAAGAATTGTTAGTTTTTTTGATAATACAAAGTCCGCCCTACCCTGAACCACTTTAGATTGCCAAGAATTGTATACAATCATTGGTAATTCAACATGATCCAACCAAGAGTTGTACATCCTGAAAGGAGAAGGCCCGAAATCCCAACTAAGACAAGATAGGATGATTGGCCTATGATCCGACCACTTGCTATCAAGGGCCGTAACCGAAGCCAACGGCCATAAGCATTGGAACGAATCACAAACTAAAAATCTATCAAGTTTACTTGAGACCGACCCATCACTTTTCATCCAAGTGTACTTAGCACCACCCATATTGTATTCAACCAGGTGCGCATCCGATATGAAGTCGTTAAAGGCTGACATACTAGGGTCTAATTGCGATACCGTGGATCTCTCCGAACTACATCTTATGGCATTAAAATCCCCCATCATGATCCACAAATCCCCCGAAGCCCCCACATCATTTCTTAGGGAAATTAATTCAATCCAAAGATCTTTTTTCCGCCTGATATCTTGCGGCCCGTACATATTCACCATATTGCACTTTTTATCTAACCCCTTCCAATACCCATTGACCAGAATGTAATTTGAGTCCGATTTATAATAGTTTACCTTGAACAGGTTCTTGTTCCAGATACAGCAAAGCCCACCTGATCTGCCTTCAGATTTTACGCCACAAGCTTCATAATCCCCGTCCCCCCATAGCTTTTCGAATGGAATCTTGTCGATGTTTTCCAATTGCGTTTCTTGTAACCCAATGAATTGAATGCCAAACTTACTTTTAATGTTACGGATCCAGTCCACCTTCGCGGATCCCCCAACCCCCCTGCAATTTAGCGAGAGACAGTTCATTGGATCACGACTGTCTCCGATTCTCCCTCAACTACTTGTCTCACCATTTCTTCGTAGTTGTTGAAATTAATCCCCAATTTTTTTCCCATCTCCATCGTCGCATCCAATTCCGATTGGCCACTTTGAATTCCCTGGGAACCCGCTTCTTCCTCCGGATGGACACATGAATCCGGAATGTAGTCACTAGCCTCCATATCTCTGCTCCCTTCTAGCGACATACCATTCAGCTGAGAGTTTAGGTCAAGAAGGGGAGTAGATTTGACCAACTCATCAGAGTTACCCAGCTGCTTGGGGCCTGCAATAGGGATGGGGGAATGGTGCCCCACCAATAAATCTATCCAAATCAAACGGGTCGCCCATCGGGGAATCCAGCCTAGGCCTTTTCCTAGACCCAGGCCCAACCGGAATATTGATTCGTTGGGCCGCCTTATTCACGTTTGGGTTACGGTGAGAATCATGGGCCACTGGACTTCCCCCTTTACCTGATTTAAACCAAAATACGTTGGAAATATTTTTTTTACTGGCAGTAGATTTTTTTCCGACATCATCATGATTGATGACCCCCCTGTTTTCCATGCAACGAGGAATCCCTTCCCCATGCACATTTAAATTATTTTGAATCCCCACGAGAGACTCTTCCCCTTCTGCATGCACCGGAGACTCCTCATTATCCTCATCGGAGGGATCGAGGTTGACGACGGAACTTTCCTTTCTCCTCGGATTATCGCTCCATCCCGGAACCCAGTTCAAGTTTTCCTCGTGGAACCAGCATCTGAATGATTTGTTTTTCCATTTCAACTAAGCATCTTTCGGCATCGCCCAACTTTCCCCGACCATAATGCCGACCGTATCGAAGGTTAATTCTCCTTCAAGGAAGGAGGCCTTAGACGGCTCCACCACCTTACCCACTTCGGAAGCGATAGAGTCGAACACCTAGGATTCCCATAGGTGAGCCGGCACTCCATGAATACCTAACCAAACGATCCTTTCGTAGGCAACGGACTGGGCCGTCCATACTTCAAGCGAGGAGAACCATCTTTGCCATACGTGAACGTCTGATACGAATACTTTTGCCTCTGATTCTTTTTTGAATGTGATTAACACCTGAAGACCTCCCAGGTACCTTAACTTTATGACTTTTCCCATAATCGGTGATATGGACTGGTGGAGGCCACATAGCTAGTTAAGGTCTTTCAGCTTTCCAACTAGAGATTTATCATACCACTGAACCGCATCAAAATCAGCATCGTCACGGATCTTTACCACCACGCTCTCTTCCCTGATCCGCAACAAGACATCCAAGTAGGGTTGGTTGTTTCTTCCCCCACCCCCTCAATGTTTTTCCGAAACTGGGGTGGAGGAGCATCATAGTTTCGATGAGGGTTACTGACTTTAGATCCAGAGCTAGGTTTGCCGTCCCTGTCGAACTTTGCCAAGTTGATAGACAACTTTGCATTGTTCAAAGTTATCGACGCCATCGATCGCTCCATTTCCCATTTTTCCTTGACATCCAAAAATCTTACGAATCCGAAAAGCCCACCTGCTCTATCTCTTTTGGCCGCCACATATGTATCTCCAATCAACCCGTAGTTCACAAAACACTTCTCCAGCTCCGCTGCGTTTGTTCCATTTGGAAGGTTAGAAACAAAGAAAGAAGTTTCCCTTGGATTAGCTCTCTTGTTCGTGCCTTTGCTTGACCCGGTAGCGTCGCCGGTCTTCCTCCTAATCTCCTGCCATGGTCTTCCGCCGCCCACCATATTAGAAATAGATGAAAAAGGAATAACTACTTCAATCTATATTTTAACATAAAAATATATGTGATAATTTATCAGCTTTTGTGTTTTTAGATAGAAATGATAATCTATCAACTTTTGTGTTAAGATTTTATGTTTTCACGCTCCATACAGTTATATTTTAGTAATTTTATATTTAAAAAAGTTTCATAAAAAGCCACAATTTTAATGTTCGATTTAGGCCCCAATATATTGAGCCGCCCCTAATAATAACTAACAAGTAGCTAGAAGATTACAAACACCAATTACAATACACTCAAAAGCTAATAATCCCCAAAAGCTATGCCAAGTTATCCATTCTCCAAACTATCTAGAACAAAATATAGCCATTGATCCCATGATAATGAGTTAACCTTTGAACGATTTTTAACCCAAAGGAAATCCAAGCTTTTCGACCAATGTGTTACCTACCTTTGCTCGAAAATCAAATCATTTTGAGCCTTCCATATACTTCAAAGTGTAGTTTTTTTGAAATAACACCTAGATATTGTAGGATATAACACCTAGATATTGTAGGATAATTGAGTTTCTTCGGGGCAACACCTAGAACATCCAGGGCAGCCTACCCCCGGAGGAAACCACTAACTGTGTAAACCCCCTGACGTGACCTGTGACACCCGACATTTCAGGTCAATATCTGTGCTTATTATAAACGAGTTTACATTATATTTGTTTTGGTGATTTACCTAATTGCATAAATAAGGACATTAAAGTCTAGCAAAAGCCGTACATTGTCTCATTTCATATTTTGGTAATTCCAGGAGTTACCGGTTCACGTACCCGTATAACCCGACTAAATGCGAACATTGGTGATTAATTTAAAATAACCAGTACGATATTTAGAGGCCATAAAATATGAACCTTATATGCATAAAATAAATAATTATGAATAAAGATCCATAACGAAACATTTCAAAGATTTTACCACGTACCGCCATCCTTAAACGTACGTATATACGATTAACATATCTACAACTTAAACAATTTATGAAGTAGATGTTTTTATTTAAAACTATACATAAACTATTTAATCCTTAATTTAAATGCCATTAAGAAGCAAAACCAAGTTAAATAACCATTTTAAACCTTAATTGAAATTAGGATATCTAATGACCAAAATATCTAGTAGGATTAGGACCTAACCACCTAGCTAACCCAACCCCCCCAATCCTTGACTTTCCTCGGCCGAAACCCATGGATGGGTCCCCCCCTCATCATCCAAATCCTTCATTCTAATTCTTTAAAATTATATGTCATACCCTTTGCCTTCAAAATCTAGATAAAAGCCTTACCATCTTTTTTTCTATCACTTCATCCATCAAAATCAAAATAAGAAACCCCACAAACAACTCTCTTTTGTCTCCCCATTTTTACGGCCACCAACAAGAACATTTATCTCCATTTTTTTTTGTTTGTTGGTGTTCTTCCATAATTGAAGACTCAAATTCTCCATTTTAAGGTGTTCTAAGGAAGTTCCAAGTGTTTTCTCAAAGGTTTTTAGCAAGGGAATTCAAGATCACCATCTTTTTTCCTCTCAAAAATCGCCACCCTTACCCCTTGTTGGTATGAAACTTTATTAACCCTTCTTTTATTTAGATTATGGCTTAAAATGCATGAGGTTCACCTAAAAGTGGGATGTTTTTATAAAACCTTCTAAAATAAGTAAACTAACATGAATCATGTACTCGTTTTAGTGTTTAATTCATATGGTATATGTATATATGTGACCGTGAGCATATATGTATGTTTGTATATGTGTATGATAACTAAAGATTTCATGAAACTCTAGATCTAGGCATGAATGGGAAAATTTGTACTCATTATATGTTTTGATTGTAGAGAATGGCTTAATATACATATATAAGTAAAAATTTATACATTGGACACTTGAAAACGCACGCATAAAATGTTATACGAAATTTGAACTATTAAAGTGTGGTAGTTTTATAAAAGAATACATGACATTTGATAATATTTGATTTAGTAAATAATACGATTAGTATGTTGATATTGATAGAATGATTGTTTCAATTTATATAAAGATGATGACTTAGTTTTATATGTATAGAAAAAGGATTTCTATAAAATATTGATTTTATGGCTTTAATTGTCGGTGGATAAATTGGGAATTTAAACGTAATAAAGTATTTCGAGAAAAATAAATCTTTGAATGTAATTGTGACGAAATTTGATTTATAATTTATGCATATACTTCATGTATTTATAATCATCTAAATAAGTTAAAATAATTATTGTTGGTGAATTATAGATTTTTAAATGACATAATATAAAAATACATTTAATTAGGAGTAAATATGTACATTGATGGAAATTAATGAATCTCTCAATACTAGAAATTAAATATTAATAAATAGCTTATATGCATATGTAGTCACGTTAATCTCAAAACTCGACCACGCTTTATCTCGCGAGATTAATTATTGAAGAAGAATATAATGTAATAGTGTAAGTTGTAATATTTATGCAATCACGATAATAATAGATTATTTCACAAAAAAAAATAATTATATGTTTCATCAAGGATATAAAATTTGACAATCGTGACGTACTATTTTTATGTTCGCCCATTTATGTATTTTGTGTATAAATATATTTATATATATATATATATATATATATATATGCTTGAAGAAGTAAATATTAATTTCCAACGAGTCGTAACACAAAATATCTTTCACCTAAACGAAACATCCCTAACCAGATTGCTAAGTCGGTGAACAATTTGCATATGAGACGTCCAGTCTTAACACTAAAATTCCCTTTTGTATTTAGGGTACGTGTAGTCAAGTCCTTCTAGAACAAAGTATTATTTGCTAGCATACACGGATCTTGAGGTGAGTTTCACGGCCCCTTTTTACTGATTTGCATAATTTGGGGGAAGAACATACTTAGAACTACTTTTATATGATAACAAGAAAACAAGACCCGACCTTTATGATTGCATGAGTTAATACATTTGGAGCTCATAAAGTCCCCTGACCATCATATTTATAACCATTAGCTAAGGATTAGCCTAGGATTCTATGGATAGTACTATTAGGTTTGACACCCCCGGTCATGGTTAGTCGCGCTAACCATGGGTCCCTCCGGCCAAATGACCGCATAGTGTTCAAAAGTTGCTCGTGAGGTACGAGTGAGGGGCAAAACACCTGGTCTTGGATTGGTTATGCCTCATGTATGTTCATATTATTTGTATACATAGCTAGTTTACAAATGAGTCAAACATTACTTGTTTTGTTTATCATATACGTGAAAACATTTTCATGCAATTGGTTTGCTCATCGTATTCGTATATAAAACCTGTGAACTCACCAACCTAGTGTTGACATTTTCAAGTATGTTTTTCAGGAAATTAATCGTGGCAACAAGGGTAATACTACGTAGGGTTCATGCATACATGGTGGATACTACTTTTGAAGATTTTTCTTGTATAACCCATAATGTTTGGGTCATATTTGCAAAATCTTAATATTTTGTAACTTCAACTACTATTTTGGGCTGTAAAACCTTAAACTTAATTTATGTATCCAGTTGTATGTATGCGTTTGCAATAATTATATGCTTTGGAAACCATGAAAGTTACGCCTCACGATTCCGCCTTGGCGGGGTGTGACAGATTGGTATCAGAGCCATTGATTATAGCGAACTAGGAGTCTAAAATCGAACCTAGTCTATAATTTAAATGACCCACTGAGACATTTTTCATTGCATATGCATTTCATAACTTGTCATCATATTGTACGGATATCGTAGACACTGAATATCGTCACACACTAACCCCATTTCGACTTCAGACCCATGGCACCTAAAAGAAGGGCACCGCGTGACACTACTGGTGAAAACAACACGACGATTTCCACATAAGTTGAGCAACTCATATCACAACGTGTAGCCGCTGCCTTGGAGCAGTATGAAGCCAATCGGAATAACGGCGGAGGAAATGGTAGTTGTAGCGGAGGAGGTGCAGGAGGTAGTGGCACTGCTGGAGATTCTGGAGGTAATAGAATGTGTAAACACCTCTGTAACACAGTCACGATCTAAGTTAACAACATTATTAAAATATTGACTTGTGACCCTACAGATGCTTCGAACAAGAAGTGCACTTATAAGGCCTTTCTATCCTGCAACCCTCGCAACTTCAATGGCACCGAGGGTGCAGTAGGCCTGATGAGGTGGATTGAGAAGATGGAATCTGTGATTGATATTAGTGAATGCACAGCTGACTGTATGGTGAAATATGCCACTTGCACACTTACTGACAAAGCATTAACCTGGTGGAATTCTCAGATGAAAACCTTGAGAAGACAGACTGCCTACCAGCTATCTTGGGATGATCTGAAGGCCATGATGATCGAGGAGTATTGTCCTCGAAATGAATTGCAAAAAATCGAAACTGAAATGTGGAACCTTCAAATGATAGGAGATGATGTGGCTGGTTACACTGACAGGTTCAATGAGCTGGCAATCTTGGTGCCACACATGGTCACGCCAGAGTACAAAAGGGTTGAAAGGTACTTGTGGGGTCTTGCACCCCAAATTCATAGTATGGTGGCTTCGTCGAACCCCATGGATGCCAAGAGTGCCATAGTCTTAGACTACAAACTGAGGGATGATGTTGTTCGTAATGGTTTGTTCGGGAAAAAGGAAACTGAGGAAAGAAAGTTAGGAGAAAAGAGGAAATGGGTGGGAAAACCAAATAACCAATTTAGGAATCAAGCCTATAAGAGACAGGATACTGTGAAAGTTTTTGCTGCTAACACTGTGGAGAAAAAGGGTTATGCTGGCCCCAACCGAGGTGTGATAAGTGCGGGTATCACCATGTGGGGAAATGCACTTAATGTGAAAGGTGTAGAAAGTTTGGACATCGAGCGCAGACATGCCGACTCAATGCCAACCCCACCGATAAGATTAAGCAAGGATGCTATGAATGTGGAGATCTGAAGCACTACAGGAAAGATTGCCCCAAGTTGAATAATCAGAATAACAATCAGGCCCGAGGAAGAGCGTTCGTGATGGGAGCTGGGGACGCACGCCAGGACCCTAACATTGTCACCGGTACGTTCCTGATAAACAATCATTATGCCTCTATACTTTTCGATACGGGTGTTGATATGAGTTTTGTGTCAAATGACTTTAAGTCCCTACTCGGTATTAAGGCCAGCAAACTAGACCAAAGTTATACAATTGAATTAGCAAACGGGAAATTAATTAAAACCGGAGAAGTCATTCAGGGTTGTACTCTATGTTTAAAAAACCACACATTTAGTATAGACCTGCTACCTATTGACCTGGGAAGTTTTGACATTGTTATTGGCATGGATTGGTTGTCGAAGAATCACGCTGAGATTGTCTGTTTTGAGAAGATTGTTCATATTCCACTCCCGAACGGAGAAGTTCTTTCGATTCAAGGTGAAAAGAGTGGAGCAACATTGAGGATGATAAACTGCATGAAAGCTCGTAAGTACCTACGGAAAGGCTATTGCGTGTTCCTGGCTCACATCGTCGAGAAGAAACCCGAGGAACGTCGACTTGAGGATATACCAATCGTTAAGGATTACCCTGAAGTTTTTCCCGAAGACTTACCTGGGTTACCACCACCGAGGCAAGTCGAATTCCGAATCGATTTGGTACCAGGAGCTGCACCGGTTGCGCGGTCACCGTATCGACTAGCACCTTTCGAGATGCAGGAATTATCTAATCAACTGCAGGAGTTGCTTGATAAAGGTTTCATAAGACCGAGTTTCTCACCCTGGGGAGCTCCGGTCTTGTTCGTAAAGAAAAAGGATGAAACCTTTAGGATGTGTATTGATTACCGAGAATTAAACAAGCTTACAATCAAAAACCGATATCCACTTCCTCGAATAGACGATTTATTTGATCAACTACAAGGTTCTAGCTTCTACTCTAAGATCGATCTACGTTCGGGGTATCATCAATTAAGAATCCAAGAAGAAGATGTACCAAAGACGGCATTTTGGACTCGTTACGGCCACTACGAATTCCTAGTTATGCCGTTTGGTTTGACGAATGCACCAGCACGTGATAGTATTTATTGATGATATATTAATATATTCACGAACCAAGGAGGATCATGAACATCATCTGAAATTAATTTTGGAACTACTCAGAAACGAGAAACTTTACGCTAAATTCTCTAAGTGTGAGTTCTGGATCAGAGAAGTGCATTTCCTTGGACATGTCATCAATAAGGAAGGAATTCATGTTGATCCATCTAAGATAGAAGCGATCAAAAACTGGGAAGCACCAAAGACTCCGACTGAAGTGCGTCAATTTTTGGGTTTGGCCGGCTATTATAGACGATTCATCGAGAATTTTTCAAAAATAGCCCTGCCTTTGACCACATTAACCCAGAAAGAAAAGAAGTTTGATTGGAGTGACAAGCAAGAGTCAGCTTTTCAATTACTGAAGCAGAAGCTGTGTAGTGCACCGATCTTATCCCTTCCTGAGGGAATCGACAACTTTGTCGTATACTGCGATGCATCACACCAAGGACTTGGTTGTGTGTTAATGCAAAGAGACAAAGTCATCGCATATGCCTCACGACAACTAAAAGTGCACGAAAAGAATTATACGACCCACGACTTGGAGTGGGCGCAGTTGTGTTTGCGCTCAAGATTTGGAGACATTATCTTTACGGTACAAGATGCACTATTTTTACTGATCACAAGAGTCTCCAACATATCTTCGATCAAAAGGAACTTAACATGAGACAACGTCGTTGGGTAGAACTACTAAACGACTATAATTGTGATATCAAGTACCATCCCGGGAAAGCCAATGTTGTAGCAGACGCCTTAAGTCGCAAAGAACGAGTTAAAACTCTTCGTGTTCGTGCCCTAGGATTAACAATTCATACGAGTCTTACTACTCAAATCCGAATGGCACAACAAGAGGCACTTAAAGAAAAGAACATCCAAAATGAGGCACTACGTGGAATGATCAAACAATTGGAGTCTAAGTCAGATGGTACGTTTTACTTCATGGATAGAATTTGGGTGCTTAGTAACGGTAACTTACGTGGGTTGGTTATGGATGAAGCCCACAAGTCCAGGTACTCCATTCACCCGGGTTCGGATAAGATGTATAAGGATCTAAAAGAATTCTATTGGTGGCCCAATATGAAAGGAGATATTGCCACATATGTCAGTAAATGTTTAACGTGTTCAAAAGTAAAGGCAGAATATCAGAAACCGTCTGGCTTGTTACAACAACCCGAAATTCCCCAATGGAAATGGGAACAGATTTCTATGGATTTCATCACGAAATTACCTAAGACGTCCAGTGGTTATGATACCATATGGGTAATTGTCGACCGTTTAACGAAATCTACTCACTTTCTGCCAATTAAAGAAACCGACAAGACAGAGAAACTTACAAGACTCTACATTAAAGAAATTGTGGCAAGACACGGAGTGCCAATTTCTATTATCTCTGATAGGGATAGTCGTTTCGTGTCAAGGATTTGGAGGTCGTTACAAGAAGCCCTAGGCACGCGCCTAGACATGAGCACAGCCTACCATCCACAAACGGACGGTCAAAGTGAAAGGACTATCCAAACATTAGAAGATATGCTCCGTGCGTGTGTAATTAATTTCGGAGGAAATTGGGATACTCATTTACCGTTGGTGGAGTTTTCCTATAATAACAGCTACCACACAAGCATTAAGGCAGCTCCGTTTGAAGCTTTATATGGTCGTAAATGTCGTTCACCGCTATGTTGGGCGGAGGTCGGTGAAAAACATTTTAGAGGTCCTAAGATTGTCCAGGAAACCATTGATAAGATCTTCAAAATTAAGAACCGTCTGAAAGCGGCCCGAGACAGACAAAAGAGTTATGCTGATAACAGACGGAAACCATTAGAATTTCAAATTGGTGACCGAGTAATGTTAAAAGTCTCACCATGGAAAGGCGTTGCAAGTTTTGGTAACCGTGGTAAGCTCAACCCTAGATACGTTGGACCGTTTGAAATTCTGGCTAGGGTTGGCCCTGTAGCTTACAAGCTCAAACTACCGCAAGAACTAAACAACGTACATGACACGTTTCACGTATCGAATCTCAAGAAGTGCTTGGCAGACGAGACCTTGATCATACCGCCAGATGAAATTCATATTGATGATAAACTTCATTTCATCGAGGAACCTATTGAGATTACAGATTGGAAAGTTCAAAGGCTGAGACGTAGTCGTATCAAACTGGTTAAAGTACGTTGGAACTCAAAGCGTGGTCCTGATTATACATGGGAACGAGAGGATCAGATGAAAACAAAATACCCCTCCTTGTTTAAGGATGCACCAGTTCAAGATGGCACGAATTGAATTTCGGGACGAAATTCCTTTAACATGGGGAGAATGTGACACCCGACATTTCAGGTCAATATCTGTGCTTATTATAAACGAGTTTACATTATATTTGTTTTCGTGATTTACCTAATTACATAAATAAGGACATTAAAGTCTAACAAAAGCTGTACATTGTCTCATTTCATATTTTGGTAATTCCAGGAGTTACCGGTTCACGTACCCGTATAACCCGACTAAATGCGAACATTGGTGATTAATTTAAAATAACTAGTACGATATTTAGAGGCCATAAAATATGAACCTTATATGCATAAAATAAATAATTATGAATAAAGATCCATAACGAAACATTTCAAAGATTTTACCACGTACCGCCATCCTTAAACGTACGTATATACGATTAACATATCTACAACTTAAACAATTTATGAAGTAGATGTTTTTATTTAAAACTATACATAAACTATTTAATCCTTAATTTAAATGCCATTAAGAAGCAAAACCAAGTTAAATAACCATTTTAAACCTTAATTGAAATTAGGATATCTAATGACCAAAATATCTAGTAGGATTAGGACCTAACCACCTAGCTAACCCAACCCCTCCAATCCTTGACTTTCCTCGACCGAAACCCATGGATGGGTCCCCCCCTCATCATCCAAATCCTTCATTCTAATTCTTTAAAATTATATGTCATACCCTTTGCCTTCAAAATCTAGATAAAAGCCTTACCATCTTTTTGTCTATCACTTCATCCATCAAAATCAAAATAAGAAACCCCACAAACAACTCTCTTTTGTCTCCCCATTTTTACGGCCACCAACAAGAACATTTATCTCCATTTTTTTTGTTTGTTGGTGTTCTTCCATAATTGAAGACTCAAATCCTCCATTTTAAGGTGTTCTAAGGAAGTTCCAAGTGTTTTCTCAAAGGTTTTTAGCAAGGGAATTCAAGATCACCATCTTTTTTCCTCTCAAAAATCGCCACCCTTACCCCTTGTTGGTATGAAACTTTATTAACCCTTCTTTTATTTAGATTATGGCTTAAAATGCATGAGGTTCACCTAAAAGTGGGATGTTTTTATAAAACCTTCTAAAATAAGTAAACTAACATGAATCATGTACTCGTTTTAGTGTTTAATTCATATGGTATATGTATATATGTGACCGTGAGCATATATGTATGTTTGTATATGTGTATGATAACTAAAGATTTCATGAAACTCTAGATCTAGGCATGAATGGGAAAATTTGTACTCATTATATGTTTTGATTGTAGAGAATGGCTTAATATACATATATAAGTAAAAATTTATACATTGGACACTTGAAAACGCACGCATAAAATGTTATACGAAATTTGAACTATTAAAGTGTGGTAGTTTTATAAAAGAATACATGACATTTGATAATATTTGATTTAGTAAATAATACGATTAGTATGTTGATATTGATAGAATGATTGTTTCAATTTATATAAACATGGACTTAGTTTTATATGTATAGAAAAAGGATTTCTATAAAATATTGATTTTATGGCTTTAATTGTCGGTGGATAAATTGGGAATTTAAACGTAATAAAGTATTTCGGGAAAAATAAATCTTTGAACGTAATTGTGACGAAATTTGATTTATAATTTATGCATATACTTCATGTATTTATAATCATCTAAATAAGTTAAAATAATTATTGTTGGTGAATTATAGATTTTTAAATGACATAATATAAAAATACATTTAATTAGGAGTAAATATGTACATTGATGGAAATTAATGAATCTCTCAATACTAGAAATTAAATATTAATAAATAGCTTATATGCATATGTAGTCACGTTAATCTCAAAACTCGACCTCGCTTTATCTCGCGAGATTAATTATTGAAGAAGAATATAATGTAATAGTGTAAGTTGTAATATTTATGCAATCACGATAATAATAGATTATTTCACAAAAAAAAATAATTATATGTTTCATCAAGGATATAAAATTTGACAATCGTGACGTACTATTTTTATGTTCGCCCATTTATGTATTTTGTGTATAAATATATTTATATATATATATATGCTTGAAGAAGTAAATATTAATTTCCAACGAGTCGTAAGACAAAATATCTTTCACCTAAACGAAACATCCCTAACCAGAATTGCTAAGTCGATGAACAATTTGCATATGAGACGTCCGGTCTTAACACTAAAATTCCCTTTTGTATTTAGGGTACGTGTAGTCAAGTCCTTCTAGAACAAAGTATTATTTGCTAGCATACACGGATCTTGAGGTGAGTTTCACGACCCCTTTTTACTGATTTGCATAATTTGGGGGAAGAACATACTTAGAACTACTTTTATATGATAACAAGAAAACAAGACCCGACCTTTATGATTGCATGAGTTAATACATTTGGAGCTCATAAAGTCCCCTGACCATCATATTTATAACCATTAGCTAAGGATTAGCCTGGGATTCTATGGCTAGTACTATTGGGTTTGACACCCCCGGTCATGGTTAGTCGCGCTAACCATGGGTCCCTCTGGCCAAATGACCGCATAGTGTTCAAAAGTTGCTCGTGAGGGGCAAAACACCTGGTTTTGGATTGGTTATGCCTCATGTATGTTCATATTATTTGTATACCTAGCTAGTTTACAAATGGGTCAAACATTACTTGTTTTGTTTATCATATACGTGAAAACATTTTCATGCAATTGGTTTGCTCATCGTATTCGTATATAAAACATGTGAACTCACCAACCTAGTGTTGACATTTTCAAGTATGTTTTTCAGGAAATTAATCGTGGCAACAAGGGTAATACTACGTAGGGTTCATGCATACATGGTGGATACTACTTGTGAAGATTTTTCTTGTATAACCCATAATGTTTGGGTCATATTTGCAAAATCTTAATATTTTGTAACTTCAACTACTATTTTGGGCTGTAAAACCTTAAACTTAATTTATGATCCAGTTGTATGTATGCGTTTGCAATAATTATATGCTTTGGAAACCATGAAAGTTACGCCTCGCGATTCCGCCTTGACGGGGTGTGACATGACCACATACCTTTTTTTTTTGCTGTGGCCCAGATTAAAACCGGCGACCTTTCATTTGAAATTCACCATGGTACCGGCAGGAACCCATTTGGTGTGCAGTTAATAATAATGATTGTATTACCTTCTTTCTCTTGGTTGTCCCCCTGTAAGAACTTGTGCAGACCCAACACCTCTCTAACTTCAAATACGAACAAGAAGGAATGTTACACCATTGTGATATTAAGTCAATCTGTGCAAGACTACAAGATATAAATATATGTTCAATCGTTTTAATGAAATTTTAACATAAAATACACATCTGAGATTGTACGTTCACTCTTCTATTTGCCAAGGATTCCAAGGTACTAGCTGATTAAGTTAAACTCTCCAAGCTAAAAAGTTGACCTTGATCACTATGCTAACTAAAAAAGAAACTAAATTTTTACCACTTGTCACTTTCACATTCAATTTTACACTTTTTTTTTTCAGATTCTCTCTCTTATTAAATACATTTCTCTTTTTTTAATAATAATTTATATTTAAAGAAAAATATTATAATATTAATAAAACACATTTATTTTAAATTATCTCTTATTTTAAGAAACTTTAAAATTTAATTACGTAACTTTTATTTCTAACTAAATAGTGATGTAAGTCAAACAATAAAAATTAATGTATTCACCCCTTGTAATATACGGGTTTTTAAAGATATAAATGTTTTATTACTAAGTATATAGCGTTATACTTTATCAATCCGTGTAATACACGGGTTTTTTAAAATACAAATTTATTATTATTAAATATATAATATTATATTTTATCAACCCTTGTAATACACGGGATTTTAACCTAGTTTGTTTATATTTGCACATACTTTTTATATAATTTGTTAACATGGAATAAATTATTTAAGAACTCTTAAATATCTTGAGAACTCCTATCAATGCTTTATATTTTTTAAATTTTGTATTTTTTATATATTGTCGTGTATGTATGTGTACATAAAAAATATTCAAACTAATTTTTATATATATTTTTATATTTTTAAATTTTTACCTACACATGTATAGTCATGTGTAGGTTTTACTACCTACACATGTATAGTTGAAAATTTAAAAATGTAAAAACATTTGTAAAAATTAGTTTGTTTATTTTTTATGTACATAAACACACATGATAATATATAAAAAAATACAAAATTCAAAAAATACAAACCATTAATAGAAGTTCTCAAATGATTTTAACTCCTGTCAACATAATCTTTTTAAAAATAAAAATAATTTTAAATTTCTTTTTTTATAATAATAAATATGAACAAAATCCAACATTAAAAAATTAATAGACGCTTCTCTTCCTTCTCCCCCGTGAACCGGCGACCTCAGGTTAATGGCCACAAACTCCGGCGGCGTCGACACTCCTTTGAAGCCCCAAAATCCACCTTCCAAATCCACACCCGAACCTACCTCCGGACCGGAAAATCAAAAGTCCCCAAATCCAAATACTCCTCCCATTCCCGCCGCCGATTCCAAGCTCCCACCGACTCCGGCCACCGAACATTCACGGCCGCGTCAATCTAATTCCGTACCGGACTCAGATTTCATCCACGTTCCTAGTTATTCCAGTAAGCCTACGACTCGTTTCTCTTCAGAGATTAGGGTTTGTTGTGTTAATTAGGTTTTAGTAAGAATCACGTATCAGTGTTTTGTGATCTCAAAATTGAAATTGAAATTGAAATTAAAATTAAAATTTGCAGGGTTGGGTTCGAGTTATCGTGTGGTTCAACTCGCCTAACCCGTTTATGACACGATTAAACTCGTTTATATTTTTTAACTTTTTAAAATAAATAAGTATTTTGTTTAAGGATATCATGGATTGTAACTTTTATTTTATTTTGTTGGTTATTTACCGTGGTGAACGTGTCAGGGCGGGTCATTCGTGCTACTGAATAAGTTATATTTAATCGTGTTAAACTGGCTGTGTTCGTGTTAGGGTAATTGACACGTTTAGTTAAACGGGTCGTGTTCGTGTTTGGTACTGTGTTAAAATACAACACAAAATCAAAATATCATAAATTTACAAGATGAACTGGAGGAAAAGGTGCATTTTGACTAGTGATTTCAAACAGGTTAATTTTAACCCTAAATTTGATGTAAATTACAATTTCAAGTCTTGCTTATGAAAAGATGAAGATATAAAAACAATACTGCGACTATAGTTAGCAAAGATGTTTATCGTTTCATTTGAAATTTAAGTGACTTGCTAAATTTGCGCAACGAATTGTGCTTTTTGAGATGTTTTCTAAGGTGGGTTTAGTCTGTCTTGTTATCTTGTTACTAGCATGTAAGCAAGTATGCATTACTTGCTAGATGGATGATTAATCTCCATGTTATACACGACTTTACTTGGTGGTGTATGGGTTTTTGGTAGAGGTGGCGAGATGGGTGGTTTAGGTAACTTGTCACATTGGGTTCGGATTCAAATGGGTCATTTTTTGTTATGTTTCACGTCAACCCACTAACTGTTTTCGTTTTAATAATGCTTTATAATTATTTAATGTGATAATAATGATTACAAAAACAATACTGTTACGCTAAAATTGAATCTTTGAACATAACTATTTAGCAGTGTTGCAAAAATCGGGATCAATAGGTTAACCCATTTATTAATCGGGATTTATATGTTAACCCCTATAAAATCTAAATAGGAATCTTTTGAAAAACCCTTAAACGGGTTAATAGGTTAACCCGTTTATTAAACGGGCCGTGTTTGGTTAACCCATTTATTAAACGTGTCGTGTTGGGGTACACGTTTCATAAAACGGGTTATATTAACCGACCTAAAACCTGTTTTTTTTACTGCAGTGTTTTGTGTTCATGATGCTGCATAATATTTTTATTAGACTTACAGCGGTTGTCTTCTTGTTTTAGGATGGTTTTCTTGGAACAACATTCATGAATGTGAGATGCGAATTCTCCCAGAGTTTTTTGATGGGAGATCACCATCCAAGACCCCAAAGGTTTATAAATACTACAGAAATGCAGTAGTTAAAAAATTCAGAGACAATGTCAAAGAAAATCCTCTATCTAAAGAAAACCCGACGCCAGTAATTACATTCACCGAGTCCCGGAAATCTATAATTGGAGATGTGGGGTCTGTACGGAAGGTTTTTGATTTTCTGGAAGCATGGGGTTTGATTAATTACTTTGGTTCACCTATGACAAAGGCTCAGTTAAAATGGGAAGATAAAGAAAGTAAAAATGTTTCTGCAGCCTCACAGCAGAACAGTGATCCACCTGGCGCTAATTCCGTTGGTGATGTTAGTGTTGCAAAGAAGAAATTTTGCAGTAGTTGCAATTTGCTTTGCACCATTGCATGTTTTTCTAACATTAAGGTATGTTTCTATGAGGTACTTTTGTTTCTTATGGTGTTCAAGAGTGCTTGTTTAAATACCTTGTGCTTATGTTTATAAACAGAAGTAGATAATCAGCTTAATGAAAGCAACTTATTTCACTATATGGGTAAACCTGTGATTTGAAACACCTTGAATAATCAGTTTGAAACAAGCAATCTTAAACTGCTTATTGAAAAAGTTTATTTTACCTAATATAAGCAGATAATCATAAGCGGTTGTTGTCCTCCAAACACATCAAAGTGCTTATGTGCTTTTAAATAAGCAATCCCAAACACTCCCTTTGCATGAAGATAATATCAATTGCTAGTTGTAGACTCAATTTCGGGGGCGTTTGGATATGCGTCTAAACTTATTTTCAGTTTTGAATGTTCAGGTGAACTGATTATTATTAGGATTTCTGATTATTTAGGATAAAAGTAATTGGATTTGGATAGGTTAGGTAAGGAAGTGCTAAAAGAAAAGGTAATAAATGTAAAACTACCTAATTATCCCTAGATTTAAGCAACTTATTTGATTCTGATTCTTCAATTTGGATAATTACTTTTAAAATGCACATACAAATCACCCCCTTTAGGCTTTGTATAATTGTATATACATGCCTATGTATGTGTTTGTATATGCATGCACGTATATACATGTCATGTAAGTTTCTAATTCTTTTAGTTGTACCCATTTGGCCCATGATCGATAAAACATCAGTACATAACCCTAACCCAAACTGGCCCATTTTTACATGATTGGGTTGATATGGCCCCCTCCAGCAAAATCTTTACTTCTCACATGTGCATCATGATCATGAATAGAAATGCGATGAGTTCAGGGTTGAAGTGATCAGGAATTATAAAAAAAAATAAAAAAATTACCGACTGGGATTCTCTCTTAGATCCTACAACCTCCCAAATCATTTCATTCAAAGATCGACCGTATTATTGTAATAATGTTGTTTTCACAATCATAATCGGTTCATTAGTTATTTATATTTTCTAAAAAAAGCATTAAAAAGTGTTTAAAGGTCAGCCCAACCCTGCCCAACCCGTTTCAAATCCAAACCCACATTGACTTGGTACCCAACCGTATGACCCACCATCTTTCCACCTCTAGTTGTACATATTTTTTTTGTTCCATGGAAAGATATGACATTTCGTGTTTGTAGGTCAACCCGGCTGGTCCATCCTGCATTCACCCGTACTGAAAAAATGACCCACCCGAAAGCTTGTTAACCCGTCACCCAACCGGCTGACCTGCCCATCTTACCACCTCTAATTTTGCCATATCTTTTTTCGTTCAACAGAAAGATACAACATTTTGTGCAAGGTGCTATGTTCGTGCTGGAGTTAACGCTGCAGATTTTAAACGAGTGGAGATCAGTGAAGATGTAAAGACCAATTGGACCGAGAAAGAAACTTTGCACCTAATGGAAGCAGTTATGCATTATGGTGATGACTGGAAAAAGGTATCTGAACATGTTGGTAGAAGTGAAAAAGAATGTGTAGACCGTTTTATCAAGCTTCCTTTTGGAGAGCAATACATCGGCCCTCCTGATTCAGTTGATCCCGAGGAGAACTTTCATAAAGGTATGGGTGCGCTTGATCCTGAAACAAATCCGAGTAAAAAGATGCGGCCCACGCCATTTGATGACGCAAGCAACCCCATCCTGGCTCAGGTAATGCTTTCATTTGATTCTTTAAAAGTTTTTTTTCCCCTAACCACTAATATAACCAGTAAGGTGAGGATGGGATGGGGTGAGATTAATAAGAAAAATAAATGGGTTGATCTGGTTCATGATCCAGCCATCTAGATTAGTCTGGTCGTGGCCCGTGGGTCAGATCAAGATCCATCCATTAATTGGGTGCAGATGAGATCAGATCATTAGCAGATCCGATCCTCCCATTGGCATATCTACCGCATGTTTGAATGTGCATTTTGAAAGTTATTATCCGATCATCAGTTTCGTGTGTCACATATGATTAACTGATTGTTTCGAGGTCCAAAACAACAGTTTCATACTAGTTGCAATAAATTAATTATTAAATGGTAGAGTAAAATACTTGCATAATCTTATTTTATCAATTGTTTAAATGCACATGTTACCAAGCGTTTATCGAACTCAATTATAATTGATAATTTGTATTAGCAATCATTCAATTTTTTACTTTCTACCAAATTAGCCTTTACCTTAATTAGTTTAGTTTTCTACAAATTTGGTTCTTTGTTTTTCCACCTAAAAATTTCATTTTTATATTATCTAGTTTCTAGAATCTGAATAATTTTGGGTATTCTTTATTTTTTGGTCAGCGTTCAATCTTCTACAAATTCAGTGATCCTACCATATTTTCACCTATAAAATTAAATACCAAAGTTTGAAGATTTTATACATATTTTCCCAATAAAAAAGTATAAGTATTAATATTTTACATCAAAAGACTAAAATAATAAAAATATTAATTCACTTTTTGAAGGAAAAGATGGAAAATTTAGGAGGAAAAGCAATGATATTGAATTTGTTAAGTACTAGGTTAATAAGGTTAAGGGTAAATTTGGTAGATTATAAAAATTAGATGATCATTAATACTAACTACTAGTTATTAACGGAAAGTGGTGTTTAATAAATACTCGTTAACATGTGCCTTAGGGTACGTGATACGTGCATACTACTCAACACCATCACCCACGTCTGCCATGCACTATCATGCAACTCCTCCACTTTAGTTATTTAGTTAATTGATTTATGTTAGTGGCTAGTTTGGTCCATCATGTCCACGTCTTTCTAATTTAGTTATTTTCTTTATGTTAGTATCTGTTTGTTAGCCTTATAAAGGCCTTTGAGTTCGTGAATTAAAATATAGAAAATTGGTATCAAAGTTAATGTTTCTTCTACATCTTGTTCTTGGAGTCTAACCCGCTCAAAGGGTCTCTATCTTGGAGTCTAACCCGCTCAACCGGTCTCTATCAGTACATGTTAGAAAAACCCTTGTATAATAAGATTTGCCAAACACAATCTTATCAAAAGTGATTATTACAACTTCAAAGAGCAGAAACACATTTAAACACCATCATTTTCACCATGTTTTATTGCAGTTAATTATTTGATTAATGCTTAAATAGTGTCGCAATTTAGTTTGACATTTTGGACTTCAATTTTCTAGGCTGCTTTCCTCTCAACATTGGTGGGTGTAGAAGTTGCTGAAAAAGCTGCTTCTGCAGCTGTAATGGCTTTGACCACGGTCAACAACGAAACAAGTAAAGAAATTCTTAAGTTCTCTGCTGGTGATGCAAGAAATCATGGTACTTCTTATTTTAACTTGCTGCATATACTTTTATAAACTTAAGCTTGGGTCCATTTAACTTTTATGATGCACTTAGTTAGTTGGTCTTTTTTCTGATAATGTTGTTTGCTTTCATGTATCATGCAAATTTCTGTAGCAACAAATCATTTTTAGGATCCAAATTGATATGATATGTACGCAAACAAATTTGTTGGTCTTTTTGAAAACATTGACTTTAAATTGAAGAGTATGAGACCGAAGGATGAAAATTCAAGAAATCTGCATGCATCTCCAGTTCACTTCATTTTTTCGCAATTTTCATGAGACCGAAGGATGAAAATTCATTTTTAGTTGTAGAATGACGTTAGTTATAGATTATATTTTGTGTATTCCAATTAAATCACATGTATTATACATGACATCTTAATCAATATATTCACATTTTTTAATCATCGTTATCTTTTCTTTATGCAGATTCTCTAACAACAAACGGTAATAGCAACAGAAATTCATCGGAAGGAGCTTATCTTGAGGCAAAACTGCAGCTTGAGAAGGAAGAACAGGAATTGGAGAGAACAATTTCTGACATTGTTGAAGTGCAGGTACTATGATTTTAATGTTTGGATGAATAGATTTCGCTTTGAATTATTTAGGGGTAAAATAATTAGTTTTGAATAATCAGTTTTATATCCTCTACAACATATCTAATTATCCAAGGGTAAAATTTAAATCATGTATCTTCCCCTTTTTTCCCTTTTTGAAATACTTTTCACACTCCATAAAAATGTCATATTTGGTCATTTTATTTTGTCCATTTTTCCTATAATAACCAAAGTTTCAGAAAACATGTTTCTTTTCACAAAATTATCATATTTGGTTATTTTATTTACTAATTCATAAATAACCAAACTTTCACAAAACATATTTCTGTAATTCCTATAATAGCCAAGATTTGTCAACAGTATATGATTATTATGACCCGTTTTTATTATAACCTTTGGTGCAAGACCTTTAAAACACATTTCCAAACACCTGAAGTCTACCTTAATAATCTCGGTACTAAACTAACTTGTTATTTTTGTGTTTTACAGGCCAAGGATATCCATGACAAGATTGTTCATTTTGAGGAGCTTGAATTACAAATGGAGAGAGAATGGCAACAAGTAAAACAAATGCAGAATCAATTGTTTGCAGATCAGCTAACACTTTTGTTTCACAAAAAAGATGGAACAAGTATGAAAGAAAGTACAGAACAAAAGGTCAAAAATGAATCATCTTGACTTTCACTTTGTACAAAGTTCTTGATCGTGTTATCCTCTTCATTTCTATCCCCATTTTCAGATTAGGGTTTAGTAAATCAAGCCATGGGCTTCATTTAGTGTAGATGTAATGCAAACATAATTTGAGATTGAAGAAACTTTTGTAGCTGAAATTGTTTCACAAACTCTAGAATATTAAATTTATTTTCTTCTTATCTTGTGACAACTCTCATTTGGTGGGTCCCTGCAATAAGACAGGTGGCTGAGTTAGCTAGTGAATGTGTTAAAAAATAGCAGGATTACAAGCAACATACCTGGATTGTGGATTTACAGTTTTGAGTGGCTTAAACTGGTGTTTTTGCAGTTATCAGACTAATTTGAATGATGCAACAGCCTGAAAGTCAAACAAGAGTTTATAAAGTTTAAACATTTAACAAGATCCATATGCTTTTATATACATAGACCAGAGGTAGCAACACACGCGGGCTGGCTAATGGATCAAAACAGGTTTAAGTTGGAACGGGAATTGCAAATGCATTTTTGCCCATGTTTTAAAAAATTTATAAATAACTAATGTGCTAGTTAAGATTAAAAACAATTTTTTTAAAATATTAATTTAAATATTGAATAAAACAATTTAGGAGGTTATATGAATTAAACTTTTCAACTCATTTTGACCTGATCCCCCTTTAGCTTACTTTTTTTTCTTGTTTGAGATAAAACATAACAGAAACCACCTATTTATAAATGGGTCAAAGTTGACCCTTCACCGTATTCTATCTTTAGTGGTTACCAAATCAAATTGATGGTGTACAGGGCACCACTATAGAAAAGAAAGTTATATGACTTTTAAGGTCAAACATGTCTAATTTCAAGTTTAAAACCATGAAATTTGGACCTCAAAAAGAGGATCCCTAGAATGGAATTGAGAATATGCATTGACCCTAAAGGTTTGACATCAATCTTGAAGTCAAACTATTAAAAAAAGGTTCAGTCAACATCACCATTCCAATCTGAGTCAACAAACCTCAAAGTCAAACTTCAAAGAGTTGACTTCTTATATAAATCCATTCAGCATACCTTTTCAACCTTTGAACGGTATTTCTCCGACTCTTCATCTATGTACTGCAAGAAATACAAAATCATGGCCTCAAAATTTGCATAAAGAACCAAAACTGCGCTAATTTATAAACTATAAATAAACAAATAAAGTTATAAAATTGTCATCATTAGTGTATCAACCACCTGTCCTGTGAGAGTATACAATCTATTGTACCAACCGTTGTTGGCTATTCCCAAAACTGAAAATAAATGTCTTTCGCTTTCCCCGGGGTTTTTAAGCGTGTACTCTATGTAGTACACTATGTAGTACATACCTGCTCAGTAACAGAATCAAATAAACAGTTGATTAAAGTTAGGGGTAGGTACGCAATTTTACACATATCACAATAATCAGAAAATCTTTATAATCATTTTTACCCAAACACTTATTCTGTTTGGTTTGTAAATCAGGATTTGGAATGTAAATAATGGTAAATGACATAATTACCCTTTGTTGATTTCTTATATTTTTGGTGTGTTTTCATTTGTCATCAGTACTTGAAAAATAATAAAAATATCATTTTATTAATACCCTGTTCACTAAACTTTGTTAAAATTATTCTACTATCAAAATAAATTATACAATGCTACTAATGAAATTATCCACACATGACTATACATTTTGAATCCCTTTTAAGTATATAATTGGTAAATATTCAAACATAGATTCAAACAAACGTACATAAAAGTTCAAACACACATCCAAACGCCCCCTAAAAATTAGTACTTTGAATGATCAGGAAAATTAAACTATGGTTATGTTATACTACTCTTGTTATATATGCTGCACTAGCCTTTTGAGTGTTGATTTATTGCAAAAAGACCATTTTACCCTCCTGCTCATTTGGAGCTATGAAAAGAGAAGTGGAAAGAACAATGGTGAGATGAAAACATGCCAAAGAGCAAAGACTTTGTCTATGTTCCATGATAATCAAATAAGTTGACACTAAATGCTCACTATTGAAGTATAATGATCAAATGACTAATTGTTGTTAGAGCATGTTTTTGTAACTGTAGCTAAAATTATAAGTGTATATGTAGCGAACATGTTAAGTTTTCCTAAGGGAATGTTTAGGCGAACTTAACGAACTTCGCTTATAGAGTTATGGGCGAACTTGACAAGTTCACCTGCAGACTTAGCTTGCCTATAAATAGAACATCAATGTGTTCATTTGGAAGCAAGCATGCTAGAGTTAGCATCCACAGAGAGGGAGTGAGTCTCTGTGAGAAGTGAGTCACTATCCCTAGGTAGAGCTCACCTAGGGATTGGAATTGGAGCTTAAACGTAGTGATGTACACTTCTTCGGTATTGTAATCTGTGATGACGACTTCGTTATCGATTATATACATCGTTTCTGTTTCAACTCTATTCTATGTTCGTGTTTGTGTTTGATTCACTCCGTGCTTCTGTCTCATAGTAGAATCATTGAGTAATTCGCTGTGATCATGATCGTCTTGCTCGTTAGGAGACGTCACAGGGACTAACAATTGTCTATTATACCCTTGTAATAATGTAATGTCATGACGGATAAACTCACATTAATGACAAAAAAAATTGAAAGGAAAGTGTTTGAATCAATCAGTGATAGTGCACAATCTTTTAATGAGGGTAAACATGTCATTTCTGCGTAGACGTTCGCCAAGAAAGGAAGTTTGCTACTCTATTGACCCAAAATTATCATGCACATTGCTACTTAATTTTTCACAAAATATTTGTCGATTTTTAAAAATGGATGTTTATAATTTACTAGTTTTCCTATTTTACCATTGATTACACTTGTCACTAAATCTTGCAAGTTTTCCATGTCAATTAGTAAGTTACACGCATTAAGGGTAAAAATAGAATTCTACTCATTCAAATCCGCGATAACTATACGTATCTTAATATGAATATTACCTTTGGTGGCTTTACTGTCAATGAGTTTAGCTGAAACACCAGGAGGTCTTTGCCAACTTCTGTCCAGTCCGCTAACCTTTTAAAATAGGTGAAAATTTTAGTCCATTTACTTATAAATGGGTCAATGTGGGTTATGTGATACCTCAAACGGGTCATGTGGGCTGAATCAAATAATTTAGCTAAGAAGTGAGCGGGTCACAGAGGTTGAAATTTGGAAAAAGTGTATTTTTAATGCATACAACCCCATACATGTTAATCAAAAATGTTTATTAACATGTTTTTTACTTTTGTAATAATATATTATTACTTTTGTAATATATTAACATGTTTTTTAAAACGTTAAAAAATGTTTATGGATCAACTGGACCAGACTTGACCCATTTTGACCTATTGACCAACCCGCCCATTTTAACACGTCTATTTTTTTAAACTGCACTTTTTCATTTTTTTCTATTTCATCACATGAAAAACCATCAAAATTTTCAAAATTAGGAACATACCAGATTCTCTGCAAAAGCATCCACCTTGCCAAAAGATTCTAACTTGGTAAAATCAGCACCTAGTCCCGTGATCACTAGACTGACTGCGAGATACATTTGGAAACTTTATGAATCTTTAAACAATTTCCAAATAATTGTTATTTTATTTGTGGCAAAAAGACAGTTATATGTACCATTTGAATTAGAAGCTTCCGAAGGATAGAATGCAGTAACTGAATTGAACCCATTGCCTTCTCCTCCTCCTATTAGCCAATCTGCAAGTCGAACAATACTTGACATATTTTTCTTCACAAAAACATCATTATTTGTCATTTTATCTATTAATTCCAAAAATAAACAGGGTTTGTCAATATTTACACATCTGATTAACTGATTATTACATATTTAGAATCTGTATCACATAATCACTTTCAAAAGTGATTAACCAACTCACATAACTCACAACAAATATCATAACTATATTGAACATATCTTATGGTGGCATCACTAAAACAGGCTTAGGAGGATTCCTATCCGTATGAAAGCCAAAATATACCCTGAAATAAAATTGTGTAGTGTTTGGTAATTGTAGAAAATAAAAAATAAAAATTTATTATTGTAACATCTGGCCCCTCATACCAACCAATACTGTCCGCTTTGCCCACAAGAAACTCACGTGTTTGTTTTTGAGGTCGGGCATTCCTTATGAGCCTAGTTATTATGCTAGTGCACACCCTTGTAAATATCCCTAAATCCATCACATTTATTTAGTTCACTACACTTTGAAGTTATCCAAACGGTAGATTTCCCGACACTCATTTTGTGTGTTGATTACTAAAACACAACAAAATGAAGAACTTTTGGGGTACCTATTGTGTATTACGCTTATTACATTGATCAATACTTGATTATAAGTATCTTTTTAACCAACTTCAACCACCACACACAAGCTCATAAAGAATAGTAAGACATGAAAGCAAGCAAATAATGAGCTAATCTTACTAAATAACATGAACAAAAATCAATATGATTAATATTCACCTTGAGGAATCATTATCTTGAACTTATTCACATCATCAGTGTATATTCTGAAACCCTCTGGCACAACTAACAAAACCATAAAAGTTTTCCAAATATAAGTTATGGTAAAAAAATAAAGATTTTAAAATTACAAAATCCATTTACCTTCATAAATAAATAATAAATATATTGCCTATTCAGTGAGATCTTACCTTCTTCTGCAAGTGCAAATGGAACCATTGCAGGTACAAACAATGAACCAAATACAGTGTGTAACAACAGATCTCTTCTTTGAACTTTTAGAGATTTATCTTCAACAATTTGGCTGGATTCCAATGACCTAACAGCAGTGTTTGATTAAACACCAAAAAAATGGCTAACTAGTAGGGGTGTAAACGAGTCAAAGCCGCTCATGAGCTACTCAAGATCAGCTCACAAAAAGCTTGAATCGAGCCGAGTTTAAACAAGCTCGAGCCTAAAAATAAAGTTGTTTAATAAACGAGCCCGAACCCGAGCTTCACTTATCGAACTCAAGCTGGCTTACAGCCTAAACTAGCTTATTATTTATAAAAAAATTATCTAATGTATTTGATATATATTTCTATAATAATTTTTATTATATATAAAATTATGATAAAGTTAACTAAATAATATATATTACGTTATATACAAAACTATAATTAAAATATATGTAAAAAATAATTATAAATGTGTACTAATTAATTAATAAGTAATAAACGAGCCCAGGCCGATCTCTTAAAAAACTACTCCCTAGCCGAATTCGAACTTTAGAAACAGAGCTCGAAACAAGCTGAGCCCAAGCCTAGTCGAGCCTAGTCGAGCTCAGGCTCGGCTAATTTACACCCCTAATTAATTTGGCCAAAATTCATTTGGTTTTTGGATTTTTGGGTTGATTGCAACCAAAAAATTGGGATATTTGAATAAAATATTCAAGAAAAAGGATAAAGACAGTGAATTTACCATGAATCTTGATCTTGTTGATGGGTCCTGCAAAAGATAACATTTTGATAGTGGGGTTTCTTGAATCCTGAAGAAATGAAAGGCAAAATTATTGGGAAATTGTGAGAACGTAGAGATGAAAGAGGCGCCATTGCTGATGAGATTGAGCTGAAATTGAATCCACTAAATTCTTTCCTTCTATTGGATATTTTATGTGACACCTGGATTTAGATGTTTTCCAAACGTCATTACAACCTTTTTTTTCTTATTCTTTTATATAAACTAGTTTTTTTTCCCGCATTACGTGGCGGGAGTTTGGTAGTTATCGATTCGGCTCGTCCACGAACGTAGGTGCAACGGTAAAACTAATGTTAATAAAAAAGAAACATAAAACTAAATGATTAAAAAGGAAAAAATAAAATAATTATAAAAATACTGGTTCGAGTCGTCGAAAACCATAAAAGCGAAGACCGATACGGGTTCCGATAATACCAATACCGACAATGATGTTGTTCGCTCATAACAGGTTCGGCTCATCACGGTACGACAACGGTAACGACTCTCGCTATAGGTAACGATAAAAAAACCTTAGATTTTACAGTTTCGTTTAAAAAATATATATTGGAACGTTGACAAAAAAACTAAAAACAGCCGCGCCCTCCGTATTTTGAAAAAAGTTAACGAACGAAAGTTATTAAAGGAAAACGCAATTAATAGAAAATGAAACGGGTTATAAGCGTATATTATATAGTATAAGGGTTGAAAATGAAAATGTTGAAAAAGTAAAAAAAAACTAAAAAAGTTTGATGGCCAAAACGAAAAGAACCAAAAGTTTACTATTCCCGGGGGTTTCCTTTTAATCTATATATATAATTTAAATACGTCGTTGATTATATTTATACATTTTGATATAAATTTTTTTACTGAGTTAATATATCACATTTTAATAAGAGCATGGGGTATACCCGTGTGATTGTGATGTTGTGTGATAATAAAGTGCATGTCACGTGACGCCACGTCACTACCCTCATTATCACACCACCCCATCACTTGACAAGGGGTATACCCGTGTGATTGAGGTGGGGTGATAACTAAATGAGTATGTGAGTGTAGTGTGTGTTTTGTGTGTGAGAGAAAATGTAACAAACCATGGAATGCTAGTTTTTTTCTTCCGTGAAAAAAATCACGCCCCTTGATCAAGCCGTGATATATTTATCATCACGCCGTGATTCCTATGCCACATAGGATCACGCCACAATCACCCTTGGTATACCGGCTGATCTAAGACTGTTGTAATAAATAAAATTTACTTTTATGAGAACTAAAACAATTATTTATATTTCATTTTTTTTCAGGAAATTCTGAATATTCTTATGGGTTGTAAAGTGATTAGAAATTAGGGAGCGAATGTGAAATATGAAATTGTATGGTATTTTGTTAAATTTTGTTAAATGACATCTCAAACATCTCTTGAAACGTAAATGTATTTGTTTTGGATTTTCCTCGGCGAAGTAATCTTTTATTAGAGTCTCTAGAGCTTGTTCACGATCACGTTGCACGTATCTTTTTTTATGTTGTCATGTGCTCTTCTTTGGATTGGGCGACAAAATTCGTAAAAAATTAGAGACCGCTAGAGACGCCCTCGTTTAAGCCGAACTCATCCGATGAATTGGCTGGAAAAAATAATTTACGATACATTGTAGATAGTAAAAATGAGTATGTAATTGATATTTTGTGTGTAAAAAAAATGAATGGAGATGGATTTATTTAAGGTGGTATTGGGTATTTAAAATACTTTTTTTTAATATCTTTAACGGCTATAGAGTCGTTCTCTAACGGCTACGTCACCAAATCCACAATGGTACAATTAACTCGAACGGACTTTTGGTTTATGGGTTTTGCGGGCGAAGGGTGGTTGTTTCCTTGGGTCCATGAGTAAAGTATAAAAATAAAAGTAGGAGAGTATTTGTTTGGTATAAAAATTATGTAATAAAGGTTTGTATTTATAAAGGGGGATTTTTTTTATTTTTTTTTATAAAATATGGATCAAGAACCCATCACACTACTCGTGCAGGTTGCGCCGGTGTTTTCGTGAACCCGCCTTAACACGATGGTCGAACCCGAGACCACCCCTTCCACCTTTAGTAAGTCAAATACATTAAAAAATTTAAGAGTAAATTACAAAGATTGTCCATGTGGTTTTAGTCAAATTTTAGATATAGTTCCTAAATTTAATAATTATAAATATAGTCTCCAACTATCTTGTTTCCTTTCATCCATGGTCCCTAAGGGCTAGGTCATGTCAGATTATATTATTATTATGCCATTTCAAAGATTACATTTTAACTATTTTATTAACCCACTTGTTTATTGTTTTTATTTTCTCTATTACGTTTTTTATTACTTATCTAAAAGTTAGAAACTATTTCTCAAAAAATTTAAAAAAAACCTTTTAAAAAAAGAACTTTTTAAAATAGTTTAAAAAACGTTTTAGAAAAAAATTAAAATATGTTTATATGAAAAACAAAATAAAAACGTTTTTAAAAGGGTTAAAAAAACGGTTAATTTTCTTTTTATGAAAAAAATAAAAAACTATTTTTTAAAAAGTAAAAAAAAACGCATTGGTGGTGGTGGTGTATTTTTTTTAAAACTAAAATAGTAAAACGGTCGAGGTGTAACTTTTAAAAGGTTAAAAAACGGTTAATTTTCTTTTTATAAAAAAAACTAAAAAATTATTTTTTAAAAAGTAAAAAAACGCATTAATAGTAGTAGTGATAATAATAATAATAATAACAATGATAATAATAATAATAATAATGATAATAATAATAATAATAACAATAAACAAAAGGGTTAAATTGTAATTAAAAAAAAGTAAAATAGTAAAATGATCAAAGTGTAACTTTTAAAAGGGTAAAATATATGACCCGTGCATAATGGACGAAATGGATCTAGCTAGTTATGGACTATATTCGTAATTTTCAAATTTTAGGGACTATATGTAAAATTTAGCCCAAACCACATGGACCATCATTGTAGTTTACTCAAAAATTAAATATTGATTCATAACAAAAATTAAGGAAACAAAATAATATAAAACATGGCTTAAAATACATAAATATTAAAATATTTAATTACTTACAAAAGGCAAATCATCAAAACTTAACGTTTAAATTACAACCATTTAATACATAAACTTATTTTGTTTTTTCTTCAAATTTTTTTTCTCCTTCCCAGTAACTCTCTCTCTTTCTCTAATATTTTTCTTTAACTAAAATAGCTAGACATTTTTACTTTTTGCCTTTTTATGTTTTTAAATTTATAACTCTATTAGGTTTTACTTTTTATCTTTATATGTTTTTTAGTTTATAACTTTTAAAATATTATATTTTATAAAATTCTAAATATACCGTTGACAAATTGTGTAACCACTTATGTACGTTTCAATATAAGTTTCGTTCAAAATAAAATTGCGTGTGATAGTGTACAAATTGTCTAACCACTTATTTGCGTTATTAATTTTTTAAAACTCTTTACTTTCTTAGACGGTTTTGCTTTTGTTCTATAAATTTTTTACGGTTAATGTCACGCCCCCAAATTTATTTACTTAATAAATAAATACAGGTTGCAACGATTGGTTCATTACACAATAGCGGAAGCTGTAATAGTGATTTCTAAGACTTGATTACATTTACATTTACTAAGTCTAAATAAATACAATAATCTAAGTTCCTCTAGATCAAAGGTCGACTTGAGACTTGATAATCTATGCTCGTCCGGCTACTAGGAATTGTTCCAACATAGCTAGTTTATTCCAACTGCGCCATTGCTATGGGTTACCTGAGAAACATACTTGAAAGTGTCAACACAAAGGTTGGGGTGTTCACATAGTTTGTTATCTTAGTGCAGTTAGTTTTTCCCAAAAACATATACATAACTTAACCGTCATAAAAATAAGCAGTTTTTCCCGAAAACGTATACATGACTTTACTGTCATAAAATAGGTAGTTTTCCCACGAAAACATGTACATGACATCACCTTCGTAAAATAAGTAGTTTTCACCGAAAACATATACATGACTTACCCGTCATAAAAATAAGTAGTTTTCCCCGAAAACATATACATGACTTAACCGTCATAAAAATAAGTAGTTTTCCCCCAAAACATGTACATGACATTACCGTCATAAAATAAGTAGGTTTCACTGAAAACATATACATGACTAACCTTCATAAATTAGGTAGTTCTACCCGAAAACATGGCCATGACTTTACCGTCATAAAATAAGTACAAATAGTTTGAAACCCATATGATAAACAAGCAAGTGTTATTGTTCCATTCGTAAGCTAGCTAGTCTTACAAATACCTATGTTCATACATGAGACCGTAACCAAACCTAACTGGTGAATGCCCCTCCCTCGCTTTACCACGAGAACGAAACAGGACAATATGCGGCCATTTGACCCTTCATGTCCCGGTTAGCGCGACTAACCATGATCGGGGGCGTCACCCCCAATAGTACTATTTATAAAATCCTAGGCTAAGTCCATAGCTAATGGTTACAAATGTTAATGATGTTCAGGGGACTTTAAGAGCTCTCCTCATATACAACATAATGTTAGTATCTTGTTTTCTTGTTATCATAAAAAAATGTTTGCAATATTTTCTCAAGTGTATGAAACCACAATGTTTCCAAATGTGTTAAACAATAACGTAAAACATGATATGTAAGTATGTTTCTCCCCCGCAGTTTACAAAACATTAAAAAGCGAAAAGGGGGCCTTGAACTCACCTTGTGTCCGCAGTTTACAACCCACGTTACTACGTCCACATGCAAATACTTATATTCCAAACAATATTTATTACTTAGTTACGTCCATCATGCATACATTTTTATTTATTTTTATGTATCTCTACATCTCTACACTTGTTCACATACGTTTCACAATGTCGTGTGATTATTTATTTTTAACCGAATATGTTCATATGTTTCATGCACATATACTTTCACACGGTTATATCTTCACACATGTACTTGTCATGATTATACATGTTCATGGATCAAGAAATACATATACTTTATGTATATACACACACTTATTATTAGGGTTTTCCTAACTTGTATATATATATTTCACCATTTTTATGTCAATTAGTCATAAACTCGTTTATGAAGCTACATCTTTATCATGCATATATCATAATTTTTTTATCACAAGTACATACATCCAATATTCATGTTTGATACTAACTTTTATTTCTTAACACATTCCCATGAATATTAACCTTAACTATACACATATAGGTGCATTACGTTTCTCATATATACATATATACACTTAACAATTTGTCCATGTTAACAAAGCATACTTACACTCGTACATATATATATATATATATATCATGATTTTCACATATATATTGACAATTTCATGTTAACAACTACAACTATCTATATCTATATATATATATATATATATATATATATATATATATATATATATATATATATATATATCTCGATTTTTATCCATATACATATGTATATTTACTACTCTTTCCAAGTTGACAACAATAATGATATATATATATATATATAGGGTGAAGTTTATAAGAAAACTAACATTTACGGATACAACTAGATAACTCCTCTTTAAAGGTAAAAAAATAATAAAAAAATCATAACTCAAAATATAAATCAAAAACTAAAAAAATGGTTCGGAGACCTTGTTTCCCACGTCGTCATCGTTCAAAATTTTTTTTTTTAAAAATAGTCGGTTTAGCTTTAGGGTTTAGTTTTTGGGTTTAGCTTAGCTTTTAGGTTAGGGTTTTGGATGAGGGGTGGGTGGGTTTAAGTTTTTTTTGGGTGGGTGGGGGGTTTAGGTTTTTGGGGGTGGGTGGGGTGGGGTTAGGTTTTTGGGTAGGGGTAGGGTGAGGGGTTTAGGTTTTTAGGGATGGGTTAGGTTTTTGGGGTGGTACTACACATATGCAGTATTACATTTAGGGTTAGGTTTTTTGTAAGGCCCCAAACCCAGGAGGCCCCACTTGTTGGATTTACTCATTCACAAACAGTTCTTAAACATGAATATCAAATAACGCAGCGGAAAATTTCATTTAAACATAACGTCATCATTGTTCATACATGCGGAAGCGTAAACATTGTTTAAAACATAAATACATCATAACTAAAACATAACGGGATGCCAGTCTTCATAGTCAGCCGGGTAACTCCTCTCGCTAGCCAAGCATCACCGTCCATCCTCATAACCTGCCTTAACCTGAATGTGCACACTAAAAAGTCAGCTACGCTGATGAGTTCTAGCATTTCATAAAAACTTTAACATCAACATTTGTCAAAAACATATCATTCATTCATTTAGTAAAACCTTTCACAAAAGCATGTAATATTCTAACATCTTTAAAAAAGGTTTCTACCACAAGGCTGGGAATCACATTCCTAGTCTTCATTCGTCAATTCCATTCATTCGACAGATTAGATTTGTAATGACTTCTTTAAACCTTTACCTCTTTCCCTTTTCATTAAACATTTCCTCATTTAGACCGTTCATAAACATTCGTAAACCTTTTTGGCAAAAACACTTCATAACCTTTCCTTTCGTAAACATCGTTTCGTTAAAACATCATTTCGTAAGTATGCACACCAGCCCAAAACATTTAACAAAACATTTAAAAGAGGGCTCTAGAACTCACCTGATACGCTAATATGGGTTGTCCTAAACGAAGGTCCAACAGCGTCACTTCCGATATGAATTGATTAGTTAAATACACATCAGACCAATCCCGACTCTAACGGTTTAACCATTCTAACATATTGACTTCACTTAACCAGTTCTGATGTCTGCGCAGACCCTGCTGCCTGCGCACTTAGCAAGTGCGCAGACCCTGCTGCCTGCGCACTTAGCAAGTGCGCAGACCCTGCTGCCTGCGCACTTATCAAGTGCGCAGGTCCCTCCTCCTGCGCACTTAGCAAGTGCGCAGGTCCCTCCTCCTGCGCACTTAGCAAGTGCGCAGGTCCCTCCTCCTGCGCACTTAGCAAGTGCGCAGGACCTGCTCCGTGCGCACTTAGCAAGTGCGCACGACCTGTTCTTCACGAAAAACCCTAACTCTCGCATTCGGGTCTGATCATGTCAAGATCCCGAACCTGTTTGCATTCAAAACGTTCGTTTTCCATTAAGGAACTCAAATCCATGATTATCTTTCAGTTTCATCCGTTCAAACCTTACCTTTTCACCCAAAACCCGAAAAACCCAAAAACGAACTAAAACTCAGATTTAGGTCGGATTGTTACCTGAATCGAGTTTCTGATCCGGAGGTTCTTCTCATGAGTTATGGAGTAACACTTTGCTGAAGTCTCGAGTCGATCAGCAAACTTTCTCTCTCTAAAAGTTGCAAATGAGAGAAAAGGGGTGGCATAGGCTATTTATAGCCCGCTGACCCATCCGACCCGACCCGTCCCGTCCCGTCATGCCTCGTTCGTTTATTCCATTATTATAACTGTCGTTTTATTTTTGGGATGTTACAAGTCTATCCCCCTTACAATAGGTTTCGTCCCCGAAACCTTATCATAAGTCAAATAGATGAGGGTACGACTCCCTCATTTCCTTCTCCGTTTCCCGAGTGGCTTCCGATCCCTTTCGATGCTTCCATTGGACTTTAACCAATTGGATAACTTTATTACGTAAACGTTTCTCCTTCCGATCAAGGATGGCCACGGGTTGTTCGATGTAATTAAGGCTGTTGTCGACCTCGATGTCAGTAAGTGGTACGTGAGCCGATTCATCCGCCAAACACTTTCGCAAGTGTGATACATGGAAGGTAGGATGAATCCCACTTAACTCATCAGGCAACTCTAACCGATAAGCGACTTCACCAACCCGTGCCATTATCCTGAACGGTTCGACAAACCTCGGACTTAACTTTCCTCTCTTTCTGAATCGTATGATTCCCTTCCATGGTGACACTTTCAGCATTACTCTATCACCAATATCAAACTCAATAGGCCTTCGTCGTTTATCCGCATAGGATTTCTGACGATCTTGTGCGGCTTTCATTCGTGCCTTGATTTGATCAAACCTTTCCGACGTTTCTCTTACGACTTCCAGACTTCCTAACTCCTTCTGCCCAATCTCACCCCAACAAACTGGGGTCCTACATCTTCTCCCATACAACATTTCGTAAGGCGGCATGCCTATCGTCGTGTGATGACTATTGTTGTAGGAGAATTCGGCTAACGGCAGATGGCTGTCCCAACTGCCACCGAAGTCGATAATACAAGCACGGAGCATATCTTCCAATGTCTGAATGGTCCTTTCGGACTGACCATCCGTTTGTGGGTGGTATGCCGTGCTGATATTAAGCCTCGTACCCATCGCCTCATGAAATCTTTTCCAGAACCTCGATGTGAATCGTGTGTCCCGGTCAGATACAATCGTCAAAGGCATCCCATGCCGTGCTACTACTTCGTTAATAAATACTTCCGCTAACCTTTCCGACGAGAACGTCTCGCGAATAGGTAGGAAATGAGCACTCTTCGTTAAACGGTCCACAATTACCCAAATGGTGTCATGACCTTTAGCTGTGCGAGGTAGCTTAGTTATGAAGTCCATGGTAATGTGTTCCCACTTCCATTCCGGTATATCAAGTGGTTGAATCTTTCCATACGGTTTCTGGTGCTCGGCCTTTACTTGCGAGCAAGTCAAGCACTTGCTTACATACTTCGTCACATCACGTTTCATTCCAGGCCACCAGTATTCCTTTCTCACATCTTGGTACATTTTATTGGTACCGGGATGGATAGAGTAACGAGACTTATGAGCCTCATCCAATATTTTGGTCCTAAGTTCGCCACCCATAGGTATCCATATCCGTCCAAAACGTGTCCTAACACCAAGGGTGTTATATTCCAACTTGTCCTGTTGGCCAACCATCCTTTCCTTCTTCATTTTTTCCTCCTTAAGCGCCTCATCTTGAGCCTTTTCAATTTCTCTCATCACATCCGATGTTACAACCAACTGGCAAGCTTTCACTCTAATAGGAGTAGGCACATCCTTTCGGCTTAGAGCGTCAGCCACCACGTTTGCCTTTCCAGGATGGTACATGATCTCACAGTCATAATCCTTCAGGAGTTCCAACCATCGTCTCTGCCTCATATTAAGTTCCTTCTATTCGAAGAAGTATTTCAAACTTTTGTGGTCAGATTAAATAGTAAACTTCACCCCGTAAAGGTAGTGCCTCCAGATTTTCAATGCAAATACGACAGCAGCAAGTTCCAAATCATGAGTCGGATAATTAGCTTCATGAACCTTCAACTGCCGTGACGCGTACGCGATCACTCTCCCGCGTTGCATCAATACGCATCCTAATCCCTGACCCGAAGCGTCAGAGTATACCACTAAGTCTTCATTTCCCTCAGGAAGGGCCAAGACTGGAGCTTGAGTTAGCTTTTCTTTCAATTTCTTAAACGCCTCATCCTAGGTCGAACCCCATTCGTACTTTACCTCCTTCTGAGTCAACTTCGTCAACGGCGAAACTATTTTTGAGAAATCCTGGATGAATCTCCGATAGTAGCCTGTCAATCCCAAGAAACTGCGGATTTCAGTTGGCGTCTTAGGAATATTCCATTCCTTTACCATCACTATCTTTCCTGGGTCAACCATAATGCCGTTCGGGTTAATGACGTGACCTAGGAATTGGACTTCCCTAAGCCAGAACGCGCATTTGGAGAACTTAGCATACAACTTTTCCTTCTTCAGAGCTTCCAATACTTCCTTCAAGTGACACGCGTGATCACCCTCATTCTTGGAGTAGATGAGGATATCATCGATGAACACGATCACCGATCGATCCAGCATTGGTCGACAAACTCTATTCATCAAATCCATGAACGCTGCAGGGGCGTTCGTCAATCCAAAAGACATTACGCGAAACTCAAAATGTCCATAACGTGTGTGAAATGCCGTTTTCGGTATGTCTTCTTCCCTCACCTTCAACTGATGGTACCCGGATCGAAGGTCGATCTTTGAAAACCAACTTGCGCCTTGCAATTGATCGAACAGGTCGTCGATCCTTGGTAACGGGTACTTGTTCTTCACGGTACGTTTGTTCAACTCGCGATAATCAATACACATTCTCATCGAACCGTCTTTCTTCTTTACGAACAACACCAGAGCACCCCAAGGCGAGATGCTCGGTTGGATAAATCCCTTCTCAAGTAGTTCGTCTAATTGGGTCATTAGTTCCTTCATTTCCACTGGTGCCAGTTGATATGGAGCCTTAGCCACGGGCTGGGCATCTAGTACTAAGTCAATTCGGAATTCAATCTCTCTGTCGGGTGGTATTCCAGGAAAATCCTCCGGAAACACCTCCGGGTACTCGCGTACCACTGGTACATCGTCCAGTTCCTTAACTTCCTTACACTTGTCAATCACGTACACCAGATAAGCCTCGCATCCGCGCCTCAAGTAATCTGTTGCCTTAATCATCGAGATGACGTTTGGCATCGCTACGTCACGATCTCCAAAAACCTCGACTTTGCTACCATCCGGAGCCTTGAGTCGGATTATCTTTCGTTTGCATATAATTTGCGCTTCATTGGCAGTTAGCCAATCCATACCTAACACGACATCGAACCCTCCCAAAACCATAACAAACAATCTGACAGGGAACCTATGACCCTCTATCTTTATCGTGGAGTTGTCAACTACCTCGGTCACTCTCGCAGTTATACCCTGAGCGGTTTCTACGCTAAAGGCCCTTTCTAGTTACTGACAGTGTACTTCACCCTCTTACAAAAAGTCACAGATATAAAACTCTTACTGGCACCCGAATCAAATAACACAGAAACAAGAGTGTTGTCAAGGACGAACGTACCTGACGCCACGTCGGGGTCCATTCTGGCATGGTCTTGCGTCAGCGCGTACGCACTAGTCTTCGATCGGGGCCTCTCTTCTCTTTTCTCTGCACTCTTCCCTTTCCCAGATTCACCCATTTTCGGTTTCGGGCATTCCCTACTCAGATGGCTGGCATCCCCACAGTTATAGCACTTGTAGTGTTGTGTGCACTCACGGTAGTAGTGCCCGGTCTTGCCACACTTAAACCACAAGTTAGATACCAGTCTACATTCACCCGTATGCTCCCTTCCACACTTCTTACAAACGGTCGGCTCATCCACCCGAGCCCTTTTATCGCGAGCCCCAAACATCTTTCCACCAGTTCGCTTGTTTGATAAGCTCGGTCTCTTCTTTGGTTCCTCGATGGCGGCGACATTCAGTGCCAGATCATCAAATACTACGCCGCTCAGTTCTACTACCAAATCATAGGTAGTAGGGGCGTTTGCCTTGACATAGGTGCGGACCTGGTCCGGCAACCCTTGAATGTAGCAGGAAATTTTTCTTTCCTCCGTCGTAACAAGATGTGGCACCAGACGTGCCAGTTCATTGAATCGGGTTGTGTACTGCCGGTGCGTCATGCTCCTGGCCTTCAAACCCAGAAATTCCCTCTCTACCTTCTCAATCTCGTTCCTTGGACAGAAGTTCTTGATTACCAGAGTTTTCAAGTCATTCCACATCATCGAGTCAACAACCTCATCCCCCTTAGCCTGACGTACACCTTCCCACCAGTGGGATGCTTCCTCCCTCAAGGAGTTAGAAGCAAACTTCACTACTTGATTTGCTCGACACTCGCTCAGACGGATGGCGGCTTCCATACGTATCACCCAATCAAAAGTAGCCACCGCGTCCTTCTTCCCAGTCAGGACCGGCGGGTCACATGCCTTAAATGACTTATAGTCGCACCCGCGAGCAGGCGGTGCGTTGTCGGTCTCGTTGTTCTGGGCACCAGTTGCCGCACTAGATCCGCCTTCCCCATTAAATTTCTTTAATGCTTCAGCCAATAGACTTGGCAGAGAATTCTTCATCAACTCGGAGAACTCTCGAGCTATGGCTGCTCTCACTTCTGGTTCAAAAGTGAAAGGTTGTTCTGCAACTTGTGTCTGCTCAGTTCCATGCACACTAACCTACGGTTCAGTGTGAACACTTCCTTCTTCACTGTGCTCTTGGCGCGCAGGAATCCTACCACGCCCACCATTTCGACCGCCGATACGACCACCGGTACGGCCACCACGCCTTCCGTTCCCTCTCCTCGCCATTTCGTTCTATAAGACAAGAAATCCAATGTTATCACGCTAGTTAACAAATAGAATTCAATAAACACTGTAAGATGTTAATATACACTGGCCATCTGCAATTAACCATTACACTACCTTTCGATTTCTATTTGACCACCTTTGTGATTCCATCAGAACACAAGTCCTTACCTACCCCTTTCTAAAGCATACTACATACACATACTCTACTTTTCATACCTGATGCTTTGGCTCAAGTTACCCGTACTGGCATCCGCTTTCGGTCCCATTCAAAGTTTAAGTTCAGACACTGGGAGTGTCCGAATCTCTCAAACTATTGCTCTGATACCAACTTGTAAGGCCCCAAACCCAGGAGGCCCCACTTGTTGGATTTACTCATTCACAAACGGTTCTTAAACATGAATATAAAATAACGCAACGGAAAAGTTCATTTAAACATAACGTCATCATTGTTCATACATGCGGAAGCGTAAACATTGTTTAAAACATAAATACATCATAACTAAAACATAACGGGATGCCAGTCTTCATAGTCAGCCGGGTAACTCCTCTCGCTAGCCAAGCATCACCGTCCATCCTCATAACCTGCCTTAACCTGAATGTGCACACTAAAAAGTCAGCTACGCTGATGAGTTCTAGCATTTCATAAAAACTTTAACATCAACATTTTCCAAAAAATATCATTCATTCATTTAGTAAAACCTTTCACAAAAGCATGTAATAATCTAACATCTTTAAAAAAGGTTTCGTACCCATATCATCATCAACATCATTATCATAAACACCGTTGAACGGATCGTTCGTTAAAACTTTTAACATTCATTTAAGTCATACATTATCGTTATCTAATTCTGTATCTTACTTTACGTGTCACAATGTCCCCGAAGGAACCTTTGGTGTTGTGGGCAACCGCTACGTATCGCCGTCATTGCCACAACCTTACACTACGTGGGGTCAACCGTTACGTATCGCCGTCATTGCCCAACCATTCACTACGTGGGGTCAACCGTTACGTATCGCCGTCATTGCCCAACCATTCACTACGTGGGGTCAACCGTTACGTATCGCCGTCATTGCCCAACACGCATCTTTCCTTTGGGAATCAACCGTTACGTATCGCCGTCATTGATTTCCCTTACCTTATTCACTTAGGATGATCGTCATCACCCGAGTAACCGTCGTAACTCCCTTACCAGTTGTACAACATCAAAACCATCGACAGGCCACCAAGACACTGCCCTGTTGTTCTTATGGTAACTATGGCTCGCTGTCCATAATCTACCACAAGGCTGGGAATCACATTCCCAGTCTTCATTCGACAGATTAGATTTGTAATGACTTCTTTAAACCTTTACCTCTTTCCCTTTTCATTAAACATTTCCTCATTTAGACCGTTCATAAACATTCGTAAACCTTTTTGGCAAAAACACTTCATAACCTTTCCTTTCGTAAACATCGTTTCGTTAAAACATCATTTCGTTAAAACATCATTTCGTTAAAACATCATTTCGTAAGTATGCACACCAGCCCAAAACATTTAACAAAACATTTAAAAGAAGGCTCTAGAACTCACCTGATACGCTAATATGGGTTGTCCTAGACGAAGGTCCAACAACGTCACTTCCGATCTGAATTGATTAGTTAAATACACATCAGACCAATCCCGACTCTAACGGTTTAACCATTCTAACATACTGACTTCACTTAACCAGTTCTGATGTCTGCGCACTTGGCAAGTGCGCAGACCCTGCTGCCTGCGCACTTATCAAGTGCGCAGACCCTGCTGCCTGCGCACTTATCAAGTGCGCAGGTCCCTCCTCCTGCGCACTTATCAAGTGCGCAGGTCCCTCATCCTGCGCACTTAGCAAGTACGCAGGTCCCTCCTCCTGCGCACTTAGCAAGTGCGCAGGACCTGCTCCGTGCGCACTTAGCAAGTGCGCACGACCTGTTCTTCGTGAAAAACCCTAACTTTCGCATTCGGGTCTGATCATGTCAAGATCCCGAACCTGTTTGCATTCAAAATGTTCGTTTTCCATTAAGGAACTCAAATCCATGATTATCTTTCAGTTTCATCCGTTCAAACCTTACCTTTTCACCCAAAACTCGAAAAACCCAAAAACGAACTAAAACTCAGATTTAGGTCGGATTGTTACCTGAATCGAGTTTCTGATCCGGAGGTTCTTCTCACGAGTTATGGAGTAACACTTTGCTAAAGTCTCGGGTCGATCCGCCAACTTTCTCTCTCTACGGTTTCTCTCTCTAAAAGTTGCAAATGAGAGAAAAGGGGTGGCATAGGCTATTTATAACCCGCTGACCCATCCGACCCGACCCGTCATGTCTCGTTCGTTTATTCCGTTATTATAACTGTCGTTTTATTTTTGGGATGTTACATTTTTTAGGGTAGGGGATATGTGCGGTGGGTTTAGGTTTTTGGGTGAGGGTGGGTCTGGTGGATGGGTTTAGGTTTTAGGGTGGGGGTGGGTGGGGGGTTTAGGTTTTTGGGTGGGGGTGGGTGTGGGGGGTTTCGGTTTTTGGGTGGGGGTGGGTGTGGGGGGTTTAGGTTTTTGGGTGGGGGTGGGTGTGGTGGGTTTAGGTTTTTGGATGGGGGTGAGTGTGTGGGTTTAGGTTTTTGGGTGGGGGTGGGGTGGGGGTTTAGGTTTTTGGGTGGGGGTGGGATTTTTGGGGTGATACTACACATATGCAATATTGAAAATAATAAGAAAAAAACGACGAGTTAATTCTTATTTTTATAACATTATTTATTCTCAAACGAAAGATAAAGAAATTCTTGATTTAATGGTGTAATTTTTTTAAAAAAATAATAATGTATGCAAAAAATAGAAATGTTTAAAGATTTATATATTGTAAGTTCCAATTTTACCCCTTCTCTTTAAAATTCCACTCATTCTTTTCTTAGTGGTTCTCTAGTTCTCTTATTAAAGTGAGTTCTCTAATAAACTCAACCCTATATATATATATATATATATATATATATATAATATATACCTTGATTCTTGTTCATGTAAATGTACACTTTATCATCTCCAAATAAACTTTAAACTTACTTACATATACACATATGGTCCACGATTATATATATATATATATATATATATATATATATGTATAGGGGAGGTTTCTAGAGAAAATCACATAGTTAGGCGAAAACCGAGAAAACCACTAAAAAACCAATTTTAACCAATAATACAATAATATTTATTTTTTATTTATTTTTATTTTTTTATAAAAGTATCAATATAATATTACACATTTTTACCAAAAAATCATTTAAATATTGGCTTACGTATACGTAACCCATAGTGTTACGTATACGTAAACAAAAAACAAAAAAATTGCGGTTACGTATACGTAACACATAGTATTAAACATTGTTTTAGTGGTTTTCTCGGTTTTCGCCTAACTTTGTGGTTTTCTCTTGATCCTTCCCCTATATGTATATATGTATATATTTCACTTTTCAACAAGTATTAATCACCTCTTTAGTTTATTAACCATGCTTTTAACTCAATACTTACATTTTATCCTTATATGATTAAACAATCAACATATACACACATGTATGCTACATTTTTGGCCCTTTATTCATACAAAACAATAGCTTTTACTTAATAATGTTAACCTCTCTAAAAACTCATCAACTCTTTAAATCCTTTTATTTTTGTTATGGTGAACAACAAGCTTAAACAAGAAAAATAAATGAAACTAAAGACTTGGGGTCGGTTTTTCATACCGCTAGTCTAGCTAGGGAAGAATCACATGTAGAAGGTGTTGGTGACTTGATTCTTCTAGTGAAAGTTCTCCTAACTCTCCAAGAAATCTTACAATCTCCAAATCTCTAGCTAATCATCTCAAAGGACTTGTTCTTGATCTCTTTTTTTTAAAAAGTAAAGTGCAAGTGTGTGTGTGTCGTATATATGGAGAAAGAGAGATGGAGTTTGAGTGTTGCACTCAACAAAAATAATTGCAAGGGATTGTTAAGTTGATAGACATTGACCCTTGTTTGCACTTCTAGTTGATGGAGTATGGTCTTATGACAACAATGATGGAGACGAGTTGGTGAAGCAAGATAAGTGGGTGGCCCCACTTGTGATTGGCCGAAATGGGTTAAGGGGTGGGGGTTGGGTCTTGTTCCAACTTCTAGTCCCAATCTAACTATTAGTTGTGTTGTTTTTTAGTTGGTGCAAACCCGGTAGGTGATCTCGTGATATAAAACCTGGTGTAGAACTTTTATGATTAAAAATCATATATATATATATTGTGTATATTTACTAGTTTTTATAGTTTACTAGTTAAACCTGACATAGTTATTATTTTAACTATAACATATATGTATACACATAATAATAACTTAAGACCATGTAATACACATTTTATATCCCTCTTAAAAGTTTTAGTCACTAATTTTTATGTTTTTACATTAAAGCGTGTCTCTAGACTTTCCTGGAAAAAAATTCTTGTTAATCACCAACGAGCGTACCTTGCGGGTTATAATTTTTTATTTATTAGTAATTCTAAAATTTAATAAAATATAGTGTGTGTTCCTTTGCTAAACCCTTTGACAATACTTTGTCAAACAATAAGCCGAGAAATATAAAATATGAACGTGAAATCATGACCATGGGTATTGACCTGAAATACAGGGTGTTACATTCTCCCTATGTTAAAGAGAATTTCGTCCTGAAATTCAGTTGATGCTATCTTGAATTGGTGCATTCGTGAACAAGGTCTCGTATTTGATTTTCATTTGATCTTCGTGTTCCCATGTATACCCCGGGGTCACGCCTTGATATTTGACACATGAAAAATATCATGTACATTGCTTAGTTCCCGTGATAACTTAATCATATAGTCTGCAAGACCACTCTAGCCCGTACTTCAAACGATCTCCATTATCTATGGTTATGTTTGCTACGATTGCCAAACCTGGCAACTCCTTTCCACGACGATACTTTTAACAAAACTTGGTCTCCAATTTGGAATTCTAACGACTTTCGTCTGTTGTCGGCACAACTCTTTTGTTTGTCTTGAGTGGCTCTCAGACGATCCTTCGTTTTGACGATCTTGTCGGTGGTTTCCTGGCCAATCTCAAGGCGAGTAAAATGTTTGTCGCCAACCTCCGCTCAACATATCGGTGAGCGACATTTACAACCATACAAAGCCTCAACAGAGCGGCTTTATGTCACACCCCAAATTTATTTACTTAATAAATAAATAAAGGTTGCAACGATTGGTTCATTACACGATAGCGGAAGCTGTAATAGTGATTTCTTAGACTTGATTACATACACAATTACTAAACTAAGTAATACAATGATCTAAGTTCTTCTAGGGAAACGATAGACTTGAGATTTGATATTCTATGTCCTTCCAGCTACTAGGAGTTGTTCCAACATAGCTAGCCTATTCCAACCGCGCCATTGCTAAGGGTTACCTGAGAAACATACTTGAAAGTGTCAACACAAAGGTTGGTGAGTTCACATAGTTAGTTATTTTAGTTTTCACCAAAAGTTTACCGTCATAAGATAAGTGTCAACACAAAGGTTACCGTCATAAGGTTCCTGGCCAAAAACATAGTTAGTTTTCACATAGTTAGTTATTTTAGTTTTCACCAAAAGGTTCCTGGCCAAAAACATACTTGAAAGAAACATACTTGAAAGTGTCAACACAAAGGTTACCGTCATAAGATAAGTAGTTTTCACCGAAAACATATACATGACTTAACCGTCATAAAATAAGTAGTTTTCCCAGAAAACATGAACATGACCTTACCGTCATAAAATAAGTAGTTTTCACCAAAAACATATACATGACTTAAACGTCATAAAAATAAGTAGTTTTCACCGAAAACATATACATGACTTAACCGTCATTAAATAAGTAGTTATTACCGAAAACATGCACATGACATTACCGTCATTAAATAAGTAGTTTTCCCCGAAAACATGATCATGAATTCCTTGTAAACAAATAGTTTCAATTGCATATGATAAAAAAAACCAGTGTTATTGATCCATTCGTAAGCTAGCTAGTCTTACAAATACTATGTTCATACATGAGACCGTGACCAAACCTAACTGATGAATGCCCCTTCCTCGCTTTACCACGAGAACGAGAACAATATGCGGCCATTTGACCCTTCAGGTCCCGGTTAGCGCGACTAACCATGACCGGGGGCGTCACCCCCAATAGTACTATTTATAAAATCCTAGGCTAAGTCCATAGCTAATGGTTACAAATGTTAATGATGTTCAGGGGACTTTAAGAGCTCTCCTCATGTACAACATAATGTTAGTGTCTTGTTTTCTTGTTATCATATAAAAATGTTTGCAATGTTTTCTCAAGTGTATGAAACAACAATGTTTCCAAATGTGTTAAACAATAACGTAAAAGATGATATGGAAGTATGTTTATCTCCCGCATTTTACAAAACATTAAAAAAGCGAAAAGGGGGCCGTGAACTCACCTCACGTCCTCGTATGCTAGCAAATAACAATTTGTTCAAGAAATACTTGACTATACGTCTCCTAAATACAAAAGGGTATATAAGTGTTAAGACCAAATGTCCTAAGTGCTAATTGTTCACCCGTCTTAGTAAGTCCGGTAAAGGACGTGTTTGTTTTGGAAAAGATGACTTGTTGGCGATTAATATCTATTTGTCCGCTTAACTATTTACACATGTAATATACTCACAAGATCGAGTACAATGTAATTTGTTATGATCAAGTAGTTATATCCTTTCAAAATATATATGTAACTTATTTTTAGGAAAATACTCTACTGTCGTCGTACGAGTATAAATAATACAATTTATATTATTTATATTTCTCCACATTCGTTTTTATCTCAGTTTCGACTTTATCACGACTATAATCATATATAAATACTCATTTTGACAAAAGACACGAATCATTTGTTAAGGTTTTGACGTAAATAAGTTTCTAGCAAAACGTATGTTTACGAGCACTTTGATATATTTATACATATCGTGTTTTCAAAATTCGTAGTTTATCATACGCCAAGTAATTATTTAAAATACCTACTCCGATCCGTTTAACGATTATATTTATCAAAAATACATATGTGAGCTTTTAATGTTTAAAGTATCATTTTCTAAGAACATATCCCTACATATATGTTACAAACTTTACATCAAAATGCCTTTATCGTCTTGGTGTCTTATACTTTGTAAAACTCATGTTTATTCGAAACGACCAAAAATATATGTTATCAAAATCATCACGTATCTTTTAGAACGACATTTAGTAGTCTAAGTTTTATATAAATGTACACTTTCAAATATCTAAACGTATAGATCCAAACATATGTACATATAAATATTTAATCATTTGTGGTCATAAAAATATTATGTACACATATACATACATATTTACATGTTTTAATACCGCCTATTTTTGTAGATCTACGTATATTAACACGTCTTGTTGACCAAAGTCCATAATCTTTCAAGATTTAAACATTAACCTACACATGCTTAAACTCTCTTATACTTTAGTGAACTTTAATGAATCAAAAGTGTACATATACACACATACATGCATACGCCATACAAACACACACATATATTACATATATTTAACTTAGCAAGCCCATGTTTTATGCTATATTATTTAGTTTAGAGGTTTTTATGAAAACTCATCACTTTTAGGTGAACAAATGCACATCAAAGTAGGATCTAGATAAAAAGGAGAGTTTGTAGGAGATTATACCCCAAAGAAGTGAAAGGTGGCGGTTTTAGAAAGTGGAAGACGTGTGATCTTTGGTTTCTAGCTCGATTTCCTCAAGAATAACTCTTGTATACTTCTTTAAACATCAAATGAGATAGATTCTTCTTGATTCTTTGTGTCAAAAGTCAAGCAAAAAGTGTGTTTGTATGTGTGGTGCAAGTGAGCCGAGAGAGAGATGAGTGATATAGAGATTGTGAAATTTGAATTTTGTAGGCTACACTCACATATATATATATATATATGTGTGTGTGTGTGTGTGTGTGTGTGTGTGTGGAGTTGGAGTGCACACATGAACAAGCTCTTTAATTATGAAGATTAGACTCCTTGAGTGGAGTGTTGTATAAACAAAAATGATGGTGTAGTAGGTGGTGGTGTGTGGTTCAATACGGTACACTACCCACAATTTATACCCGCTAAATACTTGTCTCAATAAATAAATTTCGAGGCCGTCATAATATAAATTAAAATGTGTCGTGTATAATATATATATATATATACACGTTCAAAGTTTAGACGCGTTAAATGTGTTATGTACTTATTAAAAATTAAAATATACGTTAACGAACCCAATTAATAACCGAATATATATTTACCTGTATATTTATATTATTACACATATAATCACATAAAATAAAGAGATAGAATGTTTTCCTTAATATTTGATATTTGTCACCAATGTACGTGTGTGTCGGGTTAACCGGTGTATGACCCGATAATTCCTAAAATTACCAAATGCAAGATGTGATATGAGTAGACTTTTTTTTATTCACATAACGACCTAAATTATAGAAATTTAGGCTAGTGCACATGATTTCATTGAGTTCAGATTACTGCGTTTGTATGGATATTAAGCTGAATATGTCGGTTGTCACACTATAATACTGGTATGGTAATTGTTATTATATGAAAACTCAACCAACGGCGATAAGAATCCTAATTTCCTCGGAAACCAATTACACTCTCACGGAGTACGTCTTTTAAGGTTTGGATGGTCCTTTTACCTTGATCGTTTGTTTGGGGATGATAAGAAGTGCTCATGGCAAGGCGTGTGCCCAAAGCTTCTTGCACTGACTGCCAGATTCTTGACACGAATCGACTGTCCCTATTGGAGATAATGGAAACTAGCATACCATGCCTAGCCTCAACTTCCTTAATATTTATCCTTGCACGCTTCTTAGTTTTATCTGTCTCCTTGATTGGCAGGGACTGAGAGGATTTTGTCAAACGATTGACGATTACCCCTATATTATCATAGCCGCTAGACGTTCTGGGTGGTTTCGTACCGAAATTTATGGAATTCTGCTCCCATTTCCTTTGAGGAATCTGATGTTGTTGTGATCACTCAGGTGTTTCTAACATCCTTCTTTTACTGCCGGGTATCTGCCAAAATAGATAGCAATTTCTCTTCTCATGTTTGGCCACACAATAGGGTTCCTCAAGATCCTTATACATTTTATTCGATTCTGGATGAACGAAGTACTTGGGCTTATGGACTTCATCCATAACCACCCATATAGGTTACCGGTACTTGGTACCTAAAATATGTCTGTATTATCCAATTTAGGCTTCAATTGTTTGATCTCCATTTATCCAATTTAGGCTTCAATTGTTTGATCTCCATTTACTTGGTAGTCGGTATTTAAAACCAAGTCGAATACTTCTCCGACTATTGATATTAGCTGTACAAGAACCCCTTATTTGATTACCCTCAATATGGTGGAGTTATGTGATACTCATTCCTGATAATGAAGGAAATGGTGCTTGAGAATCTTGAGTGTATATTGACACACACCCTCTATTCTTCTACGCATTATAATGCACAATAGCCAGATCTCTATAGATCTTAGAAAAGATTTACTCGACGAGGTGTTCGGGCTTTAGCTGAAGATTGGGTAGCAATGACACAATATGAAAATGATTCGTTATGTTTGTCCCTACTATGCTTCTCGAAAGCATTTTCTAGGACTAAGACTTTATTTTTATCTCAGGTTTCGCGCTTTCTAGAATCTTCCTTTCCATGTGTCTTAATGGATCTAAGATTTTGAGGTTCCTTGTGAGCTCTTACTTGCGAAGGTCGAGTCTAATCACTACTTTACCCGATAATTACACTATCTTCCCGCGGTAGACTAGCATTTGGGTTGTATCGTCCTGATATGTAAACTCATGAGTTGACTATCATACTCTCAAAGTATGTAAGCCATATGAAGTCCCATATTTGTTTGTAATATTCACATTCCGTCTAGGTGAGGAATGAACAGTGAGACTGTGTACATGGTCTCATAGAATTAGTGTTTTCCCAAAATGGGTTATAGGTTTGTCAACCTATTAAGTTGGCAGAAAGGGTTTGGGAGCTTTACAATGGCAAACTATTATTCATTCAGTGTGTCTGCACCCCCCTGGCGTTCGAATGGTACTTTGGTGACTTACCATTACTTACTCCACTCATACAGGTTATAACCTCAAAATCCTTAGCACAAGGATAAAGTTGAGGTAATGAGTGTTAAACATCGAAGTTTTTGGTACTCATACTGAGCCTGCGTTAAGAGGTCGATTCTTAACAATAGATGCCCTAGGGCTTCCTAATCATAGCAATCTGGAAGTGAAAGATGTGATCACGCCTCTCCTCTAGGCTGAAATCTGGGACCCATCCAACAAGATGATTCTTAAGGAAGTGCGGGTACAAAAGTGTACTAAATTATCCTTCTCAAATCTTTGTGGACAGTGGCCTGTTGTGAACAGCTGATGCTTACGTCCCTTATTTATAACATGAACTAATGAGATTAGCAAGAAATTCTACACTTGGGACTCTTTTTGGAGTTTTGTATGCCGTTTCTCTGTTGGTGCGAAAATAGTCATTAGTCCACCCTTAGGTCTCTTTCGCATTTGCTTGAGCAACATCCCTGACTTATTCACCTCCAGTGAGAATAGTCGGACTTAAAGGTGTACTGAATATCAATGGTTGCGAGAGCAACCCTGTTTGACCAATATTCTGAAATGTCAAAATACCTACTTGTCTCATGTCGATCTTCCTCAATACCCCATAGGTGATGTGTATGTGGGTCGGAATAACTTTCTGCCCAGTACAACAGTTAGTGCATAGCACTCCTGACATAAGTTTTCAAGTAATTGTGAGACTGAACTATATGATGGATCCTGAGATTATGCTATAATCTCCCACAATAATTGTGAAATTATTGTAAGTTTTGGTTGTGGTAACGCTCAATTTGAAGCCTTCTTGACAAGTAGAATCTCAAAGAATAAATGTGCGAAATCCTTCGTCGTTCAGGATTCAATAAGGATTGGTTGGATTCAATTTGAATTTCTCCTGTTCCTTCCGAACTGGGAGAATGCTTTGTGGATGTCTAATTGAGAAGTCCGATTTGTTAAGATCCAATCCTAAATCAAGTGGCTGAGAACATGGGTTGATCATTAGCTTAGACAGCAAGACTCACTAAAGTTCCCATGCACTGCAAATTATGATTACGTGTGCACCCGTAATGATAATTTATTTTACATGATCCCTATAGTGTTTCTTCTATCCTAAGCTTCTAATCAAAGAGGATTTGAAGTGTTCATTAGATTGCGTTTGCAAATTTGTGCAGGAGTGTGTATTGTCCTATCGGATTACTCTTAATTATGTGTACCCATACTCATGAATCTGCCGAATATGGTTATTGCCGGATGAGGTTAATGGTAGAGAGGCACCACCAGTGTCTCTCAAGAATAAAATGTGTATGGAAGTCAGGCACTATGTGCAGGGTAGAGATCCTCAAATCAGTGTAGAGCGACACGTGCTCCAAGTCTGTGTGTACGTATGGATTCACATGATCCTGATGAATGTCTGGGTCTCCTAACCCGTGGAATTCTCTCCAGTTTAGTCCTGCTTATCCAACTCGGGTTCCCTCCCGTCTGGGCAATATTTTCTGCCATATCTCATGGTGAAAGTCTAGGCATCCGATTCGGCAACACATGAAGGAGAGTATTTATACTACACATATGTCCGAAAAGAAACTGCCTCCGCGATTGGAGTAGTTGTTGGTGTGGTGTAGGTATAGGTACAGGTTCTGGTACGAGTTCAGCATGTTGTGGTAACAAGATCGGTAACTTGCGATTGTTGTCGTCGTCGCCCAAGATCAGCTCGTAACTCGATCTTCTAGGGTTGTAGTGTGTTGAGTACCTATTATCCTTGACTCGTAATCCGAATAGTGACATTTCGTCGAGAAACGTTGCTAGTGTCTATTATTTCCATATTTTTGTATGTATCTAAGTGTTCATTACATGTACCATTTAATTGTATTATGTATTAGTGTAGCTAAAGATACCCTAGTGTAACTCCATACACTAATAGTCTACACAAGTTGTTCGGCAGCGGTTGGAATCCCTATACTCAAGTCTCGGGTGTTCTTAGTGTGATGCAAGTCTTAGAAATCTTGGTCCCTAAATAAGTCCGGTTAGAGCCTAGGTGTCACTAAAGAAACCCAATTCGCTAAAACCATTGCTCTGATACCAATCTGTCACACCCCCAAATTTATTTACTTAATAAATAAATACAGGTTGCAACGATTGGTTCATTACACGATAGCGGAAGCTGTAATAGTGATTTCTAAGACTTGATTACATTTACATTTACTAAGTCTAAATAAATACAATAATCTAAGTTCCTCTAGATCAAATGTCGACTTGAGACTTGATAATCTATGCTCGTTCGGCTACTAGGAATTGTTCTAACATAGCTAGTCTATTCAAACCGCGCCATTGCTATGGGTTACCTGAGAAACATACTTGAAAGTGTCAACACAAAGGTTGGTGAGTTCACATAGTTTGTTATCTTAGTGCAGTTAGTTTTCCCCGAAAACATATACATAACTTAACTGTCATAAAAATAAGCAGTTTTCCCCGAAAACGTATACATGAATTTACTGTCATAAAATAGGTAGTTTTCCCACGAAAACATGTACATGACATTACCGTCGTAAAATAAGTAGTTTTCACCGAAAACCTATACATGACTTACCCGTCATAAAAATAAGTAGTTTTCCCCGAAAACATATACATGACTTAACCGTCATAAAAATAAGTAGTTTTCCCCCGAAAACATGTACATGACATTAGCGTCATAAAATAAATAGTTTTCGCCAAAAACATATACATGACTAACCGTCATAAATTAGGTAGTTCTACCCGAAAACATGCCCATGACTTTACCGTCATGAAATAAGTACAAATAGTTTGAAACCCATATGATAAACAAGCAAGTGTTATTGGCAATTACGTTTCTCATATATACATATATACACTTAACAATTTGTCCATGTTAACAAAGCATACTTACACTTGTACACACACACGCATATATATATATATATATATATATATATATGATTTTCACATATATATTGACAATTTCATGTTAACAACTACAACTATATATATATATATATGTATATATTGATTTTTATCCATATACATATGTATATTTACTACTCTTTCCAAGTTGACAACAATAATGATATTCATATATATATATATATATATATATATACACACACATATATATACACCTTGATTCTTGTTCATGCAAATGTACACTTTATCATCTCCAAATAAACTTTAAACTTACTCACATATACACATATGGTCCACGGTTATATATATATATATATATATATATATATATATATATATATGTATGTATATATGTATATATTTCACTTTTCAATAAGTATTAATCACCTCTTTAGTTTATTAACCATGCTTTTAACTCAATACCTACATTTTATCCTTATATGATTAAACAATCAACATATACACACATGTATGCTACATTTTTGGCCCCTTTATATATATATTCATACAAAACAATAGCTTTTACTTAATAATGTTAACCTCTTTAAAAACTCATCAACTCTTTAAATCCTTTTGTTTTTTATGGTGAACAACAAGCTTAAACAAGAAAAGTAAATGAAACTAAAGATTAGGGGTCGGTTTTTCATACCGCTAGTCTAGCTAGGGAAGAATCAGATGTAGAAGGTGTTGGTGACTTGATTCTTCTAGTGAAAGTTCTCCTAATTCTCCAAGAAATCTTACAATCTCCAAATCTCTAGCTAATCATCTCAAAGGACTCAAAATTTGTACACACTAGGTCCATAAAATAGACCAATAATAACGACTCAAAATTTATAATAATCAATCCACGCATTCGGGTCATTAAACTGATTAATCATATTGTACCATCTATTTTAACAAAATATAATATATTTATAAACCTTATGAAAAGTATGATAAATTTAACATCTTTAGAAATTTTTGTTTGAATATTTCACTTGGGTGTAATGGGTGTTCATCACCACTACAATAGAACATAAAAAGTAAAAAAATTTATTAAATTAAATAATCATACTTGCTAGTAGAGATGGAGACTTGAGTATGTAGATTGCGAATTCACCTCGCAAGGACCTCGGATCAATTTGAGGTGGCTTGAAATCAAACGAAAAGCTCCTTGGTTTGGCCTAGAGGGTTACGAGAATTTGACAGAAGGTTCCTGATGGTTTCGTAAATTATGAGGGAGAAAGGGAGGGCTTGAGACTTAGTAGGAAATAATGAGATTAACATGGAATTTGAAATTCAACAAATGAGATTAACATGGAATTTAAAATACAAATGTCGGTTGTTGGATGTGTTTTCACGAGACTGAGGGGATGGGAGGATATGACTAGAATTTTCAAAAATTAAAGGGTTTAGGGAGGGAGTTAATAAGAAATTTTTATAAAACTCTAATATTTATAAAAATATTAAGTACGGTTAATACACGATAAACACGTACGAGAACAATAATATTCACATAATTCACGTAAATTCACGTATCACATAAAATTCACATAATTTATATTCAATATAAATTATTAAATATTTGTAATATTTATCTTAATTAATCACCAACGTTTCGGGTTAGACTCGAGTGCGATTCGCCGTGTGTGAACTAACTGACACATTTAATTAACTTAATTAAATGCCATGCACGTGTGACTAACTGAGATAACTGAGTTTGCAATGAATAATGTTTGAACTAACGAGGTTTGAGTTAACGGAGTTAACCTAAAATTGCCGTTTGTCACATCATCCCCGTGTTGAAAGAATTTTCGTCCCGAAAATTAAACGAAGTCGGTCACGTCTGAAACAAAAAAATTTAGGTTTGTCACATCATCCCTTTGTTGAAATAAATTTCGCCTCGAAATTTAGTTAGCACCTTTCGTGTTTGTCGTTGACTGTTTGAAAAGGTGATGATACTTTTTCATCATTTGATCCTCGCGTTCCCACGTGAACTCCGGTCCACGCTTCGAGTTCCAGCGAACTCTGATAATAGGTATCTTACTGCGCTTGAGAGTCTTGACCTCTCGGTCCATGATTTCAACTGGTTCCTCAATGAAACGTAGTTGTTCATCAATTTCCAACTCCTCGAGTGGAACTACAAGTGTCTCATCTGACAGGCACTTCTTTAGGTTTGAGACATGAAAGACATTGTGCACTCCATTGAGTGTATCCGGTAGGTTCAGTTGGTATGCTACTAGACCGATCCTTTTCTCTATCTCGAATGGTCCAACGTAACGCGAGTTTAACTTTCCTCGTTTCCCGAAACGAATCACACCTTTCTATGGTGAGATCTTTAATAATACTTTGTCGCCCACTTGGAATTCTAGTGGTTTTCTACGCTTGTCTGCGTAACTCTTTTGACGGTCACGAGCTGCCGCCATACGGTTTCGGATTTGTACGATTTTCTTTGAGGTTTCATGCACAAGTTCAGGACCCGTAAGTTGACTATCTCCAACTTCAGCCCAAGAAAGTGGTGATCGACACATTCTCCCGTACAAAGCCTCGAACGGTGCTGCTTTGATGCTGGTATGATAGCTGTTATTGTAAGAGAATTCCACTAAAGGCAAGTGAGTCTCACAACTGTTTCCGAAATCGATCACACAAGCCCTTAACATGTCTTCTAGGGTTCGAATGGTACGCTCACTCTGGCCATCTGTTTGAGGATGATACGCTGTACTCATGTCCAGGCGCGTGCCTAGAGCTTTCTGTAATAATTGCCAGAAACGTGAGGTGAATCGGGCGTCTCTATCGGAAATGATGGAGATTGGCACTCCATGACGGGATACTACTTCTTTAAGATAGGGGCGAGTTAACTTTTCCATTTTATCGGTCTCTTTGATAGCAAGAAAATGAGCGGATTTGGTTAGGCGATCCACTATCACCCAGATTGTGTCACATCCAGTAGGGGTTCGGGGTAATTTGGTTATGAAATCCATGGAAATCTGCTCCCATTTCCACATTGGTATTTCCGGTTGTTGAAGTAATCCGGATGGCTTTTGGTACTCCACCTTGACCTTGGAACAAGCCAGGCACTTGCTCACGTAGGTGGCTATGTCGGCCTTCATGTTCGGCCACCAATACAAAACCTTGAGATCGTGATACATCTTGTCGGATCCTGGATGGATAGAGTATCGGGATTTGTGAACTTCATCCATGACTAGATCTCTTAGGTTTCCATATACTGGTATCCATTTTCGTTCTGCTAAGTAGCAAATACCATCTGCTTTAACCTCAAGTTGTTTCTCCATACCACGAGTGGATTCCAATGATAAGTTCTCCTCTTTTAGGGCTTCGAGTTGGGCATTGCGGATTTGTTCGGGTAATCCTGTATGAATAGTGAGTTGTAATGCTCTAACCCGTCGGGGTTTGGTTTCTTTTCTGCTTAGGGCATCGGCCACCACATTAGCTTTGCCCGGATGGTACTTTATTGCACAATCATAATCCTTTAATAGCTCGATCCAACGACGTTGACGCATGTTCAACTCTTTCTGCTAAAAAATATGTTGAAGACTCTTGTGATCGGTGTAGATGGTGCACTTGGTACCGTACAAGTAATGTCTCCATATCTTGAGTTCAAACACCACGACTCCTAACTCCAAATCGTGAGTCGTGTAATTCTTTTCATGGATTTTTAACTGTCGAGAAGCGTATGCGATAACCTTGTCGCGTTGCATCAACACACAGCCGAGACCTTGGATGGAGGCATCGCAATACACCACGAAGTCATCCGTTCCCTCTGGTAGAGACAGGATAGGTGCGCTACATAGTTTCTGCTTCAGTAGCTGGAATGCCGATTCTTGAGCCTCGCTCCAATTATAGGGTTTATCTTTTTGGGTTAAGGCGGTGAGAGGTTGGGCAATCTTTGAGAATCCCTCGATAAAGCGATGGTAGTATCCGACCAATCCTAGGAATTGCCAAACTTCGGTTGGAGTTGTGGGTGCTGGCCAATTCTTGATAGCTTCCACTTTGGCTTGATCGACATGTATTCCTTTCTCATTGATCACATGTCCTAGAAATTGAACCTCGCGAATCCAAAAATCGCATTTGGAAAACATAGCGTACAGCTGCTCCTGTTTCAGTAACCCAAGGATCAAACGCAGATGCTCCTCATGCTCTTCCCGACTCTTAGAGTATATGAGGATATCGTCAATGAAGACAATGACGAATTTGTCAAGGTAAGGTTTACACACACGGTTCATGAGGTCCATGAACACCGCGGGTGCGTTGGTTAATCCAAATGGCATGACCAAAAATTCAAAATGGCCGTACCGAGTTCTGAATGCAGTCTTGGATATATCTTCATCTCGAACTCTCAGCTGATGATATCCAGATCTTAAGTCGATTTTCGAGTAGAAACTTGACCCTTGAAGTTGGTCGAATAGATCGTCAATGCGGGGTAGTGGGTAGCGGTTCTTGACTGTTACTTTGTTCAACTCTCGGTAATCAATGCACATGCGGAAAGTTCCATTTTTCTTTTTAACAAATAGGACTGGAGCTCCCCATGGCGATGAACTCGGTCGGATGAAACCTTTATCCAACAACTCTTGCAGTTGTGTGGATAGCTCCTGCAACTCGCTTGGTGCCAGTCTATAGGGTGCTCGAGCAATAGGCGCTGCTCCGGGTGTTAGGTCAATATGAAATTCGACCTGACGATGGGGTAGAAGACCAGGTAGGTCTTCAGGAAATACTTCTGGGAATTCGCGAACGATAGGGATATCTTCTAACTTTTTCTCCTCAGTGAACTTGTCAGCGACAAGGGCTAGAATTGCGGTATGACCCTTACGCAGACACTTCTGAGCGTTCATCAAAGATATGATGGCCATGACTGCACCACTTCTTTCGCCCTGAATGGATAGGATCTCTCCACTAGGAAGGGGTATACGAACGATCTTCTCACTACATATGATCTCAGCTTGGTTTTTAAACAACCAATCCATGCCCACAAATATGTCAAAACTTCCAAGTGTAACTGGCATGAGATCGATGTCGAGTTTGTGACCAGAAAGTTCTAACTGACATCCCTTGAGAATGTGGGTTGCCTCGATTACTTTACCGTCTGCTATTTCTACGGTATAATGGTGTTCTAATGAAGTTGGGTTTATTTCTAACTGACTACTAAGTTCTCTAGATATAAAACTTCTATCGGCGCCAGTATAAAAAAGTACAGAAGCATAATGATCGTTTAAGAGAAACATACCGTTAACCACGTTCCGATCATTCCGAGCTTCTCCCGATCCAATCACAAATGCTCGGCCCTTTGCACCATTTCCGTTGTTATTACCATTTCCACCCCGGTGGTTATTACCATTTCCATTACCGCCCTAATGATTGTTGCTATTTCCATTCCCGTTTCCGTTTCTCCTCAACTGCGGGCAATTTTTCTTGAAATGCCCTTCTTTACCACACTCAAAACAGACTTTGGGTGCGTCTCCAGGTGGTGTCTGTTTGTTCTGCAGATCTACTCTACAGACTTTGGCCAAATGACCCATCTTTCCACACCGGTGGCAACGGTACCGGTCACACGCTCCATGATGGTGGAAGTTACATTTGTTGCACTTCGGGTACTTGCCAACATATGAACCCTGATTCTGTTGAGAAGAGGTAGACTGATTGTTGTTCTTTGACGGTTCAAGCTTACGGTGCTGTTGTTGCTGTTGCTGTTGCTGAGAAGGTGGGTTTGACTGGAAGGTTTTGGGGAATGAACTGTCAAACTTCCGCTTGTTGTCAGTTGTCTTTGATGACGCACCTCTAGGGGGTAGGGTGCCCTAAGCGACTGCCTGATCGGTTAGCCTGTGAGCCAACCTGATTGCTTGTTGGATTGTAGTGGGATTAGAAGATGTCACCATGCTCTGAATCTGCGGGACCAAACCATCAATGAATTTCTCGATCCTCTTATAGGGAGATGTTACCATTTGCGGACACAAGTTCGCCAGTTCATGCGAACGAGTAGTGTAGGCTTCAATTTCAGATCCCTCCATCTTGAGGTTCCAGAACTCGCCCTCAAGTTTCTGTACTTCATCGCAGGGACAATACTCCTCCCGCAGCATAGTCTTAAATTCGTCCCATGGCAATGCATTTGCCATCTCAAGAGTTAGCATTTGCACCTGGGAGTTCCACCAAGTAAGGGCCGGACCCTCAAGTGTGCCAGATGCATACTTCACCTGATTGTTCGGCGGGCAATTTCACATTGCAAAGGCGGATTCAGATTTAGATGGGAACAACCCTGCCCATCTAGGTTCAAAAGAAAAGACATAAATAAGTAACGAAAATAAGATATCAAATACCACTTCCAGCTGATGTAACATCGGATGCTGCATCATCGTCCTCATCCTTGTCTCCTTCAGGTGCATCCTCTGGTGCAACTCCTGCTGCTTCAGCAGCTGCAAGTCGAGCCTCCAATTGCTCGATCCTAGTGTGGAGTATATCTAGGTTCCACTCTGCAGTGTTCAGCCGGTCTTCCATATCCACACATCCATTTGCCAAATTCTCATGGACTTTATCAGTGAGTGCCAAATCTGAATTTAGTTTGTCAATTTTCTGATTCATCAGAATCTTTCGCTCTAATATACCAGAAATCTCCCCTGCTGCATCTCTCATGTTCCGGATCTCCCGGTCCATCCTAGCTACAAATACAGCAAACACCTGCTCAAAGGGGTACTGTAATGGTGGCAAAGCTCGCACAGAAGATGATGAAGAAGAAGTAATGTCAGCAGTGAGTGGAGGTGGGACTTCCTCCTCGCAGATCCAGTTCCTGATCCTATCGGGATACCAATCCCAGTCCTGTGTGTTACCTCTGACACGCACATGAATAGGCTCGTCATACCCTACAGTGGTATTGATCGGGTTGAGTCGACGTCTCCTCGGCTCTGGCAAAGGTACGGTAGGAACATCGTGCTCCTGAACGACTGGGGATGCGGGTGAATTAGGCGGGGTCGACATTTCCTGTAACGGGATAAGTGAGTGCCATGTACGAGTGTAAGTGATGTGTAACTAATGCATGTGCGTGGTTATAGTCTAGTATGCATTTCCTAGTTCTCTATAAACCTGGCTCTGATACCAATCTGTCACACCCCCAAAATCCACTAACTGAGTTTTACCGTTAGGAGCGTGACATACCAGGATCTCAGTCATTAGTTACTTTGAACGACTCTATATGAGTTTAAGAAAACCACTAGTATTTCTCATAGTCACGATACAACACTAGTAATGAAAACACTGATTTAATGTAAGACTGTGGAAGCGAAAAGTTAAATGAAAAGCATGCGCCAAAACAGTCGCGCCAAAAGTAAATAATTCAACAATAAATAAAATAAATAGTTCTTGAGTTTGAAAATGATGGACTTCGAATGCATGCATGCCTTAGCTTGTGCTTGTACCTTAATAACCTGAGAAAACAAGCTAAAACATGTCAACACTAGGTTGGTGAGTTCACAGGTTTCAATGTTTATAAAGAATACTAGATAAAACCATTTACAATTTATATCATAGGTAGCTAACCTAATTACATGTTACTAAAGCGTTTCGACACCGAAGCTGACTGTTTATGTTTGAACTTGCCTCCTACCATGACTATCATGATCAATGGTAAATGTTTAGGTCAATGTTACACCCGTTCGACTACCTGTCGTGTTAGCGCGACTAACGCGGGTGGGGCTTGTCAATGCCCAGTAGTACTACTCGAGATTAACTCGCTATCGCATATATTAAACGGTTCGATAAGTAAGGACTTGCATAATATGTTTGCGCTTAGTACAACAAGTGATATAATTGAAATGTAAAATCTAAATGTTCGTACCCATGTTTTCTCCCCCAAGTTTAAATCATAAGAAAAGGGGCCGTGAAACTCACCTGATAAATGAGTTGTGATTCTGAGTAATGAAACGTGTAGTAAAGTCCAAGATGTAAGACCCGACTCAAACGTGTCCTAAATTATTTAAGATAATCAAGGTCTAACCAATGCATTCTAATGTATGATGAACCAAAGCTAATTTCACCCAATTAACCTAATGTAAACAAGTACTTCGTTTTCAAAATATTTGACTCGACGACCTGTTGGTGACACGTTTCGATTGTAAGTGTATATTTATTCTAAAAATAAATATAAATAATATTTTAAGTCACTTATGATCTCGAATTCCATCACAAATATATTTATATCAAGAAAATATATAATTTGTATATTTTAACCCCAAATTATCAGTTTTGATCCAAATAACTCCTATGGTTTATAAAGTTTTAATTTTTAACATTTAGAGTGACACCATTTCAAAACCACCATTAACACTAAATTTGTACACACTAGGTCCATAAAATAGACCAATAATAACGACTCAAAATTTATAATAATCAATCCACGCATTCGGGTCATTAAACTGATTAATCATATTGTACCATCTATTTTAACAAAATATAATATATTTATAAACCTTATGAAAAGTATGATAAATTTAACATCTTTAGAAATTTTTGTTTGAATATTTCACATGGGTGTAATGGGTGTTCATCACCACTACAATAGAACATAAAAAGTAAAAAAATTTATTAAATTAAATAAACAAACTTGCTAGTAGAGATGGAGACTTGAGTATGTAGATTGCGAATTCTCCTCGCAAGGACCTCGGATCAATTTGAGGTGGCTTGAAATCAAATGAAAAGCTCCTTGGTTTGGCCTAGAGGGTTACGAGAATTTGACAGAAGGTTCCTGATGGTTTCGTAAATTATGAGGGAGAAAGGGAGGGCTTTAGACTTAGTAGGAAACAATGAGATTAACATGAAATTTGAAATTCAACAAATGAGATTAACATGGAATTTAAAATACAAATGTTGGTTGTTGGATGTGTTTTCACGAGACTGAGGGGATGGGAGGATAGGACTAGAATTTTTAAAAATTAAAGGGTTTAGGGTGGGAGTTAATAAGAAATTTTTATAAAACTCCAATATTTATAAAAATATTAAGTACGATTAATACACGATAAACACGTACGAGAACAATAATATTCACGTAAATTCACGTATCACATAAAATTCACATAATTTATATTCAATATAAATTATTAAATATTTGTAATATTTATCTTAATTAATCACCAACGTTCCGGGTTAGACTCGAGTGCGATTCGCCGTGTGTGAACTAACTGACACATTTAATTAACTTAATTAAATGCCATGCACGTGTGAGTAACTGAGATAACTGAGTTTGCAATGAATAATGTTTGAACTAACGAGGTTTGAGTTAACGGAGTTAACCTAAAATTGTCGTTTGTCACATCATCCCCTTGTTGAAATAATTTTCTTCCCGAAAATTAAACGAAGTCGGTCACGTGTGAAACAAAAAAATTTAGGTTTGTCATATCATCCCCTTGTTGAAATAAATTTCTTCTTGAAATTTAGTTAGCACATTTCGTGTTTGCCGTTGACTGTTTGAAAAGGTGAGGATACTTTTTCATCATTTGATCCTCGCGTTCCCACGTGAACTCCGGTCCACGCTTCGAGTTCCAGCGAACTCTGACAATAGGTATCTTACTGCGCTTGAGAGTCTTGACCTCTCGGTCCATGATTTCAACTGGTTCCTCAATGAAACGTAGTTGTTCATCAATTTCCAACTCCTCGAGTGAAACTACAAGTGTCTCATGTGACAGACACTTCTTTAGGTTTGAGACATGAAAGACATTGTGCACTCCATTGAGTGTATCCGGTAGGTTCAGTTGGTATGCTACTAGACCGATCCTTTTCTCTATCTCGAATGGTCCAACGTAACGCGGGTTTAACTTTCCTCGTTTCCCGAAACGAATCACACCTTTCCAAGGTGATACCTTTAATTATACTTTGTCGCCCACTTGGAATTCTAGTGGTTTTCTGCGCTTGTCTGCGTAACTCTTTTGACGGTCACGAGCTGCCGCCATACGGTTTCGGATTTGTACGATTTTCTTTGAGGTTTCATGCACAAGTTCAGGACCCGTAAGTTGACTATCTCCAACTTCAGCCCAAGAAAGTGGTGATCAACACTTTCTCCCGTACAAAGCCTCGAACGGTGCTGCTTTGATGCTGGTATGATAGCTGTTATTGTAAGAGAATTCCACTAAAGGCAAGTGAGTCTCCCAACTATTTCCGAAATCGATCACACAAGCCCTTAACATGTCTTCTAGGGTTCGAATGGTACGCTCACTCTGGCCATCTGTTTGAGGATGATACGCTGTACTCATGTCCAGGCGCGTGCCTAGAGCTTTCTGTAATGATTGCCAGAAACGTGAGGTGAATCGGGCGTCTCTATCGGAAATGATGGAGATTGGCACTCCATGACGGGATACTACTTCTTTAAGATAGAGGCGAGTTAACTTTACCATTTTATCGGTCTCTTTGATAGCAAGAAAATGAGCGGATTTGGTTAGGCGATCCACTATCACCCAGATTGTGTCACATCCAGTAGGGGTTCGGGGTAATTTGGTTATGAAATCCATGGAAATCTGCTCCCATTTCCACATTGGTATTTCCGGTTGTTGAAGTAATCCGGATGGCTTTTGGTACTCCACCTTGACCTTGGAACAAGTCAGGCACTTGCTCACGTAGGTGGCTATGTCGGCTTTCATGTTCGGCCACCAATACAAAACCTTGAGATCGTGATACATCTTGTCGGATCCCGGATGGATTGTAGGATTGTGAAATTACAAGATGGTTCTGTTCTTAGTTGAGATTGGCGGAAACAATAACAACTACACAATTACAATCGAGTACACAGAAAGAATACTGATAAGAACACTTTTGTATTAATCTTTTGTGAATAAACGATTACAAATGAAAAACTCTAATTCTAAAGCACACTTAAAATGAAGTGTTTACTCGGTATTTATACTAACTTATAATCAAGACAGACCCTTGATTCTAAGGATCAGATCGAACACAGACCGTTGATCTCTTATACAAAAACTAACAATACACGTTAAAGCTAAACTAGCTAACTTTATTGAAGCGTCTTCTTTATGCATCATTGCTTGCATGTCTGGAGAAGAGCATTGCTTAGTTTCATTGGTTGTGCCATTGAGGTTTCTTCTGCTTTGAGTGTGTCAGTTGCTTTTGCAGAAAGTTGTCAGTGACGCTTGGCATGGATAGTCAGTTGCGACGATTTGTCTTCAAGGAACACAGCTATCAGCAGCAACATTGGTCTTCAGCAGATAAAGCTACCCGCAGCAGATTTGTTCTTCAGCAGGAGAACAAGTATCCGTAGCAGATAAGCTTGTCCGCATCAGTTTGTTGATCAACAGCAAACTGTGAGATCAGCTGTATTTGTACTTGGAATTTTGTAGCCATCAGTCTTTGTTTCTACAAACTCCCCCTAGACTGATGCTACCGAAATTCTCTTACTGTCTTTGTTGCTGAAGCTTTTGCATGTTTCTGACTATCCTTTCAACCTTATATCCTCCATTGGGACCATCTCCCCCTTTTTGGGTGCATCAGTGGACGAATAAGCGTCAGTTTGGGTGCCCACTGATACAAGGGAGAGAGTAGGAAAAGGTTGGAATTTATGAGCTTCATGCATAGAGACTTGGTGTCTTAGTTTGGACACTTCAGCCTCTAGCATGACCATCCTGGCCGTCAATTTCAAGATATGAAGTTACAGTCTGTCCTCATCCACAGCTGTGGAATCCTTGGATCCAGATGGGGCTTTAGGCCTGGCCTCTTCATCCCCATCACCCATGGTTTCTTGGCACGTGGGATTCCTCTCAATGAAGGGAGTTTCTAAGGAAACATCCTCACTGTGAGTTGCCGTGGTTGAGGTCTTAGCAATGTTGTCACTGTCCTCCTGGTAATTTGATGGACCAGCAGTAGTGACAGCCTCTTCCACATCCACTCTTTCATAACTCCTAGAGTGGACCTTCAGGGTAGACGAACTTGGGTTTGGGTGTGTTGGAAGCAAGATCAATCAGTACCTCTGAGATAGTAGTAGTTGGAGAAGGAACATCATTTTGATCAGGTTCCTCAACACTTAGGTTCACAAGAAAAAGGAAAGGCTCAGGGGGCTGTTCTATGGATCCGGGAAGTGATCCTGATCCTAATAGAGAGACATCCAAAGAAGTCTCCCTAATAATGTAGCTGTCCCTTATGATATTCTCACCAGAATGTTGTGATTCTGAGTGAGGGCTGTTAGGTTGGGTTTGGGCCTTGGAGGCAAGAGAAGAAGGAGTTCTCTTGCCCCTTTTTCTAGTCGTTTCAACCGGGACCTTGTATTCCGGTTGATCGATAACATCCAAAAGAGGTGAAGTGATTTTTTGTACCTGTGCATCCTTAGTGGTATGCACAGGGGTTCGAATAGTAGAAGCAGACTGTTATTCAAGTTGTGAGGTGGAGGGTGTGGGATCAGTATCAGCTGTGATTGCTGAACTGTCACCCGGGGTACTTTGTATGTTCGGCATTGTAGATAACAATGGAACATTGACCCCTGAGTACCTTTTTGGAAACAACTTCATCTTATCACTCCAAATCGGCGAAAATGCAGATCTTCGTGAAAACCCTAACCGGTAAGACGATCACGTTTGAGGTCGAATCCTTTGACACAATCGACAACGTGAAGGCAAAGATCCAGGACAAGGAAGGCATCCCGTCAGACCAGCAACGTCTAATCTTCGCCGGAAAACAGCTCGAGGACGGCAGAGCCTTAGCCGATTACAACATCCAGAAGGAGTCAACTCTCCACCTTGTCCTTCTTCTTTGTGGTGGCAAGAGCGGAGTTTACTTGATGCCATTTGCTTTTCTTCTAAGATATGCATTGGAGAAGAGTATGACAGAGATACTTCCATGGAGGGCCCATCAGCGTTTTCTCTACTGTATACCCATTTTGATTTCCAGTGTACCTGATTGATTTCCAGAAATCCTTCCATGGATGGAAGGTTTGAAGGTTGGTGGATGAGGGTTGGTTGGGACTTGTGAGAAAGTGATGCTGAAGGTGAAGGGTTGGTAAGGAATTTTGATTTTGTTTTTATAACGGCAGAGGTGAGAAAAAGCAAAATGACTTGTACCGTACAACCTTATTTACCTTTTATTGTTACAGCTGTAATGCACCGAGGCAGTCATGGTAAAGACTGACGTTGATTTCTTTTACAGCGGGTAAAAGTTAATTTGGACTTAAATTTACCCATCAGCAGCAAACTTGGTTGCTGTGGATGGATTGGTTGCTGTGGATGGATAAGCATGTCCGCTGCAAGCTTGGTTGCTGCGGAAGGTTAAGTCTGTCAGCAGCAAACTTAATTGCTACTGATAGATGCAATGATCTGCAGCAGGGATGTTGCTGTTGATGGCCTTAAAGCTATCCGCAGGAAAACTTGTTCCTGCTGATAACTTAAGGCAGTCAGTGGCAAATCCTTTGCTGCTGAATATTAAACCTGTCAGCAGCTGAAAAGCAAAAGTGCTGCTGACTAATAACTTTTATTTACAACATAAGACAAAACACATTTTA